>OX465183.1:4866904-5475267 GCA_949987655.1 Polymixis flavicincta | reverse complement strand
CTCAGAGAACACTTCTAATTACTTTTTAGGGTTCCATGCGCAAAGGCTGCCAACGCCATTGCTGCTGGGTGCCACTGTCCGTCCATCCATGCGTCCAACCGCTTACGTTTGTGAGATCTTTTGTTAGCGGGCATGGGAGCTGTCAATGTCTCATGAACCATAATAGGCAAACAGTTGAAATTTTTACAGAATATGTACTTATTTTTCTTTTGCCAGTATCACAACAAAAAAATATTAAAGGGCGTCCCTTTACAAGAAACCTTTTATTAACATGTAGTGTTCAAAAGTGGTTCCGTGGGGTGCCGGACGTAAAAAATATGTATTGTTGCGCGGCACAACTCATGTATGGTTACCACTAGCGTAATCTAGTGTCGAGTGGTGGAATTAATAGAGTCGGGATCTTTCTATAAAGTTTGATGCTAGAACTTTCTAGAACTATCGACATCTGTTCAGTCAGGGCCGATATGTACTCGAACATGCTTCTACGGTAGAAGGTTCTGGCACTATCCGAGGGCCTGTATATAAGCGATACGAGCGAAAACATCGAAAGCGATCTTCAAGTGCGACTTAGAGTGATCAGTAGTGCAATTGTGTTGTGTAATTAGTGTGATTAATTAAAGTGTCATTTTTGGTAGTTTTTAGTTGACACAAACCTCAAGCACAGTATCATCACATTTTTTTCCGTTTGTGTTGTAAAAGGTGACTAAAGGACTAGTGAATGGGCAGCAGCGTTTTCTACGCATTTTACCACCATATATTGCGATCTCCAACCCGCATGATAAGCGTGGCGATTATGGCAAACACCCCCATAAAATGCCCGACTGAGGTCCACTGCTGGACAGCAGTGGACCTCAGCCGGCCGAAATGACGATGAAATATTGAACAGCGGCAATACGAAACCCATCGTGTGCGTGTCCGACTCGCAGTTGACTGGTTTGTTACACACTCACTCGCAATTTCGTAATGAATTTATGTCGCGAATCCCGAAGATAGCCAAAGAAGAAAGTTTCTCAGGAACGCGACGTTTTTAATTTTTACACCAGATAATGGAAACAAAAACAGAGCAGTTATTTTAACTATTGTCAACGTATTATTATTTGGGGTATTCCTTTTCTGCGAATGACTTAGATCTGTGAAGTCAAAGGTGTCAGTGTTATCAATGCCGCTTAGATTAAATAAAAGTCTAAAACTTGTGATCAAGCCATTAATATTTCTTTATTGTTTTCGGAAACACCCAACAGACATTTTGTTTTACAAATAATATTAGAATTACGATACATTTCATCAGTATCGGTTGTATCTTTCAAGCTCCGTCACGTACGAAACGTCAAAGTCCGTCCGGACACTTAAGCCCTGTCGTCATTCGACACTTGAGATGTTTGCGGCCGGCGAGCATTAAAATCGTCCGTGTCGATTTTTTGTTGCCTCCAGCTACTTAGAGATAATTTTTATGGTTTCCTGAATAGGCAAACCATAACATTAACATTGTGAGTCGTTCTAAAATACGTTGTAGTTTATTATAAACAATGGAAATTAGAGACAATGACTGAACATGTCTTTGTTCCCGTGTGTTGTTGATTTGTCATAGAACTGCTGTCTCAATTTACTCGAAATTTTGGATGTTACTTATTGAATAGACTGATAATCGAACAGCAGTATTTTTTTGGGAATCCTACTCAACATTTTCGTAATATTTAAACTCAAACTTCATATCGCGCGGAGGTCAACGTCCGTTTTGTGCACTCGAACATTCAAAGGATTTATATAATATTAATTTTCTCATTAAATCTAATGAGATTCTTATTCTAATAAGAAAATACATTATTTAAAAACAATTTACACACCAGGATCCACATAATTCACCATGAATCACTCAAAATAAACACAATTCTCATATCACTGCACATTGTTCACAAAGGTTTGTTTACGTTTCATATTTCGTCGAAATATAAGTTTTTATGATGCTATTTGATGCAAATATTACCTAAAACGATGTAATAACTACTTCTAAATGAATATTTATCCACTTATCGTCGAAAACACACAAATAATAAGAAAAAACACTATAAAACTAGAGAGCATACCACGAAAAAGTACCGATGACCAACGAGTTCGAAACGTCACTTTCAACTTTTTTTTTTAATGTTACCAGATAATATTTTCCATAGAGATTTAGTTCCACCAACTGTGTGTGTATCTAGCATTACAGTAAAATTGTCGCAGACGATATAAAACTTTATTTATATTATGAAATAAGGCTAAAACCGCGTGAACCAGTGCGGTCGGGAATGCGACCAAAGGCCTACGGAACGTTAAAATGGCGGTCTGGTATGAGACCAAATGGAGTCGGCCGGTTGTTATTTTAACTATTGTCAACGTATTATTATTTGGGGAATTCCTTTTCTGCGAATGACTTAGATCTGTGAAGTCAAAGGTGTCTGTGTTATCAATGCCGCTTAGATTAAATAAAAGTCTAAAACTTGTGATCAAGCCATTAATATTTCTTTATTGTTTTCGGAAACACCCAAAAGACATTTTGTTTTACAAATAATATTAGAATTACGATACATTTCATCAGTATCGGTTGTATATAAGCAGATAGCACTTCTAACGCTTTATATTCCTTACTTGGCGTCAGGAGCATCGGTACAAAGAGAAACAGAAGTGAGTAGACTCTTTATTAGTTTTAACCCGCACCCCTGGCAGGCTGGCCGGTACCAGTACCGGCACTCCTCCACCACCGCACCGCAACCTACTTTTTTTTTGGCTGCTACGTCGTCGGCTTTGAGGCAAAAGCCCTGACGAGCGGCCCCAACCTGGGGTTCCTCTTGGCTTTACCGTGGCTGGGTGACCATGGCTACTGAGCCCCCCCGCAACGACAATTCGGGAAGGTACTCGGGGGGGGTTGGCCCATTGGTAACGATAATGGTAGTAGGTTTGAACCCAGTCAAGCGCTTCAATTTGTTCAAATTATTTAATCACCATTGCTCTCCTGCCAAGGCTGCAGGTTGTTCGAAAGAGATGCCATGGCCCCTGGCAGCTGAAGGAACACGGGTGGGTTTTAGTCAGTAAAAGTCTGACACACCCAGAGCGGGAGAAGTTACTTGATGATTTCCCAACCTAAAAAAAATAGCTTTGTTCTCAAATCGTGAGGAGACCGGAATTCCAAGACATAGGTCAACACCGACCCGCATTGAGCCCGCTCGGTGTATTGCGGCCTACTCCTTCTCTACTTCTCAATAAGAGGAGGCCTGTGACTCAAAAGTAGTAACATTATAGGCTGATTATGCCATTCAAAGTTATTTTACCTCTGACAGGTGCAACACAATATAAACCGTATTGCAACGAGATTAAAGAGGTTTCCTAACTGTGGAAAAGCTGTAAACAGTTTCACAAATGTTTACTATCCTTTCACAAACAATTATTTATGCTATTATTGCTACTATTTATGCTTGGAACGCTGTCCATAATAATTGTTTTTCGTTTTTCAGAAACCAAAGACGAAAAATGCCCAAGTTCGTGACTCTAGCAATTTTGATGGCGGGAGTGTTGATGGTCACTGCTGGACCAATCGAAGAATTGTATTGCAGTGAAAAACCTGACCACGTAAGTGAATCTAATGAATGCAAGCCATGCGCACGATGGGGTATTCCATCGGCCAAATGATGAACTACCTTACAAACTTGCATACCTATTATGTTATATTAACTCTTGCTTTTGAGAGCCAGCGGTTTAGGCTGTACGTTGTCTATTATTGAATAAATGATTCTTATTATTAATGTGACTGATGAGCTGGATTCCTTCAACAAGAACTGGTCACTGGCAGGATTAAACTGTGGAAGTAGAAGGAGGGTGGTGAGGCCTATGCCCTGCAGTGGGACATCACAGGCTTTTAGAATATGTATTATTAACTAGCAGCGCTCCGTGATTTAACCGGCGTAGTTCCAGTTGGAATACGGAGATAAAATGTAGCCTATAACACCCGGGGATAGTGCAGCTTCCCAACAGTGAAAGATTTTTTCAAATCGGTTCAGTAGTTTCGGAGCCTATTAAATGCAAACAAACAAATCTTTCCTCTTTACAATATTTGCATAGATATAGATGTGGAGGTACCCCCGGATTTTTTTTTTTTAGTTTTTGTAGTTTGTAGGTCAGTGTCCGATTGTTTGTTGATTAAAATATGATTCTTGACCGTAACAAATGGGGCTTTTTAGAATTATAATCATCAATACAACTAATTTCGTTCAATCCCATTGAAATACTTTGGCATTATTTTATTTTATTTTTTGAAGTGAAAACTTCTTTGAGCGAGTTGGAAATTTTTTGAGATGGAAAAAACATTTGAACTCACGACACTGTTACCAACACCACTGATAACACGAACTTACGAACGAACAACGTTGAACGATGAACGTTGTTTGATCTGAACATTCAAAAATTACTCACGTATTGTTCAAGTTTTCACTTCTGATACCACTCCAGGTGTTCAACAATTTTTTTTTTTTTTTGTTGGTGTGTTCGAGAAGCCATATTTGATATTGATGCAATTTTATTGATCCAAAAATTATATTATAATCTACCAACACGCACTGGGCCAGCGTGGTGGCCCACTCTCTCTCGAAGAAAGGAGGCCTGTGCCCCAACAGTGGGAACGTTATAAGCTGATTGTATATACATACATACATGTATGACCAATTTATTGCCCGTTTCAGGGCATCCTAAGTGTTTACTGTAAGTTTCATTTCATGCACCATTGCATCAACTATTTTCAAGTTTTGGTGCAATGTCATTTCATTCACATAATATCTTCTTTTGGCAGAATGGACAGCCAACAGTGACGTGCCGGGATATTGGGATAATTATAACCGGAGCAGATGGAACAGACACGGTACTGCCGGATTTAAACGGGAAAATTACTTTACAAGCTGTTGACTTGAGATATAATAGGTTTCGTATCACACGCAAACCTTATCGCCAATTAAACTTAGGAAATAATCCTCGGTGAAGGACGTAAACATAAATAAAATAAAGTTATAGTCATTGTATTAGGTTGTTTTATTGAATAACAATTTGGCTATTTACACAGATAAATATCCGGGAACAGACATTCGAATAGCGATACAACATTAGTTGAGAATTTGAAAACTTGGCAAATTTTAATTTTCTCAACAGCTTCCAATAAAAATATCCACCATGCATATAGCCCACGCCTTCAAAATATTCATGTTCATGTCAAAATATTGAGTGTTTTCGTGTTAAAGCACTTTTCAGTGAGAGATCCACTCAGGTATCGGTTACAATGATAATTGGGCTTCAATTAAATAAACAATCGGTATAAATTACTTTGTTTAAGTATAACATGTTATAGCTTGCCCCGTACTTGGAGCAACTTGAAACTGGCGTGGGGCAAGTAGTACATAATAAAACTACATATGGATTATTGTTTGCTATTATTGTGAACCAATATGAATAATATTACTCACTAGCTTTTGGTGAACATCAGAATGATTGGCCAAAATGACGGATCACCTTTGAAATATTACTAAGATCTAATACCTATTTGCTACTATTTGATCATCATCATCATCATCATCATTTCAGCCGAAAGACGTCCACTGCTGAACATAGGCCTCCCCCACGCTTGGCAGGCGGGTTGGCGATCGCAGTGTGGTGGTAAAATGCATAGAGAACGCTGCTGCCCATTGTCTAGTAAGTCCCTTAATCGCCTTCTACGACACCCACTGGAAGAAATGGGATGGTGCTATTCTTTTACGCCCGGACACCACACGGGACTATTTGATACCTTTGTTTAAATAATTGGTACCTAATTAATAACCGAGAAAATTTATTTAAAAATTAGGCAGTCATTCTGATGTCAGGATGACTGATTAGGGTTCCAAAATTTCAATTCGCCTTTATAAAAATTTAGTACCTTTTTTACACCTAAACATATTTTATATTTTTTCTATATTTTTAGGGCAAAGAATAAAGATTGTATTAGAGACTTTTTGTTTATTAAGGTGACAACGTAGGATGAATAGTTCATACAAACGTAATAGTTAAATCATTTGCAATTTGAGCATATTTCCACCATAGTTCCACCAAGTTTATGGGATCCCCTAAGAATGGTTAGCGGGCTGTTAAAAGGTGGTTTCTGTTTCACCAACAGTAACGGCCTGGCCACGGGACATTCGCCATAGCGAAAATTCACGCGGTGCGACCGGCGAGGCGTCTAGCGACTGAAACAAACGCATAGAAATGTACTTATCAAGCCACGCGGGGCGGTGACCGGCGGGGCGACCGGCGGCGGCGCGCGGCGGCGCGGCTGGCGATTGAAACGAATACATGAATCAGTACGGCGCGAGCAAAGACTACAATAATACACTGGCAAGGCGCGAGCCACGGCGTCAAGCGGCATTCGCGGCGACTAGGGCAGCGATCAAACGAGTTTAGTTGTTTTCGCCGCGAATAATGAGCACCGAGACTTTTATTGCTGAAATACTAGCAAAGCCACCTCCTATTTGGAAGTCTGGCCACCCACAGCGGCCACAGCATACCTAAATATTGGGCACGCCACGATTGCGGCGTTAAGTCCCCTCTTTGAGGAGTGGCTTGAGAGGCGGCATGGCGTCCTCACCTTCCGCCTGACGCAGGTCCTCACCGGACACGGTTGTTTCGGGAGGTTCCTGTTTCGGATAGGGCGGGAGGAAACGCCCGGGTGTTTCCACTGCGAAGATCGCCCTGAGGACACGGTGGAGCACACGGTGGCGGTCTGCCTGGCTTGGGCGGAGCACCGCCGTGTCCTCGTGGAGGCGATCGGCGGCGGCGATCTCTCGCATCCGGCCCTGGTCCAGGCCATGGTACGGAGCGAGAGGACATGGGTAGCCGTCACCTTCTTCAGCGAAGCAGTAATGCTCGCAAAGAGGGAGGCGGCGCACGAGAGGGAGAGGCAGCATATGCGCCCTCGCGACCCTAGCCGCCGCAGGATACGGAGACGCCCTGGGCTTCGGGAATCCCAGGCCGATTTCCGGCCACCATAGGCATGGGCTTGAGGACGGCGAGTAATGGGTAGCTCGCTGTCCGGTAAGGACCAAGCCCAAGTCGACGGCGCGTTGTGTTCCACGCGCGCCTCAAAGAGATGTCAGCACAAAAAATGATGGGGCCCGCAAGGGCCGATGCCTGCCAGGGGTGCGGGTTTGTTCGAAAGAGATACCACAGCCCCTGGCATACGGGCTACCGAAGGAACACGGGTGGGTTTTAGTCAGTAAAAGTCTGACACGCCCTCCTGCTCCACCCAGAGCGGGAGAAGTTATTTGACGATTACCCACCCCAAAAAAAAAAAAAGCATACCTAAATATAAACATAAGTGATTGTGGGAAGAAATTAAAATAAAATTTCCAGATTTTCTCTTAATTCTTGTGGAATTCTCCATCTATACCTCGATTCCTATTCAATTTATACACGGTTAATTTTAGATCGTTCTGAAGCCGAAACACAGTAACTCCAAATGAGTAATAGTTACTATTGGCATTGTTATTATATTTTAAGACGTCTAATAAAGAAGTTAGAAATTTATCACTTTTTTTCTGTCATTCGAGTAAAATTTTAGTAGCACTTTCACTATTTCATTCATAAACGCAAGATCGTACGCGATCCGCTCGGTGATGACGTAGCGCGGCACAGCTGTGCGTGTGCGAATCAGTTGATAGCGTAGGTACCTACTCGCGGTGGGTCAATAGACGTCGGACAAAAAACCAGCTGCAAATAAGTACCTACACAAACCTCAATCGTTGGTTGGTGTAAGTTCATTTACCTCCATCATCTCTCATTGTATCGGAAGCACGGGATTTACAATCTCCTCGTAAACGAGAGAAATTAATTGACATTTAACTCACCCCTCTCGCATCACGATATCACCTAGTACACAAGGCTACACATCAAGCTATACATTTCCAATTTATGCTGATCTCGTGCTGTACGAAAATCGTTTACAATGCGAGATCAGCTTATACTGGAAAATTATAGCTTGATGTGTACCCGTGTGTACTACCCGTCAACTAGACACGACGAGTACGCTTGGGAGTTGCATTTAAGGGGACACTTTGCGCGGGCTCGAACTCACTGGTGGGCCTGGCTAAAAATCACGCTGTCTCACCAGGCTTCGTATCCGACCGAGATAGTATCAGTGGTGAGCAGTTAGACGCTAGTCTACACGCACAACGTTATTGAGTGAGATGCAGGAGCATTTTTGGCAAAAAAATAGCGAAAAAATTAAGAAAAGTCCTTCAGAAGATCGGGTTTTATGAAAAAACCACTGCATAAATCAATGACCAATAAAGTTTATTGAACTTTTCGATAGTTGAACTTTGTCGGTACCGACTTGGTTTTCGAGATTTTGCACTCCTTTTATTACTTAAACACGCTCAAAGTAAGGTTAAATTAGCAAGAAAAACTAATCTTTGTTGGCTCATAACTTTTTAATGGCTTTTTATTTTAGTATTCTGTTTCCGTACAGACAATTTTAATAATGAGACAAAACCATAGCATGTTTAATTTTTGATTTACATAGTCAAACAGTGGAGTAAAACCCTCCCGAAGTTTGTATGGAAAAAATGTGGACAAGTGTCACCTTAAGGCCTTGAATCGAGTGTCGACCAATCGAGCTAATAGGTACTTAATAAACATACAAGTACCTACCTACCATAATACTAAATACTGCCTAAAACATTTTTTTGCGACAATGCTTGCGGCGGCTTCTACAAAGGCAGGCAATTCAAACAGATAAATGAATCGTTTAGTGAGTTGCATAGAGTTCATTATTAGTTGGAGATGTCCCTTACTATGAAAATATTGAACCGAATTAAGACCTTATTTAAATAACTTTAACCGCGTAATTCGGTTGTGAACCTTGAACCCTTGTACAGCCCGGTCGGACACGAGACAATAGATTTCTCAGAATATTTTTAGTAAACTGCGGACCTACTAACCTAGTTTGGTGAAATTTCTATTTTTCCCCGTTAATGGTTATGAAATAAAGTCTAAATTCGCTTATCTTATTTTATTTGTGTACCTATTTAACGATTGCGTATTTATTTAAAAAAAAGTCGGCGCGTAGGCAAAGGTAGCGGCGATCAGCGAACTCTGTCATCTGTGAACTAGGTACCTACGCTTAAATAAATAGACATAGTAAAACGGCAGCCACAGGTTTAGAAACACGTACCTATGGATGTAATTTAATCCATTCGAATTCATTTTCCATATTTACTATTGGCTAATTGGTCCCGTGTGTGTTGCCGGGCGTATAAGAATAGCACCATCCCATTTCTTCCCGTGGGTGTCGTAGAAGGCGACTAAGGGATCTACTAGAGAATGGGCAGCAGCGTTCTCTATGCATTTGATCACCTCACTGCGATCGCCAACCCGCCTGCCAAGCGTGGCGATTATGGCAAAACCCCCCCTTTTGGGGGAGGCTTATGTCCAGCAGTGAACGTCTTTCGGCTGAAATGATGACTATTGGCTAACATTGAATCGCCTGGCCGCCATTGTGGTACTACGACGTGGGTAGCGTTCGAAGTACCTACCTACTCCAGTATCTCTTCCTCAACGCGGTCCGCGTTGCACGTGTGCGGGCGCTCGAAACTGTCCATGATCGAGGAGGCGCTGAGTTGCGGCTAGAATGGTGGAGGTGAAGGGAACTTGAGGGTCGTTGATTCCACGTGCGCGCAGTGAGTTCAGGTATTCCGGCTGAGCATACAATCCTCTAGCCTCTTCCAAGTTATGGTTCGCAATCCCATAAAAATCCACATTTCACACACAGATTGCACTCATTTTTGGCGCGTAATTAGGTTGCGCGTGCGGTGTACGTGACCTAAAACAGCGAAACGCGACACAATACTGGGAAGGAATTCAGAACAAGGAAGGGCGGGCGGTCGGCTAGACGGGGGTCGGGGGCGTGGCTTACGGATCATGCTGTCTGATCGATGAATGGATTATTCAATGGATATCGTTCGCATGTGTTGCCGTTTGTCGATACGTTTTATACGCACGTATACATTGATCGCAAGGAAGCGTTACTTCGAGTTCTCATTATTTCACTCAAGAAAACAATAAATTTAATGATTCGTGTTTTTTTTTTGTTGTTTATTTAAAATAATAGTCTCAATCGATTCTAGTTCGATGATCGAGTTCATGGCTTTCGGTTCCAGAACGACCTAAAATTAACCGTGTATAGTCCACAATCTCTTCCAAATTTTATGTCTTGAACCAAAAAACGATTACTTTCTAAGTAAGTAATATCGAGATAACTTTGATAAAGACATTTCGCTCTCGGACTTCCTTACTGGTCGCGGCGGCTAACGTGACTGCCCGTGGCCTGCAACCGATGCCGGACGAATGGTCTCTTCGCGTCCCGCATCGCCGTTCGCACCGCCGATCCCCGTGGCCAGGCCGTAAGGGGTCAATTAAACGCTAAAATTACCCTAAATTTAAGTGGCCGAACTGTGGGCCCTTAAAGAGGCATTTACGTGTGTGATCTTTCAAGCAACGAACATGGATAGTGATATATTAGAATTTGTTGAAAATTTTGAAACTATTTCTACTATATTCGACGTAAATAACAGCCGTAGACCAAACATATATCGGAAAGGACCAAACTACTTCGAAATTCTTGATGATTCTGACTTTTTTCGGAGATTATTTCATCTGCCTAGGCTTTTCCCAACTATGTTGGGGTCGGCTTCCAGTCTAACCGGATGCAACTGAATACCAGTATTTTACATGGAGCGACTGCCTATCTGACCTCCAAAACCCATTTACTGGGTAATACCCCTTGGTAAAACTGGTTGTCAGACTTTCGGACTTCTGACGACCCTGATCGATCGACCCGTGCGGCTGTTATTACTTAGCCACAAGTTCCCCTGACTTTTTTCGGAGATATAGATTATATAAATCTTCAGTGTTTTATTTATTGGAAAAGATTGAAAATAACTTAGAATTTCCTGATAATATGAGTACTTAACTTATTAAAGTTTTTTTTTTTATAAGTAGGTAAACCATAAAATTAAAAGTTTCCTGGTAAAGTAACATAAAATTGATAAAAAATACCATACCATATCATAAATGTTACCTATTATATAGATATGGTGTTAATAAAGTCGTTATAACAAGTTGTGAGTTATGATTAAACTGTTTAACGAGTCTTTCAGTAGTATTGACCACCGCCATGACAATATTTAATAAGGTTATCAAAACACGATTTATAAATATCTGAATTTTATAAAAAGCTATATTGTTACAACGTAAGTTCATAGACGAATCAGTCACTATTATCGAGAACAAAACGTCACATAGAAATATTGTGTCCCCTAGGTAAAAATGATGGTGAAATAAAATTTTATTTAGGGGTTGGTTTGGGGGAGCTTTTAAGCTAAAGATATGTGATACGTAGTAGTTTAGCGATGTCGGTGAATACGGGCATTAGAATATAAAACAATAAAACAGTTCAATTATTTTTCCATGTAAAAAGGCTTTCAGTCCTAGCTTACGCTTTTTTTTTTTTTTTTTGGGTGGGAAATCATCAAATGACTTCTCCTGCTGAGTAGAGCAGGAGGGCGTGTCAGACTTTTACTGACTAAAACCCACCCGTGTTCCTTCAGTAGCCCGTATGCCAGGGGCTGTGGTATCTCTTTCGAACAAACCCGCAACCCTGGCAGGCATCGGCCCTTGCGGACCCCACCGGTGGTTGCTGACATCTTTAACGGCGCGCGTGTGGAACACAACGCGCCGTCCCGTCTACCACTTTTCGGCCGCAGGGGATAGGGAGAGCGGCTGACGCTATACCGACACTCCTCTTCCCCTGCGGCCCCACCGCGTCCGCCATCAAACGGTGGCGGCCCCGTCCAGACCACGGAAGGGAAGAGCGCTGCTCAGAAGCACCGGCACTCCTCCTTTACCGCAGCCCGAAACCCTCAGCCGCGATGCCTCCCATTCGACATCGCGGCCCACCTCAGTTGCGGTGCACCTCACCGCAACCTACTTTTGGCCGCTACGTCGTCGGCTTTGAGGCAAAAGCCCTGACGAGCGGCCCCACCTTTGGGTTCCTCTTGGCTTCACCGTGGCCGGAATCTACGGTTACTGAGCCCCCCCGCAACGACAATGCGGGAACCCAATCGGGGGGGGGGGGTCCTAGCTTACGCTCATTCAGAAATCTGATTTAGTCAATTTTAACAGATTTAAAATACTTTTTCGCGGAAAGTTGTGATTGAAAAAATGCCAAGAGGATTATCAGAAGTTTTACGAGCAAGAATAGTAACTTTGAGGGAAGAAGGATACATCACGAGAGAAATATCACGCTTAGTTGCTATATCCCAATCCTGTGTCGTGACCACGTTGCAAAGGTACCACGGGATGGGTAATTTTGCTGACCGACCCCGCAGTGGTCGCCCAACTGTTTTGACTGCTGCCCAAAAGCGCTATATTAGATTGCTGGCAGCCCGTAACCCAACAATCAACGCTACTAAAATAAAAGCAGAAGTTCGGGACGCATCTGGGCTTGAAGTTAGCACTCCATTCGGTATTGCTTGCACCAGCAAGGGTTAAGGGAGGAGCTATATTATATTGAATATAAACCTTTTAATAATAAATTGTTGTTTAAGTTTGGTTAAACAGTCTTTGTCTTTCTATCAAACTGTTATGATTTTTTTTTTTTTGGGTGGGAAATCCTCAAATAACTTCTCCCGCTCTGGGTGGAGCAGGAGGGCGTGTCAGACTTTTACTGACTAAAACCCACCCGTGTTCCTTCAGTAGCCCTTAAGCCAGGGGCTGCGGTGTCTCTTTCGAACAAACCCGCACCCCTGACAGGCATCGACCCTTTCGGGTCCCATCACTTTTTGTGCTGACATCTCTTTGAGGCGCGCGTGGAACACAACGCGCCGTCGACTTGGGCTTGGTCCTTACCGGACAGCGAGCTACCCATTACTCGCCGTCCGCAAGCCCATGCCTACGGTGGCCGGAAATCGGCCTGGGATTCCCGACGCCCAGGGCGGCTCCGTATCCTGCGGCGGCTGGGGTCGCGAGGGCGCATATGCTGCCTCTCCCTCACGTGCGCCGCCTCCCTCTTTGCGAGCATCACTGCTTCGCTGAAGGAGGTGACGGCTCCCCATGCCCTCTCGCTCCGTACCATGGCCTGGAC
Organism: Polymixis flavicincta; assembly: GCA_949987655.1. Taxonomy (NCBI): domain Eukaryota; kingdom Metazoa; phylum Arthropoda; class Insecta; order Lepidoptera; family Noctuidae; genus Polymixis; species Polymixis flavicincta. Next base: position 5,462,078 of record OX465183.1, on the reverse strand, counting down.
CAGGGCCGGACGCGAGAGATCGCCGCCGCCGATCGCCTCCACGAGGACACGGCGGTGCTCCGCCCAAGCAGGGCAGACCGCCACCGTGTGCTCCACCGTGTCCTCAGGGCGATCTTCGTAGTGGAAACACCCGGGCGTTTCCTCCCGCCCTATCCGAAACAGGAACCTCCCGAAACAACCGTGTCCGGTGAGGACCTGCGTCAGGCGGAAGGTGAGGATGCCATGCCGAATCTCAAACCACTCCTCAAAGAGGGGACTTACCGCCGCAATCGTGGCGTGCCCAAAACTGTTATGATTACATTATGATTAATTACAATTTTTTTTTACAACCATTTTTTTTTTTCAAACAGTATTTTTATGTAAAGAAAACACACAACAAATATTTTTTTCTTCATAAAGTTCAATTTAAAAATTCTATCAGCTTATGCTAGTTAGTGATCACAAACTTTTTTGATGTGTGTATAACCGCTCTGTTCTGGTAGATTGTCTTCACTAATTTTAAAGGAACTCGCATGTTGATGGTCAAGCGCAGTGTATAAACTTGCGTCCAGTCGACCTATTCAACGTAGTGTAGCGTCACTGTTAGTTAGTCATTGTAAAATATTATTGTAAAAACATAAAATGTAATGACAAACGCACAGATTTTATTACTATTAGTTAATAAGTAAATAACAAGCGCGTGAGTCATTGACCGCTGGCGGCGACCGCGCAGCGAGCGAGCAACACACCTCCCGCTCCCTCGCGCCTCACCGCCCGCTCGCCAGTCCGTTGTATGCCGCTGGGCTAACGACACGCTTTTCTCATGCAGATCCTTGTATGCATCTCGCGCGTTTGACTGATTTAATGTACTCTGCCTATCCGTCTTCTGCTTCTCTTGTGCTTGTGAACATCGTACTGTGCTTCTCTGTCTCCTTCACCTTTCTGTTCTTCTAACTTGTGTGTACGTGACTGTGAACTTGGAACAATGTAACTACTCTGCTCGTGACTATACCTGCCAGGTTTAATTTACTCCCCCACACGTACCCCCTCAGTAGCATTCAAATCGTCAGTGCTAGTTCCTGCCTCACCACATGTAGTGTTTGCCGGAAATCGCCACTAAACAGAACTGTGGCACCATCCATAATGTTTTTGTTGCTGCGGATCTTTTATTATCAAGAAACGTGTAATAGTAATTTCAGACGCTAAGACCGTGATTGCAATTTTGTCTTGCTCCGAACGTTTCCGACTTTTTTCATTAATGTTAATGTTATTCTTGTTAGTATACATATGCATGTGTTAGATTATTCATTTCGATATTGTAATATTGTTTGGTGGATAATGTCATCCGTCACATTAACGAAGCGTTGAACAAATGTAAAATTACCTAATTTGACTACATGTTTACAAAATAACTGGCTTAACTTTTGAAATAACTTGGATGTTGTTACTATAAATGATTACGTAGTATTTAATAATACTTATAATATATTTTAGTGTTTCTAATGTTATTTAATATAGTATGCTGATTCAAATGACTGGCACAATACTCTCAGTTCATATTGAAACTTTTAACTGTCTTAAATTGCGAATCAGTTCTTATTAAATTGCTTAATTACCATAAGATGTTTTATACCGGTTTTACTACTTATCCTTTGTTTATTATTTACCTGTGTTAGAAGTTATTAAGCCAAAATGTGTGAAATTCTGTAACTTGTTCATAATGGCAGGAAATGTTTAACGTAAATTGATATTGGTAGGATATGAAAAGGATTGGAAGGAGAGGAGGAAGGAGGACAATTGCTCGATAGACATTCAGTTGGTTAGTCCCAGTCGGTACTGGTCTGTACTGGTACATAACAACAGTTTGTGTGGAATATATCGACCAGATGTCATGTAAGTTAAGTAATTTAATATTATACTATAATTGTTGCTTATTATAACCATTTTGTTGTACCAATGTCGAGTTTCTTTTTTTTTTCTTTTCCGCAAATCAAAATTCTTGAAAAAAGTTCACTGCACCTCCTAGGTTCCCCAATTTTGGAAGACAGCTTTTCTCAATTCATCGACGATAGAATTCAAAATTTCAACGATGTTTTGGAAAGACTCTCTAAAATAAATGTACACTCGGAATTCACCCTGATTAGATACTGTTGTTTTGGCAAGTTTTTAAATTCTCAACTAATGCTGCTGTGCGAATGAAAAGTTGTATCGCTATTCGAATATCTGTTCCCGGATATTTATCTGTGTAAATAGCCAAATTTTATTTATTTTCTACGCTCCTCAGCTTTATGGAAGCATCCTCAGCTCTTGGACAAAATTGACCAAATTATCCGCAGCACACTTTCATCCATTTTAAATGTGGCCTTGGACCACCGAGCGTGGCTTCAAGCCACTCTACCTATCCGTTTTGGTGGCCTCGGCGTCCGTAAAATTACTAAAATTAGCTTACCGGCCTTCCTGTCCTCTGTCCACAGCACTGAAAAGTTGGCTGGGAAAATTTTAGCCCCTTGCCTGGTTGACTCTGAAGTGCCATGCTTGACCGATGCGGTGAATGCCTGGGAAATGGCTTGCCCGGACACAAATCGACCCGTGAACCCATCTTCCCAGAGACAGTGGGATGAGCCCCTCTGCAGGTTGGTACGGAATAATCTTATTAATACGTCCACCAATGCTGCTGAGCGTGCTCGCCTTCTGGCTCTGGGTGAGTGGGAGTCGGGCCTCTGGTTGCAGGCACTACCGTCACCCAACATAGGCACCATGCTGGGTGACTCGACCTTCCGGCTCGCTACTTGCCTGCGTCTTGGCGCTCCTTGCGTGGCTCTGCATCGCTGTCAATGCGGTGAAGATGTCGACTGCCTCGGACACCATGGCTTATCCTGCAGTAGAAGCGCAGGCCGGATAGCACGGCACGCCAGCATCAATGACATTATCCGTCGTGCTTTTGTCACCGCCGGGGTGCCAGCTGTTCTAGAACCCAATGGCTTGGCACGCGACGATGGGAAGAGACCAGACGGTATGACCATAATGCCTTGGAAGTTAGGTCGGCCTTTGGTGTGGGATGCAACATGTGTCGACACCCTTGCGCCATCCCATCTTTCTAGTACGGCGTGTTGTGCTGGGGCGGCTGCTGCAGGTGCAGAAAACCTCAAACGGCACAAATATTCCAATCTTATTAGAACCTATATGTTCGAGCCGTTTGGGGTTGAAACTCTAGGGCCATGGAGTCCGAGTGCCCACTTAGTTTTCCGGGATATTTCCAAGCGGTTGGTCGACTCTTCACGTGACCAAAGGGCTGGCCTATTTTTCGGCCAAAGAATCAGCATTGCCATACAACGTGGCAATGCTGCCAGCCTTTTGGGCACTTTTCCCATTAACAACGATGCGGACGTATTTTTTGATGCCTTGTGAATATTTTGTTTTTTATGTATCTGTACATATTTTATTTTAAAATAAGTTTCAGTCTTAGTTAAATAAAATAACAAACAATGTCGAGTTATCTTGGACAAAGGTCCAAGAGTTGTAAATAAATGTATGTAGAATAATGAAAATTCATAGCAATGTAAGAGATGTGTTCATGGAAAATATCAACACTGTTTCCATGGAGTTTCTTGTCCTTCTTCTCCATAAAGACCTAGTTTTGGAACGGACGACTAGCTTTCTGATTAAATAATGACAAGCCTAATTTAAATAAATGTCTAGTCTTGCTTTTCTGTGCTTTACTTCATGAAATCCTTTCCCTACACACCATATTCATAAGAACATTCATATACAGTAAATAATCAGTAACCATTCTGACATTAAAACCTTGATATTTTGTTTTATATATACCCACTTATAGATACATATAGCCACATATTCTGACACATGCATCAGCCTTTATTGTTCACATTGCTAGGACATAGGCCCCCTCTCTGTAAGAGGGACTAAAACGTAAACCAACAGGCGGTTCTAGTGTGGGACAGTAGATGTCACACGTCTTCGAATTTTTGATTCTAGAACATGCTGGTTTCCTCACGATATTTTCGTTCATCGTTTTAAAAGCAGTGGCGATGAAATAATTTACACCAAGTAAAGCACCTGCGTAGCGGACGACAGGGCCGCGTCCAGCACCACTCCCACTTTTGTTGACGTGAGCTCCCTAGTATCTGAGACGAGTGACTCCGCTGGCAGCACACGTCACCACGCAGCTCTGAATGTCGTAGTTAAATATAGTACTTGTGTTGTATAATACACCCTACAACATAAAGACATCGGGGAGAGACGGATAGGAGGCTATGTTGAAATCAAATGCAGATTTCTTGTTTGAGTCTCGTCCGCAGATTTTGGCTTCTTCTTAGGTGTGGCCTCTTCGGGGGCTGCGTTTCGACTGATCAAGTAGCGTTTTTTTGGGATGAGATATTGCATGTCAAGTTAAGAGGTTATCAGCTGCATAACCGGACTAGCCGGTGGCTGTCTCTAAGGTCTCCAGCCAGGGCTTAAAAACGTAAAACAAAGCGACTACACTCTAAGGGCGTCTATTGAGTACGGACCTCGGCTTTGGCGTCGCTTGGGTGATGGGAGGGCAGCAGTAAGGAGCGGGCTGGGTCGGAATTATACAGGGTTATTGGAAAAAAGCCATAAACCTCTTAAGAGGTCATTGTACTCATCATTGTGAGCAACTTTTGCAGTCCCATGTACGAGGTACGTAAGTACATGCTATTCTTTTTACAAAAAGTCATTTATCTCTATCTCTATCATGAAAACACTCAATATTTTGACTTGAACATGAATATTTTGAGGGCGTGGGCTATGTGCATGGTGGATATATTTATTGGAAGCTGTTGAGAATTTGAAAATTAGCCAAGTTTTTAAATTCTCAACTAATGCTGCTGTGCGAATGAAAAGTTGTATCGCTATTCGAATATCTGTTCCCGGATATTTATCTGTGTAAATAGCCAAATTTTTATTCAATAAAACAACTTAATACAATGACTATAACATTATTTTATTTTGTTTACGTCCTTCACCAAGGATCATTTCCTCAATTTAATTAACGATAAGGTTTGCGTGTGATACGATTCCCATCATGTTTCAAGGCAACAACTTGGAAAGTCATTTTCCCGCTTGAATCAGGTAGTATTGTTTTTGTTCCGCCTGCTCCCGTTATAATTAGTCCAACATACGGGCACATCACTGTTACCCGTTCATTCTGCCAAAAAAAGATATTCTGTAAATTAAATGATATTGCAACAAAGCTTTGAAATAGTTTATGCAATGGTGTTACTATACTTCATGAGACTTACAGTAAACACTTAGGACGCCCTCAAACGGGCAATAAATCGGTCATAGATATGTATACCTAAATAATCAGCTTATAATGTTCCCACTGTTGGGGCGCAGGCCTCCTTTCTTCGAGAGAGTATTGGTAGAATATTAAATTTGTTTTTTTTTTGCTTTGAATTGCTCAGTATCAAATATGGCTTCTCAAACACACCACCAAAATATATATAGTTGCATACCTGGAGTGACGAAAGAAGTGAAAACTTGAACAATTACGTGTGTATTTTTTAAATCGTCAGGTTAAACAACGTTCAACGTTATTCGTTCGTACGTTCGTGTTGTCAGTGGTGTCGGTAACAGTGTCGTGAATTCAAATGTTTTTTCCCATCTCAAAAAATTCCCAAGTCGCTTAAAGAAGTTTTCACAACAAAATAAAAATGCAAAAGTAATTCAATGGGATTGAAAGTTAGTTGTACTAATAATTATAATTCTAAAAAGTCCTATTTGTTGCGGTCGCGAATCATATTTTAATCAACAAACAAACGGACACTGACCTACGAACAAACAAAAAACTAAAAAAAAATGACTTCCGGGGGTACCTTAGATTATCCACATCTATTCAAATATTATAAAGCGGAAAGATTTGATTGTTTGTTTTTTTATGTTTGCATTGAATAGGCTCCGAAACTAGCCGATGACAAGGCTATATTTTGTCCCCGTATTCTCACGGGAACGGGAACTACGCGGGTGAAACCGCGGAGCGCTGGTAGTTAATAATACATATTTTATTAAAAGCTTGTGATGTCCCACTGCAGGGCAAAGGCCTCTCTACCCTCCTTCCACTTCTCTCTGTTTTATCCTGCCAGTGAGCAATTATTGTTGAAGGAGTCCAGCTCATCAGTCACATTAATAATAAGAATCATTAATTCAATAGTTAACAACGTACAGCCTAAACCGCTGGCTCTCAAAAGCAGGAGTTAATGTAACATAATAGGCATGCAAGTTTGTAAGGTAGTTCAACATTTAGCCGATGGGATACGCCATCGTGCGCATGGCTTGCATTCATTAAATTCACTTACGCCGTCAGGTATTGCATGGCAAATATTTTTATCGATTGGTCCAGCAGTGACCATCAACACTCCCGCCATCAAAATTGCTAGAGTCACGAACTGAGACATTTTTCGCCTTTGGTTTCTGAAAAACGAAAAACAATGATTAAGGACAGCGTTCCAAGCATAAATAGGGGCGTTGTTGTTTGTGAAAGGATAGTAAACATTTGTGAAACTGTTTACAGCTTTTCCAAAGTTATGGAACCTCTTTAATCTCGTTGCAATACGGTTTATATTGTGTTGCACCTGTTAGAGGTAAAATAACTTCGAATGGCATAATCAGCCTATAACGTTACTACTTCTGGGTCACAGGCCTCCTCTTATTGAGAAGGAGTAGGCCGCAATCCACCACGCGGGTCCAGTGCGGGTCGGTGTTGACCTATGTCCTCGAATTCCAGTTTCCTCACGATTTGAGAACAAAGGTTTTTTTTTTGGGTGGGTAATCATCAAATGACTTCTCCCGCTCTGGGTATGTCAGACTTTTGGTGACTAAAACCCACCCGTGTTCCTTCAGTTGCCTGTGTGCCAGGGGCCATGTCATCTCTTTCGAACAACCTGCAGCCCTGCCAGGAGAGCAGTAGTGATGAACGCTTCACTTTGTTTAAATTATTTAATGAGAGCAATGGTGATTAAATAATTTAAACAAAGTGAAGCACTTGACTGGGTTCAAACCTACTTTACTACCTTTATCGTTACCACTGGGCCACCAATGTTCACTTTGAAAGGACTGTAGTGAAACTGTAATATGGACAAAAACAAAAAAGAAACAACCGAATTCCAAAAAAAAAACTACACAGTGAGAAATAACTTACATTTCGGAAGTCGGTGTTTTTGGTTTTGTATTTTCGTAACAATACAAAAATTAATATATTTATATAAATATATATATATTTTCTAAAATACAGCCCAATTGAGATTCTCCTTTTTTTTTTTAGGCGATCAAAATAAAAACAAATAAACATTCTACTCACTTCTGTTTCCCTTGTACCGATGCTCCTAACGCCAAGTAAGGAATATAAAGCGTTAGAAGTGATATATGCTTATATACACCCGATACTGACGAAATTTGTCGTTTTTCTAATATTATTTGCTAAACAAAATGTAGTTTGGGAATTTCCGATAGCAATTAATTAAGTAACATTAACTGCTTGATAACAAGTATTAGCATTTTATTTTATCTAAGTGGCATTGATAACACAGACACCTTTGACCTCACAGATCTAAGTAATTTGTGGACAAGGAATTAAAAATGACTGCTGTGTTTTCGTTTCCAATATAATAATAAAAGGTTTATTTCAGAAACTTGTACAACTTTTACAAATTATATAAAAGTAAAAGCGGTGTACAAAAAGAAAATAAAAAAACAAGATTTAAACAAAAAATTACAGGCAACATGTCCAAAACAAGACAAGATTTGTTTTGAGTACCAGGGTTTTTTGTATCAGGGTTTCTCGAAAATCTACCCCTAAAAGTAAAAAAGGGCAGTCCGTGATATTAGAAATGTGAAAGTTTGTGAAGATGATTGGATGTTTGTTACTCAATCACGCAAAAACGGCTAAACGGATTTGGATGAAATTTGACACACAGACAGATTATAACCTAGATTAACATTTATTTATTATTTTCTTCTTACATCTATCATTTACAGGGTAACCCAAAACGATAAATGCGCTTATCCTAACTTCATTAAGTATCCTTAATACTAACATTCATGTATCTACATATTCTACATGTAACAAATTACGAACAATGCATTCCTTGTGAATTCACTCAGCGAACAACAGAATAAGTCAGTCTCAACCGCTATGAGGTTGAGCGTGCGGAGTGCACGCGTCAGCGGCGCCTCCCTTACAAGTTTGGTCCGAGCGCGCAGTTCCACTAGCAATGGCGGCTGCCGTCTTCGCCACACGTACCTGTCCGGAACACACAGACTCACCTGCGCTAAAATAACTGCATTATACACCTTCCCTCTCAGCAATTTAAATATATATGAGGTGAGTGCAAGATCCCTCCTAACCCTTAGCTCATTGTATCCTACCATACCTAAAATAAATAAGGTTGGATACATTAACGGGTAAAAAGGATAGACTCCGTAAAAACACTTACGTATATATAAATATCTTATAAATTTATTTTGCACCTTCTCCAGCATGAGACTATATTTAGCTTCATGCGGAGCCCAGATGACTGCATTATATTCTAGCTGGCTCCTTACCAATGCATTATATAATGCTATAATAGCTTTCACATTCGTGAACCCTCGGACCGTACGAAGCATGAAACCTAAATTTCTATACGCTCTTTTGCAGCTCCGCATGATGTGATCACGAAAATTCAAAGCAGTGTTAAAGCCTACTCCCAAGTCCTTGACTTCCGTGACCCGTGCCATAGGTATCCCGTCCATATGGTAGGTATGTAAGATAGGATTGTGTGCGCGAGAAAACGTGATGGTCACACACTTCGAGCTATTAAACTGCAAGAGATTTTCTTTACTCCAGCTCACCACCCTATCAATGTCCCTCTGTAGCCTGACACAGTCATCACCGCTTTTTACCGCGAGGGACAATTTGAGGTCGTCGGCAAACAACAAACAATTTGCGTCTTGGACTACTTCTGGCAGGTCGTTTACCACCAGAAGGAAGCCCAAAGGGCCAAGGTTACTACCTTGACTTACCCCTGACCTTGTGAAATATCGATCCGACACGTGTCCTGAATATTCCACATATTGCTGCCTATCCCTCAAATAACTGGCAAAAAACTGAAGTGAGTGTGGGGTAAAACCAAATCCTGCTAACTTTTTAAGCAGCATGTCATTTTCAACTAGGTCGAATGCTTTTCTGAAGTCAAAGTAAGCAGCATCAGTTTGTCCCCCACTATCTACAGTCGGAACATATAGAATACTTTTTATCCCGGTAGTACATTTCCGCGGGATAATTTCCGACTCCCACGCGGGCGAAGCTGCGGGCAGAAGCTAGTAATTATATGAACCCATATAACCTGTCACTAGGTGCGCTAATTCTGGAGAAACAACATCAACATTGTCTTGTGTTAATCACAGTGTGTGTGTGTGTTCTTGTCATTTAAATAGTCGTTAATGGAATAGAAAGCCTTTAAACAAAGGATGGATTTTACTTGAGCTTTAAACACATCAAAAGGCAAATCTAGCAAAGAAGTGGGAAGCTTGTTATAAAAAGGTTATACCAAGCCCAACAAATGAGTTATGAACCTTATGAAGCCGGTGAAAGGGAGCACGTAGTTTGTCCTTATTTCTAGTGTTAATCCCCCCCCCCGAGTGGGTTCCCGCATTGTCGTTGCGGGGGGGCTCAGTAACCGTGGATTCCGGCCACGGTGAAGCCAAGAGGAACCCAAAGGTGGGGCCGCTCGTCAGGGCTTTTGCCTCAAAGCCGACGACGTAGCGGCCAAAAAGTAGGTTGCGGTGGTGAGGTGCGCCGCAACTGAGGTGGGCCGCGATGTCGAATGGGAGGCATCGCGGCTGAGGGTTACGGGCTGCGGTAGAGGAGGAGCGCCGGTGCTTCTGAGCAGCGCTCTTCCCTTCCGTGGCCTGGACGGGGCCGCCACCGTTTGATGGCGGACGCGGTGGGGCCGCAGGGGAAGAGGAGTGTCGGTATAGCGTCAGCCGCTCTCCCTATCCCCTGCGGCCGAAAAGTGGTAGACGGGACGGCGCGTTGTGTTCCACACGCGCGCCGTCAAAGATGTCAGCAACCACCGGTGGGGTCCGCAAGGGCCGATGCCTGCCAGGGGTGCGGGTTTGTTCGAAAGAGATACCACAGCCCCTGGCATACGGGCTACTGAGGGAACACGGGTGGGTTTTAGTCAGTAAAAGTCTGACACGACCTCCTGCTCTACTCAGCAGGAGAAGTCATTTGATGATTTCCCACCCAAAAAAAACGGTGTGAAAATCACTGTTTTTAGTGTACAAGTGTATATGTTGCCTAATAAATAAGATGCCAGCTAATATGAATTGTGATGCCACTGTGAGAATACCAATTTCTTTAAAAAAGTCCCTCAAGGAAAATCTGACACCTCTCTGGTAAATTGCACGAATAGCACGTTACGTTTTACTAAATGAAAGAAAAATAAACCTAAACTTAGAGATACATTCTGAAAGAGTGTGTGTGAATGAATGTATGTGTGGGTGTGTGTGAGTGCTTTTGTGTGAATGTGTGTGTGCATATGTTATCTATTCAACTCATATTGACGATGCTTGCAGCAATAATTCAATGTCATCATAAGTCTTCAGTTTTAGCCATTGAACTATTGCCATTTTACAGTATTTATTAGTCATAGCATCAAAGGAATTCCTCAAATAATAATACGTTGACAAAAGTTAAAAATGACTGCTCTAGTTTGTTTCCAATATCTGGCTTAGTGAAATCAAAAACGTTCCTGAGAAACTTTCTTGTTTGGCTATCTTCGGGATTCGCGACATTAATTCATTACGAAATTGTGAGTGTGTAAAAAACCAGTTAACTGCGAGTCGGACACGCACACGGGGTTTCGTAATGCCGCTGTTCATTATTTCATCATCACTTCAACCGACTGACGTCCACTACTGGACATAGCAAAGCACCGCCACTTCCACCGGTTCTGCGCCTTATTTGGGGGCGTTTGCCATTATCGCCACGCTTATCATGCGTGTTGGCGATCGCAGTATGGTGGTAAAATGCGTTGAGAACGCTGCTGCCCATTCTCTAGTAAGTCCTTTAGTCGCCTTTTACTACATCCACGAGAAGAAATTTGATGATGCTTATTCTTTACGTCCTCACGGAATCATTATTTAACACTACATTTTAAACAAAACCAGGTTTCGTGTATTGGGACGCCCTATAGTTTTTATCTTGATTCTATTTTATTTGTTGTTGTGATAGTGGCAAAAGAAAAAGAAATATCACTCATCCAGCACATGATTATACGTTTTTATACAACAAAAACTCCATCCTAAAGTAAACACCCGAGTCTACTATAAAAACCTATAAACTATAACCACACAAAACTGTCTCTAGAAAACACGTGAACTAGATTTACGATCTATCCCTTTAAACGAATCCACGACCGTGCCGTCAAAGTGCTTTTACGGACTCGGATAGACTCGTAAACATTATAGTCTGCCTGGGAAGTCATAAAAATGAAAAACTTATACATATTTTAAGGTGATAAATGATAAATGATTTTATTTCTGTAAGTAGGTTTGTACAAACACTTTTACACGTCAATCATATTTTTTGACCACTAGATGAGGTGCATTTAATTCATTAATTTTGACAGCGACAAAAGATGTTATAGAAACCACGTCACTATATTGATGATCCGTTTGCCACCAGACTCTGCTAATTCGTATGACATTCCGACTAGTGAACATTTTAATGGTACGCTTTTGAAGTTAAGTGCTTCGGCAATCTTCATATTTTTGAATTTGCACGAACCTGAACTTCCTCTGCACGAACTTAACTTCATCTTTTGTTCGTATTTCTGAAGAGCAATGCATAAGTTTTAGCGAACTGTTGTTCTCTGATTTTGATGGGTAGTAAGTCCCTTTTAATATATGTATGTCGCCGCGAAAGCGCCCATCTGTTAAGATTATAACATAATCTTATGCGTAACTATTTATTATAACTGTAATAACACCATTAATACCGGTTCTTCTGCCCTCTGAAATATTATTATAGCCATTTGCATGGCATCAGTCAATATCTATTGGTTTTCTTGAGATCAACGCCATCTATTGGCCAGGTTGTAATCAGAGTAGGTACTGCTGGTTTGATTACTAGCTGAATTTCTATAAAACTAATAAGAAGTCTTAGATAAAACTATAGTCACAATTATAAAGGAATAATGGTTTTTATTGTCTCTGGGCTATTAGTCATTAACCATTTGGTCATTTGACACAGTACATTTGTTCATGATAGGTACAATCAAGATTCACAATAGCAGTCGCATACTAAGGGCTATATTGCTATGAAGTGGCGGTCCAGGCCGTACCTACAGCTGTGTGTATAAGTGATGTATTAACACAGAACGCCTAACTCACCGCTGCACTCACACACAAGCGTTCTGTATTTTATACATACCGTCGGCGACGCACAGACATGACCTTGGTCGGTTCATACCATTGCTAAAATTAACTTGTATAATTAGGGTTCCGGTAGCGTGCAGCGTATCGTCTTGGATTAAGAAACTCATAGGTCTGGGTTCAGATCTCGCGATGAACCTTTAATTTTTTTTTCAACAATCATCTTCATCTGTTCTTTTATTATTCGATTTATTAATATACCAGAATAATAATGTAACAATTTTTTTTTATTACTCGTATTGTTATTTAAATAAAGGTTTAACAATAATAAATGATTACAAAATGTTTATTCGTTATAACTTCATGAAGAATGTATAAAAATAACTAATAATAACTTCTTGTTAAAACAGTTTATTTTCTCTTAAAGAACAATTTATTGAAGTAAATAAGCTAGTTGGTGAACCATGATAATCAGGCTATTGTATCTTAGTAATATAATAATATTGTGCTGATTACTACTGTGTGTCGGTACTCTAAATAAATCACAATATTCTACAAAAATCTACCCACGTAAAAGTAACAAATGCAGACAAGTTGTCACAATACAATTAAATGACTCAGTAGTACTACTTTTATTCTACTGTGAGTGAGTTCGTTCTAACTCAAACATCAAAGTTAACAAATCGTATTTAATAGGACTTAAAGAGGTTATAGCTTAAGTGTTCATTTTCATTCCGAAAAGAAGATTGAAACTAAACCTCAAAATAATCCAGATTACGGATAAGACAAAATATTATTTGAATATTACTAAAATAAATAAATATTTGTAATTTATAACTTAATGTTAATGTTTTTTCTATATTACTATGTTTTTTAAGCAGATTCTCGAGCTGGTTTTCGATGATGCCTTGAACCTTCTGCGTTGAGTGCACGGCGCACGGTTCGTAAAGATGTGTCGAATAATTCGGCAAAATGTCTTGTCGTTTTGAAACCACTTGTTTCAAATTCGCTGAACATGTGCCTGTTATAGGAGCTGGGGTCTTCCACTTTGCTTTCCACGGGCAAGGCTACCGCCTTCCTCGTATCTTTTCACCCACCGACTCACAGTATTTCACTAAAACAAAAAAGGGGTACTGTTAGGCTACTAAGCAAAATACACGCTTTATGTATTACCTACTATTTAGAAACAAAATTATTTAAAAGGGCAATTTCACATAAATATTAAGTATAATGTTATTTTCATCGTTCTATAATCTAGGAAATAAATTTACATCGAAATTTTATATTTTAATTCTATTTAGACATTATGATATTTATAAAACGTTTTAAAATAACTACAAGGATCAGCAGTTATACTTTAATTAAATAAATGTTTAATAAAATATTTAAATCACAATACTCACACTCAGTCCGGTTTCATCACATATGTATTTGTGATATAGGTATTAAGTCCACTTTTATGCAGCGCAATAATATTCGCTTTCATTTCTATATTTAAATTTGCTTACATTTTAAAATGAATTAGAAGAACGCTAATAGATGAAACACACGTCACTAGCACACAATATCAACCAACACCGTTCTATAAGTCGCGGTGAATGAGTCGTAAATCATTTAAATTTATTTAGGTTTCTGTGGGTATAATGAGAAAGTTTTACGAGTTTAGTGAATACGACGAACAGAACAAGAAACTATACTCAAAAGTGATTTTTAAAACAATAAAAAGACTATCACACAGCGAGTGGGATTCGAAACCGCGACTCGCTGCGCTCAAACGCGATAATCAAGTGCGGTAACCGCTCAGCTATCATGCCATTTGCTATATCAGTTGAATTTAGGAAATAAATTCATTTGTAAACGTATGAGAGTGTTTGTGTCTATAGTATTATAGCCTATAGAAATTGCTTATTATAAGAAGGTCGTAAGTTAAAGCGAAGTGTCAATCTATTGCTTTTTGAGATTGGGGCACCATTAGTGGGGGCTACTGTACATTGCTACCTACTATGCCAAAAAAATTGCGTGGATTGCGAGTTTTATGGTCATTATCTGACGGTAATATTTTAATATAAAAAACTAAATCAGTTTCAATCAAAATTTAAAATCTATAAAGTAACAAGATTATTTTACACACACAAACGTATTTATGAATACCTGTTCTTTGATTAAATTCCATGAACTGTCGGAAATGTTGTAAAGTAGCAATATTTGTGTTGTAAAAAGTAATGACGTTACTAATTTTACTTTCGTCTTAAAACGCCATGGAATCTATTTTTGAATATTAGACATTGTTTAAATGTAAAAGAATTAACTGATAAACATTTCACGATTGTTAGTAGATTTTATAAAACTAACTAAGGAATAAGATTCAGTACTGCTTTCTGTGCGATACGCAGTTCTTCCGCCCACTTTGGGAGATGGTCGATATGGCGGCCGGACAGTATCGCCACAGGTATCGCTATGAAAGTGTGGAAAATGAAATAAAATTAGATTTGTGGAATAAGAAACCTCTGTAAAATAATATTTTAATTTAAAAGAGTGTCCGTGGAGTTTCTTGCCCGTTCTTGTCCATATGAGACCTACTTTAGCTTTGGAATGGACGCCTAGATTCCCTTTCTAACTCAAACTATCTGATTCACTGTTCTATGAAAAATCCAAAGTGCGTGTAAAAGATTTAAGTGAAAATAAATGGTTTGAGTTACCTAAGTATTGTGTGTTATTGAAAACCAACTACACATAAGTATACCAATCAAGAATTACACCAGAAACATCAGAGACAGTATGCATTGGGTTTCCCGCCGTCTCATGTATAAGTTCTTAATTTTTATGACTTCCCAGGCAGACTATAATTTTTACGAGTCTATCTGAGTCCCTAAACGCACTTTGACGGCACGGTCGTGGGTTTGTTCAGAGGGATATATCGTAAATCTGGTTCACGTGTGGTCTAGAAGCAGTTTTGTGTGGGTATAGTTTAAAGGTTTATAAAGTGGACTCGGGTGTTTACTTTAGTGTGGAGTTTTTGTTGTATAAACACGTATAATCATGTGCCGGATGAGTGATATTTCTTTTTCTTTTGCTACTATCACAATAACAAATAAAAATAGAAAAAGATAAAAATTAAAGGGCCCAATACAAGAAACCCGGCTTTGTTTAATATTTAGTGGTAAATAATGGTTCCGTGAGGTGCCGGACGTAAAGAATAAGCATCATCAAATTTCTTCCCGTGGGTGTAGTAAAAGGCGACTAAAGGACTTACTAGAGAATGGGCAGCAGCGTTCTCTATGCATTTTACCACCATACTGCGATCGCCAACCCGTATGATAAGCGTGGCGATTATGGCAAACACCCCCAAAAAATGCGCAGAACCGGTGGAAGTGGGGGTGCTTGGGGGAGTCCTATGTCCAGTAGTGGACCTCAGTAGGCTGAAGTAATGATGAAATATTGAACAGCGACAACACGAAACCCATCGTGTGCGTGTCCGACTCGTAGTTGACTGGTTTTTACACACTCACTCACAATTTCGTAATGAATTAATGTCGCGAATCCCGAAGATAGCCAAACAAGAAAGTTTCTTAGGAACGTTTTGATTTCGTTAAACCAGATATTGGATTCAGATTCAGATTATTTATTTGTAAACATAGGTTACAGATACACAAGTGTGTGAGATGTTACAGTTTTGTTAGTTCTCTATGCTTTGCCATTAGGCGTACAAATGTTAGTATCAATGTCAATTATCAATTTCACAACATCAAATAAAAAATTATAGAATGGGCCAGAGTGTTGGGTAAGTCCATATAAAATATGCCCCTGACAATTATTACAATTTTGAACAAAACCTACAAACAAACACTATGAACAAACTAGAGCAGTTATTTTTAACTTTTTTCAACGTATTATTATTAGAGGAATTCCTTTGATGCGAATGACTCAGTTTTGTGAGGTCAAAGGTGTCTGTGTTATCAATGCCACTTAGATAAAATAAAATGCTAATAATTGTTATCAGGCAATTAATGCCTTAACTACATTTTGCTTAGCAAATAATATTAGAAATACGACAAATTTCGTCATTATCGGGTGTATATAAGCAAATATCAATCCTAACGCTTTATATTCCTTACTTGGCGTTAGGAGCATCGGTACAAGGGAAACAGAAGTGAGTAGACTCTTTACTTGTTTTTTTTTATCGACTTAAAAAAGAGGAGGTTCTCAATAGGGCTGTATTTTTGAAATATTTATTAATTTGTGTATTGTTAAGAAGATACAAAACACCGACTTCTGAAATTTAAGTTATTTTTCACTTTGTATTGTTTTTTTTTTTTTGTTGTTCATATTAGAGTTTCACTACAGTCCTTTCAAAGTGAGCATTGGTGGTCCAGTGGTAACGATAAAGGTAGTAAGGTAGGTTTGAACCCAGTCATGTGCTTCACTTTGTTTAAATTATTTAATCACCATTGCTCTCATTAAATAATTTAAACAAAGTGAAGCGTTAATCACCATTGCTCTCCTGCCAGGTCTACAGGTTGTTCGAAAGAGATGCCATGGCCCCTGGCACACAGAACAACTGAAGGAACACGGGTGGGTTTTAGTCAAAGTCTGACATACCCAGAGCGGGAGAAGTTATTTGATGATTACCCACGCAAAAAAAAACCTTTGTTCTCAAATCGTGAGGAAACTGGAATTCGAGGACATAGGTCAACACCGACCCACACTGGGCCCACGTGGTGGATTGCGGCCTACTCATTCTCACTAAGAGGAGGCCTGTGCCTGATTATACCATTCAAAGTTATTTTACCTCTGACAGGTGCAACACAATATAAACCGTATTGCAACGAGATTAGAGAGGTTCCATAACTGTGGAAAAGCTGTGAACAGTTTCACAAATGTTTACTATGCTTTCACAAACAACAACGCCCCTATTTATGCTTGGAACGCTGTCCTTATTCATTGTTTTTCGTTTTTCAGAAACCAAAGACGAAAAATGCCCAAGTTCGTGACTCTAGCAATTATGATGGCGGGAGTGTTGATGGTCACTGCTGCACCAATCGAAGAATATATTTGCGATATAACACCTGACCACGTAAGTGAATTTAATGAATGCAAGCCATGCGCAAGATGGCGTATCCCATCGGCTAAATGATGAACTACCTTACAAACTTGCATCCCTATTATGTTATATTAACTCCTGCTTTTGAGAGCCAGCGGTTTAGGCTGTACGTTGTCTATTATTGAATTAATGATTCTTATTATTAATGTGATTGATGAGCTGGACTCCTTCACCAAAAACTGGTCACTGGCAGGATTAAACAGAGAGAAGTGGAAGGAGGGTAGAGAGGCCTTTGCCCTGCAGTGGGACATCACAGACTTTAAATAAAATATGTTTTACTAGCAGCGCTCCACGGTTTCACCCGCGTAGTTCCCGTTCCCTTGGGAATACCGGGATAAAATATAGCCTATGTCACCCGGGGATAGTGTAGCTTCCCAACAATGAAAGAATTTTTCAAATCGGTGTAGTGGTTTCGGAGCCTATTGAATGAATGCAAACAAACAAACAAATCTTTCTTCTTTATAATATTAGTATAGATTAACTAGCAGTGCTCCGCGGCTTCACCCGCGTAGTTGTCGCTCCCGTGGAAATACGGGGATAAAATATAGCCTTGTCATAATCTAGTTTCGGATCCTAAACAAAAAATCAAATATATAGATATAGATGTGAATAATAGATGCACAGGTCGATTGATCAGGTTAAGCTACGCTTGCCGCGGTTGGTCCGTGGATGGGTGACCATCTTTACATACAAGACCCCTCCGTGCCTCGGAAAGCACGTTAAGCCGTTGGTCCCGGCTGTCATTTGTGCACCTTTGACAGTCGTTACGGATAGTCAGAAGCCCGATAGTCTGACAAGCAGTCTTACCAAGGGGTATCGTATTACCCAGTAACTGGGTTGTGGAGATCAGATAGGCAGTCGCTCCATGTAAAATACTGGTATTCAGCTGCATCCGGTTAGACTGGTAGCCGACCCCAACATAGTTGGGAAAAGGCTAGGCAGATGATGATGGTGATATAGATGTGGATGGTCTAAGGTACCCCCGGAAGTCATTTTTTTGCAGTTTGTAAGTCAGTGTCCGATTGTTTGTTGATTAAAATGTGATTCACGACCGTAACAAAGAGGGTTTTTGAGAATTATAATCTATATAAAGAAAAGTCCTGACTGACTGACTGATTCATCAACGCCCAGCCCAAACCCTTGGACCTAGAAAGCTGAAATTTTGCACAGAGGTTCCCTTTATACTGTAGACAAGGAATAAGTATTTTTCAAAATTCAACCCTTAAAGGAGTTAAATAGGGAATGAACGTTCTACGCGAGCGAAGCCGTGGGCAAAAGCTAGTCATTAATACAACAAACTTCGTTGAATTCCATTGAATTTCAATACTTTTTCAATAAAAAAATAAAAAATTGTGAAAACTTCTTTAGGTACGCGAGTATGGATTTTTTTTTTATATTGGAAAAAACATTTGAACTCACGACACTGTTACTGACAACACGAACGTATGAACGAACAATATTGAACGATGAACGTTGTTTAATCTGACCATTCAAAAAATACATACGTAATTGTTCAAGTTTTCACTTCTGCTGTCGGCATTCCCGGTGTGCAACTGTATTTTTTTTGGTGGTGTGTTCGAGTCGAGAAGCCATATTTGATATTGAGCAATTTTATTATTTCAACAATTATTTAATAATATACCAACACGCACTGGGCCAGCGTGGTGGCCCACTCTCTCTCGAAGAAAGGAGGCCTATGCCCCAACAGTGGGAATGTTATAGGCTGCTTGTATATACATACATACATATATTATCTATGACCAATTTATTGCCCGTTTGAGGGCATCCTAAGTATTTACTGTAAGTCTCATGGACACTATTGCATCAACTATTTTCAAATTTTTGTACATTTTCATTTCATTTACATAATATCTTCTTTTGGCAGAATGGACAGCTAACAGGGACGTGCTGGGATATTGAATTAATTATAACAGGAGCAGGTGGAACAGACACAATACTTCCGGATTCAAGCGGTAAAATTACTATGCAAACTTTTGACTTGAGATCTATTGGGAATCGTATCACACGCAATTAAACTTAAGAAATAATCCTTGGTAAAGGACGTAAACATAAATAAAATAATGTTATATTCATTGTATTCGGTTGTTTTATTGAATAAAAATTTGGCTAAATACACATATAAATATCCGGGAACAGACATTAGATAGCGATACAACTTTTCATTCGCATAGCCAGCATTAGTTGAGAATTTGAAAATTTGGGAAATTTTCAATTTCTCAAAAGCTTCCAATAAACAAATCCACCATGCATATAGCCCACGCTCTCAAAATATTCATGTTCAAGTCAAAATATTGAGTGTTTTCGTGTTAAAGCACTTTTCAGTGAGAGATCTATTCAGGTATCGATTAGAATGATGATGATAATTGGGCTTCAATTAAATAAACAATCGGTATAAATTATTTTTTCTAAAAATAATTGCATGTACTTACGTAGTCCGTACATGGGGCAACTTGTAACTGGCATGGTGTAAGCTAACTCTAACTGGCTACCCACTTGAACATGTGTCTGTGTTTCTGTCGGTGAATATTGCACAAAATCGGTTTCTCACGCTCGGCTCGGCTGACTGGCTATGTCCCCTGTATCTTCGGCCTGGAGGTTTTTTTTGCGATCCCAGCGACATTGCTGCGTCCCAGTCGCGGAGGTGAGGCCTGTATAATACAAGGCAACACATTCAAATACACGTTTATCTCCAACTTATGCATTGCTAAGCCACGTTTGCTTTTCAACGTACCTAATGTGCCTGGCCTACTTGCACACGACTGAGACGTATGATGTCGTGATGGCACCATTTCACCTTTCATCCTTCACCAAGACATGTGGCAGTAGCAAATCTCGTGCAGTTTGTGATTTGTTATCCCCACAGACAAGCATGACTGCAGACAGATGAAACGGAAAATTAAAATTAAAGAGGATTAACATTTTTCTGCAAATAATACCTACATTCATAATTGATTATAGCGCTTACCTTTTCATCCTTATTCATGGTCTATTTCCACTTTCACATACACACTGACTTACCTAAATGTGTCATAACCATCAGCCTGAGCCATCGGCATATTGGGTCAATTTCAATGCTAACCATAGCTAAGAAAACTTAAAAACAAAAAGTTGCAAACTGTCCGTAAATAGTCCGTCGCGCTCGGCTGCTTGCAGCGCATTGTGCGATGAATTAAATTAAAATATTTGTTTGGATCGTGGAAGTGTCGTCGCATTGTTTAGAACAGGTTTTTTTTTTTCTGCTTTCAAAGCATTCCTATCTTTGGTTACATATTAGCGAAGGTCTATCATGCGTCCGTCTTAATTATTTATTTACCAGCCCATTTGTTTTGTTTTGTTTGTTTTGCATTTTTTTTTTAAATAGTAAATATTGATTTTATTACAATATTTAACACAAATAAGTATTTTATACTAGTTACTAAGCTCAATATTACAGTGTGATATCTAATATCAAAATTCTCACTATATAAGTACTACTCGTTACTAACTATTTTTATTTATTTTATCGGAGACTAATTTATTTTATTTAAGTATGCATACACATGTCACGTTGCAGTATTGATATAAAGCTGCATTTACATCCGTCACCTCACACGTCAGGTCCAGTTGAAAACCAGCGTGAGGCACTCGTTGTCTGGCATTTATGCTGAACTGAGTCTTTTTAGTGCAGCCGTGAGGCCAACTTTGACGCACTTTACACTTTTTGTTGGTTGATATCTTTATTACTTTGCTGTATAACGTGTGCCTTTTTAGTCTGTGCTAAATAAATGTATTTTCTTTCTAGATGCACGACTTCCAGTTTACTATCCAATATCGTAAAGGGGTTCTCATGTCATCATCATCATCATATTAGCCGAAAGACGTCCACTGCTGGACATACGCCTCCCACAAAATGGGGGGTTTTTCCATAATCGCCACGCTTGGCAGGTGGGTTGGCGATCGCAGTGGCGATCGCAGTGTGGTGGTAAAATGCATAGAGAACGCTGCTGCCCATTCTCTAATTAGTCCCTTAGTCGCCTCCTACGACACCCACGGGAAGAAATGGGATGGTGCTATTCTTTTACGTCCGGCAACACACGGAACGCGTCACGCAGGCAGATTATTTTAAAAGAAATACTCCTAACAAATTCTAAATTCTCAAGCCAAATAATTTGGCACAAATTGCTCAGTCAGCTAACTCTAATACCCAGAATATAATTCAAAATATTAGAGATGGGGAGTTAGATTTATCCCGAAATGCAATCCGCAATGACCTCTTGTATTATAAAAATACTCTCCTGTAGGTCAGGAATCACGTTCCCTATAACACACATAATTACACATACATACCTACACATTACTACAAATACATACAAACTACACTACATTACACCGGTTGTTCGCAACGAGTCACACTAAATCGTGTCACCGTGTGACTGGTTGAGAAAAATATTCGCATGGAGTAACAGTGTGACTCAATGCGAATTTTTATTCTCATCTAGTAACACTAGTACACGAGTAGTGTTACTCGTTCGGAAAACCAAATCGCATGGAGTAGCAGCGTCATTCGATGCGAATTTTTATTCTCAACTAGTAACATTTTTCAGAATGTCTATTTGACAACGATAAAGTTAAATAAAAATTATAAAATAATGTTTAAATTTCTAACATATTAGTAGGTAGGGACGTAACAGAAAAAAACTGATCAGGTTTTCTACTTATTTATTAAGATTAGTTTAAATCATTTCTTAATCTAAAACAAAGTGTTTTTGTCTAATTGTACTTCGATGTAATAATAAAAAAAACAACCTGGTTACAGTACAAAATGTAAATAATTCCTTTTTACCTACTATTATATAATTTTTCCTATAAAATCAGCCTTCTTTATAACACAAAATAATCACATTTATATATTAAGATTAGTTACCAACTAATATCACATTAATAATTTCTCTTTAAAATCAGTCTCTCTTTTATCACAATATAATCAACAGTTATTCAGAAATATTCGCTTTTTGACCATTCGTAAGTTTAGTGTCGTAAAATCTCCAGGAGGGTCCCAATCGTAATAGTACCATTTACGAAATCCATCTGAGCATCTTGTATAAAATTATCATTAAGTATTGACTTTGATAATCGTTTTCTGGATGGTTGTGTATTGTTTTGATGTTGAATGTTGCGAACGGTGTATAATTGGGAATCTTCTTTAAGTATGAGCAACAACTGCATCAAATTTGGGTTCTTCTTACCGACGGCTTTGTTCAATTTATGGTGCCAGCCTTCAATGAAGTTTGTGGTTCGATGAGTCTCCCCAAAAGCACACCAGACTTTTAAAAAATCTTCGTGGAGCCATTGCTTTTTCATATAATTCACAAATTTTTGGATTTGTGGGTCATTATCATCATATCGCGAAATAATATACTCCCATCCGTTCATGATTTCTTCTTGAGGTAACAGTGGTAGAACTGCGCTTAGGCTTACCATGCGTTTCTTCTTTGGGTCTTGAGTATTTGTTATATGCAATTCACGGCCTTTCTTAAAAATTGCCTTATTATAGTGGTAATAGCAGCCCTTGACTGCAATTGAAGGAAAAACTGTAGCAATTGCTCGCATGGCGGCCTTTTCGTAGTCTACTTTAAATATTATTGGATTCCAATTGGGTAACTGCGACTTTATTATAGAGAACAGAATCACGTAGGCTTCTGTGTTTCGGTGACTCATCAAAGCGTAGACTAGAGGTATTATATTAGTGTGATTGATCGTGCTGCCGATATCGCCATGGATTGAATATAGTTGCGTAAATGGAATATGACAACTTTTGAAAGTTCCATCGCCATAAAAGTCTGTTAGCTCGCACAAAGTTTGCCTTGCTACGGAAGAAGAAAATACTAGTATTCGTGTATCATCACATGTGTACTCCGCTAACAAAAAATCTTGATAACGAGGTGGGACTTCGACTTCCAGCACATTTTTATGTTGTAGTTTTTGTACTTGAGCCGCTGAATTACGTGTTCTATATAACGTGTCTTTAATGGAACTAAATTTAGGTATTGAAGTAATTATGTCTATTCCCGCATCTTTTAGCTTTCCGACCATGGCATTGTATTTTTGAGGAACACTGGGAAATTCCTGCGTAGTTATATCTTTTTTTAAATGTTGGACAGATTTCAGGATTTCGTTGTTCGCAAAATCTGGTGTACATAAATGAGGAGTTTCTTCTAATATACGCTCTTCCTAAAATAGTAAAATGGGATAGAATATTAGTAAAATAAAATATTGGTAAAATATTGACTTAAAACTAAAAAGCCTGTTCTCTTGGTAAAATATTGGTTAATACTAAAAAGCCTGTTCTCTCAATAAGCTAATGTTTATATAAAACTAGTTGTAAAGCTATAAATAAATCAAGACAAAGCTTTAGCACCCAAAATACGTCACTGTGGTTTCAACAAATCTCAAGTGAGCGTGATAAAACAAAATGGCTGCCACTAAAGGACGCGAGGAAAGTTTTTCAAGATGCAGTATTATTATTTATTAAATGATTATATACAATCACTATTTTACATTTTTTTTTTTTTACATTTAACATATAAATCAATAATATTATATACAACGAAGCTATGGAATACATTTTGGTAATATAGTTTTCTTACCTTTATTCTTACAAGCCCTTTGCACACCTTTCGTTTTGTACACGCCCACACAATCAATCCACTTTTATGTTTTTTCCTGGCGTAATATTGATGACCAGCTCGAAGAAGAACAGTGCCACCGTTTTTATTAACAAAAACTAAATCAACACTGTTTGACGAACCAGACGTAGCTTCCATTTAGAACGACAGCGGAGCGTGTACTGAACTTGTCACACGCATTGCACGATTCACCATGAAGCAATGTTGCCAGATCGGTGCGTAAAAAATATCAGAAACTCATACATTATTTATTATAATTTTTATTTAACTTTATCGTTGTCAAATAGACATTCTGAAAAATGTTACTAGTTGAGAATAAAAATTCGCATCGAATGACGCTGCTACTCCATGCGATTTGGTTTTCCGAACGAGTAACACTACTCGTGTACTAGTGTTACTAGATGAGAATAAAAATTCGCATTGAGTCACACTGTTACTCCATGCGAATATTTTTCTCAACCAGTCACACGGTGACACGATTTAGTGTGACTCGTTGCGAACAACCGCATTACACACTACACAAACCTTATAATTGTAATTTCGCATGTCTCTTTTATATATGTAAGTCTTAATGTTGTTTAGAGTAAGCAACCAAATTATTACTGAACTACCCACTAGTGCACTTGTCTATTATCTTCGAAATAATTAGATCCCACGACACAGGGTATCCTAGTGTGGGATCTAGGGTTACTTTACTGCACCTTTTCTTTATTCTTTTTTTCATTTAATTTTGTTATATTTTACTTGTTGTGCTAAAGTGTCAAAAAAACCTGTCTTAATAAATTTACGTTACTTACTTTACTTAGTCTTTTGCGCATCTTCCATGATGAGCACGATCACTTTGGCATCGATAAAACGACTGACCTAATTTTATGTCATTTCTGCTTTCCTGGGTTACGGTCGTTTGTTAAGAAATATATAACTCACTGCTTGGTTTGCCTAACTCACGAAAAGAGGCATCGAGCGCCACACCAACCTATAGAAACTTGATCAAAACCAGAAGCTCCGTTCTCCACTATACGCATGGATGTGTTAGGTCCATTACCTGAGTCTAATGGGAAGTTTATTCTTATATAAGTTGACGCATATTCGAAGTTTCGTTACTGTACCCATTGTGTAAATAAACAATACTCTGATGACCTCAAAACTGTTTTCAATAATGCTATTTCGTTGTTTGGTGCACCCCGTCTAATTGTGACTGAACGTGGACGAATGTTCGAAAGTTCAAATTACCAAAAATGGGTGACCGAATTAGGATGCAGTTCACATTTTATAACACCAGATATGCATCACGAAAATGGTCAAGCAGAACGTTACTGCCGCACAGTTTTTAATATGTTACGTGTGGAAATAAATAACAAGAACTCGCGGTGGTCTGACATTTTGTGGGACATCAATTGATTTTTAACATCACCAAACATGCGACAATGCAAGTCTCTCCGCTACAGCTACTTCTAGGTATAGACGCGACAACCCCAATCATTCGCCCATTAGTGAGAGATGTGGCCGTCGAATACTCTTCCCCAAACCGTGAGGCTATGCTATCAATGAGGCGTCAACGATTCTCTGAGTTATTGACTGCGAACCAACACAGACAAGATACTCAAACAAATATAGGTCGTTAACAACCTTGTACTTATAAAGGAGGAGATTTTGTTTTTGTTATTAAGAGTTCACAGAGCTCGGGTCAATTAGACTGGTATGCGTGGGCCATACAAAGTAGTCACGGAGCTTCCACACCATAGATACGAATTGGAGTTGTTGTCCGGATCTTATGGCAAGCGAACCCAAGCAGCATCCGAATATGTGATACTGTGGCGTGGTGAATAGACGCTGAACACCTGTGCTGCTTTCTTTGATAGTGAGTATGTGTTTTGTGATGTTCGTGTACTGTGGGGCACTCATCATGGCAGACCTCGTGCTTGGAAAAGGCACTGGGTATGGGTTCACTGTTTTAGGCAGTTCTTGTGGCAGATGTCTTTGTCACATTCAGGTGCTCACTGAGCCCTGGCAGACGTCGTATGACGTGGTGGTATTCATTTACCTTCAGGTGCGTTTGGACCCTGGCTAGTATTGTTTGACATGCTAACTTTTGTAATGGCAGAGAGGGCCGAACCTCTGTCATTTGAATGGTGGAAGAATGTCAGATAAATGTGAAATTATGATTAATTAGGACTGATTGATCTATTTCCCTTCTTATGTTCGTGCATCAATAGCAGAGATGTATGTACAATGACCATAGCATGGTTATGGAGCGCTCACATAACGATGTTACGGGAATGAAAACTGGATGAATGGTTTAATTGCATTTAGTAAGACATAATACATCGCAGACTTAATTCAATGTTATTATCATGATTCAGGTGACCAAGCAGCGGACGATGACGTCTCGCAATCAAGAACGGCCGTGTTAGAAGAATATAAAATTGGACTTTGGAGGGAACCAGGGGCGTGCTCAAGACAGCCGCTTCAAGAGAGGGGATAGTATGCGGTATCGGCAGATGGCGAGGGGCGCTCGCTCTCTTTGGGATTGACAGCCGACGGCAGCGGACCTCTCTCCACCTCAGTGTAACGTTTTCTTGGTGCCAAACTGCCGTTTTGTTTCGTTAAAATAATAAATGCAGTTGATTGGTGTTGCATTTTTTTTTAAAACCTGCTTCTGATAGATAATAATACACATATTATACCTATATAAACATTCAGACTATAAACATGATATATAATATGCATGTAAACACAAACAAACGTACATAAATACACAATATAATAAGACAAACAATGAGAAAACATTATCGTTGTGAAGATACTGCCAGCTACTTTTGAATGTGCTCGCGAACATTAACTTTAAAGGATAAACGGTTGGTTGCCATCCTGACTTCCAGAGGGATTGTATTTCACAGAGAGATAGACTGAACGAAGATGGAAGAGTGGATAAAGTCTGTGCGGTGAGTGGGAAATTGAAGAAGGCGATTATTAGATGATCGAAGATTTTTGTTGTGGTCGACAGAAATGTATTGAAATGGGAGGCTAGATACCTAGGGGAAGTGGGAGAGTCAAGAAAAGAAAACAAGGTGATCAACGCCCTTTGCTCTCTGCGCTGGCGAATGGGCAACTACTTCAGAAGCGATCATTGCGCAGAGACATGGTCATACTTACGCAGATTGAAGACGAATCGAATGCAGTTGCAATAATTGAGAAGACGGTCAAGTTTGTCGAGGAGATCATCATTCAGATCGTAATAGCACACATCACCATAATCGATGAAAGGGAAAAATAAGACCTGCACAAGCATTGTCTTCGTACTCGTTAGTAAAAATTATTTTAGTCGGTGTCCTTAATATATGTATAAGTTCTTCATTTTTGTGACTTCCCAGGCAGACTATAATGTTTACGAGTCTATCTGAGCCCCTAAAAGCACTTTGACGGCACGGTCGTGGATTTGTTCAGAGGAATAGATCGTAAATCTGGTTCACGTGTAGTCTAGAGGCAGCCTTGTGTGGTTATAATTTATAGGTTTTTTATAGTGGCCTCGGGTTTTTACTTTAGTGTGGAGCTTTTGTTGTATAAAAACGTATAATCATGTGCCGAATGAGTGATATTTCTTTTTCTTTTGCCACCATCACAATTACAAATAAAAACAGAATAAAGATAAAAATTTAAAGGCGTCCCAATACAAGAAACCCGGCTTTGTTTAATATGTAGTGGTAAATAATGATTCCGTGAGGTGCCGGACGTAAAGAATAAGCATCATCACATTTCTTCTCGTGGATGTAGTAAAAGGCGACTAAAGGACTTACTAGAGAATGGGCAGCAGCGTTCTCTACGCATTTTACCACCATACTGCGATCGCCAACCCGTATGATAAGCGTGGCGATTATGGCAAACACCCCCCAAAAAATGCGCAGAACCGGTGGAAGTGGGGGTGCTTGGGGGAGTCCTATGTCCAGTAGTGGACCTCAGTAGGCTGAAGAGTAATGATGAAATATTGAACAGCGACAACACGAAACCCATCGTGTGCGTGTCCGACTCGTAGTTGACTGGTTTTTACACACTCACTCACAATTTCGTAATGAATTAATGTCGCGAATCCCGAAGAAAGACAAAGAAGAAAGTTCCTCAGGAACGTTTTTGATTTTGTTAAACCAGATATTGGAAACAAAAACAGAGCAGTTAGTTTTAATTCCTTTTCTACAAATGACTTAGATCTGTGAGGTCAAAGGTGTCTGTGTTATCAATGCCACTTAGATAAAATAAAAGGCTAAACACTTGTTATCAAGCAATTAATGTTAATTAATTGTTATACCCAAACTACATTATCTTTAGCAAATATTATTAGAAATACGACACATTTCATCAGTACCTATCGGGTGTATATAAGCAGTTAGCAATTCTAACGCTTTATATTCTTCACTTGGCGTCAGGAGCATCGGTACAAGGAGAAACATAAGTGAGTAAACTCTTTATGAGTTTAAATTTTTTTGATCGACTTTAAAAAAAGGAGGTTCTCAATTGGGCTGTATTTTTTTTTTTTTTTTTTTACATATTTGTTTGTGTATTGTTATGAAAATACAAAACCAAAAAAACCGACTTCCGAAAGTTATCTTTCACTTTGTAGTGTAATATTTTTATTTTGTTGTATCCGGTTGTTTTTTTTTTGTCGATATTACAGTTTCACTACAGGCCTTTCTAAAAGTGAGCATTGGTGGCCGAGTGGTAACGATAAAGGTAGTAGGTTTGAACCCAGTCGAGCGCTTCACTTTATTTAAATTATTTAATCACCATTGCTCTCATTAAATAATTTATACAAAGCGAAGCGTTAATCACTATTGCTCTCCGGCCAGGGCTGCAGGTTGTTCGAAAGAGATGCCATGGCCCCTGGCACACAGGCAACTGAAAGAACAGGGGTGGGTTTTAGTGCGTAAAAGTCTGACACACCCAGAGCAGGAGAAGTTATTTGATGATTTCCCACCCAATAAAAAAAAACGTTTGTTCTCAAATCGTGAGGAAACCGGAATTCGGAGAGATAGGTCAACACCAACCCGCACTGGGCCCGCGTGGTGGATTGCGGCCTACTCCGTCTCACTAAGAGGAAGCCTGTAACCCATAAGTAGTAACATTATAAGCTGATTATGCCATTCAAATTTTAATTTACCTCTGACAGGTGCAACACAATATAAACCGTATTGCAACGAGATTAAAGAGGTTCCATAACTGTGGAAAAGCTGTGAACAGTTTCACAAAAGTTTACTATCCTTTCACAAACAACAACGACCCCATTTATGTTTGGAACGCTGTCCATAATAATTGTTTTTCGTTTTTCAGAAACCAAAGACGAAAAATGTCCCGATTCGTAACTCTAGCAATTTTTATGGCGGGAGTGTTGATGGTCACTGCTGAACTAAACGAAGAATTTTATTGCAATGAAAAACCTGACAACGTAAGTGAATTTTACCATGCGCACTATGGGGTATCCCATCGACCAAATGATGAACTACCTTACAAACTTGCATCCCTATTATGTTATATTAACTCCTGCTTTTGAGAGCCAGCGGTTTAGACTGTACGTTGTCTTTTATTGAATTAATAATTCTTATTATTAATGTGACTGATGAGCTGGACTCCTTCAACAAGAATTGCTCACTGGCAGGATTAAACAGAGAGAAGTGGAAGGAGGGTGGTGAGGCTTTTGCCCTGCAATGGGACATCACAGGCTTTTTACAGTGAAATAATTTTTCAAATCGGTTTAGTAGTTTCGGAGCCTATTCAATGCAAACAAAAATACAAACAAAGATTTCTTTCCTCTTTGTAATATTTGTATAGATGTGGGTGCTCTAAGGTACCCCCGGAAGTCATTTTCTTTAAAGTTTTTTGCAGTTTTTAGGTCAGTTTCCGTTTGTTTGTTGATTAAAATATGATTCTTGACCGTAACAAATAGGGCTTTTTAGAATTATAATCATCAATACAACTAATTTCGTTCAATCCCATTGAATTACTTTGGATTTTTTTTTTTGAAGTGAAAACTTCTTTATGCGAGTTGGGAATTTTTTGAGATGGGGAAAAAACATTTGAACTCACGACACTGTTACCGAGCGACACCACTGACAACACGAACTTATGAACGAACAACGTTGAACGATGAAAGTTGTTTAATCTGACGATTGAAAAAATACACACGTAATTGTTCAAGTTTTCACTTCCGCTGTCGGCATTCCCGGTGTGCAACTGTATTTTTTTTGGTGGTGTGTTCGAGAAGCCATATTTGATATTGAGCAATTCTATTAATTCAACAATAATTAAATAATTACCAACACGCACTGGGCCAGCGTGGTGGCCCACTCTCTCTCGAAAAAAGGAGGCCTGTGCCCCAATAGTGGGAATATTATAGGCTGATTGCATATACATACATACATGTATGACCAATTTATTGCCCGTTTCAGGGCATCCTAAGTGTTTACTGTAAGTCTCATGAAGTATTGCATCAACTATTTCCAAGTTTTGGTGCAAAGTCATTTCATGTGCATAATATCTTCTTTTGGCAGAATGGACGGTCAACAGTGACGTGCCAGGATATTGGTTTAATTATAACGGCAGCAGGTGGAACAAACACAATACTACCGGATTCAAGCGGGAAAATTACCATACAAGCTGTTGACTTGAAATATAATGGGAATCGTATAATCTTTGGTGACGGACGTAAACATAAATGAAATAATGTTATATTCATTGTATTAGTTTGTTTTATTCAATAACAGTTTGGCTATTTACACAGATAAATATCCGGGAACAGAAATTCGAATAGCGATACAACTTTTCATTCGCACAGCAGCATTAATTGAGAATTTGAAAACTTGGCCAATTTTCGTTTTCTCAACAGCTTCCAATAAATATATCCACCATGCACATAGTCCACGCGCTCAAAATATTCATGTTCAAGTCAAAATATTGAGTGTTTTCATTATAAAGCACCACACAGAATGATACTTGGGCTTCAATTTAATAAACAATTGGTATAAATGACTTTTTTTTAAAGAATAGCATGTACTTACGTATACCCCGTACTTGGGGCAACTTGTAACTGGCGTGGAGCAAAAAGTAACAACATAATGTAATGTACGGTTATGAGGCTTTTATTGTAAACCAAAATGAAAAATATTACTCACTAACTTTTGCCAGCAACTACGCCCGCGTGTAGGTCGAAAATTATCCCACGAGGACGTAGGTACTATCGGGATGAAAAACGTGTTAGTCCGTTGATAAACTATGTACTCGTATGTGCTACTTTTCATCTAAATATCTTTCAATATCTTATGTAAAGAGTTCTCATTCGACCCATTTACCACCAAAACCTATTCTGTACGCACACAGCTGAACGCTGACTTTTTCAAAAGTGCATAGTGTTTTGTTTATTGTACCTTTGTTATATTATTTTCTACCGTGCTTGTTAGTGATCTTAAGATTTATATTACTTTATTCTGTTTTTATCCGTAAGAACCTGTAATTGGCTTAATGCTTCATAAACAATTGTTATCCATCTGTTATAGCTGTTGGTTCTCCTATGAATAAATAAATAAATAAATCCGTTCAGAAGTTTTTGCGTGATTGAGTAACAAACGTCCAAATATCTAACTTTCACATTTGTAATATTAAATAGAGGATAATAAGTAAGGTAAGATACTAAGATATTGCATTTATAACAAACTAGCTTCTGCCACGACTTCGTTCGCGTGGAAGTCGTAAGTCACAACATTTTACTAAAATGACAGCCACAGTTTATAAAACTTTCCTGTATACTACGTTTATAGTTTTGGTTACAGTATCCGGTATAGACCTCAGGAAGGGACAGATAAGAGGCTATGTTGAAATCAAATGCAGATTTCTTGTTTGAGTCTCGTCCGCAGATTTTGGCTTCTTGTTAGTTGTTGCCTATTCAAGGGCTGCGTTGCGACTGATCAAGTGGCATTTTTTGTATGTCAA
This sequence comes from Polymixis flavicincta, assembly GCA_949987655.1. Classification (NCBI taxonomy): domain Eukaryota; kingdom Metazoa; phylum Arthropoda; class Insecta; order Lepidoptera; family Noctuidae; genus Polymixis; species Polymixis flavicincta. The sequence goes on along the minus strand of OX465183.1, from coordinate 5,429,939 downwards.
CTTAAGAGGTTGTTGTTGTTAATGGATAGCACCGATAATTTGTTAATTTACTATCAGAACTGTAGGGGAATCAGAACTAAACTACACTCTTTGCTCGTGAACATCTTGGCATCTTCATATGACATCATAGTATTGACAGAAACTTGGCTGATACCTGCAATGGCGAATAGCGAGTTTACTGACCCTCGTTACGTTGTATTCCGCTGTGATCGTGACGCTACGAGGAAGCGTGATGGGGTGAAGTTCTTATTGTAATACTGCGTGAACTTCAATCGGAATCACTCGATATTCTCAATAACCCACATTGTAAGCTTTGGGCCAGTATTGAGCACCTCATGGTTGCACGGCCTTGCAAAAACGATAAACATAAAATACATGTTGCCAGCGCAGTGTACATCCCACCGAGGACTAGCTCCGATGTCTATACATCTCAGATGTCTATGCATCTCATTTTGACTTTCTATAGGACACCATAAATGCACCTAACGTCATGAATGTTTACATCGTTGGTGATTATAATCTTCCTAACGTCACGTGGAGCACGATAATGGAGGGGCATGAGGCTTCTGTGGCATGTGTTTGTACACATCCTTTTTGCTCGGAACTGACGCATCTCATGTCCTCGCTGGATGCTCACCAATTTAACAGCAAGTTTAATAGTGGAGGAAAGACCTTGGATTTGTTTATCTCGAATATTTGCTGCTCGACTGGCCAACTTAAAGATCCGTTGTAACCAGTCGACCCCCATCACCCTCCTTTTATTATAGCCGCACCTGTTGACTTATTTACACAAATGATGAAGAGAAAACCGATGAATAAATATAGTTTCCGTAAAGCTAATTACGATCTCATCAACAAACACATGGACGAGGTCAATTGGTCAGCGCTGTTCGACAATCTATCACTGGAAAAGGCCGTGGAGGCTTTCTATAGTATTTCGAGTGACATAATTAGCCCCCTAATCCCCCTGTAAGAATTAGATCACTTGACTTCCCAATCTGGTTGACGCCACAATTAGTTAAAATATTTAAAAAGCAGCAACGTCTTTGGATAAAGCCGAAAAAATACAGCAACGTCAAGGACTGTAATGCCTTCTCCGAATGTAATTCTATCTTCAAAAATGTGTATAAAACTTGTTATTCCAGTTATATTAATTCGGTTGAAGATAGTCTCTCTATTAACATAAAGCATTTTTGGTCATAGATTTCTAACCGTAAAATTAAATCAGGCATTCCGTCCATGATGTAGTACCAGATTGTCAAGTCGAGTGATCCTGATGTTGTCTGCAATATGTTTTCGGACTTTTTGTTGCCCGTATTTGAGCCCATATCATCTACGCTCAACACGTGGGATCGCCGCAGCAGTGCGCAGAGAATGCTAGCGTAATTAGTAATCTACACATCGATAAGTCCAAAATACTCAGCGAGTTGAAGCGGTTGGACCCCTCCAAGGGGGCAGGACCAGACGGTCTTGCTGGAAGACCGTCTGGCCTTTTTGAAAGCTACGGCTGATAAAATTTGTGAGCCGATCTATATCCTTTTTAATATATTTTTGGATGAAGGGGGTGGTGTGGAAGCGAGCTTACATTACCCCAGTGCTTAAGAGTGGCTCAAAGCATGACGTCGAACAGTATAGACCCATCTCGATTCTGCCGATCTTGTCAAAGCTTTTTGAAAGACTTGTTCATAACGAAATTTACCCTCTTCTGCATAATATTATCATTCCTGAACAACATGGGTTTGTTAAGCACCGATCAAAAACATCTAACCTATAAATTTTTGCTAACTACCTTTTTGAAAGTATTGATGGGCGATTGCAAATAGAAACGGTGAACACTGACTTCAAAAAAGTTTTCGACAAGATCGATCATGAAATTCTCTTGAGTAATATTGGATACTTACAATGGAACACGAGGATATTTATTGCGTTGGTTTGTGCTGTACCTCAAAAACCGGACACAAAGGGTGGTGGTTAGTGGGCATCAGTCTTTTCTATTAATATTACTTCCAGAGTTCCACAGGGCTCTATTCTGGGACCGCTTTTATTCATTTCTTATATTAACGATTCTAAATGCTTTAAAAGTCCAAATTCTTGACATATGCAGATGACTTGAAGGCGTTTCAAGCGATACGTACTATGGACGACTGCCAGTCATTTCAAGAGGACCTTGACAGACTAACTGCTTACTGTATTGCCAATAATCTGCATCTTAGTATCCTCAAGTGACACTTGAGGAAGAATAATTATATAAAAATTATTTCATTTTAAATTTCAATTAAAACCTGTGTCCCCTTAAATAATATAACAATAGTGAAGGATCTAGGTGTTCTTTTTTATCTTTTTTACAGCAAACTGTCCTTGAATCAGCATATCGAAGCCATAGTGAATAGTGCCTTTAAAATGTATGGATTTGTAATGAGATCTTCAACAGCATTTAAGCGTACCTCAACCTATCTCTATCTGGATAAGACGCACATTTGGTCTCAATTAGAAAAAAAAGGAATCTTTATTACATTCAGTTGTACAAAAAACACTTATTTAAACACTATGCATCGTTACAACCAAGGGAAAGAGTGTTTTCGATGAACTCTGGCACCAAATGTAAGATTTAACTTGTGTTTAGGATGCCAGCGTCCTCGCTTATCATTGAACATAAATCAGTAGTTGTAAGACAAGCACTGTAAGACACTTAGAATATGCGGTGCCTATTTGGAACCTCTTCTACCAAAAATACGTAGTTGGAATAGAAAGGGTCCAGCGCAAGTACCTCCGTGCTATGTACTACAGATGTAATGGGACTAAGACTTATCTGTCATACTCCCAACTTCTTGATAAGTACAAGCTTATCAGCTTGGAAAACCACAAATACCTGGAGGCCAACGTGCTTCATGATATTTCACAATCACTTTGATGCTATTGATCTAACGAGTAAGCTGTGTTATTCTATCCCCCGAACAGTTCATGTGCGTCAGGTTCGTGCACGTACTCTGTTTGCGCTAAATTCTTGACGAATGAACTCTGGTCGAAGATGCGCTATTCATAGAATGTTGGAATCCTATAATGCTAATTTCAATGATATTGATATATTATGCATGCTCGAAAAATACATTTAAATCTAAGATTATGAATATTTTATCCTACCTTATTGTTATTTTATATGTTGCATAATTTTAATTTAATGAAATTGTTTTTATTGTAATTTATTTTTCAGCTATAACTAGCTTCATAATTACTTCATTATTTATTTCAAGATCATTGTGAACTTGGTAATGCTCATCTAGTAGCAACGACTGATCTTTAAATGTCTTATCTGCGGATAATGCAGTGGACTACAACATTATTACTTAAGTTTTGTTAACCTTAATGTTTTACATATATGTTGTAGTTGTTTATTATCCTTTAATAAATTAATGAAATAAAATAAAAAACTTTTGCTATGGGACAAAACCGGAAATGGTCGTGTAACTCATCAAAATGTAAGGAACAGCCAGCTGATTTTTTTTCGCGATTTTAGGTTTAGTCCCATAGTAAAAGCTGTTCATAATGATGAGTACAGTGACCTCTTAAGAGGTTGTTGGTGTTTTTACAATAACCCTGTAAAACTAAAAATTAGGGACGAAATTAAGGCTACAGGCTCAGCGGGGCGCGCTGGTTGTTGAAGCAAAGGTCGGGGCATGGGACGTCGCAGCGAGCCTTGGTAGGGAGGATGGAAGGATGGCGTTCATGTATTTTGACAGTAATGGTGCTGGTGGACTTGCTATTCTCCTGGAAATAGGTTGCAGCGTCGTCGAGAATGGTTAAAGTATGCTAGGTGGTGGTCAGCTGTCGCAATTAGGTACTTTATTAGGGTCGACCAAGTGCCGACAAATGGTACGCTCTTCAGATATTTTTTTTGTAAATAACCTTCCTTAATAATTTAAATCACCAACATTATTATCTACACGTAACAAAAAAATCGTAGAAAATAAGCTCCAAAAACTGTAGTTTGTACATTTACCTTTAAACAAATCTTTTAATAAGTTCGGAACCAGTGGTCCGATTTACACGATTCCAACACGATTCCGATATTCCATATCCATTTTACACATAACTCTACTATTTGAACCTAAAAATATAAAAATATGTACATAAAAAAATCACATTTTCAAGTTACGTAACTATACTATCCTTACATTAGAAAAATACCTTATGAACTTAATTTAATCACTCTTATTCGATTTAAAATGAAATCAAAGTGCCTATCTAAGCCAGATACATAGACTAATTTAGAAGCATAAACATGTTATCAAACAGAATGTTTTTAAATTCTTGATGGTCTCATAAAAAAATATTCTGACTCACGACTTTGGTATTCATAAGGAAACTCCCGCTACTTCTAAAAATGTTTGGGAATCAGATACAGGTTCGCAAAGGAATCATCCAAACGCTTAAATATTTTGCTTTTTAGAAAGTTAGCTACTTAGCCGTTCTTTAACTGTCATGACTGACTGCTTAACTTTTGAAAGGTATGTCGAGGTGTTAATCATACCTGTAACTATCTGCTTTGTTCCCTAGTAGACTGATGTTATACACTGGTATATGTGTTCGCTCTCATCTAGTCTCATTTCCTAAGTAAATATATGGCAAGATTTTTTGCGATTTTCGACATATGTAATGCTCAAACCCCTGTGGGCCCATAGAGTTTTTTGATCCCTGTAAGAAACAGGATCAAGTGGCATCATATATTATTTCTTGCTGACTGTAATTTTTAAACCCAATTGTCTCTGTAGCACCATGAAACATGAAGCTTCAAGGGTTTTTTTTTTTTTGAAGTTGGGACATCATCAAATAACTTCTACAGCTTTGGGTGGAGCAGAAGGGCGTGTCAGACTTTTACTGACTAAAATCAGCCGTGTTGCTTCAGTTGCCTGTGTGCCAGGGGCCACGGTATCTCTTTCGAACAACCCGCACCCTGGCAAGCATCGGCCCTTGTGGACCACGCCAGTTGATGCTGACATCCCTAGAGGCGCGCGTAGAAAACAACGCGCCGTCGACCTGGGCTTGGTCTTTACCGCGACAGCGAGCTACCCATTACTTGCCATCCGCAAGCCCGCGCCTTTGTGTTCGGGAATCAGCTTGGGATTCCCGATGCTCAGGGCGTCTTCTAGTGTTAATCTTGGGGTTCGTTCGATTAATCGAAGCTGGTTAAACCACGCTAGGTTCGGTGTATTTCATTCATTAATTTTGACTGTGACAAAAGATGTTATTGTGATAGAAAACACGTCACTATTGATGGTCCGTTGCCACCAGACTCTGCTAATTCGTATGACATTCTGACTAGTGAACTTTTTAATTATACGCTTTTGAAGTTATGTGCTTCGGCAATCTTCATATTTCCGAATTTGCACGAACCTTAACTTCCTCTGCACGAACCTAGCTTCATCTTTTGTTCGTATGTCTGAAGAGCAATGCATAAGTTTTACAGCTTGTACGTTGATTTTGGTGGGTATTAAGTACCTTAATATATGTATAAGTTCTTAATTTTTATGACTGCCCAGGCAGACTATAATGTTTACGAGTCTATCTGAGCCCCTAAAAAACTATTTAATAAAAAAATTACACCGCCGAAAAACAGAAAAGTAAAAAATAATAAACCTGCTTTGTCCAACCCCAATAACTAAGTTCGGAAGGCGGTGACATATAATTAAATACATATCCAAAGTCACCGACTTTTTTATAAAAAAGTTTTTATTTTATAATTTTTTGTGGTTATAATCTACTAATTACTTATTTTGATTACTTTTTGCAATACACAACTCAGTATTAAAATCTGTGAGTAAACAATCAATCATCCCCTGTTTTCATACCCTTTGGGGTTAGAATTTTTCTTCGAAATTAATATGGGACCAACTTCGAGGTATAACCCTTTCCAATAAAAAAATAATGATCAAAATCGTTCGATTTTGATCTCTATCTAAATACTCTGGAAAAAGTTAAGCGTGGTCATACATAAAAAAAAAAAATATGTATACGCGTCGACTTGAGAACCTCCTCCGTTTTTTCGTCGGTTAAAAAGCACTCTGATGGCACGGTCGTGGATTTGTTCAGAGGAATAAATCGTAAATCTGGTTCACGTGTGGTCTAGAGGCAGCCTTGTGTGGTTATAATTTATAGGTTTTTATAGTGGCCTCGGATTTTTACTTTAGGGTGGAGTTTTTTGAACCGACGAAAAAACGGAGGAGGTTACTCAATTCGACGCGTATATTTTTTATTTTTTTATGTATGACCACGCATAACTTTTTCCAGAGTAGTCCGATTTTGATAATTCTTTTTTTTTTATTGGAAAGGGTATACCTTGAAGTTGGTCCCATATAAATTTCGAAGAAAAATTCCAACCCTAAGGGTAAGAAAACAGGGGATGATTGATTGTTTACTCACAGATTTTAATACTGAGTTGTGTATTAAATCAAAAATTAAGCCTGTAGTAATTAGTAGATTATAGCCACAAAAAAATTAAACCGCCGAAAAACCGAAAAGTAAAAAATAATAAACTAGCTTTGTCCAACCCCAACAACTAAGTTCGGAAGGCGGTGACATTGGATATGTATTTAATTATATGTCACCGCCTTCCGAACTAAGTTGTTGGGGTTGGACAAAGCTAGTTTATTATTTTTTACTTTTCGGTTTTTCGGCGGTTTAATTTTTTTACTAAAAAGTTTTTATTTTATAATTTTTTGTGGCTATAATCTACTAATTACTACATGCTTAATTTTTGATTTAATACACAACTCAGTATTAAAATCTGTGAGTAAACAATCAATCATCCCCTGTTTTCTTACCCTTAGGGTTGGAATTTTTCTTCGAAATTTATATGGGACCAACTTCAAGGTATACCCTTTCCAATAAAAAAAAAAGAATTATCAAAATACGCATTTTACCTTGCTGCGATCGCCAACCCGCATGACAAGCGTGGCGATTATGGCAAGCACCCCCAAAAAATGCGCAGAACCGGTGGAAGTGGCGGTGCTTAGGGAGACCTATATCCAGCAGTGGACCTCAGTCGGCTGAAGTGATTATGAAATATTGAACAGCGGCAATACGAAACCCATCGTGTGCGTGTCCGACTCGCAGTTGACTGGTTTTTTACACACTCACTCACAATTTCGTAATGAATTAACCGATGTAGGCCGAACGATGACTTTTGACGTTGTAATTTGTAATTTTGTAATTTATTTATTTCAAAAAGTGTGGTACAGTCTGTTACAATAAATATAATTTTACAATGTAGGGTTAAATTGAATAGTAACATTATTGAATCTGGCGTCCTAGCTAGGTTACATGGTAACGTGTATTAAGGTTCGCCAGCCCGGGTTCCCACAGGGGTACAAACATTTTAATAGACTGCTTAAGACTATAGGGTCAAACGCATTTGACTTATACTAAGTGTTAGTACGTGTGTGTATGTTTTGTGATGTTGGTGTGGTGCTTGTTTGTGTGTTTTGTGATGTAGCTGTGTGTGTCTGTGTTCAATGATGTAGGTGTAGTGTGTGTAACGGAAGTGAAAGAGGATGAGTTTAAAAACGGAGTATTAGAGAAGTCATTATGATTGTGAAGTGAGCTGATATTCAGTGTCGTCGTAGTTTAAAGTGGTTAAAAAGTCTGTTATCAGTGTTTTACACATTTCATAAGAGGATTGATGTAAAGGGATAGTTTTGTTTATTCTGTTATATAAAAATGGGCCAAGATAGTAAAAGAAACGTTTAGTAAAAGCAAAGCGTGTGAAGGGTACTTTGCAAATTTCGTTCTTTCGCCTAAGTAAGGATTGAGTTTGTGTAAAAGGAGTTTGTGTGTGTTGTTGTAATAAAGTGTTGAGAAAGAATGTTTGCCGGACCGTTAGAACTTTGCATTTTTTGTACAGCTCAAAGGTCGGGAAGAGCATTGGTCGGAAAGTAGCAACCTTAAGAATGGATCGCTGAGCCACTTCCAGAGGTTTGAGTGTAGTTTTCGCAGCTCCACCCCAAATACTAATACAGTACGAAATCACTGACTGACAAATAGCAAGATACATGGTGCGTATCACATAAGTATTGGCAATGTGTCTGAGTGTTTTAAAAATATATATGAGTTTACGAACTCGAGCTGTAAGTTGGGTGATATGTGCTTTGAAGTTAAGGTGTTTGTCTAGGATGATACCGAGGTATTTAGTCGTGTCAGTAGAGAAAATTGTAGGACAGTTGCAAGTAGTCAGATTAGCCCGGCAGGAGTGAGCTTTTAGAGTGATGGGTGTCAAGGGTTGCGTAGTGGAGTTTAGAGAGAATGTTATGAGTTTAGTTTTATTCGTGTTTAGCGTGAGTGAGTGAGAGATAAAGCCATCTATATATTATATCAAATCCAATTTGAGCAGTTGTTTTCAGTCCAGCCCAGGATTCATCATGAAAGGTAATTGCAGTATCATCGGCAAAAGAGACAATGTTACCAGTGCTCAGGTGCATATTGCACAGGTCGTTTATGAACACCAGGAACAAAGTAGGGCCTAAGACACTACCCTGAGGTACTCCGAATGAAATGGGCAGCTCCTCACTAAGACAACCGTCGATTTTGACTATCTGCCTACGGTCTGAAAGATATGAACGTTAAGTAGCCGTCAAGTCCCGCGCCGTTATCTGTTTATGACCTTGACAAAAAAGTTTTGATTTTTTTCTTTGTTATTCAAACTTGCAAGTAATAAAACAAACAACGTGCGTCGCACTACCCTGAGATTGTCAACTGACTGTGCCAGTGTAAACCGGTTTTTTCCAGTGTCGCCGCGTACGCGACAAGCGGCCAGTGGTCACGCACACATGCCCCGCCGCGCGTGCTTGTAGTAGTGCAACCGATTCGCGCGGTTGTATGAAGCGTTGCCTCTATTCCGTTTAGTTACTCATGTGCTGGGGACGCCTCAATTTTGTACTGTAAAACAATTCTATGAGAACCAATAAATCTTTTATTATTTGCAATGCTCTGCATGACTGAAATTCTACCTTTAGACAGAAGTCAAGAATTCTTTAGACTCATTAAGAGGTTGTCACTGGCTGGCGACAAACTATGGTACCTACTTTGTACGTTGGCTATAACAACATCATCATCATCTGCTTAGCCTTTTACCAACTGTATTGGCATCGGCTTCCAGTCTACCCGAAAGCAGCTGAATACCAGTATTTTACATTGACCGGTCCCGTATGTGTCGCCGGGCGTAAAAGAATAGCACCATCCCATTTCTTCCAGTGGGTGTCGTAGAAGGCGACTAAGGGACTTACTAGAGAATGGGCAGCAGCGTTCTCTATGCATTTTACCACCATACTACGATCGCCAACCCGCCTGCCAAGCGAGGCGATTATGGCAAAACCCCCCAAAATTGGGGGAGGCCTATGTCCAGCGGTGGACGTCTTTCGGCTGAAATGATGATGATGACATTGACCGACTGCGTATCTGACCTCCACCACCCAGCTACTGGGTAATACGATACCCCTTAGTAGAACTGGTTATCAGACTTTCGGGCTGGTTAGCAGATCCACGAATGACAACTGGGACCACCAACTTGAGAGTTCTTGATATGTACAGATGGTCCTCCCATCCACGGAATAACCGCGGTAAGCGTAGCTTAACCTGATCGATCGACCCGTGCGACTATAATTACTTAGCCGTAAGCCTATGTTGATCACATTTGAATCGAAAAGAAAAGTGACGAAAAAACCGTCTGGATGTCTGCTAATGCCAAGACCGCAGACAACATTCTTCAGCGCTACAATTCTTCTTCAGTCTCCGATCGGTCTACGGATAGCTAATGTCTGGGAAGTGGATAACTATAAAGTTTTATTTCTAGCCATATAAAAATGTTAACGACTCATTTTATTGCGTCCGATGCAGTTTGTGTGTAGCGAGAATTGATATCGATTTGAGATGGCTGAGATCGTAATGGTCAAGACTTTATGGAAGAACATTTCAGTAAAATTGAGCTTGGACAGTTTTCAAAGGATTTGTCGTTTTCGTTTTGATTTGTTTTTTGATTCGAAACTAGTTTCCGACCGCGGCTTCGCTCGCGTGGAGGTCGGATTTTATTCCACGGGAACGTACTACGGGGATAAAAGGTATGTGATAAACCTATGTGTTAATCTAGGTTATAATCTATCTGTTTGCCAAATTTCATCCAAATTCGTTCATTCGTTTTTGCGTGATTGAGTAACAAACATCAAGATATCTTCACAAACTTGCACATTTATAATATTAGTAGAAAGGATAATTTACCGTTACTTCGATCTGTTTAGTTTGTAATAAATAAATTATCTTAATAACTTACCTTACCCACTATCCTAGTATATATATATCATATTATCTATCTTAGATTACACAATAAATCATTATAAAATGTCCTCGTTGGAAGATAGAAGAAGAATTCTAGATTTCACATTTCTTCACAAACTATTCAATGGGGTTGTTGACTGCAGCGAGCTTCTTGGAAGGCTGCAGATAAGTGCACCATCTCGATTGCCGCGTAAATGTAACTACAACCTTTTTTATGTGCCGGGATCTAAGACAAACCTCGGACACTTCGCCGTTTTGCCAAGGCTCTGTGGCCAGTATAACGAATTATCAAAGTGTAACAAACTGGATATTACATGCAAATTACCAAAGTTTAAAAAAGACATAGTATCTAAGTCGTAATATTTTGTTTGTTTTATGTGTTGTCTTATATTGATATTGTTTTTTCTAACTGTTCATTTACATTATTTTTATTATTGATTTCTTATGTAATTAACGTTGTTTCCTTTAAGTATGATTTTCGTATATTGTTTTTTTTTTAATTTTTTTTTGAATTGTCAAACTTAATGTACCTAGATTACAAGTAAATGATGTGTTCTCCTATAATTGGAAGCGCACACTGTATTTGTCTCTGCTTAATGTAAACTTGCATGTAATTGTGTAGCCTCTGTTGGAGGTCCAAATAAATAAATAAATATATGTGAAAGTTTGTATGTTTAGATGTTTGGGTGTTTGTTACTCAATCACGCAGAAACTTCGGAACGGATGTACATGAAAAGTAGCACACATGTGGTTTATAACTTGGACTAACACATAGGACTTTTTTATCCCGGTAGTAGGTACGTCCCCGTGGGATTATTTTCGACCAACACGCGGGCGTAGTTGCTGGCAAAAGTTAGTGAGTAATATATTTCATATTGGTTTACAATAAAAGCCTCAAAACCATAGAAATAGGTTGCTTTATTATGTGGTTACTTCTTGCCCCACGCCAGTTACAAGTTGTCCCATGTACGGGGTACCTAAGTTGTAACATGCTATTCTTTTTACAAAAAGTCATTTATACCGATTGTTTATTTAATTGATGCCAATTATCATTCTAATCGATACCTGAATAGATCTCTCACTGAAAAGTGCTTTATAATGAAAACACTCAATATTTTGACATGAACATGAATATTTTGAGTGCGTGGGCTATGTGCATGGTGGATAATAATATATTTATTGGAAGCTGTTGAGGAAACGAAAATTTGCCAAGTTTTAAAATTCTCAATTAATGCTGCTGTGCGAATAAAAGTTGTATTGCTATTCGAATGTCTGTTCCCGGATATTTATCTGTGTAAATAGCCAAATTGTTATTCAATAAAACAACCTAATACAATGAATATAACATTATTTTATTTGTTTACGTCCTTCACCAAAGATTATATTATACGATTCCCATTATATTTCAAGTCAACAGCTTGTATAGTAATTTTCCCGCTTGAATCCGGTAGTATTGTGTTTGTTCCACCTGCTGCCGTTATAATTAATCCAATATCCCGGCACGTCAATGTTGACCGTCCATTCTGCCAAAAGAAGATATTATGTATGTACATGAAATGACTTTGCACCAAAACTTGGAAATAGTTGATGCAATAGTGTAACTATACTTCATGAGACTTACAGTAAACACTTAGGATGCCCTCAAACGGGCAATAAATTGGTCACAGATATGTATGTATGTATATACAAGCAGCCTATGTTCCCACTGTTGGGGCACAGGCCTCCTTTTTTCGAGAGAGAGTGGGCCACCACGCTGACCCAGTGCGTGTTGGTAGATTATTAAGTAATTGTTGAATTAATAAAATTGCTTAGTATCAAATATGGCTTCTCGAACACACCACCAAAAAAAATACAGTTGCACACCGGGAATGCCGACAGAAGTGAAAACTTGAACAATTACGTGTGTATTTTTTCAATCCTCAAGGCGGGGATAGATGAGTTTTAAGGACTTTAAATTGAAGATCACGTCTAAACGGCTTGTTTCGTGTATTTGGAAAAAATATATGTTAAACTAGACAATTTTTTTCGTCATTTGATATGTGAATATTTTAAATAATATTTTTTATAAAATAATGTAATTAATTAATAAAGTAATGTCTATCGCGGACATAAAAATTATAGGTAATCACGCAAAAACTATCGGGTGTATTTCCATGAAACTTTCACCATCTAAAAGACAATTTAATCACCCAAAATTTAGTATACGGTTTTTCTTTGAATTGTGTTTGATAAATCAACATGGGTTGTTTTTCGAAAAACTTGATGCGCGTTGAGGCGGGGTCTCTTGCGCGCGACGGGCGGCAGTGCGTCGCTGTAGGTAGCTTTCATCTATCGTCGCCTTAAACAACGTTCATCGTTCAACGTTGTTCTATCGTAAGTTCGTGTTGTCAGTGGTGTCGGTAACAGTGTCGTGAGTTCAATTGTTTTTTCCCAACTCAAAAAATTCCCAACTCGCCTAAAGAAGATTTCACTTCTAAAGAAAAACAAAATGCAAAAGTAATTCAAATGGAGTGAACGAAGTTAGTTGTATTAATGATCATAATTCTAAAAAGCCCCATTTGTTACGGTCAAGAATCATATTTTAATCAACAAACAATCGGACACCGACCTACAAACTGCAAAAAATTTAAAGGACTTCCGGGGGTACCATAAAGAGCACCCACGTCTATACAAATATCATAGAGAGGAAAATTTCATTGTTTGTATTTTTGTTTGCATTGAATAGGCTCCGAAACTACTGAACCGATTTGAAAAATTCTTTCACTAATGGGAAGCTCCACTATCCCCGGGTGTCATAGGCTATATTTTATCCCCGTATTCCCACGGGAACGGGAACTACGCGGTTAAAACCACGGAGCGCTGCTAGTTAATAATACATATTTTATTAAAAGCCTGTGATGTCCCACTGCAGGGCAAAGGCCTCTCTACCCTCCTTCCACTTCTCTCTGTTTAATCCTGCTAGTGAGCAATTCTTGTTGAAGGAGTCCAGCTCATCAGTCACATTAATAATAAGAATTATTAATTCAATTATAGACAACGTACAGCCTAAACCGCTGGCTCTCAAAAGCAGTCGTTAATAAAACATAATAGGGATTCAAGTTTGTATAGTAGTTCATCATTTGGCCGTTGGGATACCCCATCGTGCGCATGGCTTGCATTCATAAAATTCACTTACATGGTCAGATTTTTCATTGCAATAAAATTCTTCGATTGGATCAGCAGTGACCATCAACACTCCCGCCATCAAAATTGCTAGAGTCACGAACGGGGACATTTTTCGTCTTTGGTTTCTGAAAAACGAAAAGCAATTATTATGGACAGCAGCGTTCCAAGCATAAATGGCGGCGTTGTTGTTTGTGAAAGGATAGTAAACATTTGTGAAACTGTTTACAGCTTTTCCACAGTTATGGAACCACTTTAATCTCGTTGCAATACGGTTTATATTGTGTTGCACTTGTCAGAGGTAAAATAACTTTGAATGTTACTACTTCTGGGTCACAGGCCTCCTCTTAGTCAGAAGGAGTAGGCCGCAATCCACCACGCGGACCCAGTGCGGGTCGGTGTTGCCCTGTCTTCAGAATCAGAATCAGAATCAGAATCTTTATTTGTTGTCAGTGTACATAATATAGGCCAAAACTGGTATGTAAAACTGTTGAAAACTGTTAATCCATCAACATTTATGTTTAGAGAAATCTCATTTCGTAAACAAGGAACATTGTTATACATTTTTGTCAAACATTTGATCAAACCGTTGTGCTAATAGTGTCCTGGGGCTGAAATACTGATGTGTAGGTTTTCTCTATTGGTATCTCGTAATGTTCGTGCGTCTTTAGGCAAAACATTGTTTATTCTCTTATTTAAAATTTCAAGTAAAGAGTTCAATGCAGCATGAGAAATATTGAAGTCTAAGGCCAAGTTATTAATAGAATAACGCTGTTCAAAATTTTTGAACTGCGTTATTTTTCCGAAAGTTCTTCCTGATTAACACTTTCAATATCGCTCAAAGAGTTTGTACTTTCGTAGTCTGAACCTCTTCCATCTAAAGTAGTACTACAATTATCTTGTCCGGAACCCTCGCTAGAATTCGCGATACGGTCTTCACCAGTTAAATTTAAAAAATCGTTGCTCACTGCGGTTAACATTTCTTTATATGTTTTTTTTTTTTTTTACTTTTCTTTTATCAGATCCACTTTTTTTAAACCGCTTCCACTTATTTAAATCCATTTTCACAAAAACAGTTGTAATCAAAATGGCTGATTTTAAATCCTACAATAGAATTTGCAAAACTATATAAAGCGTGTTTTTGCCTGTACTGGTCGTTACAAGCAAAAGTGGCTTCTTAAGAGTTTTAACCAGGATTGTTTGAGATTACTTAGACAATAACACTACTGTGGAATGCCTATATAAATATGTCTAGGTTCAAAATGGCATACGATAAATCGATATAGAGAAGACTTTATCCTACCGAGTGCTGTTATAATCTTGGTGATCTATTATTTTTTAAACGTGGATATGAAATTCATTTAACCCTTACTTTTAAGTTTATGTAAAACCAAACCAGACACATAAATGATTTACAGTAATTTAACTTTAATTTACTTAAATTGGTCATACATTTTTATCTTATATGAGGTTATAAGTAAAAACAACAATAGTAATTGCTCCTTAGTGCATATATTCCTGGTACATGCTCCTACAGGAGTATTAAGATTTAAATGGTCCGCAGATGTTATCTTATAGGCACATATAAGTCTGAGTTACCGGAGTAATTACTCCTGAGTACAATTACTCTTGTTTCATGCTTTTATAGGAGTCTTGATCCTATATTTGTCAGGAAATATGATCCTATATACCGATATAAGTACAAATTATAGGATTAAACGTACTTGAGTAAAAACAGCATGTATTTATGCTGTTAAAAGCGCAGTAGCGGCCAACAAAACTATCATCGGAGTGTTATAAGTCCACGTAGCATTATAAAATCACATTCCAGGATTATTTTGCTTGTTGGGTTTTTTTGGGTGGGAAATCATCAAATAACTTATCCCGCTCTGGGTGCGTCAGACTTTTACTGACTAAAACCCACCCAAGTTTCTTCAGTTGCATGTGTGCCAGGGGCCATGGCATCTCTTTCGAACAACCTGTAGCCCTGGCAGGAGAGTAATGGTGATTGAATAATTTAAACAAAGTGAAGCACTTGACTGGGTTCAAACCTACTTACTACCTTTATCGTTACCACTGGGCCACCAATGCTCACTTTGATAGGACTGTAGTGAAACTATAATAACGAAGAAAAACAACCGAATTCCAAAAAAAAAAAATTGCAAACACTACAAAGTGAAAAATAACTAAAATTTCGGAAGTTGGTGTTTTTGTTTTTGTATTTTCGAACAATACACAAACTAATATAATTAAAAACATTTCAAAAATACAGCCCAGCTTAAAAGAGGAGGTTCTAACCTCCTCTTTTAAGTCGATTAACAAATAAAGAGTCTACTCACTTCTGTGTCTCCTTGTACCGATGCTCCTGACGCCAATAAGGAATATAAAGCGTTAGAAGTGATAACTGCTTATATACACCCAATACTGACGAAATGTGTCGTATTTCTAATAATATTTGCTAAAGAAAATTTAGTTTATTTTCGATAACAATTAATTAACATTAATTGCTTGATAACAAGTGTTAGCCTTTTATTTTAAAGTGGCATTGATAACACAGACACCTTTGACCTCTCAGATCTAAGTGGATCGTAGAAAAGGAATTAAAATATCTAGTTTAACAAAATCAAAAACGTTCCTCAGAAACTTTCTTCAATGGCTATCTTCGGGATTCGCGACGTTAATGTAAAAACGTGGTATTTTATTATTGATAAAATATAAATATATCATACTTTAACTATCCCAAGGAGTACAATAGGTAAGTAAATATTTGATTATTACTTTTTCAAGTAAGTACCTGAAGGTGCAGGAGAGCCATCATCAGAACTCATCTCGCAGGAAGTGGAAAATAAGGCCGTGAATAAAACCGAATACCTCCGAAAATCAACTGTTATAATTATAATACTAGGATATTAGTTTAGGTTAGTAGCATGGACCCGAAACTTTGTATTTAAATTTAATTTTGTTTGCTTAACATGATCTTCACCATAAACTGCTGCTACAGACAGGATAGTCTCCTCACGAGGGAACTCCTCAACAACTATTGTAGCATTAGCTTGAAAGTTTGAATACGCGTTTAAAAAGCATTTTTAATGAAAACTTATCATTGTAGCGGCACTACAAATAAAAATGCTTCGCAACAAATATTGAAAACACAAAAAGAAAAGTGGCGCCATCCACAATGCTACAGGCGAACTAACTGAGCAATTCTGCATCGCGCAGTCAGAGTTTACCACGCCACTCAGATAGGTACAAAAATCCCGACATCAACTGTCGGGAAGTTGCCCGGACCAGACACAATACCCGACTGGTCGGAGGATCCTCCTTTACCATCATAAGTATGAGTGAACTTTACACCCTGTTCCTCGTACCCTCTAAATCATTAATACCGACATCGTTCTTATTTCTCGCTACTAGTCGGTCTGTCTTTAAATTAAATAAATACTTAAAAAAATTAAATTAAAAATTTAAAAAACCCCCGACCCAAACAAAAACTCAAAAAAGTAAAAAATAATATTTATAGGCCTTTTAATTTTAACGTAATATTTTGATCAGGGCATTGTCAAGTCGGGGGACGGCTAGGCCTCTGTTTGGCGTTTTCATTGACCGTCCCCCGACTTGACAACGCCCTGATCAAAATATTACGTTAAAATTAAAAGGCCTATAAATATTATTTTTTACTTTTTTGAGTTTTTGTTTGGGTCGGGGGTTTTTTAAATTTTTAATTTAATTTTTATTTCTTGTTTTTTAAACTTAATGTCTCCCTTAAATCACATTTATCTATAATCTATTCATTGAGACCTTTTCAATGAGCCCAAACACGATACTTCTGCTGTTTGTTGGTGAATAACTTGGGTTTCCTGGAAATTCCAGGTGTTGCTCCAGCATCAGTTCAGGGTTATTTTATTCGTCTAATATCATTGAAGTAATAGAATCCCAAATTTTGACTTGATCAGAGGCTAAAATCCGTTTTTCAACCAGAAAAGAGCTGATAATCTTCAAACGGCTGAACCGACTTTGATGAAACATGTCTAAGAACACTCCCGACTAATACACCTTTCAAACAAAAAAAACTAAATCAAAATCGGTTCATCCGTTCGGGAGCTACGTTGCCTCAGACAGACACACACACACACACACACACACACACACACACAGACACGTGAAACTTATAACACCCCGTCGTTTTTGCGTCGGGGGTTAAAAATAGGTATCATCATCTCCCTAGCCTTTTTCCAACTAGCTTGGGGTCGGCTTCCAGTCTAACCAGATGCGGCTGAATACCCGTGTTGTACATGGAGCGACTGCCTTTCAGACCTTAACAACCCAGTTATCGGGCAACACGATAAAATCAAAACAAAATCAAAAGTCATTTATTCAAACTAGGCTGGTGTCAGCACTTTTTGAACGCCAAAAATTACAAAAGACAGTCCCCCAAAAACGCCCACCCTTCGACACTTCCTAGTGCTTTAGCTGGGAAGAAGAAGTAGCGCAACAAACTCCCCAGCAGCACAGCTATCTGTTATGTTAGAAGAACTTGATTTTATACAATGCGAGGTTACGGAATATCAAAATTGAAATTAGTTCTAGATATAATAGATCCATTATCGGGGTCGCTACATCTTGCAATTTAACTCATTATTAAAAATAAAAAAACAATGAGTAGATTATGTCAACACTAAGTAAATTCAAATGAATTTATATAGTCAAATAAAAAACAAACAATTATGTTAATAAAGATATGACCTGTCAGTAGGCAAGGAAACTCTGGTGAAAGAACACAAACATTGTCTTGAGTTAATCACAGCGACCAACTATTCTTATCGTCTAAGTAGTCGTTGATAGAATAGTATGCCTTTGCGCAAAGGTTGGATTTTACTTTAGCTTTAAACGCATTAAAATTCAAATCTAGCACAGAAGAGGGAAGCTTGTTATAAAAGGTTATACCAAGACCAATAAATGAGTTATGAACCTTATGAAGCCGGTGAAAGGGAGCACGTAGTTTGTCCTTATTTCTAGTATTAATATTATGAAATTACTGTTTTTATTGTACAAGTGTATGTTTTGCCTTATATATAAGATGTTGGCCAAGATGAATTACGATGCCACGGTGAGTTTACCAATATCTTTAAAAAATTCTCTAAGAGAAACTCTAGCACCTAGTTGATAAATTGCTCGAACAGCTCGTTTTTGAAGAACAAAAATATTTTGAATATCTGCGGCTTTGTCCCACAGCAGAATGCCGTAGGACATAATGCTATGAAAATAACTAAAATAGACTAACCGCGCTGTGTCAACGTCAGTATATTGTCTTACTTTCCTGACGGCGTAGGCGGCTGAACTGAGCCTTCCCGCTAGGCTTGATATATGTGAACCCCACTGAAGTTTGGCATCTACTGTTATGCCTAGGAAAACTGCAGAGTCTAGAGTTTCAAGTACCTCATTATCTACGACGATGTTCGGTCCTAGATTCCTAACATTCGGTAAGGCGAACTTTATACATTTCGTTTTCTTGGCATTGAGAACTAGGTTATTTGTTGTAATCATCAAACCGTAACCATTGCGAGTGCACTGTTTACGTCGTCAAAATCTTGTCTATTCCTATCTATTTTAAATATAAGAGAGGTATCATCAGCAAACAGTACGATGTCACAGATACTCTTTAAATAGAATGGTAAGTCATTAATATATACTAAGAACAAGAATGGACCCAGTATTGAGCCTTGAGGTACACCTAATTTAACTGGTAGCCCGGAGGATTTTACACCATTAACATCTACACATTGATGCCTATTTTGCAAATAAGTACTTAATACGTTGAGTGCTTCGTTTTGAACACCGTAATGACGTAGTTTACGCAAAAGCGTGTCATGGTGCACGCAATCAAAGGCTTTGGAGAGATCACAGAAAACTCCAATAGCATTTTGCGAGTTCTCCCATGCGTCAAAAATGTGTTTCAGCAGAGCAACACCTGCATCGGTAGTCGAACGACCTTTTGTAAAACCATACTGTTCATCGTGAAGGAGTTTATTTAAATTAAAATGTCTTAGCAACTGCTTTAGTATCAGCTTTTCAAATATTTTACTAAAAGCCGGTAAAATAGAAATAGGCCTAAAATTGCCAACGTTATTTTTGTTGCCCGATTTAAATAAAGGTATGACTTTACTACTCTTCATGAGGTCAGGAAAAGATCCTAAATCAACACATTTATTAAAAGTAATAGCTAGATAGCTACGATATCGATTATATTACTTAAAAGTTTAAGGAGATGCCCCAGTAATCACCAGTGTTTTTAAGACTTAAGTGTGTTAAAAATATTAACTACTTCACGAGGCGTTACGTGTTCGAAACTAAATAAACGACTACATTTGGGCACACTACTATGCAAAAGGTTTTCAGCTTTCGACGGGGATGTATTTAAAGAGTGAGTCGTAGTTATAGGTATGTTTGCAAAAAAATCATTAAATGCCTCAGCTACGTCAGCAGCTTTATCAACTAATTTGTTGTTGACCATAATCTCTAATTGTTTTTCTTGTTTAACTGATTTACCCGTTTCACTGTTAATAATTTTCCATGTGGTTTTTACTTTATTATTAGATTTTTTATATGATGATACTCTTGGATAGACTGAAGGTCAGACTTTCTGGTGCCCTGTAACGACTGTCAAAGATCTACGAATGACGCTAGATTCGGTGCATTTCATTCATTCATTTAGACCGCGACAAAAGATGTTATTGTGATAGTACTCGTAAGCACGTCACTATTGAATATCTGTTTGCCACCAGACCCTGCTAATTCGTACGACATTCCGGCTAGTGAACTTTTTAATGGTACGTTTAAAGTTATGTGCTTCGGAAATCTTCATATTTCAGAATTTGCACGAACCTTAATTTCCTCTGCACGAACCTAACTTCATCTTTTGTTTATATTTCTGAAGAGCAATGCATAAGGTTTTGTGAACTATTGTACTTTGATTTTGGTGGGTAGTAAGTACCTCAATGTATGTATAAGTACTTCATTTTTATGACTTCCCAGGCAGACTATAATGTTTACGAGTCTATCTGAGCCCATAAAAGCACATTGATGGCACGGTCGTGGATTTGATCAGAGGGATAGATCGTAAATCTGGTTCACGTGTGGTCTAGAAGCAGTTTTGTGTGGTTATAATTCATCGGTTTTAAAACCGATGAACCATAAATAGTGGACTCGGGTTTTTACTTTAGGGTGGATTTTTTGTCGTATAAAAACTTATAATAATGTCCCGAATGAGGGCCGTATTGCTCTCACAGGTGTCTAATTAAAATTTTCATCTCTCCATTATTTTATATAGGCCAGCTCGGATGTAAACTACGTTTATTGTGCCATATATTGCAGATTTTTTATCCCATTATGTGGTTAAAATACAGCAAATTCACTATGGACAGTCTATATGACCATGGCCACTTAAATTATCATCATCATCATCATTTCAGCCGAAAGACGTCCACTGCTGAACATAGGCCTCCCCCAAAAGGGGGGTTTTGCCATAATCGCCACGCTTGGCGATCGCAGTATGATGGTAAAATGCATAGAGAACGCTGTTGCCCATTCTCTAGTAAGTCCCTTAGTCGCCTTCTACGACACCCACGGGAAGAGATGGGATGATGCTATTCTTTACGTCCGGCACCACACGGTACACTTAAATACCTTCAGTAAATTTATCCTGAAGCTCTTTCTTAATCGTATTAAAGAACGACCCAACTTATCTGCAAATCATTACGAGTACATAACGAATACCATTTTGATCACAGAGGATTTACTTACTTATCTCCAGGTCCTGATTTCTTTTATGGGGATATCTACAGGGACGTGTTGGGGTCCATCATGAACACTACAAGATGGGGGGATATCTAATAAAAATGCGATGATGCAATTCACGATATACAGCGACCGCTGCATATTCAGTAGCGTAAACAGCGGCACGGGTCGATTGATCAGGTTAAACTACGCTTGCCGCGGTTGATCAGTGGATGGGTCCCTATATTTACATACCTAGATCTCTCCGTGCCTCAGAAAGAACGTTGATCCTGGCTGTAATTCGTGGATCTTTGACAGTCTTATGGCTCATCAGAAGCCCGAAATACTGAGAGACCAGTGTAACCCAAAGGGTATCGTATTATAGCCTGACCGATACCGCTGTACCGCGCCTTAGGTAAGGGCGCGGCGCGAGGGGGGAGCAGAGCAGGCCACTGATTCGTCAGTGCAAGCCCACAGCGTCACAGCGTCTCGTCCCCCGCCTCGCCGCGCATACCTAAGGCGCGGTACAGCGGTATCGGTCAGACTATACCCAATTACTGGGTTGTAGAGATCAGATAGACAGTCGCTCCATCTAAAATACTGGTATTCAGCTGCATCCGGTTAGACTGGAAGCCGACCCCAACTTACATACCCCAACATAGTTGGTTAAAGGAAGGCAGTTTGTTTGTGTTTATCACAAGTGTGTCTTTTACCGTTTGAAACACAAATCCTATTTCCATTTTAATGATGTCTCGCACCTTCTCCAGTAAAACTTAAGCCCCAAAAATAAAACAGTAAGGATCGCGCAGCTGTTACATTTTCTTTCCCCAAAGCCTACAAAATTAGATTGGAATAACATATGGCGTATCTTAAGTGCTTATTCTGTCTCAGTAAGTATTCCATTAGTGAAGAGTGAAGAGGTTCTGAGACATACTTAAATGTTCGTATTTTCATGATAATTAGACACATTCTTCACACGTACCTCGCTTTTGTTAGCAAGAAATTCGAATTTACAATTTCATGTGTACCTGTGAGGCACTTAGTTTATGTAAAAAATTAAATATTATCGCACAGTAACTAAAAGTGGTATCTAACCGTCGGATTTAGCCACAAAAAAATATGAAATAAAAACTCTTTAACAAAAAACAAACCGCCGAAAAAACTGAAAAGAAAAAAAATCTTGCTTTGTTTAACCTTAATAACTAAGTTCGGAAGGCGGTGAATAGTAGTTGAAGTTCAGTAAGAAAATCGCTTTTGTATTTTGCTAAAAGTTTAAAGTGCTCGCGACTGTACCTAAATAAGGAAAATAAAACAGCGGCTAGGTGCAGTCACCAAAAGAGATAAATAACCAGGGTCATCACTCATCACATATAGTAAAAGTTTAGTAAGAAACCGGTGGATGTTTTCGAATGAAATTTTATTTGATAAATAAAATGTTTGTTTTCTATTAATTTAATTTAGTTTTACGTTACGTTTTTAATTTAGTGTTAAGGTTGAAGTTTAATAACAACCCGATGGATGTTTTCTAACATCCATCGGGTTGTTATTAAACTTCAACCTTCTCCGACGACCCTGGTTACTTAGGTACTTCTTTTGTTGACTGGACGTAGTTAAGTACGTTGTCATTTTGTACTCTAAATCCCATTTTCCGTCTTAACAATTACAAATTGTTGTTTTTTTTGGGTGGGAAATCATCAAATGACTTCTCCTGCTGAGTAGAGCAGGAGGGCGTGTCAGACTTTTACTGACTAAAACCCACCCGTGTTCCCTCAGTAGCCCGTATGCCAGGGGCCGTGGTATCTCTTTCGAACAAACCCGCACCCGTGGCAGGCATCGGCCCTTGCGGACCCCACCGGTGGTTGCTGACATCTTTGACGGCGCGCTTGTGGAACACTTACTATGAACAATACTTGCCCATTGAAATATTACACACCCCGAATAAACTTCAATAAACATTATTATCAAACAACTATTGATAAACTCACGCAAGTTTCCATATCATGGCTTCACTAAATAATATTATTATTGTGCGAGGCAACACTCCGATTAGAATTAATAATTCATCGTGAGCAGCGGGTGTAAATGACAACGGTCCCGTTCAAGCATAGATATAAGAAATATTTATATGCGTTCAAGTGTGGTTTATTCTTGGGGACATACGGGTAGAAGAGCCAGCAAACCTGGAAACAAAACCGGTAGTTTTTCAGAGTCATAGTTTAGAGGAGTTTTTTTTTTTTTTTTTAAGAAGCCTTACATAACCTTATCGAAAAGGTTTTGAGCATTTTTTTCAACTATAACACCAGAATACATTATTCCTCTGCAGGGCAAGGGGCATCTTCTTATGCATAGAAGGCACGAGCATTGATCACCATGCTTGCTCAAGACGGGCTGGAAATTTTCAACTAAATTAATTATAAGTTCAGGTTTCCTCACGATATT
This sequence comes from Polymixis flavicincta, assembly GCA_949987655.1. Classification (NCBI taxonomy): domain Eukaryota; kingdom Metazoa; phylum Arthropoda; class Insecta; order Lepidoptera; family Noctuidae; genus Polymixis; species Polymixis flavicincta. The sequence goes on along the minus strand of OX465183.1, from coordinate 5,406,245 downwards.
TTCCTATATCACGTCGTTGGTTCACCTTTGTCATGTCAGTGAAGTGCAAGATAAACTTGGACAGTAGTAGAGGAAGTCACCAATGGTACCTGCACGAATTTAAACCCACAATCTCATGCATGAGAGGCGAGGCCTTAATCACTGGACCATTACGATCTTCTTCCACCATAAAAGCCACTAACTATTCAGTAATAACAGTAATAGCTTGATAAAATGTTGCTTCATTCATTTGCTTTTTTTTTTACTTCACGATGGTGGGACTGATTGCTTGGAGTTCATTACAAGACACATCATTACAAGACACATTACAGGACACATTACAACACACATTACAGGACACGTTACAGGACACGTCACGGAACACATTACTCATCATCATCTGCCTAGCCTTTTCCCAACTATGTTGGGGTCGGCTTCCAGTCTCACCGGATGCAGCTGAATACCAGTATTTTACATGGAGCGAATGCCTATCTGACCTCCACAACCCAGTTCCTGGGTAATACGATACCCCTTGGTAAGACTGGTTGTCAGACTTTCGGGCTTCTGACGACCCGTAACGACTGTCAAAGATCCACAAATGACAGCCGGAACCAACGGCTTAACGTGTTTTTCGAGGCACGGAGGGGTCTTGGTATGTAAAGATGGTCACCCATCCGCGGACCAACCGCGGCAAGTGTAGCTTAACCTGGCCGATCGACCTGTGCAGCTATTGTTATTTAGCCACAAGCCCCACACACACATTACTATGTACGAGATTTAGAGGCATCTTTTTCAATATCACATCCGAAAAATCCTTTGGTAGAGTCGACAAACAAAATATTAAGCATAATTTTGTTATTTCAATGATATTGGGCCGGACACTTTGCTGTATGTAGGTAAGTAGGTACATATAATGAATTGTGGGCTGAAACTACTTCAACGTCGGTCCCAGAAAACGTCCAACAGCATCACAGGCACAGACCAGACACCCAGGCGAAGATAGCGGGACGAGCTTGACGTTTATTAACTGGTATACGCAACTCGATCTTGAGCTTTATTCCTGTCACAATAAATACATTATTAGGACGTCTTATCTCTTGCAAAAGACAGGGCAAAGAGGCGAGTGTAACTAAATCTAGATGTTTGAAGGATTCTTATAAGTTTTTGATTTCAAAGAACAAATCGCTACGCTCCGACTCTTCGAGAGAATGAAAAATGTAGGCTCAATTTTCTGATTTTAATTCGGATCACATATTTGAAACAAAATCTAAACTAACTTATTCTAATTCTTAACTAATTATAATATTTAAATTAAGGGAAAACGAGTACAAAAAGCACCAACTTTTTTTGTGGTCCCATAAAAAAGTAACAAGTTGAAAGGATGGTTCATATGTTTATAGAATAGGCTCGAATTCATCTGTCATTTTTGCTAACCGTATTTCGTAAAGTGACATGTGTCATACGCTTCATACAAAATAAATTAACGATGCGACACAGCTGATATTGAAATAGATCGAAATGTCTGCGTTATGGATCCATTCTGTCATTCTAGTCTGAATAGATCTTTTAGTATTTCTTTAATGCTTTTCTAACGTTTTTCTTTTCTTTTTGCTTTCGCTTTGAAAGCTCGTGATTCAGATTATTGCAAATTAATAAAAAAAAAGCGCTTAGGACCACGCGATAGAAGTGAAAACTTACGACAGAAGCTGAGTATATCAAAATCCACCATCACCGAACCGAGCGTAATAATTTAGTTTCGTTCACTGTTCATAAACAGTACAATGTGCGTCTAAAGTAGGTTTTACTTCAAAAATACAAACAAGAAATCACTTCTCATCACTAGGTTTAAATGAAACCTCATTGATGTCTTACGTAATTTACATTATGCTAGGACTTTTCTCTCGTTCCGTGTGGTGGCGGACGTAAAAGAATAGCACCATCCCATTTCTTCCCGGGTGTCGTAGAAGGCGACTAAGGGGCTTACTAGAGAGTGGGCAGCAGCGTTCTCTATGCATTTTACCACCATACTGCGATCGCCAACCCGCCTGCCAAGCGTGGCGACTATGGCAAAACCCCTATTTTGGGGGAAACTTATGTCCAGCTGTGGACGTCTTTCGGCTGAAATGATGATGATGATGATGAGGACTCTAAGCAGAAGAGCTAACGAAAAATGTCCGAAAGAATGCTAAGTTGAAGTCGCGAGCAGAAGCTAAATAAAAATCGCATTAAATATCGGCCAGCTTCTCGGGTTAAGTATAAGTGCACTAAAGGACACAGAGACAAACGGATTTTATGTTTATTTTATAATTTGCGTTTTATTTGGGGAAGTTCTTTTTTCGGTACATACTTTATGATTTATTTTTTAATCCACATCAAGGGACAAATATAAACGTGTAGCCTTTACTCTTGTACTAGGAGTTCCTGTAACACAAGACCAGCAGGCCTAGACAAAACACATTCACACACAAGGACACGACGTAACCTTTCCGCAGGTAATGTCATTCCCATACATTTTGGCGTAGCGTTTGGCGGGAACGCTAACAGAAATGTGTTTTGTCTCTAGGCCCTGACCTCTCAATTTACAGAAATATGATATGGAAGCGCGATAAAGAAAAATCAAAATAAATTACGTAGGTTTACATTACAAAACAAAATAAACACTACGTTCTGGGGAGTAATTATTATGTTATACTAGCTTTTGGCCGCGACTTACGTAACGGCCGCGACTTACGAGTTGTAGGTCGTGAGTTCGAACCCAGGTAGGCGCTTTACTTTGTGTAAATTATTTCATCACCACTGCTCTCAAAACGGTGAAGGAAAACATCGTGAGGAAACCGGCATGTCGTAGAACCAAAAATTCGAATACATGTGACATCTACCAACCCGCCCTGGGCCCGCGTGGTGGATTATGGCCCAATCCCTCTCACCGAGAGGAGGCCTGTGTCCCAGCAGTGGGAACATTATAGGCTGATGATGATGACTAGCTTTTGGCAGCGGCTTCGCCCTCGTGGAGGTCGGTAATTAGATATCTCACGGAAACGTACTATCGGGATTAAAAATACCCTATGTGTTATTCCAGGTTACAAACAACCACATCTCATTCAAATCCGTTCAGCCGTTTTTGCGTGATTGAGTAACAAACATTCAAACTTTCACATTTATAACATTAGGTAGTAGGATAAGTAAGAGAGTAAAATGATGCTTTTTCCAGCATTTCAAAGAATATTTACTTTCTATCGTCATCAGTATAAACAAATCTATTTCCATAGCATATCTTTGAAAGCTATCAAGCGAAATAATATTTCGCTTGATAGCTTTCAAAGATTATTATAATCATAATAATAGATAGGAGTGGTGATACCGATTCACACATAATAAAACTGTTTTGAGAAAAACACAAGCCCATAAATTTTGAATGTTAAGAGTGCTGCCGAATCTGTTTTTTTTTTTATTGTCTTCACTAAACTAGAAACAGATTCTGAAACAGAAACGGATAAAATATTTAAATTTTTTAAGAAATTGACTATGACGGAAAACACAAAGAAATCTGAATTTATATTGTTCGGTTTATATTTAGGTCTGCACCCTAATTGCGTAACTCACGATTCATCATAATCTGTATCGTTTTGAAACGGATTGTTAAACCATTGCTTCATATGTTCGAAAAATGTGTCTGTTCGACAACATAAATAACGCAATGAATATTGTTTAACTGTGAAGACGAAACCAATTATGATCAATCGTGAGTTACGCAATTAGGGTGCAGGTTTAAACCACAATTGCAGTTTTTTAATTACGGACCGAAGTGTTGTAGAAATTCAGTTCTTTGTACAAAAATTACAACATAGTTCGGTGCTAAGTTGTAATTTTTTGTGTTAATAACCTTCTGAAATCGAAATAAAGTTTAAAATGCAAAAATATCTATGCTCAGAGCTTTTTTTTTTTTTTTTGGGTGGGACATCATCAAATAACTTCTCCCGCTCTGGGTGGAGCAGGAGGGCGTGTCAGACTTTTACTGACTAAAACCCACCCGTGTTCCTTCAGTAGCCCGTATGCCAGGGGCTGTGGTATCACTTTCAAACAAACCCGAACCCCTGGCAGGCATCGGCCCTTGCGGGCCCCATCATTTTTTGTGCTGACATCTCTTTGAGGCGCGCGTGGAACACAACGCGCCATCGACTTGGGCTTGGTCCTTACCGGACAGCGAGCTACCCATTACTCGCCGTCCGCAAGCCCATGCCTACGGTGGCCGGAAATCGGCCTGGGATTTCCGACGCCCAGGACGTCTCCGTATCCTCCCAGGGCGTCTCCGTATCCTAGAGCTTTAGGGTAGAACTAACAAATTAGTCCGAGGCAAAGTTGTCATTGATTACTTAAATTGAAAGTTGGTTACTACCTACTTTAATTATGATTACTTTCAACCAACAACTTTGAGCTCCCCCGTTCTCTGAAGTGAAGTTCTTATTGTTTGCAATTAACGTAACTATGTGTGACCACAGGTGACCGTCTAGACGTCTAAACGAGACCGCATTTTTAATTAGTTTCATTTGTTTTGTAATGAAAAAACGTTCAAACAAATGTTATTTTAAAGAACAGGGACTGAATTTAGAACATCGCTGATTCGAGGGTTTCCCGGATATTGAAGCCGTAAAGTTGATAAAGTGGGTATTGAGTGTCCCACTTAGAAGGCGGAACAGGAATCACTTTTCAGGGTTCCGTACCCAAAGATTGCTAACAGGAGGCTCCGCTGTCCGACTGTCCATCCATCTGGCACAGGGCTCTATCTTTTGAACTGTTATAGGTAGACACTTGAAATGTTCACTGAATATGAACTACTATAGCCTCTATAACAACAAACAGTAAAAGTATATAGTGAAAAATATTGTACGGGCGTACGGAATCCTTCTGGTGCGAGTCCCACTCACACTTACTGCATTTTATTTTGCGCTGTTGGTTTGACTTTTTTGAGACTGAAACCAGACTGTGAACGTTCTTGAAATTACAAAAATCGCCCCTCTGGTTTCCAAGTCGAAACTAGTCGTTTACATTTTATTTCAAAAAAAAAAAAAAAACTATCTACGTACTTAATTAGTACCTAAATCTAAAAAAATCTTCCCCATTTCAGAAACAGAAAAAGTACCTTGAACAGACACATAATTATATACATTACTCACATAAAGATAAGAAATATACTCAAGGTAACGTATTCCTTACAGAAAATGAACGGTTCGCAATGCCAATATTAGTATAGGCTATAGAAAATCAAAGGGAACGTTCCTCCTCAGGAATTGTTACAGGAGATAATTGGACGAGTTCCCCCGAGGCTTGGGGGAATCGGGGTACTACTCCAGTTATTCCAGGGTACTCCAGTGTTTCATATATTATAATTCGGTATTAAAATCTGTTGAATCCTTTTTATGAAGAGCTCGTTATGATAAATTGTTTTCCTATACATGAGAGCCTGTTATGACAGCCGCAAGGGGCGATGGATTAGGTTAAGATGTGCTTGCCGAGGTTTGTCCGTGGATGGGTGACCAATATTTGCATTCCAAGACACATTCATGCCTCGGAAAGCACGTTAAGCTGTCATTCGCAGATCTTTGTCAGTCGTTACGGGCAGTCAGTAGCCCGAAAGTCTGACAACCCCGAACGGGAGAAGTTTTATGATGATTACGCAAAAAAAAAGGGTATGTTACGCAGTACCTAGGTGCTCGCTGTCCGGTAAGGACAAAGCCCGGATCCACGGCGTGGTGTGTTCCACGCCGTGCCTCATAGAGATCTCAGCACCAACTGGTGGGGTTTGCAAGGGCGGATGCCTGCCAGGGGTGCGGGTTGTTCGAAAGAGATACCGTGGCCCATAGCACACAGGCATCTGAAGGGACACAGGTGGGTTTTAGTCAGTAAAAGTCTGACACACCCTCCCGCTCCATCCAGCGCGGGAGATTTTATTTGCTGGTGTTCCACCAAAAAATATCCATGTAATACCTACATGTAAAATACTGATATTTAGCTGCATCCAGTTAGTCTTTAAGCCAACCCCAACATAGTTGGAAGTAGACTAGGTTGATGATGATTAACCATGAGAGCAGTACTCCTGATGGGGTAGGCAGAAGTGTAAAGTCATAGAGACCGTCTCTCAGTGCAAATAAAAATGAACTAATTCGTTTTAATTCTAACCTTATTGGTGATGTCCTACAGAAAGGTCAGGGGCGTAGTACTCATGACCGGTGTAGGTAAATTACCGACAGGCTATTTCTCCATTATTTATTTATTTATTTATTAAAACTTAATGCACAAGTAAAAAATACTGTACAAAGGCGGACTTAATGCCTGAGGCATTTTCTACCAGTCAACCTTAGGGTGATGCAGAGAGAAAACATGGCAGGTGCAACATTAGGGATAGGTTACTCGAAAATAATACATACTAATACATAGATACATACATACATACATATAACGAACATAAAACTTTGTCTTGAGAAATAACGATAGGTAGAGGAGAAAACGAATCTAGCAAATCAGCGCTGGGATGATTCTGCCAACTTCTTACGAATATGCTCACGAGCCTTCACTTTAAACGATAACCGACTGGTTGCCATCCTGACAGTCAGAGGGAGCGCATTCCAAAGAAACACCGCCTGGACAAAGAAAGAAGATTGAATGAAACCAGAGCGGTGAGAGGGACATCGTAGAAGACGATTATTGGTGGAACGAAGGTTTTTGCTATGCGCAGCACACAAGTATTGAACCTGGGATGTCAGGTAAGAAGGAGAAGTGGGTTTGTCGAGAATGGAAAACAACATTGACAGAGCCCTCAACTCTCTGCGCTGACGGATGGGTAGCCATTTTAAAAGCAACCGGTGCGCGGAGACATGATCATACTTACGAAGATTGAAAACGAATCGAATGCAGTTATTTAGAAGGCGGTCAAGTTTATTGAGGAGATCTGCATTCAGGTCATAGTAACACACATCGCCATAGTCAATTATGGGAAAGATAAGGGACTGTACAAGCATTGCCTTTATGTGTGATGGGAGAAGATTTTTCAACCGATAGAGTGACCGCAACGTTCCGGTGACTTTTTTACTAACAGTCGTGACCTGCTTTCGCCAGTCCAGACAAGTGTCGACACATAGGCCAAGATCTTTAACATCGGAGCTAAACGGGATGACTGAGTTGTCAAACATTACAGGTGGCACAGTTAAGCCATTCATCTTCCTCGTACTGTGGGGGCTCCCTACAATGATAGCCTGACACTTGGCAGGGTTAACGGCCACCCCAAACCGATCAGACCAGTTCTTAACCACTACTAAATTACGGTTTAGCTCCTCAATCGCATCTGCTATGTTGTCAACACTTGCCTGGCAGTAAAGCTGCAAATCGTCCGCATAAAGATGATACGCAGTTCGAAGCTCGGTGGTAATGAGATTAATAAAAATGGAGAACAAAAGAGGAGATAATATACCGCCTTGAGGGACGCCAGCTGCAAGATGACAGAAACTCGATGAAGAGTCTCCAGCACGAACAGACTGCTGACGCCCCTGAAGATAAGAGGCAAACCATTCCAATACCTCCGGAGAGACCATAAGAAAGGATAGAATGGATAAAAGGAGTTCGTGACTGACGGTATTAAACGCATTGGAGAAGTCTACTAACACTAAGACTGTAACTTTAGTGTCTTCCATACCACGCCTTATATCGTCAGTCACTTTGAGGAGAGCAGAAATGGTACTGTGCCCGGGTCTGAAACCGGATTGAAGTGGACTGATGAGGGAGTTGCGGTGAATAAAGTGTGAGAATTGTTTATGGACACTGGCCTCGAGCACTTTAGATAGAAAGGGAAGGATGGAAATTGGGCGAAAGTGACTTGGTAGAGAGGGATTGGGTATCTTAGGTAGGGGCCGGACAAGGGCTTTACGCCACAGGGAAGGAAAAACACCGGTGTAAAGGGAGAAGTTTATGATGTGGGAGATTGCAGGAAGGAGTTGATCAATAGCTGCCACAATCATATGGCGGCTGATATCATCGCAACCCACGGCTTTGGATTTAATGGAAAGGATAATCTTTTTGATCTCTCCCGGGTCGACTGGGGTGAAAATAAAGGGGTTAATATTGGGACGCGTCAGACCAGCAAGGTAGTCGAGTGTTTGACATTTCGTTAGACTATCTAGAGTAGGAACAGTGGCGAAATGGCGATTTAGGTCGTCCAAACCAATTGTGTGAGGAAGGTCCGAATGCCGCGATTTGCCGATACCCAAAGTTCCAAGGAACTTCCAAATATCGGCAGGAGAAGAAGAAGTGATATTATTTAGAATGTGACGGCGTTTAGCGTTGCGTATCATCTGATTGCAGCGATTCCTAGCAGACTTAAAAAAGGCCCAATTGTCGTCCGAGCGATCCTTTTTAAACTTCCGAAACGCACGGTCCCTCCGTCGCATGGCCATCCGAACTCCCGTGTTCATCCAAGGTGCAGGGGCACGCTTCAACTTTACTTTCTTGATTGGAGCATGGGCATCATATAGCTTGACCACGACATCGTTGAAGAATCTTACTTTTTCGTCAACTGAGGCAGCTGCTTCCAGGGGTGACCAGTCTATATTAGACGCATCTTGTTGAAGCCTCTCGCTATTCATACGTGCAAAGGAACGCCTGTACTGGAACTTTGGTTTTGGTTTAGGGGGTTTCAGGACATAGGATAGGAAAATAAGATCGTGATGGGAAAATCCAGGAGCATCATGTTGCCCATGCGAGGAAACTAGGGAAGGATTAGAGGTGAGGATCAAGTCAAGCCAAGTGTCATCACTGACTACATTATGATGAGTGGGTTGGAGAGGTAAAACATGTAGACTGGCTGACTCGATTAGATGCAGGAGTTTACGGGACCGAAGGGAGTTGTGGGCGAGGAGGTTGGTATTAAAATCCCCCATAACAATGTGATGTGCATACTCTGAACCCAAAGATTCAAGTACCGATTCGAATTCAGTGAAGTAATCAATAGAAGGGGGGCAATAGACACCAACACCAAGGACGGTTTTAGCTCCTTTGAAGCAAACCTCAATGAAAAGAAACTCTGCTAAACCGTTGGGAGAAGAAGAGGCTAGAATTTTGAAAGGGAAATTATCTCGAAGGTAGATGGCTACACCACCTCCCCTCCTACCGATACGGTCATTCCGAAGAAGAACGAAACCGGGGAGTGAGTAAGTGGTTGAAAGCAGATTCGGATTGAGCCAAGTCTCTGAAATCAGGACGGCGTGAACATTGTTTTCGGCAAACGTGTCGTACAGTTCGTTGTAGTGACTAGGTATGCTCTGAGCATTTAGGTGGCATACGTTAAATAAACGTCCCGAATTTTGACTGAAATTTTGGCGTAACAAAACACCTAAGGTGTCTGTAAGAGAAGTAAAACTTTCATCGCTTGAAGAGGCCGTAGATTCCCTGGCAGAATAAAATGATCCATTATCTGATGTCATGATTATTAATAAATTAAATAACTAAGTATAATATATAATTTTAAATAATGCTAAAAGCACTACACAAGGGACAGGTACGACGTTTGCATCTCTGCACCACCCGCCAGCTCACAACATCATCTAAATCTAAACACAGGTTATACTAATTATAAGGTAAAAAGCACACAGCGATCTCAAATAGTAATAAAAAAATATATCTAAAGGAACAATGTTAAAACCAGAAAATAACGCGATAAAATGTGAATAAATATAAATAAAAACAGATAAAATGATGAATATGTCGTGAACGTATCCGATAATACGGCAAACTTTGAACCGATCTTCTTGACGATACATTAAACATAGTCTGTGGACTTTTACTTTCGCATTTGACTTAAAGTTATCTGTGATTTGACACTTGACGTTTAAATAATAAATTATGATTGAAAAGTAAACACAAACTTTGTTGAGGGTAAAATAGTATTATCTAATAATGTCCTAACTAAAATAACGATACTTTGAAAACATAACTTAACTACTAATAGGACTAAAATGAGAGATAATGAACTAATTAAAAAAAACAGCGGTAAGTAATTCCGTAACATCAATTGCATGCAATTATTTACCAGTAAATATAAACAACATGATACCATTAGTGACCCGCTATGCTTTGCAGGCTATCTCCAGTGCCTTGGGCCTTTCCATTCATTCCATTCCATTCATTTCAGGCGGTTTCTCCATTTTTGACATCGCACCGTAGATATCCTTCTACAATCTGTCATTTTGTCTTTCGTTACTAACGATCTTTGTCTAGGTCCTTATACATGTAGACTATTTCAGAAGAATATTTCTTCCCAAACTATCAAAATCACACTGACAACAAACTTTCTGCTCGACGGCCACAAAGTATATACGATTATCTACAAAATCATGATTCGTTTAGAACGCATAACTGTGATAATGAATAGAAAAACATAGCTATCTTCTCCTATTGTACATCATTTAGTTAATAGTCATGTCCATTCTTCCGTCGACAAATCGGTGCTCGTGCTAAGCCTGCAGATGTATGAACCTAAACGAGGCATGCGGAGTATGTAAGGCTCGTTCTATCGATGCAGATGGCGTCCTGTAGTTTCTACCTACCAACATGGAAAGAAGGCGTATGTATTTGTCTTTAAACTTTGTATAAAGCTTCGTCAGAAGGCATCTGATTTAAAAGGCTCGGTTCTAGTACACACGGCTACACATCAAGCTATACATTTCCAGTTTACGCTGATCTCGCACTGTACAGAAATCCTATAAAATGCTAGATCAGCTTATACTGGAAATGTGTAGCTTGATGTGTAGCCGTGTGTACCTATGGTTCTGAACAGTCTGCCTACGTTACGAGGACCGGAGTAATTGTACTTTTAGCAGCACTAAAGTAGAAGAAATGTTAGTGAGCCGGTAGCTAAATTGAATATGCTCACCCTTGCTCATAAGTAAGGCCAGAAATGATGGTGCTTTCAATTCTTAGTCGAGACCCAAACGGTTACCTTACAGCCCTCTTGTAGACTTCAGTACTCTACTCATGTAGCAGACCGCTCATCAAGATGAATGCGCTAAGGCAGACCGCAATTTTTTTTTAAGAAAAAAAAAATCGTGGTCTACGGAGCTTCCTCCTTAATATTAAAATATTTGCAAAACTAATCAGCCGGACAGACTATTGAAGAAAACCCACAGACATTCCAAAAAACTACCTACCCAACATAATTGTACTAAACCACAAGAAAATGAAATCTACTTTAACTAAAATACCGAATCTTATCTTTAACTATCAGTATACCGAAAACACGAAACTGAAAAAAAACGAAATTAAATTAGTACAAAGGTACATATCGGTCATTTTCATTCAAGTACCAACGTTAGCCAAATTACTACCTACCTATATTTAAGTAACCCACATAGTATAGTCAACCACATTCAGTTTTCACACTGAAAATAGGAAAACCGTGTTACTGCTACGACATAAAGGTGCTGTATCAGTCAAATTGTTACGTTAGAAATCCGCTTGAGTGTACTAGGTTCGAGTTCGTACCAGTACGTGGAATTGACGTAAACAGCGGTTGGAAACGCGACATTACTTACAGAATCAATATTCATATTTTAATCATGAAACGTTTGCCCTCTTGAATGTATTTGGGTGTGGGGTGAGTGATAAGCGACTGCGATAAGAAGTAGCGATTTCTAACTTGATATGTTAGATGTAGTTTTTTTTTTGTATTTACCTGGCTAAGCTGTTTCTGATATAAATAACTGAGTGATTTTTTTTACAACGACGTGCTTGCCCAACATTTTTGTTGTTTTACAAAATGTGTTTCATTTATTTATAACATTTTTCGTGGATGTAATTGTTTATTCTGTTAATAGAATATCGGAATCAGTTTTAACACATCAATAAACCAAAATAAACTACATGTCGTTGACATTTCTTATCTGACTACCCTTGAGAAGAAATGGTAAAACGAACTCAAGGGTCAAGTCTGTTTTAAAGTCCAGACATAATCTTGGTAATAACATGTAAGGACAAAGTATTTTGAGGAAATCACCACCCAGATTTGAGTGGTGTCCAGTGCAAGAAATTGTCAGTAATCGTGTAGCACAACTCAGAATTTGAGGAGGATATAGACAGAAGTAGTGCCGCGTGCCACATTCCAATACTTACTTCTTCTGCTTAGGACAGAGCGTATCATCTTGACTCACCTCCTAACTAAAACAAACCAATGCTGAAAATTCCCCACCACGGCACACAATCCTGCACTTCCAGATGCCAAAAAAAAAAACTGAATGGATAAAAAAAAAGTGTTTACAACCCAAATTCACAACTCCATATTTAAAGATTTATTAGAAGAACCTTTAATGAATCCGGTACATTGTCCCTAAAATATTTATAGTCACCAAACCAACAATCTAATATTTACCTTTAATGTACGATTATTAGAAAGACAATGGTACTCGTGTACCAATAAATGTTTCACTACTTTTCCAAGAACACTATTAAGCTAAGCATGGCTGTTTAGCATTTGCCTTGGTCAAACAAGAAAATATTGTATAGCAGAGAACGATAGTATAATGCAACTACATAGGTATACGGTACGTGAAATATCTGGAAGGATAGTTTAATGGCTACGTTTCAAATTAATAATTTCAGCGGTTTCAGCAAAAACACGAATCTTTTAACAAACTACCACTAGGAGCAATTACGAGTGGAGTACCTATTTAACCGATTTAAAAAAAGGGGGGTTCCGATTTGATTGTAATTGAAGGCTCTACGCCTTACGAAGGTACGCTAGGTTACGAGGGTATGCCTGAGAACAGTAGTGTTAAGCTCAATGTGGCGAAGACCTCGGTCAGCGAGTACTCGTACTTGACCGGCAATACGGCAGATCTCACATTCATCCACATAGGCGAAGACACGGCCGAGCGCAAGGGGTAGGTTGAGAACTGGTTTAACTACTTGTGATCCACGTATTTATTGTCCACGCATTGCTGCAGCGTGAGCCAAATAGCGTGATGGGTCTGGTGTCATTTGTGAAGCCGGTTAAGCTGAATGGACAGGTCTATAAATCCATCACTATGCCTGTCGTTTTATGTGGCAGTGAAACGGGGCCAGTACTTGAGCGGCATAAGTAAGAACTGCGTGTTTAGCCGTCCCCCGACGTGACTGCTTTGATCAAAATATTACCTATAACTTAAAAGGCCAATCAATATTATTTTTTACTTTATAGAGGTTTTTGTTTGGGTGGGAGGTTTTTTTTTTTTTGTTAACACCGAAGTTTTAGTCAGGGTAAAAATGGCCGGCACAGGTCATTATAGGCAAGCTAAAATGCTCACTCTTTTGCCAAGCGTGACTTCAAGTTAAATGAGCACATTCGTTCTGGCATCGACATCCAACTGTTCATTCAGTACAGGGCCTCATGTTACACCAAAGTTTCGGTAAAAAAATATGTTTTGTCTTTATTCAGTGGGCATTCACATTACCCATTAAATAAATTATGAGTTTGCATAATACGCTGATAGTAGCCAGTACACACACAACGGACCGAATGGGAGTCTAAGTGCGGAAAAGGGATCATCATCATTGTGGGGTCAGTATCCTTGGCTGAGAGCTATGGTTGCCCAGGGGTAATGGCCCCGACTTACGATTTATAGGTCGTTGGTTCGAACTCAGGCATGCAGGCGCTTTACTTTGTGTAAATAATTTAATCACCGCGACTCTTAAAACGCTGAAGGACATTAACTCGAGAAAACCGGCATGTCCTAGAACCATAAATTCCAAGACATGTGACATCTACCAACCCGCACTGGGCTCGCTTGGTTGATTACAAGGCTGTAGCACTCCCTTTCACAGAGAGGAGGCCTGTGTCCCAGCAGTGGGAAAGTTACAGGCTGGTTGTGATGATCCCCGTCTGTCCAATCCATAGCCCGATACATTTTTTTTAATTAATAGGTAGTAGGTACTTTGTGATTGTAATTACTTCGGTGTGACAACATCGCGTAAAAATTTTGCACACTGTTCATAGGTCAAAGACCCGGATAACACATCTACTAAATAGTGTGGAAACACGAGATCCCAGAGAGGAAATGGTGGTTAGGAGGAAATGAGAGGAACCGAGAGCAATGTTACAACGTCACGCGATTGTAAAACAATGTAAAGAGACTGCAATTATAAGGACATATCATCACGCTACATGCGTGCTGCCAGCATGTGCTGGCGTTTGTACTACAGGTAGCCCATCAAGCTACCCCAATCTGTCAAAATTCTTTCATATATTTTCAACTTTATTACAAAAGTCTAAGGTTCATGTTCAATTGGGAAAATTTGACAGTTTGAGGTAGTTTGATGTGCTGGCGTCGGTACACCCACATTTCATCAGTTACGTATAAGTCCTATAAAAAAGAGGGCGAGCCTATTAGAATGAACCGGGCACATAATGTGGATGTAGTATTATATAAATAGTACACCCACATCTCGCATGTGTAGGAGACGAGCCTATTTTACGAGCAACCAGATCCATACACTAGGAAACTACTAAGAAATTATTTTTGGAAAACCCCAATAACAAATTGGCCGACCTGGGATTCGAAACCAGCACCCTAATTGCGTAACATACGATTAATCATAATCGGTTTCAATTTGACAGTTCAATAATATTCATTGCGTTATTTACGTTGTTGAACAGACACATTTTTCGAACATATGAAGCAATGGTTTAACAATCTGTTTCAAAACGAAACAGAATATGATTAATCGTGAGTTACGCAATTAAGGTGCTGGACGCCATTTTCAGTAGTAGCGCTTATGACTAACGTGGCAGTTACACAACGCTAAAGTACTTGAGTATAACTGTCAGTTAGTACGAAAAGTATGTCTTTGTATTTTTGAACGTAAACGAGGCAAAAGGAGTATACGAGTCGTAGCAGCCGACGTTCTTTAGTTTCTGCCTACCCCCATGGGAAGAAAGCGTGATTTTATGTGTATGTGTGTGTGTGTTTCCAGTTAGTAAAATATTACCATTTTGATACAATATTAGCTCTAAACATCAGCAATGATTTCACGCATGATTTAAATGTAAATATACTGTGAACGTAATGTTGTTATCATATAGACTTTGAGAGAGAGTAACTAATTAGTTTACTTTCCATAATTATGTTTGTTTTAGTTCGGTGCGTTGTAACAAATCAAACATTAATTCGATTATGTGCACCGACCTTGCATTATTCAATTATCGGGCAGTGAGCGCCCTTCAAAACTTATGATTTAATCTATACTACACACACTTAGCTATTAGGCTTTAAAATAGTTATTTGGTTTTCTATCAGATATCGAATTTAGATTACTAATTAATTTTAAAGATTTTATTGGAACTTACTTCTTTAATGCAGCTTGCGGTTGGGCAAACTCGCAGAAAGCGTTATGCCCCATGCACTTTTTATTAAATGTACAAATATAGTTAATAGAAAAAGAAAGAGAGAGTTATAGGTGCTTTGCACGATTTTCGAGGATGCTGAAGCTGATAGTGAGTTCAAAATGAAAATCCAAGATGGCCGCTGCGAAAATATTCTAACGTTTCATCAATGGTGTCGTTTTCATGGTTTTAGAAGGTAGTCAATCTTACAGTCAGGTCAAAATTAAAATCCAAGATTACGGCGACGAAAATTTTCAAACGTTTCATCGTGGGTATCGTTTTCATTGTTTTTGAGGGGGATGAAAAAGCGCTCTCCTTGCGAATTTTTATTATTTAGACTAGAAAGAGACAAAGGGAGAAAGAGACTTCATGGTTTTCCAAGGTGGCGAAGCCGATAGTGAAGTCAATATTAAAATGGCTGCGATAATTTTCAAAAGTTTTCATCATAGGTATTGTTTTCATGGTTTTCGAGAGTGCTGAAGCCGATAGTGTGTAAAAAGTTAAGGTACTTTAAATATGAATAAACGAAGTTACATTCGGAGTTCATGAAAAAGCGTAAGGAACTTCGTTCCTGACGGGGGTTCCCCGACAGCAGACTTTTTTAAAATCTCAGATATTCCCATAATAAAATAGTATTGTATATTTTCAGAAGTACCTATTAGACCCCTCGTTTATCCTTTGGTTTAATCTAGCAATTTGAATACGGGTACTCCAATTATTTCGTAGTGACGTAGTAGCTATAAATATCCCTGTTCGATTCATGCGCAGAGCAATTATTTTAACAATGATTAAAGTTTACACATAAAACAGACAATAAAGGAGAAATTCCAGCAGCAACATGTTTTATGTTTAAATAAAGCTGCTCAGCTTAAGCGGGGCTGGGTCGGACATGTCGGCCGTATGTCAGATGACAAATGGGCTAAAAGAACCACCTACAGGGCCCATAAAAGCACGACATCATCGCGGTAGCCCGAGACGAAGATGGCGGGGAGACATTGACTCCTTCCGAAACAACTGGCCAACACTAGTAAAAGAGCGTATGGAAAAGGGAGAAGGAGGCTTTTGCCCTAAAATACAGAGCAGTTACCTACATAGATTAGATAAGACACTAGCTAGTTCGAAAATAGCTGCCCTACTATCTCGCAACAAAATCCTTTCACAACGTTCTTTAAAAGCGAGCCACGAGAACCATTTTCTCTACCAGTAACACATATAAATCAAAACTTTAATCTACGAGCCGTTTCCTACGAGACCTTAAACAGAGGATTACATTCGAAGCTCCAATATTAGAAAATAAACTACTATTCCACAGTGTTACAAGCAATTTATAAGTTGACTCCGGCCAATTTATTATAGTGGCAACTCTTCCTACATCTTTCTCTGCTTGAATGCCAACAACTGGTGTAAATCTTTCGAGATCCAATCATAGAGTGTTTTTTTTTTGGGTAGGAAATCACATTAAATAACTTCTCCCGCTCTGGGTGGAGCATGAAGGCGTGTCAGACTTTAACCCGTTTTCCCTCAGTAGCCTGTATGCCAGGGACGGCGGTATCTCTTTCGAACAGAACGCACCCCTGGCAGGCATCGGCCCTTGCGGGCTCCATCGGTTTGTGCTGACATCTCTTTGAGGCGCGCGTAGAACACAACGCGCCGTTGACCTGGGCCTGGTCCTTACCGGACAGCGAGCTACCCATTACTCGCCGCCACGCCTACGGTGGCCGGAAATCGGCCTGGGATTCCTGACGCCCAGGGCGTCTCCGTATCTTGCGGCGGCTAGGGTCGCGAGGGCGCATATGCTGCCTCTTCCTCACGTGCGCCGCCTCCCTCTTCGCGAGCATTACTGCTTCGCTGAAGGAGGTGACGGCTACCCATGCACTCTCGCTCCGAACCATGGCCTGGGCCAGGGTCGGGCACGAGAGATCGCTGCCGCCGATCGCCTCCATTAGGACACGGCGGTGCTCCGCCCACGCCGGGCAGACCTCCACCGTATGTTCCACCGTGTCCTCAGGGCGATCTACGCAATGGAAACACCCTCTTATCCGAAACAGGAACCTCCCGAAACAGCAGTGTCCGGTGAGGACCTCCGTCAGGCGGAAGGTGAGAATGCCATGGCGCCTCTTCAACCACTCCTCAAAGAGGGGACTTACCGGCGAAATCGTGGCGTGCCCAATCATAGAGTGGTTAGGTTTCATTTTTGTGGATTTGTAGCAATTTTGTTATTTTTAATTCAATTCATTCAAGGTTAGAGCTTCTCGTATATTAAGTAATATTAGATTTTTCACTACCTATAAAATATGCACTTTGACAATGCAAAGTGTCTAAAAATTCATGTTGTACATAATTAACAGCTAAATAAATGTATATTAATTCAGCAATAATAAAAAAAAACGTTATTTCGTGTCTCCAAAATAAGGACCTTAAAGAAACGCGCTCAACTGACAAAAAAAAGGTTACAATGAATGGCAATATCATCTAAGAAATCTTATAGTAGCAGCGGTTTTTTCAAATATCTTTATTCATAGACACAAAAAGCCTTCTAAGTACGTCCTAACATTTGCAGACTAAGGCCTCGACCACACCATGCTGTTGCGATAACATTAGACATCCGATAATAGGGATTTTTTATCAGATGAACTATGTATTGAATCATCATCATCATTTCAGCCGAAAGACGTCTACTGCTGGACATAGGCCTCCCCCAGCCTCCTCTACTTCGACCGGTCTTCCCACATCCAGCGGATTCCTGCGGTCTTCAGTATATCCATTGAATACAGTATCTAGTGATAACAGTATTTTGATCTCACAAAGCCACATGTATTTTACTTGTTACAACTAAGTGTAAAAACCCGCTGTGAATGTGTGTGTAGCGGCACTACAAAAATAAATACTTCGCAACAAATATCGAAAAACACAAAAAAGAAAAGTGGCGCCATCTACAATGCCACAGGCGAACTATCATAGCAATTCTACATCGCGCAATCAGAGTTTACCACGCCACTCAGATAGGTACAAAATCCCGACATCAACTGTCGGGCAGTTGCCCGGCCCAGACACAATACCCGTCTGGTCGGAGGATGTAGCGGCACTACAAAAATAAATCATCAGCCGAAAGACGTCCACTGGTGGACATAAGCCTCCCCCAAGACGGGGGGATTTGCCATAATCGCCACGCTTGGCAGGCAATATCACCATCCCATTTCTTCCCGTGGGTGTCGTAGAAGGCGACTAAGGGACTTACTAGAGAATGGGCAGCAGCGTTCTCTATGCATTTTACCACCATACTGCGATCGCCAACAAAAATAAATACTTCGCAACAAATATCGAAAAACGCAAAAAGAAAGGTGGCGCTATCTACAATGCCACAGGCGAACTATCATAGCAATTCTACATCGCGCAATCAGAGTTTACCACGTCACTCAGATAGGTACAAAATCCAGACATCAACTGTCGGGCAGTTGCCCGGCCCAGACACAATACCCGTCTGGTCGGAGGATCCTCCTTTTCAATAGAGGATGAGCGAACTTTACACCCTGTTCCTCTTACCCCTAAATGTGTGAGTGCATGAGCTTTTGTAACGTCCGAGAATGTGGTGAACTCGGAAGTATGTATGTGTGTGTGTGTGTGTGTGTTATGTGCTGACGCTCACAGCGTGCTTGTACACTTAGTAATGTATTAGATACTTTAAGAACACAAATGTACAGAAGCGGACTTAATGCTATAGGTATTTTCAACCAGTCAACCTTTGGGTGATCCAGAGACAAACAGTGGTAGGTGCAATAAATTAGATTAATAAATATAAACGCATTAACCTATTTAAACTATAAGTAAATATACAACTATGTATACAACTAACTAATTCTTATTTATATAATTACGTTTTATTTATAATACTTTAACATATGTATTTATCCAAGGTGATGAAGTCACATTGTGTAGATCACTCAAATCCACAATAAAATAATATACACAACTAATGATACAATAACAAATAGTTAGGTGCTAAGACCTCCCTCAATTAAGATTTGTGCCATTTTAATTAATTTCGGCGATTTCGGGGATTTTTACAAGTAAAACGCATGTCTCTCTGTGAGATAAAAATATCGTAGAAAAGTACTTACTATTCAAAGTGTAAATAGTCTAGCTCCTTGTAAAGAAAGTCAACCATCAAAGCGATAGTGCGTTCATACCGATAGAGAAAGCAACGCCTATCGCTTAGTATACGTGTATAGGTATTCCCATCCACGGTCCAGGGGGTCTTGTCTCTAAGCAAGAAATCCGTGATTTCGGTTACGAGCGTTTCCTACTCCATATCACCTTCGGACGTCCATAAGTAAGTTCGGGGCCCGAACAAGAGTGTACGACAACACCATTTGAATGTTGTTCTTAGTCCCAACATGTTTTTGCCCGTCCGAAGTAAATTAATCGAGAGTAGGTTTCGTTCAGAAGTATCGAACTAATTTCGAAAGAGTCTCTTCGTCCCGTATCTTCGTTCACTGAGGTAGAAAGTAGGTCTCAAGGCATTCATAGGCGGCCAGTGATAACCACTATTCACTTGATGGGGGTAATTCTGTTCGCGAACCTTGAATAAAAATAAATAAAAAATTGCAACATCTACTTAAAACATTTCAATTCGCTGCCACACTTCTCCAAATAAAGTGTGCCGAAAATAGGAACCTATTTCGTCCCGCACCCTGATTGTATGATGTGGCCTTTAGAACTGAATAGCGTTTAAATTCGGCTAACAAAGTCGCCCCAGATCGGGTCGAGATAGGCCTGTATAATGACGAGGGTACAATCAAATTACTATGTGCACAGAACTATTGTATATGCCTCCGTTCTGATTTTTCAATCTGCCTAGCCTTTTCCTACCTATGGTCAGCTTTCAGTCTAACCAGATGCAGTTGAATACCGGTATTTTACAAGGAGCGACTACCCTGTACAACCCAGTTACTGGGTAATACGAAACCCCTTGGTAAGACTGGTTTTCAGACGTCCGGGCTTCTGACGACCCGTAACGACTGTCAAAGATCCACGAATTAAAACCAGGATCACGGCTTAACGTGCTTTCCGACGCACGAAGAGATCTTGGTATTTATAGATGGTCACCCATCCCGCGGATGACCAACTAAGCGTAGTTTAACCTAATCGATCGACGCGAGCGGCTGATCTAACGTCGCCAAGATGCGTTTATTGCTTATACAATATTCACAACAGCAAAATCCATAATGCAGTAGATAGGTAGCAAAATTTTGCAGTCATTTCTATACAAGCTAAAACATGGGTATACTAAAATATGTACGAAAACTGTTTGTTTCAGCAAAATGTTAAAAGTAGCCAATTTTATTACGCAATGGACACAACACTGTGCAAAACTACCACTTTAAAGTTTAGGATAAGCATAAAATTCAGACGATACATGTCCAAACGGTTGGTTCGTGTTTCGTAAAGGATATGGCTTATTTCACGTGTCGCTTTGCTATGTCGTATACTTTGTAACTACCAGCACCCTAATTGCGTAACTCACGATTGATCATAATTGGTTTCGTCTTCACAGTTAAACAATATTCATTGCGTTATTTATGTTGTCGAACAGACACATTTTTCGAACATATAAAGCAATGGTTTAACAATCCGTTTCAAAACGATACAGATTATGATGAATCGTGAGTTACGCAATTAGGGTGCAGGTTCGCATGAGTAAAACAGAAATGGTTTTAAGGGATGATTTTTCAATAGGATCTAAAGAGTAAATGAAACAGTTTGACCCATTTTCGGTAAAAAAAGACGCTATTATTATTTCACAGTTAAGTATCTTATAGTTAATCTGTGAACAGCAGCGTTAGTGGGTCGTGCAATATTGTCAAGTTTTGTGTATTTCTTATAGATTTCTATTTCATATTGTGGCTTTCATAAAATCCCTATTAATATTATATTAATGCGAAAGTATCTCTGCTATGCGAAAGCTTTCACGCCTAAACCGCTGAACCGATCGTCATGAAATTGGGAGAGATAGGTATATAGCCTTGGATATGAAAAAGGACATAGGCTACTTTTTTACGTGATAACCGAAATCCACGCGGGCGGGACCGC
Source organism: Polymixis flavicincta (assembly GCA_949987655.1). Lineage (NCBI taxonomy): Eukaryota > Metazoa > Arthropoda > Insecta > Lepidoptera > Noctuidae > Polymixis > Polymixis flavicincta. Next base: position 5,384,779 of record OX465183.1, on the reverse strand, counting down.
GGAAAAAAGCTAGTATGAAATAAAAAAGCTGTCAATTCAATATGTTCATTATTTTGTTATCTATAAAAAAATCGGTTTTCTAGTAAACCTTTAGCTACATCAAAATAAAAAAGGAAGATTGAGAAAACGTATCAAAACCATCAACTACTTTAAAATACCTAAATACCTAGGTACTATGTGGAAACAAACAAACAACTTAGTGCTTTTTAGAGATTATTTAATCCAAAAAATAAATATTTTCCTCCAACCCAAAAGTTAGATACCGTTTCTATTTAACCTGTCCCAACTGTTTCACCCCTACTTTAGACAACTGTACCCTATTTGTATTCCATGTCCAACATATTGCTAAACAGCTCCAAATGTAAAAACACAGTGTGTTTCACAGGGAAATGTTGTTTTATTTTACTGGTTTTACCGCTTCAAGTTATGATTTTCGAATTTGTTTCTTGTGCTCAGATAAAATGGCTCATGGTTCAATAATAACAAGGGCACAGGTCGATCAACTTAAGCTACGCCTGTGGAGGTTGGTTCGTAGATTGGTGACCATCGTGCGTCTGTGCTTCGGCAAGCACCTGAAGCCGTTGAACCCGGCTTTCATTCATAGATCTTTGACAGTCGTTATGGGTAGCTCGAAGACTTACCAAGAGGTATCGTGTTACCATGTGTACGGGTGTAGGTTGTGGAGGTTTTTTTTTTTTTTTTTTGGGTGGGAAATCATCAAATGACTTCTCCTGCTGAGTAGAGCAGGAGGGCGTGTCAGACTTTTACTGACTAAAACCCACCCGTGTTCCCTCAATAGCCCGTATGCCAGGGGCCGTGGTACCTCTTTCGAACAAACCCGCACCCCTGGCAGGCATCGGCCCTTGCGGACCCCACCAGTGGTTGCTGACATCTTTGACGGCGCGCGTGAGGAACACAACGCGCCGTCCCGTCTACCACTTTTCGGCCGCAGAGGATAGGGAGAGCGGCTGACGCTATACCGACACTCCTCTTCCCCTGCGGCCCCACCGTGTCCGCCATCAAACGGTGGCGGCCCCGTCCAGGCCACGGAAGGGAAGAGCGCTGCTCAGAAGCACCGGCACTCCTCCTCTACCGCAGCCCGTAACCCTCAGCCGCGATGCCTCCCATTCGACATCGCGGCCCACCTCAGTTGCGGTGCACCTCACCGCAACCTACTTTTTGGCCGCTACGTCAATGGCTTGAAGGCAAAAGCCCTGACGAGCGGCCCCACCGTTGGGTTCCTCTTGGCTTCACCGTGGATGGGAGACCACGGTTACTAAGCCCCCCCGCAACGACAATGCGGGAACCCACTCGGGGGGGAGGTTGTGGAGGTCAGATACGCAGTCGCTGCCTGTAAAATACTGATATTCATCTACATCCGGTTCAACCCGACACCGACCCCAAAAAAAAATCTAGAAAAGTATAGGCAGTATGATTGTACTCGAATAAAATGAATATGCGGCATATGTTGGAGAAAACTAAAATTCTTAGATTTTTTTTTTTTATCTCTGTGGAGCCACCATTCATTCAATTTTCTTCTTTAATTACCTACATTTAGGAGCGTTTAACTAAACTAACCATTAAGATTACCTTAAACATCTACAGGGAGGAGATTACCTTAAACATGTAAGGGAAACGCTTCCGATAACGAAGACAGGTGATAGGAGGCTAGTGATTCTCGATACACTACCATTAAAAAAAGCATTTTTTATACAACATGCTGTGAGAACAGTTAGATGAACCATTATTTGAGATTAAACACATTTAAAAACGATCCCAAGTCCAGGCGGCGACTTTAGGTTTAGGCATCCTTTGGAAAGCGCCATCCGCCAAAGTAAAATAAGTAGAAACATTACAAAAGCGTCAAACGTTTTAAATTGATGCAAAATAACCAATTTACGAGCGCAGTGGTGGTGAGAGCAGTGGTGGCCGAGTGGTAACGGCCGCGACTTACGAGTTGTAGGTCGTGCGTTCGAACCCAGCCAGGCGCATTACTTTGTGTAATTTCATCACCACTGCTCTCAAACGGTGAAGGAAAACATCGTGAGGAAACCGGCATGTCCTAGAACAAAAAAATCGAAGACATCTGACATCTACCAACCCGCACTGGGCCCGCGTGGTGGATTACGGCCCACTCCCTCTCATGGAGAGGAGGCCTGTGTCCCAGCAGTGGGAACGTTATAGGCTGAGTATGTAACCAATTTACGGCGAAAGGTTATTGGTGTCGTTTGCATTTAGGTTGTATATAACCTACGTTCTGGCTTCGGAAGCGTTCTCCTTACATCCTGTATATCAGGAAAACTCTTGAACTTAAAATTAACTCGAAAGTTTTGTTAGATTAAATTATACCAAAAATTGACCAAGCTTTCTCTCTTGGACTAGTTCATAAATTACATGAAACAAAATATCCAAACGATTTAACTGCATTAATAGCAGTAAAATGAGTGATAAATTATATTTTACGCAAAAGAAGGGCTCTAGAGGTTTTACTTCACTTTTTTCGTTTGCGTCACATGCAGCGTGGGCAATTTATACCCAGCCTTCTTTCGGGGCAACGAAAACCGAGGAAATTGAAAAAAAAAAATACAATAAATTCAAGTATAACATAGTATTTGTTAAACATAGATGCCTATTAATTTCAATAGGTGTATTTTTATTCTTCCTCCGAATTACCTAAAGGAAGTAAGTAAGTAGCTCTTGAACCCCAAACATTCTAAAACAAAGCTAAAATCAAATCTCCTTTTTCTAACTGCACCTTAGTAGTTGAATGATCGCTCAATATATATTTTGCAGAAAACCTTAAACGACGCACAACGGGTTGTACCTATACAACTCCAAATACAGTAACTTAACCGGTATACCGGTATGCGCAAATATAACTATATTTGCGCATACCGGTATACCGGTTAAGTTTTATAGTCAACTTCTTGATACAATTTTATTGTTTCCATCTTTTTAGAGTTCATTCTTCACACAGTCGGATTTTTAGATTTTTTTAAATTAATTTTTTGCTCCTCCTCCTTTTACTTAGTGGCCCCGGGATCTTCCACTTTCACGCCCCTCACTCTTGATTAATAGCCTGCATTTGCTAACCAACACATCTCTGTCATTACCGCCCCTAATTCGCAGAAATCCTTACGATGCAATATATTTTTCTATTACATCTTAAAGCGTCTTGCGTCAGCGCCATTTTTTCTTTGGAAATGATGACGTCAAAACTAAGTGCGGGACTTCCTTCTGGAAATGATAGATAAATCTAGTACTGTGTGTGTGGTTTCCAGGTCTTAAAACCGAAAACCCGGACAGACCAGTCTGTTTAACCGGACATTTGGGTAAAAAGGCTGGACACCCTTCATTTTTTGGTCTTAGTTTAACACTACAATAAAAAAAAGTAAAAAAACGTTTTTCAAAAAAATAACAACCGACTTCCAAAAAAACACTACAAAGTGCACGAAAAATATCCCCACTCCTTGCGAGTTCCTCTCTCTTTCTATTATTATTCAAAGATTCAGTGGATGATTCTGAAACCAAGGGAGCACAATGTTCAAAGGTGTATTGTTATAAGTTAGTCATGGTGGCCTGGGCCATCGTAACTAACTCTCATGCACGAGGTTGTGGGTTCAAATGTGGGTAAGTATCAATGTGTCTATTTCAATTAATATTTAGATACTTTCTAAGATTATCTTGGACATTACCTACTGACATCAGTGAAGAAAAACATCGTGAGAAAACGTAGACTTTGGTAATATTTTTGTTATTATTGTTTCGTTTATTCATTTAACTACTTATCATAATAAATTTTTAAATATTTTTTTAAACAAACATTTAAAAAAAAACCTTAAAATATATAGAAAATAGTGTTCCGCCGGTATCGGTAGCAGGGTTCAAGCTACTGTTGGTTAAGGCTCTAAGACAGGAACCTCCTCACGATGCGAGCCGTATCGAAGAGTACCTACTGTCTTCTGAATCAGGCCCTTGATCCACCCGCCTAACGAGAGCCTCGAGGGATGTTGATCGAGGCTTCCGGCCATCAGCCCATTGGCCGATACGACAACCGGCACAATGACAGCCGAGTTCAAATACCACATATCAACAACCTCGTGTGCTAAGTCCAGATATTTAATGTATATTTTATTTTAATGTAAGTAATGATAAAATTACGTAGATACCTACTATGAAAAAAAAAAACAATACTTACCTACCTGCTCGGTGTTACGAAAGGTGTAAGTAACAACACGCCACAGGCGCTAAGTACCTGTAGCTATAATAATTGTTCTATGCATCCAAGAAAATATTTTGTTAATAATTGTAAAAAAATACCTTTTTAATAAATCTTTCACATCCAAATAAAAGTTATCTTTGAATGTGAAAATTAACTTTATGAAACTATTGAACTGATTAAACTGTAATTACTCTTGAAAGTTTTGAGGATTTATGAGTTTTCAAAGAATATTGTTAAAGATCTTCCCACTATCTTCAATGATAATAATAATACCAGCCTGGGGGACAGTAATCCCCTGCTGGGCAAAGGTAAGGACCGACTTCAAAAAACACTACAAAGTGCACTTTGTAGTGTTTTTTTGGAAGTCGGTTGTTATTTTTTTGAAATAAGTTTTTATTTTTCACTTTTTAGTTACCTACCAATCCGAAATTTCATCATCCTTGGGGTCAAAACAATGCATATTTATGCGATAGCAACATTCGCGGTTGATTTGCTGTAATTTTTTGAAGAGTTACGTTGTCTGTGTCCGAAACGCTTCTTCAGATCTATATGAAATTTCAATTCAATGGGACCATTTCGAAGTAAACCCCTTTCGAACAAAAAACCAATTTTGCAAATCCATCTATATACGACGGAGTTATGCCCGAAAATACATTAAAAAAAAAAACATGTCGAATTGATAACCTCCTTCTTTTTGAACTCGCTTAAAAAAGGCTTTTTTATCATTTACCATAAAACCTTCTTAAATTCTAATGAAACAACAACAAAATTTAAAGAATCAGTCTTGCTTTTTATGGACAGTGCTACTCCGCTCACTTGCGCTGGCGATAAAAGCAGTGTTTTGAGCGTTTTCAAGAAATCTCGGCATTAATGCTCGTACCTTCCCTGTTTGAGAAGGAACCTTTGCCCAGCAGGGGATTACTGTCCCCCAGGCTGGTATTATTATTATCATTGAAGATAGTGGGAAGATCTTTAACAATATTCTTTGAAAACTCATAAATCCTCACAACTTTCAAGAGTAATTACAGTTTAATCAGTTCAATAGTTTCATAAAGTTAATTTTCACATTCAAAGATAACTTTTATTTGGCTGTGAAAGATTTATTAAAAAGGTATTTTTTTTACAATTAATAACAAAATATTTTCTTGGATGCATAGAACAATTATTATAGCTACAGGTACTTAGCGCCTGTGGCATTTTGTTACTTACACCTTTCGTAACACCGAGCAGGTAGGTAAGTATTGTTTTTTTTCATAGTAGGTACCTGCGTAATTTTATCATTACTTACATTAAAATAAAATATTCATTAAATATCTGGAATTAGCACTCGAGGTTGTTGATATGTGGAATTTGAACTCGGCTGTCATTGTGCCGGTTGTCGTATCGGCCAATGGGCTGATGGCCGGAAGCCTCGATCAACATCTCTCGAGGCTCTCGTTAGGCGGGTGGATCAAGGGCCTGATTCAGAAGACAGTAGGTACTCTTCGATACGGCTCGCATCGTGAGGAGGTTCCTGTCATAAGAGCCTTAACCAACAATAGCTTGAACCCTGCTACCGATACCGGCGGAACACTATTTTCTATATATTTTAAGGGTTTTTTTTTTTAATGTTTGTTTAAAAAATATTTAAAATTTATTATGATAAGTAGTTAAATGAATAAACGAAACAATAATAACAAAAATATTACCAAAGTCTACGTTTTCTCACGATGTTTTTCTTCACTGATGTCAGTAGGTAATGTCCAAGATAATCTTAGAAAGTATCTAAATATTAATTGAAATAGACACATTGATTTTTACCCACATTTGAACCCACAACCTCGTGCATGAGAGTTAGTTACGATGACCCAGGCCACCATGACTAACTTATAACAATACACCTTTGAACATTGTGCTCCCTTGGTTTCAGAATCATCCACTGAATCTTTGAATAATAATAGAAAGAGAGAGGAACTCGCAAGGAGTGGGGATATTTTTCCTTTACGTGACAGTTTCCAGCAGTCAACCCTTACCACAAGAGAACTTCGTTCTGATAATGTGTGGATCAATATTAACCTTCCGGAATAAATGCTCTGTCCACGCCATCTACGAGTATCATGTAAACGCAACAACATACAAACGGACGCCGCACACTCGCCATCTATCGTTGAAGGGAAGAAGATCACCATCGATTTCGAATCCGGTCGTACCTTCGGTCGCTTACATTCGGTCACTCACATTCGGTCTCATTCAATCGCGCCTCCATCAATTTGTACTGTATTCCTTTTCTGGCGGACCGCCACCCCGCTATGGCAACCGTCTATTTTTACAATATACTTTTGTTGAACTACACAAGTCGCTTCATTTTGGATGAACAAAGCTGATCCTGCACATGCTCTAAGGTCTAAATGATGTCAAACCCCCATAAAAATCTATTCTGTGGGTACACATTCGATTTTGCTTGTTGTTGTTTTATCATCAGTCGCTTTTCGCGAAAGTACCTACTTTAGAAGATATAAGCGGTCACTCAGAGTAACGAAAAGCAACTTGGTTATAGAGTTTATATAGATTTATAATATTCGAATAAGACAAGACCTTTAATTAAAAAAATTTACCTAGTTTTGAACGTGCAAATTAACACCCGAATATAATTACAAAAAAAAAAACGAATCACAAACCTTCGTGCAATTAAGAACAATTCAGTCATTAAAGGATCTCAGACAACTAGTAAATAACTGAACGTCCTAATTGCCACCTTCAATCATTTCGACGTAATTATGTGTCCATTTTGTTGTAAAGCACGTTCTTCACGTTAACAGGTACACAGGTACCTAGTCAGTGGCAAAGTTTTTAAATCTTAATAACGAAGGAATATTTTATCAAAATCGACACAAAAACCAAATTAAAAAAATTGTTACTTATAATTACTTAGCTATTACATTGAATACTGAATTACATAAAAACTTTTTTTCAAAAAAATAACAACCGACTTCCAAAAAAACACTACAAAGTGCAAAATAACTTTCATTTCGGAAGTCGGTAACTTTGGATGTGTATTTTAATTCTTTGTCACCGCCTTCTGAGATTAAAGTTATTTTGCACTTTGTAGTGTTTTTTAGGAAGTCGGTTGTATTTTTTTTTGTTTTTATTTTTCATTTTTAAGTTACCTACCTAAGTTTCTTTGGAAATGATGACGTCAAAACTAAGGGTGCGGGACTTCCTTCTGGAAATGATAGATAAATCTAGTACTGTGTGTGTGGTTTCCAGGTCTTAAAACAGAAAACCCGGACAGACCAGTCTGTTTAACCGGACATTTGGGTAAAAAGGCTGGACACCCTTCATTTTTTGGTCTTAGTTTAACACTACAATAAAAAAAAAAGTAAAAAAACTTTTTTCAAAAAATAACAACCGACTTCTAAAAAAACACTACAAAGTGCACTTTGTAGTGTTTTTTTGAAGTCGGTTGTAATTTTTTTGAAATAAGTTTTTATTTTTCACTTTTTAGTTACCTACCAATTCGAAATTTCATCATCCTTGGGGTCAAAACAATGCATATTTATGCGATGGCAGCATTCGCGGTTGATTTGCTGTAGGTAATTTTTAAGAGTTCCGTTGTCTGTCTCCGAAACGCATCATCCGATCTATATGAAATTTATATTTAATGGGACCATTTCGGAACAAACCCCTTTCGAACAAAAAAAGAACTTTGCAAATCCGTCTATATACGACGGAGTTATGCCCGAACATACATAAAAATAATCATAAATAAACATGTCGAATTGAAAACCTCCTTCTTTTTGAAGTCTGTTAAAAATATCGAATAATTGCCGATTCGGTCGCAGTAACTAAGCTAGGGCACCCGGACCAATTATTGGTTTAGGTTAGGTCAGAACTGTGACCAAACGCGCGCGAGCCCAGCAAGCGTAGCGAACGGAGCCGCGGCGACGCGACGGCTGCTGGCGAGCGCTATTTAGAAGTTTCTGGCAGTTCCTTGGCTATTTAGTATATTTAAAACAGCTAGTGGTTTTGTAAAATAGCCGATTCGACAATCCATCTGCAACATACACATAAACTTTCCAGAACAAATGCTGTTGAAAACATTATCAAGATCTCTTGCGTGCTTTAGAAGAACAACGTGGTCACAGACAGACACGAAAACCAATTACTATTTAAAAATGTGATGATAATGTGTTAAGGTAGCAGTGCATTACTTATTACTTAAAGGTAATAACAGGTACTTGTAATTAAGACAAAGAAGTACGTGACTGATAAATTACCTGTACCTTGAACGTGTTAAAATTATAAATAGCAGATAATCTAAACACAATGTCTATTTGACAATGAATATGAAGGATAGTCGTCTAACTTGTCACCTATAAATAGTTTAGGGAAAATAGTTGTAGGTAATTCATCTAGGTTCTGTTTATACGGCGAACCTTAAACATTTGTAGAGAATCTGCCACATGAATACTTAGTAATAGAGGAAAAATATAAAAGACATTGGTTTTATGTCTTGCCTAGGTGTTACACAAACTGATCCAACTTGTTAGAATCCTAGACAAGACATTATGACCAGACTGTTTAATTTATTGTTGTATATGTCGCAAGGATATTGTCAAACCAGTGATATTATAATTTCATTAGTGAAATTATAATTAGACAAAACTTTGTCGGAGAGACTTTGGCGTCTCCAAAGTCTCTCCGACAAAGTTTTGTCTAATTATAAATATAATTTCTCACATTGACTATACATGAGACAATTTGACGTCTACCCGTTTTACCCGCTTATGTACCCAACTCTCTTTGTAATTGGGATGGTTGGGTACTACCTATAAATAAGTTGGAAGTAAGACGCAATCTTGCTCTAGTAAAATATGTCTTTATGGTGTTTCGGGGGATGCTAAACAACTTGCAAATCTTGGGATCGTTGAGATTACTCGTTCCAAACAGTAGGTTACGGTTGGGCCCGAGATAGAGTCTGTTTAAAACTCCGGTAGCCCGTACAAACCTATTAAAGTTTGCACCCGTGTGTCGGGCTGTTAAGATAATTAATATCATCTCTCAGCGGTTGGAAATTTTTTCCTGCTCATTGGCGGGATTCCAGAGAGTGACAGTTAGAGTGTTGTCCTCTATGTAACTTGGGTCGACACACGGAGCCGTTACTTGGGACTGGTCAGTCATGGACCGGTGTAGGTGTGTGTGATCAGGTTTTGAGTGGCGTCTCTGGGTGTCTACTTTTCTGTATCTTTTACTTGTTTGTATGACTACTTTTATTACATTGGCCTGTAAAAATAATTGTATGTGTAAATGAATAAATAAAAAAATAAACATTTTTACGGGCTCATTTCAGTGACATTATAATTTCACCCACGCAGTGATATTGCAAGGCAGCTAGTAATATTTTGACAATTTCACTGCATGTATCTACAGGCCCGTTAAATTATGAGACGTTCAATGGAAGAAGAGCTGAACAATCAAAACGCAAGAAGTCCCCACTACAAACTTGACTCATTATATTATATAACCTCGGGTTATTATAAAATCACTACAAAGTTCCCGTGAAATTACAATAACACTAACAAAAGTCAGTTAAATTGTAAGAAATGGAAGCGGTTGACAAAGTTTCGTGCAATTATAATTTCTCTAGTGAAATTAGTATATTTCACTGGTTTGACAATATACTTGCGACATGGTATAATATTTAACCCCCTTCTACATATAATGGGCCTAATACTTATACATAACTAGTGAAATGTGGATGTAATATACAACTCTTCCCGACCCTTCGGAGAATGTAGGCGTGATATCATGCATTGTATATTATTTAATTTTCATTCTTTTCTTTCCGAAAACGGTGCTGGCAATGATTATTCAAGAAATTGATTCAAAACAAACCGGCTAATCCAATATTGAATTCTACAAAGCTCCCGCAGATAGGCGCGTACTACAATCTGTATGAAATCATAGTGGAAATGACTCCACCAGAATTACGTCGAGTCTCGTTGCACCTCTGCGGGAGCGATGAACTGTCAGTAAGTACCTACAAATCTATAACTAAAACAGGTAACGATAAAACACCTGCTATATAATTACTATCACAAGTATCGAATACATACATATAAGTAGGTACCCAAGTCCCAAGTTTCCACACTCTTTGATCAGTAGCAAAGTGGATTGAAGCCAGCCCCCGTCACCTGAGACGCTAGACAATGATAAATAAAGTAACTTATCACGTCCTCCCCCGAAATGGTTTAATCTGTAACTGTGGGTTACGGATTACGCCAATTCGAGAGCTCGAGGCGTATAATCTGTCACTTTTTGTCAGAAAAGGCCCCTAAAAGGGTTTTAAAAGTCTGGTTTTATTTAAATTCGTGGTTGCTTTATAAATATTTAATTTTAGTTTTACATTTTAAGCTTTTAAAGTCCGCCTAGGACAAAGTGACCTTATTGGTGATGTTCTTCAGAAAGGTCGGGTGCGTAATGTTTGAATTGGCGTGCGTGTATGCCCAGAGGCCTTAGTGTGTTTCATTTAACCATCTCGATCAAACGCATCGAGCGCGTTTGGCGCTTCGATTGGCTCTGGATTGGTGACGGACCAGTCGAAGCGCCGAACGCGCTCGATGCGTTTGATCGAGATGTAAAAATTAAACTCACACTAGGGCCACAGATTTATGAACGTAAACGAGGCAAAAGGAGTACCTATTTAATGATCATGGCAGGTTGTCATTTTCTACCGACGGATGGTAAGAACGCGTGAGTTTATACAACATGTCGTTTTGCATCCTCGTCAAATTTCAGGAGGCTGTTATGAAAGACATAAATAATCTAATAAAATTACGATAACTGCTCACTAATGAATACGTACTTGTTTTTTTACTTATTTAAGTTTAACAGTATTTCCTCTTTCAAAGAACAGAATCGCCCCGTTCGGTATGCGGTAGGCAGTGTCGCACGACTATATCGCTGTGTGTTACAGTGCGGTATCACACGGGCCGCATTTTAACATGCGTGTCCCACACATGCGGATTTCCGAAAATATGAAAAAATAAAAGAACAAAATACCTACGTATTTTATTATTGATTCGTGTCGAGAATGATTAGCATAGTTACCTCCTTGAATTTGACGAGGATGCAAAACGACACGTTGTATATGTGTGTGTATTGTAACCTTTACATAACAATTAACTGCATAAACGAAGCAAAAAGAGAATGTAACCGACGTAGCAGGTGTTTTTTTTTGTTTTTTTTGTTTAGGGTACAGGCCTGTATGGTAGTTTCCGTGTGGTTCCGGACGTAAAAATAATAGCTCCATCCCATTTCTTGCCGTGGGTGTCGTAGAAGGTGACTAAGAGACTTACCAGAGAATAGGCAGCAGCATTCTCTATGCATTTTACCACCATACTGCATATCGCCAACCCGCCTGCCAAGCGTGGCGATTATGGTAAAACCCCCCGAAAATTACAAGCAGCCCTGCAAAACGGCCCCTAGTACCTGGCGGCCTTGGTTACGGTGAGGCAAGGGTGGCTATGGAGGAGCCTAGAGAGGCCTATGTCCAGCAGTGGACGTCTCTTGGCTGAAATTATGATGATGACAGGCCTGTATGTAGTAGGTGATCAGCAACAGGTGGAAAAAAGCTGACTATGTTCTTGTTCATAGAATTGTATTCGAATTTCTATGATTTTTTACCACTTCGCCGCAAAATGCTTGCTTTAGTTTTTATCCATAAAGCCTTAAGATTTATAATCATGATTTTATAGCAACCAATGGGTCCTTGATCTCTATTTAACTCACCCGATCGTAAATCAGTATGCCAGAATCCGATAAGAAACATATTATGCACATCTAAATCTTGAAACAATAAATTATGTTCGATCATAGCTAGGTCGCTGACATCGCTACTGATAACTTGAATTACTTGATAATCTTTGCATTTATGTGTGTTTGGATACACATACAGGAAAAGTTTTTATCCAGTGCGCAAATTCTAACCATGAATTCAGCATATCATTCTAAACCCCCTTGCGCAGAAATTTTTCGCAGGATACACAAAAAAAAATCTGTTGTTCCATACATTTTGACCGTGTAGGTATTGCACTTTTCTATGAAACAGCAGATTTTTTTTTGTACAACCGGCGAAAAATGTCTGCGCTAGGAGTTCTAGAATAATAATGCTGAATTCATGGTTACAATTTGCGCTCTAGATAAAAACTTACCCTGTAGATATCTCAGAGGGCCTGGTGGCTAATTAATAACGGCCGCACGGGTCGATTGATCAGGTTACGCTACGCTTGCCGCGGTTGGTCCGTGGATGGGTGAACATCTTTAAATATCAAGTCCCCTCCGTGCGGAAAGCACATTAGTTAGTCTGGCTGTCATTCGTGCATCTTCCAACCTAGGTTGAGGTCAGCTTCCAGTGTAACCGGATGCAGCTGAATGCCAGTATTTTACATGGAGCGACTCAAAATCAAGCATAAATAATAATAATAAAAAAAAACTTTTTCCAACAAAAAAAAAATCCAGAAAAACACTACCTACGTAGTGAAAAATTACTTTCATTTCGGAATTCGTATTTTAATTTTTTGCCACCGCCTTTCCTTCGTCTTTCCTTTAGGAATAAACACCCTTCGAAAAAAAAAAAAGAGAATTTTGAAAATCCGTATCCGTATATTTGACGGAGTGCCGGAACATACATTAAAAAAAACATCTCTAAATGATAACCTCGTCCCTTTTGAAGTCGGTTAAAATTGTAAATAAAGCATAATACCAAAATAAATGCATCCTGGCATAAAGGGCGCGATAGCTTACATACGCAATGCCGGATTATGTTCACTGTGACTCCATGTGACCTCCAACCTAGTAAAAACTGGTTAATACGATATCCCTTAGTATGACTGGTTGTGATACCGAACCAACGAACGAAGAAGTCATTATATTTTCATGATAGAGTAAATATGTTTTGAACAAAATATAACTAAAGGAAGACCTCTGTTCTATTTCAACCCACAAACCTATGTAAATCAGTGTTATCACATGTTGTGTCCCTCCTGGGCCCACAAGCGTGAAGATTAGGAAGTATACCAGACAGACGTCCCCCTGAGGACAGCTTTCAAAACTGGGACAGTTGGTAAGGTTGCCAAAGGCTACGCTGCTTTGTGGGTTTGTAAACAAAGTATGAAATGGGTTATAAGAATTTGCGTAAAGATAGTTTGTATAAAAGTTAAAATAAGATAGCAGTGGCGAAAGCACCATATAACACGATTCCTACAGGCTTCCCTTCAGTGATTCGCATCTCTACCGCTTTTGAAAAATGGCACGTCAATAGTGTCGTCAATTGTCGATTCTTTAAAACCGCTTCGCTTCGGTTTCTCTCTTACAAAAATTGACACATCGCCGCTGCTAGATAGCACTAGGACTTCAACATAACAGGCGAAATGTAGGTGTACCTACTATAGGTAGACCTCTTCCTAACCCTTTGGAGATTACAGGCGTGATGTTATGAGTAAAAAAGCATAGACATAATATTCCCACTGCTGGGACATCTGCCTCTTCTCTGTGAGAGGGAATGAGCTGCAATCCATCACGCGGGGCCAGTGCTGAGTGCGGGTTGGTTGATCTATATAAATAAAGAGAGAAGTCCTGACTGACTGACTGACTCATTAACGCCCAGCCCAAACCCTTGGACCTAAAAAGCTAAAATTTTGCAAAGGGATTCCCTTTTATAATGTACACAAGGAATGGAATAAGGAAGGTTTTTTCGAAATTCAACCCCTAAAGGAGTTAAATAGGGGATGAAAGTTCCGCGCGGGCGAAACCGCTGGCAAAAGCTATAGTCACATAAATGTCTCTGAATTTTTGTTTCTAGGAGCCTCCGATTTTCGCACGATTTTTTCCGCGAAACTTTTGAGAGCAGTGTTGATGAAATAAATTACCTACTCAAAGTAAAACGCGCCTACCTTGGTTCGAACTCACGACCTACAACTTGCAAACCACCACCCATATCTAAAGTAAAATAGTAAAAAAAAAACGACTTCCAGAAAAACACTATAGAGGTTAAACATAACTTTAATTTCGAAAGTTGGTGACTTTGGATATGTAAGTATTTGAATTGTTTGTCACCGCCTTCCGAAATTACAGTAATTTTCCACTCTGTAGTGATTTTCCGGAAGTCGGTTGTTTTTTTTTTCATTTTTGTAAAAGTTTTTATTTTTCACTTTTTAGATAAAGTACCTACCTACCCCACACCAACTCGAAATTTCATCATCCTTAGGGTCAAAACAATGCATATTTATGCGATAGCAGCAATCGCGGTTGATTTTTTTTTTCCTTCTTTTGAAATCGGTTAAAAACCAAATTGTAATGTTTGGAAATAACAATGAATTACACATTAACGGTACATTTGCGTACGAAAATTGTTGTTTTCGTGAAACAAAAACCACATATTAATACCATTGTTTGTTTGTGGTTAATTCGGTGTGCTGGCGTTTTCGGAAACGTGACTATTTATATCCACAATGAAAAGCTGAAATCACATAATTTCGAATCGACTAGTTTATCACAGATTTTTTATTACATATGTTTGCTAACAAACATTTTCTCTCGGGATGTCCAAACGTGAAAATTGGCTCATTTCGTATAAAAAATAGGTACTTAAAGTCAGTCAGCAAGTTGATTTCGAGATTGATTGTTTATGATGCGATTGATAGGCGAACCTAAGAACCATCCATCCGTTCTATCCATTAGAAATCAATTTAGCAAAAAAAGCTCTCCACCCAGAAAAAACTTCACAGAAAATAAAGTTTTTCTTTAAAAAATCAAACGAAGTTGTAAGCACTTATCAGCCACTCGGGACTCGTAAAAACGTCAAATCCAATCGAGGTGGCGCAAAACTTATCCCGTCTTATTACAAAACGTGATCTAACTTTAGTTCTAGCCTAAAACGCTAAGTCAGTTTTGGCATTACCAACTTTTCTTCTATTTGGGTAAAGTTCTTAATACAAAAATGACAATTTAGCACTGGACTAAGTTGTCAGTTTTGCAAAAGGAGCTGTATTTCGATTTCAGTTAAGATCTTATTTCAAAAACAGGCTCGATGGCTTAAACCTTCAGTGCATGCATAATGGCCAAGGGGAATAGAATAAAGAAATAACACAGATAATCAGTTTCAAATGCATCAGGTATATTGGTACCGATATAATCCAAAATCAAAATTATTTAAATTAGGCTGACAATCGGCACTTTTCGAACGTCAAAATTACATAAGACAGTCCCCTAAAAACGCTCACCCTTCACCAGTTCTGATTCACAGCCTAATTTTGATAAATGAGTTTTTATTTTGATTTATAAACAGTGCATTGGAGATTCATTGCGTGAAAAAGTCTCGCCGCGATTTCGTTACTTTATTTTGATACCCCACTCAATAGGTGAGAAAAAAAATTGAAGACACAAAATGGCGCCAAAAATCCATTTTTGGCCATTTTTTTTTAAATTTTGATATGTTACCCAGTGTCACTCTCATAATTAAGACGAATCTATCGGCACCTCTCAAGCTGAAATCGATCAAGCGGTTTAGGCTACAAAGCGTTCCGAAAAAATATACATAACATACATACACTCGAAAAACTTAACCCTCCTTCTGGTGCAGTCGGGTAAAAATTCAGCCAAATGTCTTTGCTACTGGAAGCTATAAATCCCTTATTGTGCCACATCTGCTCCAGCTACAGACTTGCTCTTTGCCCCCGAACCGCATAATTGCCGTCCTGCTACTCTGAGAACGACTAATGAGAGCAAGTTCTCACCCCGTGCAGCATTCTATTGTGTAAGTTTGAGTTATACTACCTGCTACGAGTTAGTTACTATCTACCTGTTTTTGTAAATACTTCCCCAAGTAATGAGTTTTGGTAGAAGATAAGCTTTTCTGCCTCAGACTTTAAACGACATATGCTTCTAACGGGGTAAAAAGATGGCACGCATCTTTTAGCACGTATAGCATGACCACCGGTAAAACGGGAGAAACAGACATTTTGTAGAATGATTTCTACGGAGCGAGGTCAAAAATTAAGTTTCAAAATGTCACTTTGTCTTTGCCTCTATGGAGAAATAGATATTATAATAAAATTATGTCTGTTCTTCAATCATAGAGTAAAATAAAAACATCAAAATCGGTTCAGCCGTTTGGGAGCTACGATGCCACAAATAGACACCTAGATACACAAACAGACACGTCAAACTTATAACATCCCTCTTTTTACGTCGGGGCCGCGGGGTTTTTTTTTTTTTTGGGTGGGAAATCATCAAATAACTTCTCCCGCTCTGGGTGGAGCAGGAGGGCGTGTCAGACTTTTACTGACTAAAACCCACCCGTGTTCCTTCAGTAGCCCGTATGCCAGGGGCTGTGGTGTCTCTTTCGAACAAACCCGCACCCCTGGCAGGCATCGGCCCTTGCGGGCCCCATCATTTTTTGTGCTGACATCTCTTTGAGGCGCGCGTGGAACACAACGCGCCGTCGACTTGGGCTTGGTCCTTACCGGACAGCGAGCTACCCATTACTCGCCGTCCGCAAGCCCATGCCTACGGTGGCCGGAAATCGGCCTGGGATTCCCGACGCCCAGGGCGTCTCCGTATCCTGCGGCGGCTGGGGTCGCGAGGACGCATATGCTGCCTCTCCCTCACGTGCGCCGCCTCCCTCTTCGCGAGCATCACTGCTTCGCTGAAGGAGGTGACGGCTCCCCATGCCCTCTCGCTCCGTACCATGGCCTGGACCAGGGCCGGACGCGAGAGATCGCCGCCGCCGAGGGGCCGCGGGGTTTAGAAAACAGCAGTGTTCATGCTACGCGTGCAGGTAGCATGGCCGATGGACCAAGATATACGCCAGATGAACTTCAAAGTATTGTCTCTTATGAAGGCTCTTCTATTATATACACTATTCATATTGAAGCAACTTTAAAAATTATTCTAACGATCTGTTTCGTATGTACAATATAACGTTTTTTACGTATAGTGCCTATCGCTTCAACGTTGATTGCGGACAGCCGCGTGGCGCTTCGCAAGTCTCTAACTTTGGAACGAGTGAGCATCAGCTGTTCCAAACTTTCGAGAACAGTCTAATACTTGACAGATACGTTCTTACGCACATATTACTTACGTGAAACCACTTTTTGCTGGGAGATGATATATATCGGTAGATCTACAGGGATTAAACCAAGACGTATTTTATATCTAGAAGACGTATCAGTCATATCATCCTATTAGCTAATACGACTGTTTGCTAGCGACCTGCCTCTATTTCGCACGCGTGCATTGGCGAAATCGAAAAACAGTTTCTGCGCTCTATCTTGCACATAAACCTTCAGAAATACATGTTCTAAATGATGGCGATAATTGTATTAAAATCCACTGTATATTTTAGATCTAAGCAGTCACACAGACGGGCATGAAAAGCGACTTGAGTTTATAATACGTATAAATATAAGGAAATTGTGTATCGGTGCGTTCAATCCCTTGAAACACCTCCAAGAGTTTCAAGGGTGTTGACTTGTGCGGTTTTAGTCAGGTAGGAGTCCCACATACATTTCATTTCATTTCATTTCATTTATTTATTCTCTCTTCACAATATTGGTTTCCTTAAAAGTTAACAATGTTTTTGGTAATGTTATATTCCACCATTGTAAGAGACTGGTGCCTGAAAGAGGTTTTCGAAAAAGCCTGTGTTACAGGTCACCAGGGCCCCCACAGTAAAAGGTTTAGAGACGATCATAAGTGAGCATCGTTAAAACAACCAAAATGATTAGACAATAGTGTTGAAAGATAAAAATAAAATCAAATAGTAAAAAAGAATAAAATTAAATAAACAACTTATGGTTCATACTAAACTGGTTATTTGTAGTGCCCTGTATGAATGAATATGAATGCATGTTGGGGTGTATGAATGAATGTTGTAGTGTATGAATGAATGTTGTGGTGTATGAATGTATGATGGAGCGCGCAAGAGCGAGGATGAGATGTAAATCAGCCACGGGGGAAAGGAGGGAAGGAAATCTATTTGAGAACTGTCAAGAGGTTCTCAGTTTTTTGATAGTCAAGGGTTTTTAGAAATATTTTAACTGTTTTTTGACAATTAAAGACAGTTTTAGGATAAATATTAAGAGTGACATTTAATTTGTTGTACAAAAATTGGCCGAGGAAGCAAAAAAACTTCTGCGTGAGAGCAGATCTAAACTGCAATGAGGGGCAGACTCTTCCCTTCCGTCGTTGGTTATTGATTAGTTTGGAATCAAACTGTAGCTGGGAGTGTTTTTTAGCTACAGTAAGCAGGATAAACGTTTGTCTGACCGTAAGGATGTCCCATTCTTTATATAAGTCAATTGTTGGAAAACGAAAAGGGAGTCCAGCACCAACTTTAAGTATAGCGCGCTGCGCCCTCTCTACCTCAATGAGATGGGTTTTGGCGGCACCGCCCCAAGTTGTGATGCAGTACTCAATTAACGACTGGCATATGGCAAAGTAAACCATTTTAATGGTCGTTCGATCTGCAGTGTGCCTTAATGATTTAAAAATATATATAAGTTTGCGGATCCTCGGAACAAGCTCATCGAAATGACATTTAAAAGAAAGATGGGAGTCAATTATGATCCCCAGGTACTTTATACTAACTGTCCTTTCGAGGGAGGGACAGGTACAGTTGGGGTTTGGTGAGCCACACGTGTGCGCTGAAATAGAAAGGGTTGATGGAGGAAGAAGGTTGGCTCTATGAGCAAAGGTTACATATTGAGTTTTCGAAACGTTTAGTGTCAATAAATTGGTTTGCAACCATTCGCTGACCGTGTTAACGCCCAGTTGAGCAGTGTCAAAGACCTCAACCCAACTGCCACCACTGAAGAACAGTGCGGTATCGTCTGCAAAAGTGATGATTTTTCCTTTCAGTAGAGGCAACTGACAGAAGTCATTGATATACACTAAGAAGAGCGTTGGTCCGATTATACTACCTTGTGGTACACCAAAATTTACAATCAGCTCGTCACTTAACCTATCATTAATTTTGACTCTTTGTTTTCTTCCAGTAAGATAGCTCTCCAATAATTTGAGAGGAGTTCCTCTTACACCAAGCCGATCCAACTTTTTCAGAAGATGCGGGATTGAGACTGTGTCAAACGCCTTTGCAAGGTCGAGAAACACTGCTAAACATTTCATCCTATCGTCCAGACTGACAACAATAGAGTCAACCAGCTCATGGACAGCGTCGGTGGTACTCTTACCAGTTCTGAAACCAAATTGAGAGGGAGAGAGCAGTTTGTTAGTCTCCAGAAACATGATTAGACGCTTATTTAAAAGACGCTCCAGGATCTTGGAAAACGCTGGAAGAATGGAAATGGGTCGGTAGTTGTTCACAGAGTCTTTTTCCCCAGCTTTATAGATAGGTTTGATAAGAGCTATTTTAAATAGCTCTGGGAAAACCCCTGTAGAGATTGACAGGTTACAAATGTGAGTCATTGGAGAGGTAAGGAGGTTTGCGTATCTTTTAACTATTTTACCACTTATAAGGTCGATACCCGTTGCGCATTTATCCTTTAAACTATTGATAAGTGTGAAAATCTCTTGCTCGTCGGTGGGAAGGATGACCATTGAATTTGGGAGGGTGTTCGATAAGTGATCATTGCAGTAAGTGGAAGGAGCTCGTTTATCAGTGGAGATCTTGTTCGCTAGGTTCGCACCAACGTTTGCAAAAAAGCGGTTGACGTTGTTAATGTCAGCATCGGGATTGTTTGATGTCAAGAGGAACGACGAATGGTCTATTCTTTTATCAGAGCCGCTTATTCTTTTTATAACATCCCAAAGCTGTTTTTTGTTGCCCTTAGCATTATGAATCTCGTGTTTGTGGTAAACCTTTTTTGCTTTTTTGAGTAAGGTATTGCAATAGTTACGGTAACGTTTGTATGTGGTTTTAATGATCTCGTCATCAGGATTCCGTTTTAGTTTTTTATGCAAATTGTCCCGGTTTCTCATACAACGTAATAAACCTTTAGTAATCCACGGTTTTGTAATCAATTCTTTCTTGTTTGTTGTAACTTTCCTGGTGTTATTTTTGATTGCCGCAGACAAGTAAGTAATAAGAAGCTCGGTTGAGGTGTTTGCGTCCTGGGAGTCAATGATTGGCTGGAAATTAATAGCTAACATATCTTTATCGAGACTCTTGTAGTTGACTGAGCTATATGTTTCGTTTAAGTAATGGGGGCGCGGTTTGGGTTTATAACTAATGGCTACACTTTCGTGATCAATAATAGAGGTTTCAAAAACAAAACAAGATACTTCCATGTTCGTCTTCAAGATCATATGGTCTAGACATGTTAGTCCATGCGTTGGTAGAGTGTGACC
Source organism: Polymixis flavicincta (assembly GCA_949987655.1). Lineage (NCBI taxonomy): Eukaryota > Metazoa > Arthropoda > Insecta > Lepidoptera > Noctuidae > Polymixis > Polymixis flavicincta. The sequence continues at coordinate 5,364,210 of OX465183.1, read as the reverse complement.
TGGGAGCATACCATGGGTAGCCATTAAGTTTAGGTAGTCGTGAGATCGTTTATCAGCACTATTTGGAACTATGTTAATATTTATGTCACCACAAAGGAATATATTTTTGAAGGTTTTCAGGTTAGTGAGCAGTAGGTTTAAGGAATCAATAAATTTAGTAATGTTAGTTTGACTTGGTGGACGATATAATCCTAGTATGCAAACATCTTGATTTAATTTTAAAACCAGACAGTTAGCGTCGATAATTGAAGGTTCTTCGACAGTGACATGAAAGTGTTTATTGTAATAAATTACAACACCTTCGTTTTGGGTTTTGTTTGAAGTGGTCGCTACGTGGTTATAGTTGTCGAGGGAAGGAATGTACTTTGCAGATGGAAGCCAGCATTCAGAGAGGACCAATATGTCCCAAGGAATTTTGGATCTTTGGAGAAGTGTGACGAAGTTTGGCATATTACGGTTGATGCTACGAATATTTTGAGATAGTAAATTGATTGTATGCTTGTGACTTGATATGTGTTTTTTTGCATTTTCTATGTCGCATGTGACAGTCTCAGCCACCCGAAGAGTGTCCAGATCTAAGTTTATTTCAATATTTTGCATGAGAGTTGCTGTAGAATCGTCTAAAAAGAAAATAAGTGTCACGTGTAGTACGTGTCGGAACAAGAATGATTTTATTTAAACTTATATCTGGAACACAGATTGCTTTCACTATCAAAATACGACACAATGCAAAGGTATCTACATATCGCTCGGGTGTGATGACTGTGATGAGTGTTAGTGAGTAATTGTAAGTGTAGTGAATGGTTGAAGTGTTTACACATATAGTTCTGCAATTACAATGAAAATTTAAAAAAGAAACGTAAGACATAACTGACAGACGTAATAGAAACTTAATATTAACAGTAAAAACACAGAAAAACATTATAAAATAATTATAAGATGGGAACATTGGATGTCTAAAACTAGTCACAATAACAGTTTTTGAAGATCAGATTCATCATCAATACGGACTGGTAAAGCATTATCTTCTTTCTTGACATAGATCTTCCCATGTGAAGTCCAAGCCGCATGGAGCTCTTTATTCTTTACATTTAAGCGAGCAAGATAGAAAAGTCGTCTTGCTTTAGAGGTTAGATACTCTGAAATATACAAAGTGCAAGGTGCGCCCGGTAAGTTAATGAGCTGAGAGTTCAACTGTGCTTGCTTATTTTCGCGCCTAATATTGTTGAAGGCTTTATAATTGGACACCAATGACTCCTTCCTCATGGTAGTGGTGAAGTCCACAATCAATGCTTCAGACTTGGAACGAAATATGTCTCGGATATCGGATTCTAGTATACCCTGTTCAAGACCCAGAGTCGAGCCAAGCTGCTGAACGGTATCAACTAAAACTTGCTTGGTTTCGTTTTCCTGCTTGGGTAGGTTACGGATCTCAATGGTTGATGAACGCACATTTGATTCCAGATGATTTAAACTACGTTCCAACGCCAACACTCGTTTCTTGTATTCTAAATTTTCCTGCTCTAAATAATTGACTTTTAGAAGAAGTTGTCCATGTTTATCTGATAAAGTCTCAACCGAATTTTGAATAGCCTGGTTTTGGTTTGATATACTAATCAGAGCATTATTTAATAATTCGAACTTAGATTCCTGTTGGGTCCTGATTTCTTCGAGGAGGTATTTTATGTCAGACGAACACCCTGAGCTGCTCTCGAGGTCATCCAAAGTGCGTTTATAGCGCTTTGATACATTGACACAATTGTCGACTATGTCAGAGGTTTTAGACATTTCATTAAGGGCCGAGTCCGAGTTATGATGGATGGGGTAAATCGGAGAATTCGGATGATTACACGTACTCGGTGGAGAGCGCCGCACCGACATAGTAACTTTGTTAACGACGCGCACACCGCTCGTGGTACGTGTAGTAGCAGCGAGTAAGTTGGAGTAAACTCACGCGCAGATTTGTTAGAAATGTGCGTGGTACCCGCGGCGACCGCAAAGAATTCTTGAACTTGTCTACACCTAGAACTTCGTGCTATTTTATGTTTTCTTCCTTATATTGATAATTTATTTATATACAAAAAGAATACCTCTCGCTGTTCGGATTCGAACTCGGGCCAATCAGCGCAGCAGTCGAGACAGTTCGAAATAGGCTATCCGTGTTCGTAGATACAATGGCGAAATTATTGGTCTGACTAAACGAGCTCGGTGTTGATTTGACGTAACACTGTAATGATAATTGTTACTTGAGGGTACTACACGGATTCACAAGAATGATTGTCACTTTTTGCACTTTTTCTTTGCTTTAAACTAGCAATAATAATCACTTGCACTTGATTTTTGCATGAGAATTTGCGTAAGCACCTCAGAATATGGGTATTCTTCAAATGGAATCGGTTTATAAGAGTGTATGATTGCTATAAACACTATATTTAAATTATTTTTGCGGAGCTCAGTAAAAACACGACCGATCGCTACTAATTCAGCGGGGGGGGGATACATACTTAGGTACCTTTCCGCTTTTCTTAGATGGGGTACAGAACACCTAACAGGATTCTCTCTCGTAAAAGGTGTAGGATTTTACATCCAATGCTAATTAGTAGGGGTAATTTGGCCTGTGGTTAATACACTATGTGATATACATTCGAAATACACACTATAAAAAGTTTAACATATGAATTGTATAAGTGACGATACTTTCATATATACAAGGTGTGACAGAAAATTCGTCACACCTTGTCCAGAAAGCAGTTTGTTCTTAAGAGCGTTCATCCAACGCGGGTTGGCAACGGCGCATTTATAGCGGTTTTTCATGATTGTTTCATTAAATACAAACAAAAGTAAAGATTTTTTTCAGCCATGCACTAGATCGTTGGTATTTACAAGTTTGTATGTTATTTTTTTTTTCAGTTATTTTGGTATTTACTTGCGACCGTCAATTATTTTCTATTTGCATTACGTATAGACGTAAACGTCATTTTTGTCTACTCTTCCGACGACAAAACGCTTGTCTACGGTTCTCGTAGGTACTAACCCTGCAGGAGTGATGAAAGTAAATATATAAATTACTTGCCTGGATTTCTAAGTGACGACCGCAAGTCAGGGGCCACCACTGCGCTCACGTCAACAAAAACCCAATCGATTTATAAACAATGATTTGTCGACAGGGGATAATATCTTCCACAACTTGCTTCCATAAATAATTCGATAACACAACCCTTCTCCAAACAAATTGGACGCAAACGGTCCGCTGAAAAAGGACGTTTTTTTCTACGGAACCAAATCTGAAGAAAAACGTACAATTTCCTAAGAAAAATGTTCCAGTTTATCTGATAGATGAAGATTGCCAGCTCGGGTTGTTGTCCAATGTTTTAACGCCATCTGGGTACTGACATTCGGACGGCCATCTTTGTTAAGATGTAACAATTTTCTATCTATTTATAGAAGAGGAAGCGGGCTGCAAGGTAAGGGATAGTTTACAAATACATGTTTCTTGAATTCTTGCCACTTTAGTGATAAGGCAGTTCTTGTATACGTACCCATCAGCGATTACTGAGTTAAAGATTAAACATTAATTAATGAGTTTCAAGAAAACGAAGAAGTCGAAGAATAGGGTTTTCCAAGACGAGAACAAAACAGTCACACATGCAACTCACCCATCTCCTTTAGTGAAGTATTGTAGGACTGAAATAGTTTTGTGAAAAAGTAGGTATGTAAGTAAACACAGAACAGATAAAAGAGGTGAGTAACCTACTATGTACATATGTAATTATGTTTGCGCTTATGTAGCATAATATGAAATGACTACAAATAATGCGCAGGTACGTTACTGTACATTACCAGAGAGTTATCTCAGAAAAAGAAAAAAAACAAGGAAAAAGCTTTTCCACAAAACATAACAAATTGTTATACTTATAAGATTAGGAAACTCAATTTGTACTTTGTTCCTTCATAAAACTCATCATAAAATTTTGAACGATAATGCAGTAGGTAGGTAGGTACAGTTACAGTACAGTACAGCACATCAGTTTTAACAGTTTTTTTGTTAAACCTATACCTACTGTCCCACACCTGGCAAAAGCCTCTTCCAAGAACTCTTTTCCCGCCCTCAGCCCTCGCGCTTTCTAAGCCTTCTTTTTTGTCTTCTGGCACCTTTTGTGAGACTTTTAGCCTGCGGTCATCCTGCATGCGGCTAATGTGATCCGCACGATCCCGTTTGGGCTTGGCAGCATTCTTGCCTACGTTTATTATAGTTATTATAGGTACCCATTTTGGAACCCAGGCGGTGTGGTGTTCAGAACTTTGTCCCCTCTTTTTACTTACTCAGAATGCTGCGTTTCATCGCCAGATGGCATTTTTAACACTTACAGTTTACTCGTTTTAACAGTTACAATACCAACGACATAAAAATGCTGTGAATGTCAAATTGCTACCCCTAATGTGCGGTTGACTGTACCTAAGCCATCGTCCGCCATTTTTGCGACATCGCTGTTTTAAATTGTCGTTAAAATATTATTAGTCTCTAAAAATATACAAAATCAGACGTCTGCAAAGTCAAATGTAATGAAAAATTTAAAGCCTGTCTGTCTATTTTTGTAAAAGCATTTTAAAGTGTAGGCTGATCAGACATTGTACCTGTCAGGCTGTCAAATGTCAAAATATATTGATAAATGGATGTTAATGGCTTTGAAAGTTTCATTAGTTTAAAATGTTGAGGCATTTTAAAAGCGAATAAAAGGATTTAAGCTCCTAATCTGCAATGTAAAAATTCTGTCTCTTGACATGTTAATGGAATAGACTTTTAAACAGATCTTCTAAGATCTGCCTAGACTAGGGTCAATCGGGTTTAAAGCGATTCGGATTTCTACAATGACTTACAAGACTTAGCTTCTTGATAGCTTAAGTCAATTTAATATATTTTATTTTAAACCGAGTCCAAAAAAAGAGGCGGTCCTAAATTCAATCGTATGTTTGTTACCTCAAAACTCATTGGTCATTTTTCAAACGCATCATTTCCGAACTATTTCAAAAATAGGTACTTCTTTTATTTGAAAGGGTACACTTATAGAGTGGTCCCATTTATTAATTTGGTCAAGTTATGATTAGTGGTTTTTGAGTTAGCATTATTAACACGTATTTCTTTCACTTAGTGTCTTTTCTTATTTGTACCATCACTTGATTATTATTTATTTGTACCATATATCTTAACATGATAGTTTATTTACTAAGTTAGAAAAAAAACTTGTACTACACGACCCTAGCGATTATTTTCACTGTACTGTAACCTATTGTTAACCCGTGAACAGCGTTGTAGGCTGCATTTTTTTTTTCTATTTTTTATATTGTAGCTGTTTGTTGTTGCTGTTGTTTGTTTGTTCCTTTTGAATAAAAAAATGAAATACTGTTTGTTGATGATGTTATAATAACGTCCTGCTACTAATATTTACGACTTCGAAATGAACCTCTTTTTCGAATGCGTTTTATTTTTCACTTTTTGGTTGGCTGTTATGAAATCGGTTGTTTTTTTACTCATCCATCAGCGTTCTCGCTGAGAAAATGTCACTTGATCTATGGCTTCCTCTCACTCGAGCAAGAAACTATTTAACATTACAGTATTACCTGGTCTACATGTAAAATAGCACCACGAAAATATAATGATCATTTCATCATTTGAAGCTCTTCTAAAACCATTTGGCCCGAGCTCATACAAATAGAAACACGGAGAAACACCCCAATTTTCTTAGCAAAATAGATACTTACATACGTACCTAATGAATGAATAGACAGCCAAATTAAGACGTTTTATGGCTAAACGCGTGAATTCATGTAGCTGTATGTTGTTGTTTTTGGTCTATTCCATTTCTTTTGCTAGACTGTTCGAATGCAACTGGAGTTATTTTATTGCCAGCCCATAAAATACTTGCATTCAATTTATTAACGTTTGGCTTCTGCCAGCCGCTTCGTCCGCGTATAGGGTTGCCAGGTCTTAAAACCGAAAACCCGGACAGACCAGTCTGTTCAGCCGGACATTTGGGTAAAAAGGCCGGACACCCTTCACTTTTTCGTCTTAGTATAACACTACAATAACAAAAAGTAAAACAAGGCTTTTTATCATTTACCATACCAAAATCTTCTTAAATTCTAATGAAACAACAACAAAATGTAATTAATCAGTCTTTATTATTATGGGCAGTGCTACTCCGCTCGCTTGCGCTAGCGATACAAGGAAACCAACACATACCAAATGTACCAAGCCGATGTTGGTACATTGGAGGGCAAACTCAGTTTTCGATAGGTACGTGTTTTAGTTGAACATGATTAACTGTGCTTGCTCGCGGGGAGACCGTTAGACCTTCCAAGCATAAAGTACGTCACTCACCTGCTAGCCTCCTGTGGCCTTTCGAGGGAATCTTGACCTGAGGTGGCACGTGGCTGGCGTTGCACGACGACCGGCCGGTCCGATTATCTACTCACAAATTGGTGCACCAAAGTCTTTACTGCACTATATGAGCCTTCAGGAATCACAATCAGTCCAGATAGAAGCTGTTTAGCGACGACTAATCCTCATCCAAGGATTTTTTTTAACCGGGAGCGCGCACTTAGGCAACTGCTATTGCTACCATCTTGGAATGCACACATCTCATTCGTTCGCAAGCACAGTGCGCGCATAGATAAAAAAATGTATGGTTACGGAACATTCCGCCCACCAAAATGCATAGTATTTTCACTACTTTGAAAGAGCGGAACCCGAGAACAACGGATAAAAAATAAATGAAGAGCTTATGTGATCTATTGACATCAACACTAATTGAAGTTAACACTAACCTAAACTAAACTAGAATCTAATGAATTGGATTTAAGGTAATTGGTCAGTCTAGTCAGTCAGAGTTGGCAGAGGGCACAACTTCACAAGTGGTCTCGTAAGAAGTGATCCATTTGCCATACGCACGGTGGCCACACGTACCACGCCGTCAGGACCTGGATGTAATTCCGTTACCCGAGCAAGAAGCCAATGCAGCGGTATAGTGTTTTCGTTTTTGATGACCACGATTGAATCCACAGCTAACGGTTTGCAATGCTTAGTCCACTTTGCTCGCTGAGTCAATGATTGCAGATATTCGACTTTCCAGCGTTTCCAAAAGTCTTGTTGGAATCGCTGGATGAGTTGCCATCTTCCTAACCGAGTAAGATTAATGCTTGATAAATCCTCATCCGGGACTGAAGTAAGCGGCTCTAAAGATAGGAAATGACCCGGAGTCAATACGCTTAAATCATTGGGATCTGAGCTCAGCGAGTAAAGAGGGCGCGAGTTCAGCATAGATTCGATTTGTACAAACAAAGTTGTCATCTCTTCGAACGTTAATGTCTGATCACCGATAACACGATAAAGATGGGATTTAACTGCCTTAATCTGTATTTCCCATACACCGCCAAAATGGCTACTAGCCGGAGCATTAAATTTAAATGTTATGTTTTCGATATTAGATGCGTCCTTCATGTACTCATTTAGTTGGTTGCAAGCGCCTACAAAGTTGGTTCCACAATCTGAATGGATAACGCTTACACGACCCCGCCTGCCAACAAACCGGCGAAGCGCTGCTATGAAAGCGTCCGAAGTCAAGTCCGAAGCGACTTCCAAATGGACTGCCTTCGTTGTGAAGCACACAAACAAGCAAAGGTAAGCTTTACTTATTTTAGCTCCTCGATGCCGTCCTAACTTAATGCGAAAAGGTCCGCCATAGTCAACACCGACGATTGAAAATGGCTTGACTTGGTTGAGGCGAGTCGCTGGCAGATCGCTCATAAAAGGCTCAAGCGGTGTAGGGCGCGTACGGAAACATTGTAAGCACTTTGACAAACAATGACGAATTGCGCGTTTTGGTGATAGAATCCAAAATTGTTGTGTCAAAAGATACTGCATTGTGTTTATACCGGGATGACAGTTTTCACGATGAAGTGCTTCGATGATCATGAACGTTAGTTTGGAATCCTTAGGTAGCATCGCAGGATGTTTTTGCTCATACTCGAGCCCAGAACGAGATAGGCGACCGCCCACCCTAAGAATTCCCGATTTATCTAAGAAAGGGTTAAGTTTTTGCATAGGTTTTGAAAGAGGTTTTGACTCTTTCAAACGAGTTATTTCCTCATCGAAATGCAATAATTGTACTCTGCGTACGAAAATCAATAAAGCGTTATGAAGCTCTGTTCGGTTTAAATGATGGTCAGAACTTCGCGATGATTTTTTACGAGCGCATTCTACAAATCGAATGCAATACGCGAGCACTCGTTGTGCTTTACGAATTGATGAGAAACTTTCAAAAAAAGAATCAATGACGTTGGTGTCGCTATGAACTAACAGAGAGACCGTGCGCTCTTCAGATAATAAATCAGCTTCGCTAACGTTGTCACTGTTGTTTGGCCAAGTGTTAGAAGATTGAGCTAGCCAACAGGGCCCCGCCCACCATAACGAATTGTTGACCAAGTCACCAGGATAAAGACCTCGAGAGGCAATGTCAGCTGGATTATCCGAGCTGGAGACATGGTTCCAGCGAGCTTCCGGAATAGTGTCCTGGATATGACTCACTCGGTTGGCGACAAAAGTCTTCCAACGTGACGAGTAAGATCGAATCCATGATAATGCCACCATCGAATCTGACCACGCACAAGTGTCAGCTATGGGGAAAAATGATGAATAGGTTTCTCTGACGAACTTCAGAAGATCCGCTAGGAGGACTGCCGCGCACAATTCGAGACGAGGTAATGATATCCTTTTTACAGGCGCTACGCGAGATTTTGAAGACAGAAAGAAAACAGATACACTACCATTTGCGCAAATGACACGTAAATAGATTACAGCTCCATAACCTGACTCGGAACTATCAGCAAAGCCATGGAGTTCACACAATTTCATATCTTTTACGGAAATGCATCGAGGGATCTCCAAGGACTTAATGACAGGTAACTGCTCAGTATAACAACGCCATTGTTCGACGATTTCACACGGCGGTGAATCGTCCCAATTAATACCCAACATCCACAACTTTTGAACTAAGCACTTAGCTAAGAAAGTTATAGGAGTTAGGAAACCCAAGGGGTCATAAATACGTGCGAGTTCACTTAGAATCGTACGCTTTGTGCATTGGCGATCGATAGGTTTGACTTCAAACAAGAATTTGTCTCTCCTGGGACACCACTTCAGGCCCAAGATCTTCAGGGTGCTCGACTTTTCGATGTCCATAGACACAAAGTCAGTGAGACAATGTTCCGGAGGTATATCAGCAAGCACCTCTGGTTTATTGCTAGCCCACTTACGCAGCTCAAACTGACCTCTCTTTAAGAGTTGGATGACCTGAGTTTTGACTTGGATGGCTGTCTGGACATCAGAACTGCCACTCGCGATATCGTCAACGAATGTATCAGAAGTCATCACTTCGCGAGCGAGAGGCAAGTCGGTTTCATCTTCTACAAGTTGTTTGAGAGTGCGGCAAGCAAGAAAAGGAGACGACGATACCCCATAAGTTATAGTATTTAATCGATACTCCTGAATCGGGTCCGTTGATTTGAATCGCCAAAAAATTCTTTGGAAATCTCGATGTTCAATTGACATAGTGATATTTCTAAACATTTGACGGATATCGGCAGTAAATACAACAAAATGTGTTCGGAAGCGAAGAAGGATCTCGGCAATGTTAGCCTGCAGTTTAGGACCTACGAGTAAAACTTCATTCAGCAACACACCACGAACGTCTTTCGCGGAAGCGTCGAAGACCACCCTTAGCTTTGTGGTTGCGCTGTCAGGTCGCAAAACGCAGTGATGAGGTATGTAATAACGACCCTGGTTGATTTCCTTTGAAGGAACTAGACTCATATGACCACTTTGTAAATAGTCAGACATGAAGTCGCAGTATTGTTCGCATAAAGCCTCATTTGCCGCTAATTTGCGTTCTAATGATTTAAAACGATGTAAAGCAGATTCTCGCGATCCAGGAAAAGATTGATAATTGTCTTTATCTTTGAAAGGCAAGGTTACGGTATACCTCCCTGAAGCATCGCGGGAATGTTCGGTAACGAATCTCTGTTCACAGAGTTCTTCGTCCGGTGTTAATTTTAAAGACTGAGGAATGTTGTCCATTTCCCAGAACTTCTCAACCTGCTCATTGAGAAGATTATCGTTTGAAACGAAGAACGACTTTGGCAGTTCGTGATTATCACTGCAACTGACGTTTCCTAGTAGGATCCAGCCGAATACAGTGTTGATTGCAGATGGTTGCTGCAATCCTCCACTAACACTACCTGGTAACAGGAGTGAAGGGAAGACCTCAGCACCGAGAAGGACATCGATTTGACCAGGTAAGTGACAATCAGGATCCGCTAGGTTGAGATTTCGAATATGATGCCACGCAGATTTGTTCAGCTTAACGACTGGCATATTGCCACAGATCTTAGGTAATGTTAACGCTTCAATACTAAACAAATCGTTGTCGTGGACACCTACGCTTAAACAGATTGTACCACTAGCGGATGTTGAAGCATGACCTAGGCCGTGAATCCTATGCGTTGACTGCGTTCGTTGGAGACCTAAACGTTCAGTAGCACGTTCAGTTATGAAGTGGGCCTGACTTCCGGAATCAATCAGCGCACGAAATGTCTGATAACGACCCGATGAATCACGAATTTCGATATTAGCTGTGGACAGCAGAACCATGGAACGATCGCCGATATTGGTAAGTACACTGACCTGCGAGGTAGTGGCCTTTTCGGTATTATCAGTTTTCGAAACATCTAGATCTTGATGTAGCAAGGTGTGATGACGCTGATGACACACTTGACACGTAAACATTGATTTACAATCTTTGAGACCATGTGAGGGCTTCAAACAGTTGAAGTACCAATGATTGGTCTTCACCAAATCAAGTCGTTCCTGAACAGATTTGTCGGTAAAAGATTTGCACTGATTAATGGAATGATCCTCCCCACAGAACGGACACTTGTACTTTCGAGGTTCAGTTGGTGGCACAAGATCAGTTCGTGAAGGACACGACGATGTTGACGACGATGGTGGAGTTGCGTTCGATGTGGTTAAATTCGATGATGAGGGCGCAGCTCCAAGAGGTTTGTCAACTACTTTATTCGATAGAAATGTCGAAGTATGTTTTTTACTTACGACCGCGGCGTTAGAATCCCGTAAACCACTCGACTTATGTGGTTTTTCGTTGGTGCGGTTATCGTTACCACTTGCGGAGAAGTGTGTGTCGCGAACCGAAGCTTCGCATCTGTTGTACAGAAAATCGATGAGATCCTTGTATTTTGGAAACTCGTGAGAAGTATTAACTTGTTCAAAAGCACAACGCAATTTTGAATCCATTTTCGATAGTAAAAGGTAACAGATTACAAAATCCCACTGGTCCGTCGGTAGCCCTTGCCGTTTGAGAATCGATAGATTTTCGTTGAAAGAATCAAGGACACGTCGTAAATCAATGGGTGAGTTGGCTTTCAGGTTAACGTTCAAGATCTCCTTCCAGCAAGTAAAGGCAAGTTCCCGCTTGTCTTTATACCGCGCAACCAATGCAGAGTATGCTTCGTGGTAGTATAAACCCGTCACAGGAAAGGTTCTTATGAGCGCTAACGCATCACCAGTGAGACTAGAGACGAGGTAGTGCATGCGCTCCGTATCCGAAAGTGAACCATTCTCGTGAATCAGCGACGTGAAGATATCGAAGAATTCGGGCCACAACTTTATGTTACCACTGAATTGCGGCAAGTTTATTTTAGGTAATTTTACTTTGAGTACACTCGACGACTCATTATGAGATTTATTTAGCTCATCGTTATATTCTTTAGGCACATCGACCTTCGTTAAGCGTCGTTGTATCGCTAAAATCTCATAATATCGTTCGTCGAATTCGGATCTGATACTATCTTGTTCCGCTTGTTGTTGGTCTGTAAGATCGCATAGGCTAAGTATGTCATCATGGGCTTCTTCAAAGTTATTTACTATTTTAGTTAAGTCTGAGTAATGTGCCAAAAATGTACTTAAATCACATTCATTATTTTGCGCTAAACGAGCGACTTCAAGCGACTTAGATAACCTATTGAACGCTAAAGTACGTTTTCTACGCAATACCGGTAAGTCGCGTTCAGTTGGGTATTCGACTTCAACCGATTTACCTTTACTCAATCTGCGTAATGATTTTTTAGAATGATAAGGCATTTTGTTTATTACTTAGCCTTAATAACGTTAAAACAATCTATATTTAATAATAAGATTTTATAATGAACAATTAATGGCACCGTTAGGTTCAACCAAATACTAATAAAAAATGTAAACAAACGTTTCAAACTGAATAGAACGCCCAATCTGAACACCGTTCGTCAACTGTTCAATCGCACTTCATTCATTCAATCACTACAACGATAGGCTAACAAATTAATTAATATTGTCATTGAATAGAAAGACCAAGAAACTAAACGATACTTATACAAAATTCAATTTGTCTATGGTTCAATTTAGTTTCAAATCGTAGAACAAAGAACTACTCCAACTAATATGGCGGCGATGAAAAAATACAAATTTCAATTTTATGTTTGGATATTTGTGGTTATTTACGTTTCGATTCGATGCTATATTAATTTGTATGACAACTTCGATCGCCCCTAAGACGACCCACTGACCAATATAACAACGAAATACGTGTAGCCACACGATTTTATAGCAAATTAACAAGAATGCATAGGACACACAAAGAATTTAACGATGATAAAATTTTGAAAAGATCGATGCACGTTTGATAATACACTTTTTGTTTTTTAACGATTAACGAAATAAACTAGTCTAATGCATATAAACCGATCTAAAACGAATTGCCCTAAAGTTAGAAATAGTTGAGGGTAAGTGGAAAAAAATATATATTTTAATTTCTTTGCGTTTAATGTTGAAAATTACCTAAGAATTTACGAGAACTTTATTGTTAACGGGTAAACGAATGAATATTATCGAATTATATCTGTTGTTCCCTGGTTTCGGCACCAAAAAATGTACCAAGCCGATGTTGGTACATTGGAGGGCAAACTCAGTTTTCGATAGGTACGTGTTTTAGTTGAACATGATTAACTGTGCTTGCTCGCGGGGAGACCGTTAGACCTTCCAAGCATAAAGTACGTCACTCACCTGCTAGCCTCCTGTGGCCTTTCGAGGGAATCTTGACCTGAGGTGGCACGTGGCTGGCGTTGCACGACGACCGGCCGGTCCGATTATCCACTCACAAATTGGTGCACCAAAGTCTTTACTGCACTATATGAGCCTTCAGGAATCACAATCAGTCCAGATAGAAGCTGTTTAGCGACGACTAATCCTCATCCAAGGATTTTTTTTAACCGGGAGCGCGCACTTAGGCAACTGCTATTGCTACCATCTTGGAATGCACACATCTCATTCGTTCGCAAGCACAGTGCGCGCATAGATAAAAAAATGTATGGTTACGGAACACCAAATATAAAAAAAATACAAATTTAAAAAGCCTAACAAAAGCCGGATAGGTCGGACACCATATAATTATTTATTATTTATATTTGTTTATTTATACTTTATTGTACACCACAAAAAATACATTACAAAAAAACAAGGTACACTACAAAATATACAACGGCCTTATCGCTTTCCGCGATCTCTTCCAGGAAACCTTGAAGATAATAATTAATAAAAATTATAATTTGGCCGGACACGCAAACAAAAAGCCTGACTGTGTCCGGCTTTATCCGGACGCCTGGCAACTCTACCCGCGTATAGGTTGGAAATTTTCCCGCGGAAACGCACTATCGGGAAAAAAGTACCCTGTGTGTTAATCCAGGATATAAATTACATGTGTGCCACATTTTTTTCACAGAATTTTTTGCGTGAAAGAGCAACAAACGTCCGGATGTTTGTTACTTTTTCACGCAAAAAAATCATTCATCCTCATCCTCACGAACTTTCACATTTATGTTATTAGTAGGATTTTGCAGGACCAACAAAGCCTTTCTTTCTGTAATACTTTGTACGCATATCGTGTTTTCTGAATCATATCCTGCTTCTACCTACTCTAAGAAAAACTACTCTTTCAATTTGGTAATTTTCTCTATAAACACAGCTTCACATTACCGCTCGGCTGTTTTCTGTATTTCAATATTGTCTGTACAACCGTCTATTTATTAAATAGAAATAGCGTAATAAATAACGTAATAGCGTAATAGTATAATGTTATTGCAACCGTAATAACATGACACCATTCAGGGTATTATAACTTTTCCCAAAATTCCTACTAATATTATAAATGCGAAAGTAACTCTGACTGTCGTCTGTCTGTCTGTCGCGCTTTCACGCCTAAACCGCTGAACCGATCGTCATGAAATTCGGCAGAGATATAGCCTGGGATATGGAGAAGGACATAGTTTACTTTTTTCCGCGATAACAACAGCTAGTATTATATAAAGTTTAAATTAATATTAACATGACTTGGACTTTTAGCAACATACAACACAGAAAATGTTTACACACATTCGTGTTAAAAAAAAAAAAAACAAATTAAAACGACTAGGTACTTAAATATCGTCACGTTTTAGAACCCTTATTTCTCTTCCAGACAATTTCCCATCAATTCAAACGTAATCGACCGATTAATCTCTTTAATCACCACAAAGCAATCTAAATAAGCCTGATAAGTTGCATAAGGGAGGCACTCCGTTATCACCGGATGCCGACCTACCTCTGTCGTGTGGTCGAGGCCTATTTGACGGACAGGGCCGTCATCTACCCCGGTCACCTCGGAGAGTGGAACCGGCGAGAGATGTCGTGCGGTGTCCCACAGGGATCGGTCCTGGGACCGCATCTGTGGGACATCGGATACGACTGGGTGCTGCGCGCCGACCTCCCTAGCGGCGTCAGTGTAGTTTGCTACGCTGACGACACGCTGGTCCTGGCGCAGGGGAGGTCGTACCAGGCGGCGGCCGACTTAGCGACACACGGGGTTGCGACAATCGTGGATAGGATCCGGCAACTGGGACTCGAGGTGGCATTGCACAAGTCCGAGGCCATGTGGTTTCATGGTCCTCGGAATGCGCCACCGACGGGTTCCCAGATAACGGTGGGAGGGGTTCACATCGGCGTCGAGTCGACGATGAAGTACCTAGGACTCGTCCTCGACAGCCGGTGGAACTTCGCGGAACATTTCCGCCGTTTGGCTCCCAGACTGGAGCGGGCCGGGGCTGCGTTGAAGCGGCTCTTGCCCAATCTAGGGGGGCCAAACGCCTCCTGCCGGAGGCTCTACGCGGGGATCGTGCGGTCCATGGCCCTATACGGGGCGCCGGTGTGGGCGCCTACATTGAGGCGCCAACCAGCTCGCCGGTTGAGGGCGTCCCATAGGGTCATGGCGATCAGAATGATCCGGGGATATCGCACGATCTCCGGCGAGGCGGCGGGCCTCCTTGCCGGATTACCGCCATGGGATCTGGAGGCAAAGGTCCTCGCGCAAATCTGGGAGTGGCGCGAGGAGGCCAAACGCCGGGGCGTAACTCCGCTGCCGCAGGAAATCGCGGCACAGCGGACAGAGCTCCGGCGGGATCTCATGGTGACATGGAGAGAGCGATTGTCGCAACCCAGTGCTGGGCACGCCACGATTGCGGCGGTAAGTCCCCTCTTTGAGGAGTGGTTTGAGAGGCGGCATGGCGTCCTCACCTTCCGCCTGACGCAGGTCCTCACCGGACACGGTTGTTTCGGGAGGTTCCTGTTTCGGATAGGGCGGGAGGAAACGCCCGGGTGTTTCCACTGCGAAGATCGCCCTGAGGACACGGTGGAGCACACGGTGGCGGTCTGCCCTGCTTGGGCGAAGCACCGCCGTGTCCTCGTGGAGGCGATCGGCGGCGGCGATCTCTCGCGTCCGGCCCTGGTCCAGGCCATGGTACGGAGCGAGAGGGCATGGGGAGCCGTCACCTCCTTCAGCGAAGCAGTGATACTCGCGAAGAGGGAGGCGGCGCACGTGAGGGAGAGGCAGCATATGCGCCCTCGCGACCCCAGCCGCCGCAGGATACGGAGACGCCCTGGGCGTCGGGAATCCCAGGCCGATTTCCGGCCACCGTAGGCATGGGCTTGCGGACGGCGAGTAATGGGTAGCTCGCTGTCCGGTAAGGACCAAGCCCAAGTCGACGGCGCGTTGTGTTCCACGCGCGCCTCAAAGAGATGTCAGCACAAATAGTGATGGGACCCGCAAGGGTCGATGCCTGCCAGGGGTGCGGGTTTGTTCGAAAGAGACACCACAGCCCCTGGCTTAAGGGCTACTGAAGGAACACGGGTGGGTTTTAGTCAGTAAAAGTCTGACACGCCCTCCTGCTCCACCCAGAGCGGGAGAAGTTATTTGATGATTTCCCACCCAAAAAAAAATAAAAAAAAAAAAATAAGCCTGATAATAATCATCAGAAAAAAAAAGCCAATTTATCGTTGTGTTCTGTAATAATTAATTTGTCCGTCGCGTAATTACTCGAGCGCAGAATGACAGCTGTCAGTTTTGTTCAGCCGACCATTCGGACGGATTCTGACAAACAGAGCTACGTCTTTTTTGTTGGAGGATAGTAGTTTGCATAAGTATTTTGGTATTTAAGTAAGTTTCAGTTTGTTTAAGTATGTTTTCTTCCTTAAAAAGCTTACCTATGAGGCCTGAAACTGCGTTAAGCGGACGCCCGCACGGTTTCATACAAATGTGCCCGTCGCAGTCCCAAGCGCGGGCGTCCGTCGCGGGGTAGTCGCGGTAGCACGTTCCCGTGGGATAATTTCCGACATCCACGCGGATCCCGCGAAGCCGCGGGCAGCAGCTAGTCGTAAATAAAATGTCCCCGCGACTGGCATCGTTACGCCTCGCGTGTCCACGCACAGTAGACCCGCGACGGTTGACCGTCGCGGGCGCCCGCTTACGCAGTTTCAGCCCTAAGACAAGGACTTGGAAAATTCATGTCGTTTTGTATCGATAACTACACCTAGAGTGAATAAATGATGGGATCTTTTTATCAATTTTTAAGTACTTCGGACTTGTTGATGTAATTTAAGTTTCACAGACATTGATTTTGTATAATTTCAGATATACTCACGTATTTTCTACTTTTGATATAGCTACAGCAATTAGCTAGTTCCTACTTTCAGAGGGAAAAATAACGAAAAAAAAAAACCGATCACACGGGTGGGCGTTCTACGCTGTGACAGCAGCTATCAAGGTAGGACAATCAAGTAGATAAGAAAAACAATAGTTTTCACATCGCTGTTCTATGGCCTCAAAGCATATTTATCACAAATGGAAATAAGTACAAATACACTATTACCAATATCTCATATTAATAAAATAAAATATCGGTATTGACTTTCAAGCAAAAAAAAATGCTAGTCTAAGCTAATATCGAAACTTGCTAATATCTAATATTGTTTCGGTCTAGAATTCTAGATATTATTATTTGGCTGTGGAATGTGCATAGGTTTGCACTATGACTTTTCTTAAATATGAGACAGGCAGTATTTAATCACATATATGAGACATATCAAGGGTACCGATGAACTTTTGAGGGCTATAATAGTTTTATTGGTTGACGTATTTTCTTTATCCTGTAGCGGCACTACAAATAAAAATGCTTCGCAACAAAATCGAAAAACGCAAAAAGAAAAGTGGCGCCATCTACAATGCCACAGGCGAACTATTCTCAGAAATTCTACATCGCGCAGTCAGACTTTACCACGACACTCGAACATATACAAAATCCCGACATCAACTGTCGGGCAGTTGCCCACCAGACACAATACCCGTCTGGTCTGAGGATCCTCCTTTACCATCATAGATATGAGTGAACTTTACACCCTGTTCCTCATACCTCTATACTGGTGGCCCCGTGAAAGAGCGTCAGCGCAGCCTTCGTGCAATACTTCGGCGTGACGTCATCTTCATCAAATCAAGACCACTTCCTCAAGCTTTCGAGCGGCGAGTCACACAGCCAGCCAGCACCCACAGCTTCAACGGGTATCCTGACCACCTGCATGCAGCGAACCGCATGCCTGGTCATCACCCACAGCCTCATCAGCAACCATGGCCCAGCACACTGTACTTTCGGCCGGTCGAGAAGCTCAATCTCCCGGGCGACGCCAGCAGTCAGCCTCAACCTCTCAACCCAGCGCTGTACCACATCCGACTCACTGGAGCACAACGCAGCGCAACCCCGACTCACTGGGGAATCGTCGCAGACAGTTCCGACTCACCGCGAACTATGTGACACCCGGTTCCGACCCGCTGGAACCACTACTGGCCCTGGCAAGCATCACAATATGCACTGACTCAGCCCACTATCGACCTCCGGTCTCCGGGGGGGAGTGATGTAGCGGCACTACAAATAAAAATGCTTCGCAACAAAATCGAAAAACGCAAAAAGAAAAGTGGCGTCATCTACAATGCCACAGGCGAACTATTCTCAGAAATTCTACAACGCGAAGTCAGAGTTTACCACAACACTCGAACATATACAAAATCCCGACATGCACTGTCGAGCAGTTGCCCACCAGACACATTACCCGTCTGGTCAGAGGATCCTCCTTTTCAACAGAGGATGAGCGAACTTTACACCCTGTTCCTCATACCTCTATAATCCTACTAATATTATACATGTGAAAGCTTGTAGCTACGTTTGAATATTTAGATGTTTGGATGTTTGTTACACGCAACAACGGCTGGACGGATATGGATGAAATTTGGCACACAGATCGACTATAACGTGAATTAAGATATAGGATACTTGTTATCCCGATAATACTTCCCGTGGGCTAAGTTTCGACCTCCACGAGGGCTAAGCCGCTGGCAAAAGCTAGTTATTTATATTGCATCTTGCAACATTTGCTAAGAATTTATGACTCCAATTTCTAATGTTATGAAATAGAATATTAAATTAAGCCAAACGGACGGTACTTTTTTATGGAAAAATTTAAACAAAATAAGAAATTACACGAAGCGAAAACAAGGGTTAAAGATGGTATTTTATTTTTTTAATTAGTTATTTTAACAATTCAGACCCACAAGTCATTCATAAAACAAAGACCACTAACAAAAACGTAGACTACACAAAAATGTAGACATCAAAACAGAAATTCCAACAGTCATGTTTTTATAAAAACAAAATGGTTTCAACTGGAATTTACTCGTCAAAAAACCAAGAAAGCCTCTGTTATCATATAATTCAGTATACCTAAACATCGTGAATTCGTGACAGATAGGACCCCGACGAGAGTCTAATAGGGTCACAAAAAACCCCTAAGGGCCCCTCGGAACTCAAATCGTGGTAATTTCTAATTAATGTGTCTGTCCCTCAGAACACGCAATTTTTCCTATCGTCGGTTTAAAAAAGAGACTTGGATTAGAGTGAGCTGGATATGCAATCTAGGTAAAATTTAATATTTTAGAAATTGCATTCGTGGGATTATATAAAGAGGCTTGTAATGAAGTAATCACAGGCGCTACGCTTGTCACGGTTGGTCCGGAACTATCTTTCCATACCAAGACCCCTCCGTGCCTTGGAAAGCACGCTAAGCCGTTGGTTCCAGCTCCGGTACGGATTGTCAGAAGCCCGAAAGTCTGACAACCAGTCTTACCAAGAGGTATTATTACCCAGTGTGTTGCGGAGGTCAGATAGGCAGTCATCATCATCATCATCATTTCAGCCGAAAGTCTTCCACTGCTGGACATAGGCCTCCCCCAAAAGGGGGATTTTGCCATAATCGCCACGCTTGGCCGACGGATTGGCGATCGTAGTATGGTGGTAAAATCCATAGAGAATGCAGCTGCCCATTCTGTAGTAAGTCCCTTAGTCGCCTTCTACGACACCCACGGGAAGAGATGGGATCGTGCTATTCATTACGTCGCGTCCGGCGCCACACGGAACTTGCATTCGCCCCATGTAAAATAGGTAGTCGTATTCAGCTGCATTCAGTTAGGCTGGAAACCAACCCCAAATTAACTGGGAAAGGGCTAAGCATATTTTTTATTTTATTTAAATACACTTGCTACTGTTATATAACGTTATTTAGAGTGACTGGTAATTAGTGAGCGATATTTAAACACATGATTGTACTCATTCATTTTTTTTTAGCTATTTTTTTTACCCCAATTTTATTACCCAAATAGAATATTGTGAACCTAACAAGATTAATACACCATCAGCTGTAATTTAATTTAGTTAAGTTACTTATAAAATAATAATCCACGTTTCCCTGCGTTATTATTTTGTCATTAATTTAACCAACGTTCGATTCGCACGCGCGCTATCAGCTGTTAGGCGCTTGACCCCGGGGTCAAGCGACACAGCTGATGCATGGTAATAGTGTTTTTTTTTTTTGTTTGTAGGTAACTAAATTAAATTACAGCTGATGTTTCATTATTTTTGTAACGTACTCAATATTCTATTGGGGTATTAAAATTGGGGTCAATAAGATAGATAAAAAAAATCTTTTCTTTGTGAAAGTTGTTTGTTATGATGAGTACAATCATGTGTTTAAATATCGGTCACTAATTACCGGTCACCCTATATTTATAAATAAGCGGAGCGACTGCCTGGCAATAAACAATAATTAGGTACTTAAATGGATACTGAAGATTGTTCAATCAACCCTATCGCAGTCCACTGCTGGACATAGGCCTCTCCCAAGCTGCGCCACAATACTCTATCCTCCGCCTTCCGCATCCAGTCTGTCCCAGCCACCTTTTTAAGGTCGTCGGTCCATCTAGCTGGGGGCGTCCCACACTACGTTTGCCGATACGCGGTCTCCACTCCAGGACTCGTCTGCTCCACCGTCCATCGGTCCTTCGACAAACATGGCCAGCCCACTGCCACTTCAGCTTGCTCACTCTATAAGCTATGTCGGTAACTCCGGTTCTTTTCCGGATAATTTCGTTCCTGATTTTATCCTTCAAAGAAACTCCGAGCATAGCCCGCTCCATAGCGCGCTGAGCGACCTTAAATTTGAGGACCAGCCCGACTGACAGTGTCCACGTTTCGGCGCCGTATGTCATCACGGGCAGGACGCACTGGTTGAAGATTGTTAACCCACATATATTTTTAAATTGTTGCCGTCTTCCACCTTCCTTCTTTTCTTCAACATCGTAACAATATTGGACCTAGATTACTTCCAGCAGAATCGATCAAAGTCAAATCATTTATTTCAAATAGGCACGTAAGAGGCACTTTTGAACGTCAAAATGCAGTTTCGTGTGGAGAAGAATGGGCAAAAAACTCCAACGTTACCTCCTCTTTTCTGCCAAGCATACAGGCTACTGAGGGAACACGGGTGGGTTTTAGTAAGTAAAAGTCTGACACTCCCTCCTGCTCCACCCAGAGCAGGAGAAGTTATTTGATGATTTCCCACCCAAAAACAAAAATCTCCTCTTTTAATATTCTTTACAATATTTTGTGTGCATGGCATTAAAGCATTGAGCGTTCCTCTTTAAGATGATATAAGCACCACAAATAAAATCGCGCAATAAAAACAGCGGGCATCTGCAGGCTTAATATAGCCAATCGTAGTCGCCATCTTGATTTCTCTTACGAGCATAACGCTATACCCTGGCTTGCTGCCTACCCGTTTTATAGCCAGTCGTAATCATAACGCCGTACTACACTCTTCACGTTCTATTTAACGTTGAAAGGCAATTTTAAAGTTTATTTCTTCTGTTGATAGCATCGTTGGAATGATCTCTTAATCTTATTTTTCTTTTCTGTCTGGAAGTTAGACAGCCCACTAATTACTTCGCTTCTTTCTTGAAAATTAGTTAGGACACGCCGCATTCTTTTTTTAAAGCTTTTATTTGGCTTCACTTGTATGTCCTGGAATTTTTTAAACAATATTTCATCTGCTTTTGAAGCTATCGGGTTGAAATTTAGCTTAGTACCTACACACTTTTGGTTCTCGTAAAAATGCATGATAAAAGCATGTTTTTATTATTTATTTTTTTCTTTTAAACATATTAAGTATATTTTTAAATATTTTTACAAAAATTATAAAAAAACATTTAAAATAGACTTTATTCTTATGGTTTTAATTGTATTGTCGAAGTAACGCTGACGCCGCAACGTCTGTAATTTTGAACTGTTAGTTGAGAAGGTGGCCATAATCCACCAAGCGGGGCCAGTGCGGGTTGGTAGACGTCACATGTCTTCGAATTTTTGGTTCTAGGACATGCCGGTTTCCTCACGATGTTTTCCTTCACCGTTTTGAGAGCAGTGGTGATGAAATAATTTACACAAAGTAAAGCGCCTGCCTGGGTTCGAACTCACGACCTACAACTCGCCGCAGGATACGGAGACACCCTGCAGCCCTAGACAAAACACATTTCTGTTAGCGTTCACGCCAAACGCTACGCTAAAATTATGGGAATGACACTACCTACGGAAAGGTTACGTCTTGTCCTTTCCGCAGGTAATGTCATTCCCATACATTTTGGCGTAGCGTTTGGCGTGAACGCTAACAGAAATGTATTTTGTCACTAGGCCCTGGGCGTCGGGAATCCCAGGCCGATTTCCGGCCACCGTAGGCATGAGCTTGCGGACGGCGAGTAATGGGTAGCTCGCTGTCCGTTAAGGACCAAGCCCAAGTCGATGGCGCGTTGTGTTCCACGCGCGCCTCAAAGAGATGTCAGCACAAACCGAAGGGGCCTGTAAGGGCCGATGCCAGTCAGGGGTGCGGGTTTGTTCGAAAGAGATACCACAGCCCCTGGCATACGGGCTACTGAGAACACGGGTGGGTTTTAGTCAGTAAAAGTCTGACACGCCCTCCTGCTCCACCCAGAGCGGGAGAAGTTATTTGATGATTTCCCACCCAAAAAAAGAAAACGACCTACAACTCGTAAGTCGCGGCCGTTACCACTTGGCTACCGCTGCTATCATCAAACCAAACCAAACATACCATGCAAACATATCTGCAAACATACCATGTAGCAATATTTAACAATTTATTTAATAAGGTACTCAACATAATATTAAGGTAGACTACTTGAAGACAACCTTATTATTGCGAGATCCCAGAGCTTTCTGACATAACTTATTTTCACAAAGATGAAACCTTAGGTTCTAAGTAGTGGCTTCATGTACCTGCGTGCTTGTGGAGTTCGCTCAGTGACACCTGGGCAGGTACCAGATGAGAAAGGTTACTAATGCAATACTTAAAAATGAAATACTTTAATCCACATAGCTGATTTTTTAAATATGTAGGTATATATTGTAGAATATTACTCTGAAGTAATATCATAAGTATCAGACGCTATCCATGGACTGGAACTGTTGTCAGACGCTTGAAAGCTCTACTAAAAATATATGAACCAGTAGGACAGCCGATCACGTATTCAACTCGTGATGCCGAGCATTCCACAGGACAATTTGTATTTAACTAATTGTGCATGCCGCGTAAAAAACTAAAATTCTATAGGATAGTTTCATTTTTATCAAAAAAATGTGCGAATAACATTTACACCACACGTTCGTTCTAGGGTCTCGGGTCAGTTACTAGAATAATTGATGAAATGTTTTCTCCGCGAATTCGATTGTCAAGAACAAGACGTAAAATTCAATACAGTGAGTTAGGGCCAGGTCACAAAAAAACGGTTTTCAATAATGTCAGCACACCTGTGTTCCCAATAGTTTGGCGAACAATTGTCTTATATTGCTTTCTGTTATTTATGTAGGTACAGTACAACTATTTTCCTAATATCCCTCTGGAATCATTGCACGCCTGCGAGTTTAGCAGATTTCCTTCCATTCTTAAAATACATTACATTAAGTTAAAAGAGTATTAACAACTCTATATACTTCCAAGTCGATTGAGAGTGTCCGGTCTGCATCAAGTGCAAAGGGTAACTGATAGAAATCCGACAAAATATGACGAAACGCAAAGTTGGGAGAGGGACATAAAGAGAATAGTCGTACTGTACACTATATTTCAACGACTATCTAGGCGCAGTTATACAGGGTGACTTTTTCTTTGACGTTTGTATTCCTTCTAGGACGTGATCGTTTAAAAGTGACATTTAGTAACAAGTTTTTATTTTATTTTTTATACATTAATATTGGGTTTTTTCACCTTCCATGACTTTTCGCTTAGGTTTTATGGGGTGCTGCAGTGTAGCAAACACATGCACACGCATTGCGCATTCTAGTATGGCCCATAACAATGTATGTGTATCTAATAAGTTTTACCTTGACTTTGTACTGTGTTTGTGAATGTGAGAGTACAATGAAGAATATAATGTATTTACATAACATAACATCATGCTTGGTTTCCCCAAAAGGTTGGGCAGAGGTGTACCTATAGGGCACACGGTTATACATTTCCAGTTTACGCTGATCTCGCACTGTACGGAAATCCTATACAATGCGAGATCAGCTTATACTGGAACAGTGTAGCGTGATGTGTAGCCGTGTGTACACCCACATTTCGCCAGTTATGTTTGAGTCCCATGTAATAGGGGGCGAGCCTATTGCCATCAACCGGGCACAAATCTAGAATCTACGTTGCTATTGAGAATTTCCAGACAGAAAAACCCAACAAAAAGGAAAAAAAATTGGAAAATATTCCTTAATTGAATTCGCTGGAGCAATAAAAACTGTGAGGTCACAGAAGTTCGGCGCAGTGATCTGACTTCTCAGTTTTTTATTAAGAATTGTTTGTACCTATTCGATTTTCCAGTGACCAGTGGTGGCCCAGTGGTAACGGCCGCGACTTACGAGTTGCAGGTCGTGCGTTCCAACCCAGCCGGGCGCATTACTTTGTGTAAATAATTTCATCACCACTGCTCTCAAACGGTGTAGGAAAATATCGACAAGAAACCGGCATGTCCTAGAACCAAAAATTCGAAGACATGTGACATCTACCAACCCGCACTGGACCCGCGTGGTAGATTACGGCCCACTTCCTCTCATGGAGAGGAGGCCTGTGTCCCAGCAGTGGGAACGTTATAGGCTGAGTATGTATGTATGTATGTATTCGATGTTCGCGCGAAACAAAACCTATTTGTAAACCTTGTATGGTTGTGTGAAGAATAAAAGCTGGATGTCTTTGTAGCGGCACTACAAATAAAAATGCTTCGCAACAAAATCTAAGAAACGCCAAAAAAAGTGGCGCCATCTACAACGCAGCAGGCGAACTATCTAAGAAATTCTACATCGCGCAACCAGAGTTTACCTCGACACTCGAACGTATACAAAATCCCGACATCAACTGTCGGGCAGTTGCCCGGACCAGACACAATACCCGCGTCTGGTCGGAGGATCCTCCTTTACCACTATAAGTATGAGTGAACTTTACACCCTGTTCCTCATACCTCTATATCTTAATGCAGTGTCTGCAAATGCACTACCGTTACAAAATCTTTTCACGATCATTTTCTCATATATTTTTTTACTTCGTCGAAGGAGAATATTAAATTATGCCAATATTATAGTAGGTACAAAACCATCACTAACCACAAATTGAGCTAACACTCACAGCCCGCGCATCAATCATTCAATCAACCAAGATATCTTTGAACAATCGGCCCTTATCTAGATCTTCTAACACATTAGTCACTCACTGTCGGATACACTCATTAAGTTAATCCGATTCACTGGTAAAGCTCATTTACAGGAGGACAGTTTCTCGCCCGGCGACAGGCGAGAATGTACAGACGCCAGCACATCAAGCGACCCCAATCTGTCAAATTTCTTTGATAGATTTTCCACTTTATCACATAAGAATAAGGTTCATGTTAAATTGGAAACAATTGACAGATTGGGGTATCTTGATGTGCTAGCATCTGTACAGTCACCAAAAGAGTTACCAGAGTTGTCAGATATATTTGAAGTTTAGTTATAAGCCAATACATGTTTTCGAATGAAATTTAATTTTATAAATGAACTGTTTGTTTTCTATTAATTAAATTATAATTTATTCTAAAACATCCACCGGGTTCTTACGATTCAACTATTTCCGACGAGTGGTGACTAGTCTCTTTTGGTGATCGTACATGCGAGTCTTGTAAAGCGAGACTTTGCCAGGCATTCGTCACAATCATGTGTGTAGTTTACAACTAAGCGAACGCCTGCCAGGCGAGAAACTAGTATACTTGGCCTGAACTCTCCAGACGTTAAGCGCAAATATGGGCTTTACTTTCAAATGTAAAATAAAAACTATAATTGTACTATTTTCTCGAACCGCGATTTGCAAAGTTTGAACAAGATAATTACTTACACGAATCGACACTTATTATTTTTAAAAGCAAAATGATTCTTGCCTTTTAATGCATTATAGTATGTACTGTTGACACACTTGAACTTTTTGTTATCCTGTCGATAATCACATAAAGGCGCGACGTGACTCACGTAGAACAATTTCTATGAAAACTTAATGGAAATTGTTCTACATGTGTCACGTCGCGCCTATTTGAAGAAGCCTTAATTCGAGGCGAGTAACTCTCCTCGTATAAATGAGCCATTACGGTAATCTGACTGGCTGTTATCTACAGTAATTACATTAATTGCCTCCTGCTTACGATGTAATCCCTTAGGAGCGTTATGTGAAGAATTACTAACGGAATAGGTAATTGTTAATTGGTATGTTCAATTGAATTAGGAAGGCGCGTTTTAGGGTTGTTGTCCATTTACATAAACATTGGTATGTAGGTACCTACGGTTATATGATTTGACGTAACAATATTGTTGGTTTTTGCAAACTAGCAGCGCTCCGCGGTTTCACCCGTGTAGTTCCCGTTCCCGTGGGAATATGGGGATAAAATATATATAGCCTATGTCACCCGGGGATAATGTAGCTTCCCAACAGTGAAATTTTTCAAATCGGTTCAATAGTTTCGGAGCCTATTCAATGCAAACAAACAATAAATTTTTTCTCTATACAATTTTAGTATAGAGAAACAAATTTTAGTCACTTTTGAATTTTGAAGGAGTCGGCAGTCAGAAAAATTAACCTATTTAAGTAAGTACTCATTCCAAGGCGTAAAGTCAAAGCAAAGTCAAAGCATTTATTTCAATTAGGCACTTAAAAGGCACTTTTGAACGTCAACATTTACATTTAAACGGAATTTATTCTAGTCGCCCATTCCAAAATGTAGTTTCGTATGGAGAAGAACGGGCAAGAAACTCCACCGTTACTCTTTTAAAATGTTTTACATACAATTTATCATAGTAGGTACAGTCATTATATAATTATATGTGGAAACGATGCACCCAGAATAAAATTACTATACCAAAAAAGGTAACAAAATGCAACTGAAGCAATAAAGATAAATTAATTCTATGATAGATATGTACATGGTGCCCACATATTTACAAACATTGTAAGAGTAAATATACGATTTTCCTAGAATATTAACAAGAAATAAGTCAGTGTGTGAGTGTAAATCAATGTCATAAATATAATTATTTATATAATTCAATTAGCAACCAGTTTGATTTTGTCTAGACTCTAGATTGTCCTATGGAGCAGCATGATTCCAAGCATTCTTATCTTGGATATAATCCTCTAATTTATAATACGCTTGTTTAAAAAGTGTACTTTTAATATGAGTTTTAAATTTCCTTTCATTTAATTGCAATATATCACAAGGTATTTTGTTATAGCATTTAACACAGTACCCCATAAAAGATGAATGTACTTTAGCTAATCTGAAAAATGGTTGATCTATTTTGTCTTTGTTTCTAGTATTAAAATTATGTCTAAGTATCACTTATTTTATTAAAAAGATGTAGATTTTTTCTTACATACATGATATTTTCATAAATGAATTGGCAAGGTACTGTCATAATATTAATTGTTTTAAACAGTTCCCTGAGGGATTCGCGGCGACGTAGATTATAAATGGCTCTGACAGCTCTCTTTTGCAAAATAAAGATGGATTCAATGTCAGCAGTAGTAGGTTCCTATGGAAAAGAACGTGCAAAAAACTACGCGGACCTGTTTTGAATCAAAATTATTGCTACAGGTAAGGAGAACGATGAAGACGTGCATAAAAACTTTATTTTTTTCTGAAATTACAGTAAACCGTGGCAGCTAAGAGATGACCAGTTCCTCCTGATGCGTCTTATGTGAAACAAAAAGTCTCGGCTTAGCACACGACAAACACGAGGTTGTTGACATTTGGAATGCGAACTCGGCTGTTATTGAGCCGATTGTCGTATCGGCCAATGGGCTGATGGCCGGAAGCCTCGATCAACATCTCTCGAGGCTCTCGTTAGGCGGGGGATCAAAGGCCTTATTCAGAAGGCAGTACTCCTCGATACGGTTCGCATCGTGAGGAGGTTCCTGTCTCTGGAGCCCTAACCACCGGTAGCTTGGACCCTGATCCTGAATCCGGTGGACTACTATTTATATATTTTTAAATGGTTTTTTTTTGTTCGTGTTTCTTTCATAAAAATATTCAAAAATGAATTATAACAAGTAAGGAAACAAATAAACGTAATAATAACAACATATTACATCTGAAATTATACAACATGTTTATCGCCCTAAATCCATCATATTAAGTTCGTGAAATAAGCCGCGGGCGCAGCTAGCATCCCATAAAAGTGGGAAAATTACATAAAAAATTTTCCTGTTGCCCTTAATCCTAGCTTAAGGTTGTCTATTGTTTGCCCGAAGATTATATGCCATAATCATCATTTTCCCGAATTTCATTTACCCGAATTTCATTTGCCCGAATGTTTCATTTGCCCTAAAAGACATAATATGACATACTTTTAACTGCCCGAATTTTAGATACTTACCATAAGATACGAATGCCATAGTATTGTTTGCCTTATTTTTACGTGCCATAATAATTATTAGACATAATATTTAAATGGCATACAAAAGAAGAATTTTTGCGTGCTTTAGCATCAAATTTGTTTGTGTTTTTCTGTGCATGGTTGATGGTGGGCTAGGTCGACGGAGCCCCGCTACGCGGGGCTCCTACTTCTGTGTGGTTTATAAAAAAATAACCACTAACCTAACCTGTCCGAGTCGGGGTGCCCTAAAGTCACAATTGCATCCAATTTCTCTTGATATAAACAACCGTTACACACCCGATGTCGATGGCAAATTATGTTATGGCATATCATAATTATGGCATGTGATAATTAGGGCTTACAATGATTATGACAAATGATGTTATGGTAAGTGACTTTATGGGAAACAATGATTCTGGCACGTGACTAATATGGCAAATGAGAGTAGGGCAAATGAGTATTATGTCGTATGATATTATGGCTGTTGACTATTATGGCAAATGATATTAGGGCAAATAAAATTCGGGTAAACGGCGGTATACCCTAGCTTAAGCCGAATCCTAACTAGGATAGGAAAATTAGATGAAAACATTAGTCGTGATTTACTCACTTGTTTTTATTTACAATCATAGGATCAACTTGCGTGTTTATATTTACACATTATGTTGATGCCAACCAACCAACTTGTACTGGCTGAAAAAAATAAAAAGCTTTTTAAAGTCTGTTTTCCCACTCACTGGCGAACGGTCTAAGGAACGACTAAACCTGTGGCGAGATAGTGCATCCTTAGCAAACCCATTCGCACAACATTTCCAGCAACTCCTGAGTTGTTTATGCTTTCCTGGAAGTCTATAAATAGACTCCGAACTCAGGTAGGGCGAAATACAGCAAACCTGTTAAGGTGGAGATTCATAGATGACTCCGCCCTGGAGTGTAAATGTGGTGCTGTCTTACAAACATTAGGGCACTTAATATCTTGTCCAGCGTGTCCTGTTGTCTGCACGCTACAGGGGCTGATAGACGCTACTGAAAGTGCCAAGCTCGAAGCGGAATTGGGCTGAAAAAGACTTGCAGGTGGGCCACTGCTGCTCTCAATACACGCATACTTAAACATATGGTCTTCTTCTTAGCGTGTCGATGGCAAAGATAAAACTAAAGAATGTACTTAATGTGTACAGTTTTTTAAATTTGTTTGGCCTAAAATTCAGCAACGCGAATACCGTTCGCTGATTTTTTTTTTTTTTTTGGGTGGGAAATCATCAAATAACTTCTCCCGCTCTGGGTGGAGCAGGAGGGCGTGTCAGACTTTTACTGACTAAAACCCACCCGTGTTCCTTCAGTAGCCCTTAAGCCAGGGGCTGTGGTGTCTCTTTCGAACAAACCCGCACCCCTGGCAGGCATCGACCCTTGCGGGTCCCATCACTGTTTGTGCTGACATCTCTTTGAGGCGCGCGTGGAACACAACGCGCCGTCGACTTGGGCTTGGTCCTTACCGGACAGCGAGCTACCCATTACTCGCCGTCCGCAAGCCCATGCCTACGGTGGCCGGAAATCGGCCTGGGATTCCCGACGCCCAGGGCGTCTCCGTATCCTGCGGCGGCTGGGGTCGCGAGGGCGCATATGCTGCCTCTCCCTCACGTGCGCCGCCTCCCTCTTCGCGAGCATCACTGCTTCGCTGAAGGAGGTGACGGCTCCCCATGCCCTCTCGCTCCGTACCATGGCCTGGACCAGGGCCGGACGCGAGAGATCGCCGCCGCCGATCGCCTCCACGAGGACACGGCGGTGCTCCGCCCAAGCAGGGCAGACCGCCACCGTGTGCTCCACCGTGTCCTCAGGGCGATCTTCGCAGTGGAAACACCCGGGCGTTTCCTCCCGCCCTATCCGAAACAGGAACCTCCCGAAACAACCGTGTCCGGTGAGGACCTGCGTCAGGCGGAAGGTGAGGACGCCATGCCGCCTCTCAAACCACTCCTCAAAGAGGGGACTTACCGCCGCAATCGTGGCGTGCCCAGCACTGGGTTGCGACAATCGCTCTCTCCATGTCACCATGAGATCCCGCCGGAGCTCTGTCCGCTGTGCCGCGATTTCCTGCGGCAGCGGACTTACGCCCCGGCGTTTGGCCTCCTCGCGCCACTCCCATATTTGCGCGAGGACCTTTGCCTCCAGATCCCATGGCGGTAATCCGGCAAGGAGGCCCGCCGCCTCGCCGGAGATCGTGCGATATCCTCGGATCATCCTGATCGCCATGACCCTATGGGACGCCCTCAGCTTGCGAGCTGGTTGGCGCCTCAATGTAGGCGCCCACACCGGCGCCCCGTATAGGGCCATGGACCGCACGATCCCCGCGTAGAGCCTCCGGCAGGAGGCGTCTGGCCCCCCTAGATTGGGCAGGAGCCGCTTCAGCGCAGCCCCGGGCCGCTCCAGTCTGGGAGCCAAACGGCGGAAATGCTCCGCGAAGTTCCACCGGCTGTCGAGGACGAGTCCCAAGTACTTCATCGTCGACTCGACGCCGATGTGAACCCCTCCCACCGTTATCTGGGAACCCGTCGGTGGCGCATTCCGAGGACCATGAAACCACATGGCCTCGGACTTGTGCAAGGCCACCTCGAGTCCCAGTTGCCGGATCCTATCCACGATTGTCGCAACCCCTTGTGTCGCCAAGTCGGCCGCCGCCTGGTACGACCTCCCTTGCGCCAGGACCAGCGTGTCGTCAGCGTAGCAGACTACACTGACACCGCCAGGGAGGTCGGCGCGCAGCACCCAGTCGTACCCGATGTCCCACAGATGCGGCCCCAGGACCGATCCCTGTGGGACACCGCACGACATCTCTCGCCGGTTCCACTCTCCGAGGTGACCGGGGTAGATGACGGACCTGTCCGTCAAATAGGCCTCGACCACACGACAGAGGTAGGTCGGCATCCGGTGATACCGGAGTGCCTCCCTTATGCAACTCCAGGGCAGGATGTTGAAGGCATTGGCGATGTCTAGAGACACCGCCAAGACGACCCCACCCCGGGCCACAGCATCCCCCGTCGTGAGGGCTCGCACGCGCATGATGGCGTCCACCGTGGAGCGCCCCCTGCGGAAACCAAACTGGCTCTCCGCCAAATCCGGCCCCACCCGCACCAGCCGCCCGACGAGGCGGTCTGCAATTACTCTCTCAAAGAGCTTGCCCACCTCGTCGAGCAGCACAATGGGCCGGTAAGCGGACGGAGAGTCCGCTGGGCGCCCCGGCTTCTTAATGAGGAAAAGTTTCCCCGTCTTCCAGCGAAGTGGGAACTGGCCCTCCTCCAAGCATGCGCTTAGGAGCCCTCTTAGTCGAGGCCCGAGAGCCTGCTAGGTCCTCACGTCAAAATCAAAATCAAAATATTTTTATTTCATATAAACCTGCATGGCCACTTATGAAACGTCAGAAGCTAGGTGCACGGTTCCAAAATGTTGTTTCCTATGGAGAAGAGCCGGCAAGAAACTCCACGGTTACTCTTTTAAAAATAACAATGTTGGCTTTAACAATGTTTTCAGAGATAAAATGTATGGAAGGACAGTGCAGGCCTGTCAATAAGTACCAGGTACTTAGACGAATACAGAATAGAAAATCGTCTACAAATCTACATCTGTAAGGCCTACAACGTTCTCCCATTCAGAAATATGTAAAATAATCTACATAAATAAAATGAACCTAATTAAACATAGTGACACGATTAACATGACAATCACTAAAAAATAGTTGATATTAAAATTGATGTATAATGTCAAATAATGACGAGAATATGTCAGCATTGTAAAAATAAAAAGAATAAAAAAGAACATTGAGAGCAGTTAATAGACTTTCACATAGTTATGCTGTTAATGAGGTACAGACGCCAGCACATCAAGCTACTCCAATCTGTTAAATTTATTTGATAGATTTTCAACTTTAAACCGTAAGCTTAAGGTTCATGTTAAATTGGGAAAATTTGACAGTTTGGGGTAGGTTGACCTGCTGGCGTCTGTACCAGGGAAGCCACATGTGCAGAAGGAATTAATGCCAAACTTCCCTGTCTTCAACGTAGTCTTTTATCTTATAATATGCTTTTTTGATAAGGACACGTTTGATGTGCGTTTTAAACTTTCCATCGCTAAGTTCTGTAACTGACTTTGGCAACTTGTTATAGAAGCGGATACTGTTTATTAGAAATGATTTGCTAGTTTTAGTCAATCTAAATTTTGGAATCACAATTTCATCTTTACTACGTGTATTCAAGTAATGGAAATCGCATCGTTTTTTGAAAAGGCCTAAGTTTTTGCGAACATACAAGATATTTTCTAGGATATAAAGAGACGGCAGAATTAGAATATCAATTTCGCTGAATTTGTTTCTAAGAGACTCGCGAGGCCCCATTTTATAGATTGCGCGGATTGCCCTCTTTTGTAAAATGAAAATAGAATCTACGTCAGCTGCCGATCCCCACAACAGAACGCCATAATACATAATACTGTGAAAATAAGCAAAGTAAACTAACCTAGCTGTGGCTACATCCGTCAACTGCCTTATCTTTCTTACTGCGTAAGCAGCTGAGCTTAATCTACTTGAAAGAGCTCTAATGTGAGCACCCCATTGCAATTTTGAATCTAAAGTAATTCCTAAAAATACAGTTCCCGAAATAGCATCTAGTTTCTTGCCATCAAGTTTTAAGTTTAGACCTACTTGGGGTACGTGTGCAGGTGATAGGGCATGCGGTGCAAAATGGGAGGTGAGCCATTGTCTGTGGAGAGACGGCGCACACACACCGGAGATCTGACCCGTCCATGAATCCCCACTTGTAGAGGTTGTCCTTGCTGCGACCTACTTGGGTTCGAAGTCTATTTAAGGTTTTCCAAGTAGGCCACGGTAGCTTGTGACCGGATGGGAGGCTCTCTGATGGTTCTACGAAGAAATCAGGAGGCTTTAATATTTCTTGCCTAAGATCGCGTCTTCCTGTGGAGAGGTTGCCACAAGCTGGACTCACGCATCCAAGAAAATTTCTGCGGCTTTTAAGCCTCTGTGGCACTGGACTAGAGTTGTAACATATCTGGTGAATAGTGGCTATACTATAGGTTGGACCTATTCTGCCTAACCCTGCAGAGATTACAGGCGTGATACTGTATGTTATGTTGACAAATTATAGTACCTTGTTTAACTATTTTCGCTACATTCTTTTAATTTAATTATTATAAAATCGCAGCTGCGACTACAAACTAAAGTGTAAACTTACGTGGATGATGGACGACGGTCAGTTTAGTTCATTACCGCTTTATAACGCGTAGTAACTTATAAATCTGTTTCCGAGTCGGATGTTATAAAAAGTTTGTGTAACATCCATTCATCCTCGGAAGTTATGATGATGACCTGCATGGACAACTGTTTTTTTGAATTTTGAGGAATTTGCATCCAAAAGGAATACCACTGCCAGGGGTTCGGGTTGTTCGAAAGAGAAACCGTGGCCCCTGGCACACAGGCATCTGAGGGAACATGGGTGGGTTTTAGTCAGTTACCTAAATTTCAGGTCTCTGCAATGCTTACTTTTAAAAATCTCCAAGGCCGCGCGGTTCAAACCCTTATAAGTTTTTGCTGACCGAAGGGAGCGTTCCGTCTCAAGGTCACTCGCGCGCAGTTGCATAGTGCACGTCACAGAGCCGAACGAGCATCGGATCACCTATTTTTATACTTCGGTTCACACCGCGAACTACAGAACTAAGCTACGCTAACGAGGTGAACGGATATCATCACTGGCATCATCGGATATTTCGTTCGCATCGTTTGTATCGCTGATGTAGCTTATCTCTAGAGGTCGGGATATGAAAGAAGTATAAAAAGAGGTGAAACGATGCTCGCTCGCCTCGCTCGCTCGCTCGCTGGCTGGCAGTGTGGCCTGCGCTTTAGCAACTTCTCTCCAAAAAGCCAGAACTATCCTCCAGAATAAACATCTAAACACGACGCAAACGTATAAAAAAACGAATATCTCAAGACGCAAATTCCTCAAGGAACGATGTAAAAACGCAGAAACACAAGATTGGAATAAATTATTTTAACTTTCAACGCTTTATTACCGTTGTCGGAACATGAATGAATATTATAAATTCATTGTGATGTGAGACGGGATGCTGAAAAATACAGACGTCATAAAAAAAGGAAAATGTAGGCTGAAATGTTTATGGTACTGTATTCTACGCAGTGAAGACATGTTTATGGGTTTATGACTTAGATATAGCTGTAACATTTTCTTTGTCGGTGGTGCACAGTACGTACCTACCTACGATTTTTCGACAGTTTTTGTGAACACTTTAGTAGGCTAAAAAGAAACTGCGGCTTCTAAAGCGTCTCATTCGTGATACACATGAAGACTCGTCGTGTAATCGTTTGGGTTTATTGTTGCAATGTGGATATCACACAGTGTTAGACTATCTCATAGCTTCATAATGATGGAAATTCCAGAAGAATTTTTGAATGAGGATATTGGAAACCAGTGGTGGTTAGGTTATTTTTTTTTTGGGTGGGAAATCATCAAATAACTTCTCCCGCTCTGGGTGGAGCAGGAGGGCGTGTCAGACTTTTACTGACTAAAACCCACCCGTGTTCCTTCATTAGCCCGTATGCCAGGGGCTGTGGTATCTCTTTCAAACGAACCCGCACCCCTGACAGGCATCGGCCCTTGCGGGCCCCATCATTTTTGTGCTGACATCTCTTTGAGGCGCGCGTGGAACACAACGCGCTGTCGACTTGGGCTTGGTCCTTACCGGACAGCGAGCTACCCATTACTCGCCGTCCGCAAGCTCATGCCTACGGTGGCCGGAAATCGGCCTGGGATTCCCGACGCCCAGGGCGTCTCCGTATCCTGCGGCGGCTAGGGTCGCGAGGGCGCATATGTTGCCTCTCCCTCACGTGCGCCGCCTCCCTCTTCGCGAGCATCGCGAGCATCACTGCTTCGCTGAAGGAGGTGACGGCTACCCATGCCCTCTCGCTCCGTACCATGGCCTGGACCAGGGCCGGACGCGAGAGATCGCCGCCGCCGATCGCCTCCACGAGGACACGGCGGTGCTCCACCCAAGCTGGGCAGACCGCCACCGTGTGCTGTGGTGGTTAGGTTAGAATTGCAAACAACCGCGCGCGAGCCGAGCGAACGAAGCGAGCGG
This sequence comes from Polymixis flavicincta, assembly GCA_949987655.1. Taxonomy (NCBI): domain Eukaryota; kingdom Metazoa; phylum Arthropoda; class Insecta; order Lepidoptera; family Noctuidae; genus Polymixis; species Polymixis flavicincta. Next base: position 5,328,267 of record OX465183.1, on the reverse strand, counting down.
CGAACGCTACTTATCCTTGTTACTCGACTATTTCGTAATAGCGCAAGGATGAAGTGCTGTCGGCGAAGTGTTCTGTCGGTGAAAATTCCCGTCGAATTAACTACTTGTCGGTGTTCAGTCTGTCGGCGTAGTGACTATCTGCGTAAACGCAGACAGACTGAAGTCGTACACTCGTGTAAATTATTTCATCACCACTGCTCTCAAAAAGGTGAAAGAAATCATCATGAGAAAACCGGCATGTTCTAGAACCAAAAACTCGAAGATGTGACATCCACCAAAACGCACTAGGCCAGCAAGAGGCTGATTATGAATATACTTTGTAATATTTAAAGCTTGAAAAAGGTATTCTACATACAAAAAAAACAATGAAAAAACATACAAAGTCACACATTGAAACCTGAATACAATCTAAAAATGTCGAGACTTGAGACAGCGCTAAGGAAACTGCCAACTTCCTCCCAGAGGGCGCAGGAAATAGAAATGACGATACTAGGTCTGATCTTATACTGTGAACAGTGTAGGACATGCGTAAGAATATCCACAGGATATTGGCAACACTGACAAGCAAGATACAAACATGTCTGACGTGTTGGTTTATTCAATCTGTGCTTGGAATATTTCCTGAATTCTCAGAGATTCATTTATCTTATACTAGCTTTTTCCAGTGGCTTCGCCCGCGTCTTGGGCGAAAATTATCCCACAAAAACGTATTACCGGGATAAAAAGTATCCTATGTGTTAATCAGGTTATAATCTATCTGTGTGCCAAATGTTATCCAAATTCGTTCAGCCGTTTTTGCGTGATTAAGTAACAAACATCAAAACATCTAAATATCCAAACTTAAAAACTTTCACATTTATAATTTTAGTAGAATTGGTATTACTATTACTGTTTTACTGAACATGCATCACAATGGTCAGTTAATAGCCAATATTTGTTTGTTGACTGATAAACTTTGCTGTTGACGTAAGCAGAAGAAAGAACGACTTCATAATTTAGGTACTGATGATAAAACAGAACTTGGAGAGGCCTATATCTAAGCAGGTATATATGTCATCGTAAGATTCCCAACAAGCAAAATAATCCTGGAATGCGATTTTATAATGCTACGTGGACTTATAACACTCCGATGATAGTTTTGGTGGCCGCTACTGCGCTTTTAACAGCATAAATACATGCTGTTTTTACTCAAGTACGTTTAATCCTAAAATTTGTACTTATATCGGTATATAGGATCATATTTCCTGACAAATGTAGGATCAAGACTCCTATATAAGCATGAAACAAGAGTAATTGCACTCAGGAGTAATTACTCCGGTAACTCAGACTTATATGTGCCTATAAGATATCATCTGCGGACCATTTAAATCTTTTCAACACACTTGCTCATAAAATGGCTCTAATTTCACTACAGTTAGGCACATAATGACACCTATTATCAAACTGTGACTTTTTCATTACTATTATTCACTAGTGAGTTATAGAATTGGTTGAGTTGCTTTGTTCTTAGTGAGTTACAGGTTGTTTTTTGTTTGAGTTGCTTTGTTCTTAAAAACGATGATGATGGATGATGCTGGATGATGATGGATGATGCTGGATGATGATGGGTGATGATGATGGATGATGATGAATGATGATGATGGATGATGATGGGTGATGATGAGTGATGATGGATGATGATGGATGATGATGGATGACGATGGATGATGATGGATGATGATGGATGATAATGGATGACGATAGATGATGATGGATGATGATGATGGATGATGATGGATGATGCTGGATGATGATGGGTGACGATGGATGATGATGGATGACGATGGATGATGATGGATGAGGATGGATGATGATGGATGATGATGGATGACGATGGATGATGATGGATAATGATGATGGGTGACGATGGATGATGATGGATGACGATGGATGATGATGTATGATGATGATGGATGATGATAGATGATGATGGATGAGGATGGATGATGATGGATGACGATGGATGATGATGGATGATGATGATGGATGATGATGGATGACGATGGATGATGATGGATGATGATGATTTAGTATTATTTTCTTCGCAAGTGTGTTGAAAAACGTCGTATGATACACGTGTGTATTGATGATTATCGTCCTCGGCTCTCTTAAGACCCTCGCCTGACGGCTCGGGTCTCAATGGCGCCTCAGCGATAATCACCAACGTTACACACTTGTACCATAATGTACTATTATACTCCTGTAGGAGCATGTACCAGGAATATATACACTGAGGAGCAATTACTCTTGTTATTTTTACTTATAACCTCTTATAAGCTAAAAATGTATGACCAATTTAAGTAAATTAAAGTTAAATAACTGTAAATCATTTATGTATCTGGTTTGGTTTTACAGAAACTTAAAAGTAAGCGTTAAATGAATTTCATATCCACGTTTAAAAAAATAATTGATCACCAAGATTATAACAGCACTCGGTAGGATAAAGTGTTCTCTATATCGATTTATCGTATGCCGTTTTAACCTAGACATATTTATATAGGTATTCCACAGTAGTGTTATTGTCTAAGTAATCTCAAACAATCCTGGTTAAATCTCTTAAGAAGCCACTTTTGCTTGAAACGGCCAGTACAGGTGAAAACACGCTTTATATAGTTTTGCAAATTCTATTGTAGGATTTAACATCAGCCATTTTGATTACAACTGTTTTTGTCTACAAATATTGAAAATGGATTTTAATAAGTGGAAGCAGTTTAAAAAAGTCGATATGATAAAAGAAAAGTAAAAAAAAAACATATAAAGAAATGTTAACCGCAGTGAGCAACGATTTTTTAAATTTAACTGGTGAAGACCGTATCGCGAATTCTAGCGAGGGTTCCGGCAAGATAATTGTGGTACTTACTACTTTAGATGGAAGAGGTTCAGACTAGGAAAGTACCAAATCTTTGAGCGATGTTGAAAGTGATCATAAGGAAGAACTTTCGGATTATAACAAAATTTAGAACTGCGTGATTCTATTAATAACTTGGCCTTAGATTTCAATATTTATCATGCTGCATTGAACTCTTTACTTGAAATTTTAAATAATAATATAAACAATGTTTTGCCTAAAGACGCACGAACATTACTAGATACCAATAGAGAAAACCTACACATCAGTATTTCAGCCCCAGGACACTATTAGCACAACGGTTTGATCAAATGTTTGAATTTTTTTTATCACAATGTTCCTTGTTTATCAAATGAGATTTCTCTAAACAAATGTTGATGGATTACCAGTTTTCAACAGTTCGACATACCAGTTTCGGCCTATATGATGTACACTGTTAATAGAAACCACGCTGTGACAACCGGGACATATCTCAGACAACAAGAAATGTGTAACACTCCGAGGCCATTTTAAGTTCTTTCAAGGTCGGAAATCTTTTTTGATTAAAAATCGATCGATATCCAGGAACATATCCGGCATAGTCTTGTTTAAACCATCGGCAACCTGTTATATAATTAAGTGTAAAGTGTAAATAAAAACCATGTTTAAACTGATGTTTAACCTTGCACGTAGAACAAACCCTTAAATTATTCCTTTAACTTACTTATCTATAAATATCAATCGATTTTCATCTGGTCATTGCGGAACCCTAATCGGTAACAATGGCGAATCTTTTTCGGTTTTGAGATAACCCAATATAGAACCAATATACTTATATTGGTATTATGTCACGCTTGGAAATGCTAAAATTACTTATTTTAGCACTATATCGTACTTGGAAATGCTCACCAAGACAATGGCAGCTGCCTTAATAATATTTATTTAATATTAATTAATACTAAAATGTAAATAAGCAAATTTCAAGAGGCGCTTTATTTTTTTATCAAAACATGATAGATTTCACAGAAAATTTACATTCCCCGACGACTAAGCTATAAGACTAACAATTTGACAACAATAAGATTTTGTTTTTCTACTAAGGTTGACATTAATAAATTCTGATTCATATAAATACTACACTAAAATATTTTTTTACAGAGCACAACAAGTGATACCTTCACTTCGACTATTGACAATATACATTTCTAATCTCATTTTTGACTATAACTTACTTATATTGAGATTTACAGGAGTAATTGCATTGACGTAACTCAATTACAGGAGCATTATAGTCGTATATGGCATTTCAGCGGTCTGATATAAATACCTTATAAGTAAAAGTAGACTTATAAAGTGGGCCCTTTTCCAGGGTTATATGAGGATATAAGTCTCATATAGTCCTCGATAAATGATGGTTCTAGGATAGTTTAAAAACCACTTTTTGCTAGTTGGGTTGTGAACACCCGTTAGTTTAAAATCTATCTCGCGATTTTATAAACTGTCGATAAATTGTAAACTGCACCATATTGCTTACAATGGCACCCTGACCGAATAGGTTATGTTTTTTTTGTTTTGTTTGGGAAATCATCAAATAACTTCTCCCGCTCTGGGTAGAGCAGTAGGGCGTGACAGACTTTTACTGACTAAAACCCACCAGCGTTCACCCAGTAGCGTGTATGCCAGGGGCGGCGGTATCTTTTTCGAACAAACCCGCACCCCTGGCAGGCATCGACCGTGGCGGACCCCATCGGTTTGTGCTGACATCTCTTTGAGGCGCGCGTGGAACACAACGCGCCGTCGACCTGGGCTTAGTCCTTACCGGGCAGCGAGCTACCCATTACTCGCCGTCCGCAAGCCCACGCCTACGGTGGCCGGAAATCAGCCTGGGATTCCCGACGCCCAGGGCGACTCCTGCGGCGGTTAGGGCCGTGAGGGCGCATATACTGCCTCTCCCTCGCGAGCGCCGCCTCCCTCTTCGCGAGCATTACTGCTTCGCTGAAGGAGGTGACGGCTGCTCGTTCCTTTCGAATACGTTCGGGGGAAAGGGCAGTCGGACGGCCGGTGCATCCTGGGCACGGCCAATAGTCTTTCCACTTCGGAGAGGGTATTGTCTGTGGCGAATTTCTGCGTGGGGGGGAGCTTATGCTCCTGGGTCGGTCGTTTAGACCGCCCTACGGTCGCTCACTCCCTCTTCTGCTTACAGAGGATGGGTTGAGTGGGCGTAGGAGGTTTCTCCAAGGTGGAGAAACATGGGCGGCGCTCGTTGTGCACTTACCCTGCCAACGGGCTAGCAGCGGGGGATCTGATTCTCCCGACTGCAACCGTCGAAATCGTAATCCGTAACGAGATCATGGTCATGTTTTATGACTCGGAGCGGGACGAGGATCTTGGCTTAGTCGCCCGGATCGCGAGGAAGAGAACCTCTATAAAAAATTCCTCTAATACCAAGTTTTGGTGTGCGGCGAGGGTATGAATGGCTGAGGAGTAGTGTCATCTGCAGCTTCTTAGTTGCAGGTGGCGCATCAGTCTCAAGCGCACCCCCAGCCAGGGATTGGTGGACCCCCTGGTTGGGTTACAAATGTACACTTACCTAGGGACAGGGGGTTACCCTAGGTGGACTTTTTATATCCCCCACACTCGTGGGAATCATATGGATACCAATTTTTTAAAACCAAATTTTGAGAAGTCGCCGATCGTTTTGGTCGATCGGATGAGTGTGGGTGCAATGTCGGATTCCGACATTGCATCCGAAAAAATGGCTAGCGTGACGAGCGTGAGCTCGGAGCGCGAGCAGGCTGAAGGGAGTATGGCTGGGCGTCCCTCCAAGGGAAGGAGGAAGCGCTCGCCACGCTCCCACAGTGAGGAAAACCTGCCGGCCGCTAAAGTGCCAACAGGCAGGAGCAGGCGAGGTCGCGCAGCGGCAAGTGGAGCCTCTGCTCGTTTGCCGGAGCGGGATCGTTCCGTATCGGTGTCCCAGCCCGAAACACCTGCTCCGGTGGAGCACGCGAAAAGCGTGGAGAGTGTGGACTCCGTGTCCACGATGTCGGACCTCAACGATGGCCTTCTGCTGGGGTCCAACAAGGCCGAGGCCAATGCTGCCAAACGGGCGCAGCGCAAAGCCAGAGCCGCTGACGAGGTGGAAGAGTTGGCCCGTCAGTTGCGGGAGCGGCGCTCAGCCCGGATGGCTGCCGGGGAGAGCCCATCGGCGGTGGCGCTCAGTCGCCAGGTTTTGGACGGCGTGGGCGTTGTCCTTCAGGTTGCCACTAAATCCGGCAACTTGAAGGGCACGTTCACGCGTGCTCTTAAGGAAGCGGCTGACGGCATTAAAGAGGCCGTCGAGGTCCTCCAGAGTCGGTCGAGCACTGAGGAGACGGCGAAGCTGTGGGAAGAGAACCGCCGTCTCCAAGCCGAGTTGGAGGACCTCAAGCGACAGTTTGCCGCCCAGAGGGCAGCTCCCGCGGCCACTGGATCTCCGGTCCCATTGTCGGCCCCATCAACGGCCCCATCATCGGCCCCTGCGCTTGCAGATGTGGAGGTCGAGAAGATTGCTCGCATCTGCATGATGCAGTGCGGGCAAATGGTGGGGGCTCGACTGGAGGCTATAGAGGCAAGGCTACTCCCGGCCGAAACCCTCCGCCCACCGCTCGCTGCTGACAAGCAAAGGTTAGCTGGCACCGCCAAACAATCTGCGAAGGCCAAGTCTGCGCCTACTTCCCGGACGGCCGCTGTCCCGGCGATCGCGTCCGTTCCGACTTCCCAGACGGCCGGTCCCCCGGCGACCGCTTCCGGGCCTTCTACGGAGGCCTGGACAACGGTCGTCAAGCGGGGACGCAAGAAGAAGAAGAAGGCAGCGCCGCCTCCAGTCACTGCGGCATCTTCTTCGAAGAGGGCCCAGAGGCCGCCTAGGCCGCGAGCCCCACGCTCCGCGGCTGTGGTTATTACACTGCAGCCCGGAGCGGTCGAAAGGGGCGTGTCCTATAAGTCGGTCCTGACGGAGGCCAAAGCCAAAGTCGCTTTCCCCGACCTTGGCATAACGTCGGGCGTCGGGTTTAGGACGGCGATTACGGGGGCTCGGCTGCTAGAGGTGCCGGGTTCCTCTAGCGGGGAGAAGGCGGACATCCTGGCCGCCAAGCTGAGGGAGGTCCTCAACCCCGAGGACGTTCGAGTGTCCAGGCCAATGAAGACATCCGAGCTGCGAGTCGACGGCCTGGACGACTCGACGACTCCGGCTGAGGTTGTGGCAGCCATCGCCAAAGCCGGAGGATGTCCGCCTGAGGACGTGCGCACGGGCGACATCCGAACCGGCGCTTCCGGTCTCGGAGCCATCTGGGTGCGGTGCCCAGTGTCGGCGGCAAACAAAGTCGCCGACGGTGGGCGCCTGTTGGTGGGCTGGGTTGCAGCGAGAGTCAAGCTGCTGCAACCCAGAGCGCTACGGTGCTACCGCTGCCTGGACATTGGGCATGTCCGGGCAGGGTGCACCGCCGAAATAGACCGCAGCGAGCAATGCTTTCGCTGCGGTAAGACTGGCCATAAGTCCGCCCAGTGCACAGCGGCGCCAAACTGCAGCCTCTGTACAGCTGCAGGGAGGCCCGCTGGGCACAGGGCGGGTGGAAGAGCCTGTGGCGCACCCACCACACAGAAGAAGAAGAGGAGAGGCACCAAGGCTGCCGGGGGCTCTTTACCCCCCCCTCAGCCTGGGTGCCCTACGGCCGACTCCCGGCCCAGTGATGGTGCGACGGAGGGAATGGACTGCGCATAATGGCGCCTTACCATTTCCTCCAGGGCAACATCAACCACGCTGCCAGAGCTCAGGATCTATTGATCCAGAGCATGGCAGAGTGGTCGATTGACGTGGCTGTGGTCGCCGAGCCGTATTTTGTCCCCCCCAGAGATAACTGGGTGGGAGACCTAGACAGCTCGGTGGCCATCATCGGCGGGGCTCTCGTCAACCCGTCCCGAGGTCGCGGTTGGGTGGCCGCCCTCGCGGACGGCATTGGCATTGTTGGGGCGTATTTCTCGCCCAACAAGAGCCTCGCCGACTTCGAGAACTTCCTTGTCGAGTTGGGGGCCGTCGTAGGCCGACTCCACCCTCGCCCCGTGCTGTTACTAGGGGATCTCAACGCCAAGTCTTCGGCGTGGGGATCCCTGGTGACCGATGCTAGGGGTGAGGCGCTGGAGGAGTGGGTGGTCACAACTGGCCTGGTCGTCCTAAACCGGGGCTCGGTATACACGTGCGTACGGCAGCGGGGCGGTTCGATCGTGGACGTATCGTTCGCTAGCCCTGCTATCGCGAGCCGTGTCCGCGACTGGCGTGTCGCGGTGGAGGTGGAGACGTTGTCGGATCACAGATATATCCGCTTCGACGTCTCCGCCCAGACCGCAGGCGGCCGCAGTCCATCGGCCCCGCGAACGGACGGCCCGCGCTGGGCGCGTAAGCGCATCGACAGGGAAGTTCTCGAGGAGGCCGCTATTGTCCAGGCCTGGATCCGGGAGTCGGCGACGGTTGGACCCGTCGACGTCGAAGAGGAGGCGCTGTGGTTTCGCGGGGCGATGACGCAAATCAGCGACGCGTCCATGCCCCGCGTCCACACGCAATCGGGAAGGCGCCAGGTGTACTGGTGGTCTGCCGAGATCGCGCGACTACGTGTCGAGTGCGTGGCGGTCAGACGCCAGTACACCCGATACCGGAGGCGACGTCGTCGGGTCCCTGACGAAGAAACCGCGCTGTATGAGGTGTACCGCGCGGCTAAGGAGGCTCTGTGGTTGGCCATCGGCGAAGCGAGGACGCGAGCCAGGGAGGAGATGTTGGAGACTCTCGACGGAGATCCGTGGGGGCGCCCGTATCGTGCGGTTCGAGGGAAACTTCGAGCCGCGGCGCCTCCACTCACGGAGAGTCTCCAACCCGAGCTGCTGGAAGATGTGGTCGCAGCGCTCTTCCCGGCTAGAGCGGAGCACACTCCGCCGCCGATGGCTTTGCCCACAGCCGCAGAGCCTACCTAAGAGGTCGCCATCAACGTCCCAGAGGTGACACAGCCAGAGATGAGGGCGGCCGTGATGCGGCTCCGGGCCAAGAACGTGGCTCCGGGGCCCGATGGTATTCACGGCATAGTGCTAGCCCTCGCTCTGAAGGAGCTAGAGCCCCAACTGAGAGGACTCTACACCGCGTGCCTTGAGCAGGGCCAGTTTCCCACTTTGTGGAAATCTGGTCGTCTGGTCTTGCTCAAGAAGGTGGGGCGCCCCGCGGACTCGCCGTCCGCGTACAGGCCCATAGTGCTGCTCGACGAGGTGGGTAAGATGTTTGAGCGGATTATCGCCGCCCGCCTCGTCGGCCACTTAAGCAGAGAGGGGCCTGACCTAGCCGAGAGCCAGTTCGGCTTTCGGCACGGGCGCTCCACCATCCACGCGATATCGCGGGTGAGAGTCCTGGCGGAGGAAGCTGTGTCCCGGGGTGGGGTGATGTTGGCGGTGTCCTTGGACATTTCCAACGCCTTCAACACCCTGCCCTGGAGCTGCATCCGGGAGGCACTGCAGTACCATCGGGTGCCTCCGTACCTCCGCCGCATCGTTGGGGCCTATCTGGCGGATAGGTGTGTCACCTATATGGGACGTGATGGCGGAAACCAGCGCCGCATGTCGTGCGGTGTTCCACAGGGTTCGGTCGTGGGACCGCTCCTGTGGAACATCGGGTACGACTGGGTGCTGAGGGGCGAGCTCCAGCCGGGCGTGGACCTGACGTGTTATGCAGATGACACGCTGGTCACGGCCCGGGGGAGCTCGTACAGGGAGGCAGCGTTGCTGGCGACGGCTGCGGTGTCACAGGTGGTGACCCGCATACGGCGTCTTGGCCTGGAGGTGGCCCTCAACAAGTCGGAGGCCATGGTCTTTCATGGCCCCCGGCGGGCGCCGCCGCCGGGATCACACATCGTGGTCGGGGGGTCCCGAATAGCTGTCGAGTCCACCATGAAGTATCTGGGATTGGTGCTCGACAGCCGGTGGGATTTCGGACCCCACTTCCAGCGGCTGGCGCCCAAGTTGTTGGGCGCGGCTGGGGCGCTGTCAACGCTGCTTCCCAATCTGGGGGGCCCGAGCGCCGCCTGTAGGCGGCTCTACGTGGGGATCGTGCGATCGATGGCCCTGTATGGGGCCCCGATCTGGGCGGCTGACCTGACGGCCGGCAGCATCGCTGTCTTGCGGAAACCGCAGCGAGCTATGGCCGTCAGAGTCATCAGGGGGTATCGCACGATCTCCTACGAGGCGGCTTGCGTACTGGCCGGATCCCCACCGTGGGACCTCGAGGCGAAGGTACTCGCGTCGCTGCATCGGTGGCGCGAGGACTCGAGGGCGCGGGGCGAGTGGCTGACGCCGCGACATTTGGAGTTGCGTCGGTCACAGCTTCGCGCAGCCCTGGTGGCGGAATGGCGGGACAGGCTTTCACGCCCTACCGCCGGCTCCGCCACCATCGGGGCGATCCGGCCAGTACTCGAGCGCTGGCTCGGGAGGAGGCACGGCTCCCTGTCGTTTCGGGTGACACAGGTGCTCTCGGGGCATGGTTGCTTCGGGAAGTACCTGTGTCGCATAAACAGGGAGCCGGACGCTCGGTGTCACCACTGCGTCGACTGTCGGGAGGACACGGCGTGGCACACGCTGGCAGAGTGTGCCGCTTGGACGGAGCCGCGCCGTGCCCTCATCTCAGGAGTAGGCAGTGACCTGTCGCTGCCGGCCGTTGTCGACTCGATGGTCGACAGCGAGGAGTCCTGGGACGCGGTGGTGTCCTTCTGCGAAGCGGTTATTTCGCAGAAGGAGGCTGCGGAGAGGGAGCGGGAGATCGCTTCCGCTAACCCGATCCGCAGCAGACGCACCGGGCGTCGGCGGAGGGCGGACAACGCCCTCTTCCAGCCCCCCTGAATGGGTCCAGGGGCGACGGACTGGGGAATCCGTCGCCCCCTACTTCTTAGGACCCGAGATGGCGGCGCGTAGTGTTCCACGCGCGCCTCTCTTTGATGTGGGGGGGAGTTTAACACCTCACTCCCCCCCTATCGCGAGGTGGCCCGCATAGGCGGGCCGGCACTAGTCGGGGATCGCGGAAGACTTACTAGTTCCCGTGATCCCCGGCGTAAGTGAGAGACGGAACACCGGGGTGGTTTTAGTCAGTAAGAGTCTGACAGACCCCTCCGCCCTCCCCGGGGCGGAGGACATCCATGAGGATTTCCCCCCGTCATCAAAAAAAAAAAAAAAAGGTTAGAACTGCAACCAACCGCGCTTCCAAGTTAGTGGCAGTTACTTGCCTATTTACTAATATTAGCGCAACGCATGCAACTTGATACCATTTCACAATTTGTGGGTTTGCCACGGACAGATTATAAACTATCGAAAAATAGTGCGTTAAATTGTAAATGGTTTTTGCAGTTCGCAAAGTTTCCATACTTTTTTTAATCTCCCGAGATAGATAATAAACCGACGATGTTCATAATTTTATGGTGACATGAATATCTAATTCCTTTAAACGAGCAATTCTTGTAAATATATAATCTGAATCTCGGAAACGGCTCCAATGATTATCATGGAATTTAGTATGCAGGGGTTTTCGGGGGCGATAAATCGATCCAGATAGGTTTCATTTTTAGAAAACGTCAAACAAAAAAAAACCGAGTAATATACAGGATAAGTTTTTATCCAGTGCGCAAACTGTAACCATGAATTCAGCATATCATTCTAGACCCCCTAGCGCAGATTTTTTTTGCCGGTTATACTAAAAGAAATCAGCTGTTTCATACATTTTGACCGCGTAGGTATTGCACTTTTCTATGAAACAGCTGATAACTTTTTGTATAACCGGCGAAAAATTTACGTAATACCGCAAAAACGTAAATACCGCAATGAATGTTGTTGAACTGTCAAAAAGAAAGTCGTTCCTAATGTTAGTGTGTTACACCGTCACCCCTCAGTCATTCCAACACGATCCCATTGTCATTTTGCTAAAAGTTCGTGATTACGAACTTTTAGCAAAATGACAATGCAGATTTGCTAAATTAATAATGGTCTATCAGTGGTCAGTCAATGGACTCGTAATAGAATTGTGTTATAATGGCATTTTCGTATTGCCATTATTATAAAACCCGTTAGTAGAAATGATTTTCCAAAAAATACTACTAAATTTGAACATTTATTCATGCCAGATTTCATTTTATATGTAGGTACATATATTTTTACATATAATTTTTTAAGGTATTATTTTAGGAACTGTCAAAATTTTAGCATTATGTACGAGATTACCAATAAATGCCATTTCTTTCAATGGAATGTCAGTGGCTGACCATAGTCCGATCGGATCGGAGATCGGAGTCATAATGACGCCATTATATTAGTAGATTACCAAACTTGTCAAAATCAACAATTATGAAATCAATGATAGACTATTCTGACACTATTGTGATAGCAGACTTGAGGCCCTGGTATTGAAACATAGGTGTTCACAAACACGTTCACATTCTGGTATGTAAATAAATATTGTGTATTCATGGCACTTTTTTATTATGCTCAACTCCAAAAATTCCAAGCGCGGTATTTTATAGCCTGCACCTACCTCAAAAATGGACTATCAAATGTTTAAAAAAAAACAAAACCCACTAGTAGTTCCAGAGAGATTAGCGCGTTCAAAGAAATAAACTTTTTATTAGTAGTATAAATAGATTCGCCTTCAACGAACTCGTTCGCGTATTGATAAATAAAATTATAATAAACTCCAAATTTTGAACGCAGCTAAAAGCATTAGCCGTTTTTTTTTTTTTTTTTTTTTTTTTTTTTTTTTTTTTTTTTTTTTTTTTTTTTTGGGTGGGACATCATCAAATAACTTCTCCCGCTCTGGGTGGAGCAGGAGGGCGTGTCAGACTTTTACTGACTAAAACCCACCCGTGTTCCTTCAGTAGCCCTTAAGCCAGGGGCTGTGGTGTCTCTTTCGAACAAACCCGCACCCCTGGCAGGCATCGGCCCTTGCGGGCCCCATCATTTTTTTTGTGCTGACATCTCTTTGAGGCGCGCGTGGAACACAACGCGCCGTCGACTTGGGCTTGGTCCTTACCGGACAGCGAGCTACCCATTACTCGCCGTCCGCAAGCCCATGCCTACGGTGGCCGGAAATCGCCCTGGGATTCCCGACGCCCAGGGCGTCTCCGTATCCTGCGGCGGCTAGGGTCGCGAGGGCGCATATGCTGCCTCTCCCTCACGTGCGCCGCCTCCCTCTTCGCGAGCATCACTGCTTCGCTGAAGGAGGTGACGGCTCCCCATGCCCTCTCGCTCCGTACCATGGCCTGGACCAGGGCCGGACGCGAGAGATCGCCGCCGCCGATCGCCTCCACGAGGACACGGCGGTGCTCCGCCCAAGCAGGGCAGACCGCCACCGTGTGCTCCACCGTGTCCTCAGGGCGATCTTCGCAGTGGAAACACCCGGGCGTTTCCTCCCGCCCTATCCGAAACAGGAACCTCCCGAAACAAGAGTGTCCGGTGAGGACCTGCGTCAGGCGGAAGGTGAGGACGCCATGCCGCCTCTCAAACCACTCCTCAAAGAGGGGACTTACCGCCGCAATCGTGGCGTGCCCAAGAGCATTAGCCGTCAGTGGTGACATTGACATCTTTCAAATCACATACGTTGCCACTAGCGAACTAAGGATATCGCAAAAGTGATAATGTTATTCTTATTCGAATGACATGAATAATAACTCATACTGCTTTTACTTATATACCTAATATCCATAAGTAGTTATAGATCACGGGAAAGTAATTTGCACTTCAAGTCATCTCGCGTTGGTACTTGTTAGCAGTCTGATTTTAACTGAAAGTCTTCGAACTAATCTATAACCGTTAGTACCTACCTACATAAGTACGTTACTTCTAGGAAACTTGGACCGCAATCTTCGGTCTGCCAATATGCCGAGTAAAGCTTTGAGTGGCTTTTACTATTTATTGGAAAGGGGAGCTAAATTAAAACGAACATAGATTAGTTGACTATTGATAGTCTCTTCCCGTTTGCCTAGCGGTCGCAAGCGCTACGGCTGAGCACGAACTATTTATTTTATTATATTTAATACTTCTTGTATTAAAAATACTAAAATAAGCGGTAAAAATAATATAAACTCAATTATTTATCGGGGTAGGCTAGCAGAAAATTCTGTAAAATATCGGACCTGCATTAAAAGTATTGTGTCTATTACAAATACCTAGATAATTATTGCAAAAGCAAACAACAGAAATACCAATATTTCAAAACGTTTTTCTACAATCTCTACCGACCGCAGCTACATAAACAAAAATATTTGTTTTGGTCCTCATATTTGCAGTGTTGATTGGCTCGTGTAAAAAAATACACACTGTTTTACATAACACAAAAGAAAAGTTCGTATCTATATATTTTTTGGTAAATATTTGCCCGGGTAAACACTGGCACGTAAGAATCTTTGGGGAATAAGCATTGAGTTACATATATATCAATGGGAATAAGTAAAAAAGTTGGCGACAACCACAATTTAGGAATTTCGAATGAATTTGTAATCTGCAGGTTTAAAATGTAAAGTGGCCACTAGTATCTGAGCATAATCAGCCTATGATGTTCCCACTGCTGGGACAAAGGCCTCCTCTCGATGGGAGGGAGGGGCTGAAATCCACCACGCGGGCGCAGTGCGGATTGGTACATGTCTTTTTGGTTTTAGGACATGCCATTATCCTCACGATGTTTTCCATCACCGTATTGAGAACAGTTGTGATGAATTAATTTGCACAAAATAAAGCGTCTAAGGTTCGAACCGTAAATCGCGGCCGTTACGACTGGACTGTTTATAACAATATAAGCGTCAACTAGAGAATCTTCTCCCGTTTTTCGTCGATTAATAATGTAATTAGCCCTATTGTACCAAAATCTGTAACGCTGCATGCCCTTTTTCCAATGCATCATGAATGTTTGAAAAACGATGAAGTTCAAATACAAAGAAAAATCCTACTTCCTACTCATCATCTGCATCACCTGCCTTTTCCCAATCACGTTGGGATCGGCTTCCAGTCTAACTGGATGCAGCTGAATACCAGTATTTTATATGGAGCGACTGCCTATCTGACCTCCACAACCCAGTTACTGGGTAATACGATACCCCTTGGTAAGACTGGTTGTTAGACTTTCGGGCTTCTGACGACCCGTAACGACTGTCCTAGATCCACAAATGACAGCCGGGACCAACGGCTTAACGTGCTTTCCGAGGCACGGAGGGGTGGGTCTTGGTATGTAAAGATGGTCACCCATCCACGGACCAACCGCGGCAAGCGTAGCTTAAACTGATCGATCGACCCGTGCGGCTTATGCTACTTGGCCACAAGCCCCTCCCAGCCTACTTCCTACTATCCTTACTAATATTATAAACGCGAAAGTTTGTATGTCTGGATGTATGAATGTTTGTTACTCTTTTACGCAAGAACTATTGAATGGATTGGGATGAAATTTGACACAGAAATAGACTATAACCTAGATTAACACACAGGATACTTTTATCCCGGTAGTACGTTTCTGCGGGATAATTTCCGACTTCCACGCGGACGAATCCGCGGGCGGAAGCTAATAATATTATAAATGTGAAAGTTTGTGAAGATGTTTGGATGTTTGTTACTCAATCATGCAAGAACCCCCCTCCCCCGAGTGGGTTCCCGCATTGTCGTTGCGGGGGGGCTCAGTAACCGTGGATTCCGGCCACGGTGAAGCCAAGAGGAACCCAAAGGTGGGGCCGCTCGTCAGGGCTTTTGCCTCAAAGCCGACGACGTAGCGGCCAAAAAGTAGGTTGCGGTGAGGTGCACCGCAACTGAGGTGGGCCGCGATGTCGAATGGGAGGCATCGCGGCTGAGGGTTACGGGCTGCGATAGAGGAGGAGTGCCGGTGCTTCTGAGCAGCGCTCTTCCCTTCCGTGGCCTGGACGGGGCCGCCACCGTTTGATGGCGGACGCGGTGGGGCCGCAGGGGAAGAGGAGTGTCGGTATAGCGTCAGCCGCTCTCCCTGTCCCCTGCGGCCGAAAAGTGGTAGACGGGACGGCGCGTTGTGTTCCACACGCGCGCCGTCAAAGATGTCAGCAACCACAGGTGGGGTCCGCAAGGGCCGATGCCTGCCAGGGGTGCGGGTTTGTTCGAAAGAAATACCACAGCTCCTGGCATACGGGCTACTGAGGGAACACGGGTGGGTTTTAGTCAGTAAAAGTCTGACACGCCCTCCTGCTCTACTAGCAGAAGAAGTCATTTGATGATTTCCCAGCCAAAAAAAAAAAAAAAAAAAAAAAAAACATGCAAGAACGGCTAAACGGATTTTGATGAAATTTGTCACACAGAGAGTTTATATCCTGGATGGATATTTTTTATCTCGTACGTTCCCGTAGGATAATTTCCGAACGCCACGCGGGTGAAGCCGCTGGAAAAAGCTAGTGTCCCAATAATTTACATACTCAGCCTATAACGTTCCCACTGCTGGGATACAGGCCTCCTCTCGGTGAGAGGGAGTGGGCCGTAATCCACCACGCGGGCCCAATGCGGGTTGGTAGATGTCACATGTCTTCGAATTTTTGGTTCTAGGACATGCCGGTTTCCTCACGATGTTTTCGTTCACCGTTTGAGAGCAGTGGTAATGAAAGTATTTACACAAAGTAATGCGCCTGGCTGAGTTCGAACGGACGACCTACAACTCGTTAATCGCGGCCGTTACGACTGGGCCACCACTGCTCTCCCAATAATTTTCTTGTGGCTTATACACTTATGACTGCTTCGTTAGTCTAGTGGTTGTTAGAGCTACTGCTGAGCATGGGGTCCGGGGTTTGATTTGGTCAGACAAAGTGTTACTGGGTTTTTAGCCATTTCTCAGTATCTGCAGGCAATCATTAATTCACTCTAACTTACGCAAAATAGCTTCAACTCGAAATTTACCAACAAAATACAAAAAAATATATTTAAAGTTAAGATTAATATTACCCATAAATACGTCTTAAACCGCCAAAAACCCGAGTCAGACTGATCGAAAGAGATAACAGTCGGGTGAATGGAGTAGAAGTCGGCTTAGAGAGATTGGCTTCAGTTTATTATAAGCTGGAACTGGATGAAGTGAACGTAATCATGAAAGCTTTGTCGTGTCGCAATGAATTCATCTGAAAGCCTTAGTACTACGAGTGGATCGAGATTGGCGTTTTATAGCACGATACTTTATATTATGTGTACAGTAGGATCCAAAAGCGGAGTACCACTCTCAAAAAGTAATAGATTGACACTACGGTTTAACTTACGACCTTCTTATATTAAGTAATTTCTATACTGTAGACACACACACTCTCATACGTCTACAAATGATTGTATTCCATAAATTCAACCGTTAAAGTAAATGACGTGATAGCTTAGTGGTTCCTGAACTTGGATTAGCGCCATCGTACGCAACGCGTCTCGGGTTCGAATCCCACGCGCGGTGTGCTAGCCTTTTTATTGTTTTAAAAATCGCTTTTGACTATAGTTTCTTGTTCTGTTCGTCTTGTTCACTAAACTCGTAAAACTTTATCAATATACCCACAGAAACCTAAATAAATTTAAATGATAGTTAACTTACGACTCATTCGACGTGACATATAGAACGGTGTTGGTTGTTATTGTGTGCTAGTGACGTGTGTTTAATCTATTAGCGGGCTTCTAGTTCATTTTAAAATGTAAGCAAATTGAATAATAGAAATGAAATGAAAGCGAATATTATTGCGCTGCATAAAAGCGGACTTAAATATCACAAATAACTGATGAAACCGGCCTGAGTGTGAGTATTATGATTTAATTATTTTATTAAGCACTTATTTAAAGTATAACTGCTGATCCTTGTAGTAATTTTTAAACCTTTTATAAATATCATAACGTCTAAATAGAAGAAAAATATAAAATTTCAAAGTAAATTTATTTCCTAAATTAAATATTTATGTGAAATTTGTATTTCAAATAATTTTGTTTCTAAATAGTAATACATATTAGTATGTATTTTGTTTAGTAGCCTAACAGTACCCCTTTTTTGTTTTAGTGAAATACTGTGAGTCAGTGGATGAAAAGATATGAGGAAGGCGGTAGCCTTGCCCGTCGAAAGCAAAGTGGAAGACCCCAGCTTATAAAAGAAAGCGACAGCACAAGTGGTTTCAAAAAGACAAGACATTTTGCCAAATTATTCATAGTGCGCTGTGCACTCCACGCAGAAGGTTTGCATCATGGAAAACCAGCTCAAAAAACATAAACATTAACATTAAGATATAAATTAGAAATATTTATTATTATTGACTTTTATTGATTTTAGTAATATTCACATAATATTGTGTCATATCCGTAATATGGATTATTTCGAGGTTTAGTTTCAATCTTCTTTTCGTAATGAAAATGATTACTTAAGCTATAACTTCGATAAGTCCTATTAAATACAATTTGTTAACTTTGAGGTTTGAGAGAACTAACTCACTCGCAGTAGATTTATTCCAATAGTAGTACTACTGAGTCATTTAATTGTATTGTGACAACTTGTCTGCATTTGTTATTTTTACGTGGGTAGATTTGCGTAGAAAAATGTGATTTCTTTAGAGTACCGCACATTGTAGTAATTACAGCACAATATTATTATATTACTAAGATACAATAGCCTGATTATCATGGTTCACCAATTAGCTACTTTAATTCAATAATTGTTCTTTATGAGAAAATAAACTGTTAACAAGAAATTATTAGTAGTTATTTTTATACCTACTTCATAAAATTATAACGAATAAACATTTTGTAATCACATAATCTTCTTAATCCTTTGTTTAAATAATAATTTAAGTAATTTAAAAAAAACATTCTCGTATAACGAATAATAAAAGAACTGATGAAATTGTTGAAAAGAAAAATAAAAGTTTCTTCGGGAGATTTGAACCCAGACCATTGTGTTTCTTAATCAATGACAATACGCTGCGAGCTACCGAGACTTGATATTCGAACGTGAATTTTAGCGATCGTATGAACCGACCAAGGTCATACGTAGTTACTACCAGGGACCGGACAACCCCGCTTAAGAGTTAAGCCTTTTGACAGGGTAACCCGTACATGGGGTAATTCATATCGCAGTGTTACCTTTTGTTCGAGTTTCATGCGCGAAACCCAGCGAAATGGTTAACACCTTTACTATGGTAACCACGTGAAGGGGTTAACCCCTTCAACGTCTTAAGCCTTTGAAGGGGTTACCTTCACGAAAAGCTTTTATTCGTGTTACCCTGAATTACCTAATCAACTTGAGCTGCATGTTTATACTTGTACCCTAGCGGCGACGCGGCGCGGCGGTGTGGCGCCTCTTCGTCTTACTATTTTCATTTAGTTATTGCGAATTTGACAACAAAGTGACGATAGATATGCGATAGTCCGGTCAAAATAAACATTCACCCTTGCATACATTCCTAAGAAGCTGAATTTTTACATAAACGTTAGGGATACTATTATAATGAAAAGTCTCCATCGATCCCATGTGTGCAATTTGTTTTTATTCAGGGTCAAAGTTTGCTAAAATGAGTTTTTTGATTTTTTTTGCGAAACGGTTAGTTTTATGATAAAAATAGGTCAGATAAAAATTGTAGATCATGCAATTATGTCTCTACAAAAAATTACCTTCCACTTTATTCCCCTTTTTTTTGGGTTGGAAAATCATCAATGACTTCTCCCACTCTTGACGGAGTGAGAAGGCGTGTCAGAGTTTTACTGACTAAAATCCACCCGTGTTCCTGCCTG
Source organism: Polymixis flavicincta (assembly GCA_949987655.1). Taxonomy (NCBI): domain Eukaryota; kingdom Metazoa; phylum Arthropoda; class Insecta; order Lepidoptera; family Noctuidae; genus Polymixis; species Polymixis flavicincta. Next base: position 5,308,619 of record OX465183.1, on the reverse strand, counting down.
TGCCAGGGCCACGGTAACTCTTTCGATCAAATCCGCGACCCTGGCAGGCATTGGCCCTAGCGGACCCCTTTCATTATTGCTAACATCTCTTTGACGTGCGCGTGGAACACAACACGCCGTCGACCCGGGCCTGGTCCTTACCAGACGGTGAACGATCCATTGCTCACACTGCGCAAGCCCGCATCTACGGTGGCCGGGAGTCCGCTACAGAGTCCCGATGCCCAATCCGTCTCCTGTGGCGGCTAAGGGCGCGAGAGCACACGGATTGCCTCTCCCTCACGCTCTCCGCCTCCTTCTTCGCGAGCATTCCTGCTTCGCTAAAGGAGGTGACGGCATCCCATGCACTTTCCTCCGCACCATGACCTGGACCAGAGCCGGACGCGAGAGATCGCCGCCGCCGATCGCCTCCACGAGGACACGGCGGTGCTCCACCCAAGCAGGGCAGATCTCCATCGTGCCCTCCTGGCGATCCACACAATGGTGACACCCGGGTGTTTCCTTTGGCCTTATCCAGAATAAGAACCTCCCGAAGTAGCCGTGTCCGGTGAGAACCAGCGTAAGGCGGAAGGTGAAGACGCCGAGACCCCTCTTTCCCTCCGTGTCCAGCACTGGGTTGCGACACTTTCCATGACGTCATGAGATCCCACCGGAGCTGTCCGTTGTGCCGTAATTTCTTGCGGCGGCGGAGTTACGCCCCAGCGTTTTGCCTCCTCGCGCCGCTCCCACACATGCGCGAGGACTTTTTGTCTCCAGATCTCATGGTGGCAATCTGGCAAAGAGGCTCGCTGCCTCACCGGAGTTCGGACGGTATCCCGGGACTAGCCGGAACACTTTATCTCCTAAGATTCACCATTTCTGAGAAAAAGCGATTCTAAAATTTACTTAAGTTGTAGGTATTCGCCATAATGTGCACACATTTCCACGCCACCTACGAGGTAGTGTTACTTGACGCGTTTTTTTTAAGCGCTATTGATCAGGCCGGCTGACCACCAGACGAGCAGCAAGGCATGCACGAGAGATAAAAAAGCTGACTCAAATTGTAACACTGGGCCCTCGAAGTCAGCTCGCTCACCGCCCGCCGACAATAACGCCCAGGAAAGGGCTAACGGGGAGGTGATAGTTACCCAGTAATAGAAAGAAAGACCCGGCCCCAGACCTTCGTCTTCTCCAAGCCAATATCAATCGTTGTGCCAGGGCTCAGGACCTTTTGCTCCAGGCACGGTCAAGTGGTTGATCAACGTTGCCATCGCCGCCGAAACATACTTTGGTCCTCCCAAGGATGACAGGATGGGTGACATTGATGGCTTTATCTTGACCCTGGCTGGCCGCTGGCACTCTGTCCCTAGAGACCTTTAGTCGGGACGGGGCTTTTGTAGCGGCCTTAGTCGAAAATATTATGGACTTGGAGATTTATTTCTCACCCAACCGACCTCTCGCTGATTTTGAGACTTTATTTCGGAATTGAACCCAGTCGTCAGTCGAAGCCGTCCCCACCCCGTCCTTTTCATGGGGTACTTCAACGCCGAGTTCACAACTTGGGGTTCCCCAGCAACGGATGCACGGGGTGTGTTATTACAAGAGTGGGCGATGGAGTCAGGCCTACTGCTGCTAAACCGGGGATCTGTTCAGACATGTGTGCGGCAGTGGGGTGGGTCTATAGTGGACTTATCGTTTGCTAGTCCTGCTGTGGCACGCTCTGTTCAGGACTGGCGTGTATTATAGGAGGTGGAGACGTTGTCGGACTACAGATACATCCAGTTTGACGTTTCCGCCCAGACTTCGAGTGGCCCGGTCCAAGCGGCCCCGGCCCGGGTTTAGGATGACTGGCGATGGGTGGTCAAGTGACTGAACCAGGAAGCTCATCTGGTGGCCTCAATGGTCCATGCCTGGTTAGACTCACCAGTCAGGTCTATCGATATTAAGGACGAAGCAGAATGGTTCCGGGAGGCCATAACCCAAATTTGTGATGCTGTGTTGCTCCGCGTTCAGTCTCCATCTGCCAGGCACCAGGTGTATTGGACGTCACAAGATATTGCGCAGTTGCACATCGCATGCGTAGTGGCGTGGCGTCCGTACACTAGGCACCGACGAATCCGCCGACGAACACCAGAAGCGCTAGTAAGAGAGACGGAACGGTGTGAGGTGTACATAGTGGCGGTGGCGGAGTGGTGGTAAATTGGATTGTTAATTGATATATTATTTGCTGTGTCTAATGGACTAATTTAGAATCAATTGATGCTGTGTAGCGTCTGACATCTTATGTTTGTACGCCGTTCAGGCAAAACATGACTGTCTTAATCATAATTTGCCGTAACATCTTGCATGCTGTGTGTATGCTATACTCATGTTTTGGACAAATAAAAAAATATTTTATCTTAAGAAGGCTCTTCACCTGGAAATTAAGCAGGCACGGACCGAAGCTCATGATAAATTGCTGGCAATTCTAGGACGGGATACGTGGGGGCGACCTTACCGTTTGGTTAGGGGCAAACTTCGCTCGTGGGCGCCCCCATTGTCCCATAGCCTCCAACGCTGCTAGAAAGAGTGGTGAGCGCTTTATTCCCCTCTCAAGGGGAGCACACACCACCTGATATGGTTCCGCCTACTATAGTGCCCAACGCGGAAAACGAGGATGACGACGCGCCTGAAGTGACCCAGGTAGAACTGAGAGCAGCAGTACAAAGGCTTAAGGCCAAAAACACTCCAGGACCAGACAGCATTCATGGGCGTGCATGGGTTCTGGCCATGAGGGCTCTCTGGCCCCGCTTAGTAGGACTCTTGAGTGCATGTTTGGAGAGGGGCCAGTTTCCACGCTAGTGAAAGACTGGAACGCTGGTCCTGCTAAAAAAAAGAAGGGCATCTTGCGGGCTCTCCATCCGCTTACCGGCCCATTGTGTTGCTGGATGAGGTGGAAAAACTCTTCGAGAGAATGATTGCAAACCTTCTCATTCAGAACATGGCAAGAGAGGGGCCGGATCTGATCTGATCGGAACCGGTTTGGTTTCTGTAGGGGGTGCTCTGACGGACAGAGAGTATATTTTAGAATCGCTTTTTTACTTGTTTATTTATGTGATAATTGCATGATCTACATTTTTGTGAGTGAGCTAATTTTATCATAAAACTAACCGTTTCGCAAAAAAAAAACATCTTTGCGAACTATTACCTTGTATAAAAAAAATTGCACACAGGGGAACGATGGGACGACTTTTCACAATTTCATTATAATGGTATCTGCAACAATTTTATGCTTCTTGGGAATTTACGCAAGAGTAGGTACGCCTATTTTTCGGGCTAATTTGACCGCGCTATAATAACGGTGTCCAGCATCTCGCCTCGGCTGTGCATTTTCACAGAAACAGTAACTAAATATACATATATACCCGTAAGTTATAAGAAATATAATAGGCAGTAATACCACACACACTTAAACAAAAACATAGCTAAATTGCTTTTAATATCTTCAGTAGTTCCGTCCGAGTTTCGAATTAAATGACGAATGATGAGAATGTAAACAAGTATAGACACGAAAAAGAAATATTACAATGTTTAGCATGTGCGACAAACAAAATTGAACTGTAAAATCATATTGGCAATAATTAGTATTCCATGTTTACAAGTCGCTCGGTACATGCAACCATGGCGCCGCCGGGCAGAAAGATGTCACGTGCGGTCGTGGTTATACAATTTTCAAACTTATGTCGATTACAAAGAGTGGATATTACAATGTGTTGGAATGGAATGGGTTACCCTGTTACAGTGTTACAGGGTATTGAAAGGTTAACTTGTTCGGAAGGGGTTACATTGCACCCATTCGACGGTGTAACATGTATCAAAGGGTTTATTTTTTAAGCGCTTAAAAAAACCCCTTCAAAAACCCTTTCAACGAGTATCCGGCCGGTCCCTGGTTACTACGTAACACAGTACAGACAGAGACAGAGTACTCTGTGCGACGACGGTATGTTTTTTGAATCTTTCGACGACAGTGGTGTGTGAGTACCTACTGTGGTGTGCGGTCTGGTTACATCACTTATACACACAGCTGTAGGTACGGCCTGGACTGCGAGTCATTACAGTCATAGCAATATAACCCTTAGCATGAGAATGGACTCTTGACCGCGACCGTACATAATCCCTTAGTATTTTGTTAGAGAATTTAAACCTAAAAATAAACCTCCGTAAGATTCAAGTATTTACCGAAGGACGGCTTTTTTTTGCGGTGGGAAATAATCAAATGACTTCTCCCGCTCTGGGTAGAGAGCAGAATGGCGTGTCAGACTTTTACTGACTAAAACCCACCCGTGTTCCCTCAGTTGCCCGTGTGCCAGGGGCGACGGTTTCTCTTTCGAACAACCCGCACGCCTGGCAGGCATCGGCCCTTGCTGACCCCTCGGTCACCCTGCGATCGGTCAGCACAGTCGCCCCGCCGCGCGCCGCCTACCACTTTTCGGCCGCAGGGGATAGAGAGAGCGGCCAACGCTATATCGACACTCCTCTTCCCCTGCGGCCCCTCCGCGTCCGCAATCAAAAGTAAAGCCATTTTTCAATTTGAACCTAGTGTTTTTTCGGAAGTCGGTTTTTTTTTTACTTTTTAAGGTACCTACCCATACACTTGCTATGTAAACAACAGTGACAGGAAGCAGCAGATTATCATCAAGATACATAAAGTGGATTAAAAACGTATTATCGAGGCTAACGCAAAAACTACCAAAGCAAAGTTAGTACTTACATGAGACCCCTGAACCCTATCCTAAAAAAAAATATTTTTGAAATCCATCCACAATTGACGGAGATGTAGCTGAACAAACTTACAAAAAAAAAACTATGGCAAATTGAGAACCGCCTCCTTTCCGAAGTCGGTTAAAAATAAATAGCATTTCATATTTCTTAGAAGAAACCCTTTGACATTGAGATGAGATTCAGATATGATATCTACAAACAAGCTGTTCATCCAATTTTGATGTGGAACCCTAAAAAAGGGCCGTAGGGTAATCCGATCAAATCAAAATTGTGAGCGAAATCTACCAATCTTCATTTATATTTTTTGTTCACATCTCACATGATACATGTATAAGTTTTCGCCTATTTAACACAAAAATCTGATTATAATTTTAGTCCTAGGCTCATCACAGGTATCAAAATTGGGAGCGAATTCTACTGATGTTCATTTTATTTTATCATTATTTTACATGTAACATATTGTCATATTGTTCTAAGTTCTCGCCAATTTTGTAAAAAAATCTGATTACAAGTTTAGTCCTATGTCTCTATGACATACAAATCTGATTACAAGTTTAGTCCTAGGTCTCTATGACATAACAATCTGATTACAAGTTTAGTCCTAGGTCTCTATGACATAAAAATCTGATTACAAGTTTAGTCCTAGGTCTCTATGACATAACAATCTGATTACAAGTTTAGTCCTAGGTCTCTATGACATAAAAATCTGATTACAAGTTTAGTCCTAGGTCTCTATGACATTAAAGTCTGTATACATCCCTACTAATATTATAAATGCGAAAGTAACTCGTTACGCTTTCACGCCTTAACCGCTGAACCGATCGTCATGAAATTTGGCCGAGATATAGCCTGGGATATGGGTAAGGACATAGGCTACTTTTTTACGCGATAACCGACATCCACGCGGGCGGAGCCGCGGGCAAAAGCTAGTATAATATAATTTGAAGTCGCTTTTCGTGTCTGTCTGTAGCATAAGCATAATCTGCCTATAATGTTCCCACTGCTGGGACACAGGCCTCTAAGTGTGCGAGAGTGGCCCGTAATCCCCCACGCGGGCCCAGTGACAGTGCATGTTGGTAGATGTCACCGAGTTTTTGGTTCTAGAACATGCCGATTTCCTCACAATGTTTTTCTTTACCGTTTTAGGGGGCAGTGGCGATGAAATAACTTACAAAAACAAATTAAAGCGCCTTTCTGGGTTCGAACCTACGACGTAAAACTCGTAAGTCGCGGCCGTTACCACTGGGCCACCACAGCTTGCCCTTACTCGGTAGATGGGTTATCAATAATTTACAATAGATTACTTCAACAAACTTAACACCTAAACTGTTCTAAGTTGAAGTTCAAGACAGCTCACTTAAGGTCAAGGTCTTCAATAATGTAGTACCTAATGGTAGAACTTGAAGCTGCCGCAAATAATGTACAGTCTCAAGCATATACACCGTGACTTTTTAGTCGTCTTACAAAAAGGGACCACTCAATGTATCCGACATAAAATACCTCTAGACGTGATTAAAAAATTGTCACCATTAATTAAGATAATCGTACACACGGCTACACATTAAGCTATACAGTTCCAGTATAAGCTGATCTCGCATTGTATAGGATTTCCGTACAGTGCGAGATCAGCGTAAACTGGAACAGCTTGATGTGTAGCTGTGCGTACAAAGAATAATAAATAATGCTTTAGCATTATGAAATACCCTGTTAATAATGTTTACGTATCAAAGGGTAGAAGATGCGACCCATAACATTCCATCATTCATTGCATCTCCATATCAGGGTGTCTCAAACTACGACATGCGTTTTAGTGAATATTTTCTTCTTTTTAGTAACTCGATTTTTTTATTTTTTTAAATGTATTGTAGTCATCAGATACATGAAGTGGGCTGCCGTTGTAAGACGACTAAAATGTCACGGTGTATACCTTACAACCAGTCTGACTAGCCCTTTCCTAACTATGTTGGAGTCGGCTTCCTGTCTAACCGGTTGCAGCTGAGTACCATATTTAAAATGGAGCGACTGCCTATCTGACCACCGCAACCCAGTTAGGTACTGGGTAATACGATACCCCTTGGTAAGACTGGTTGTCAGACTTTAGGACTTCTGACGAGCCGTAACGACTGTCAAAGATCCTCAAATGACAGCCGGGACCAACTAAGACTAAGCGTACTTTCCGACGCACGGAGAGGTCTTGGTACTTAAAGATGATCACCCATCCAAGCACCCACCGCGGCAAGCGTAACTAAGCCTGATCGATCAACCCATGCGGCTATTATTACTTAATCACAACTAATCACAAGCCCTTCATAAACACCTTAAGAAATGGGAAATACAAAAGCTGTTTTCTCCTGAGCTTAAAATTGCAACTTTAAGAAAAGACCTACAGGAAAAGTTTTTATCCAGTGCGCAAACTGCAACCAAAATAAAAATCAGCTGTTTCATAGAAAAGTGCAATACCTACGCGGTCAAAATGTATGGAACCGCTGATATTTATTTTTATAACCGGCGAAAAATTTCTGCGGTAGGGGTTCTAGAATGATATGCTGAATTCATGGTTACAGTTTGCGCACTGGATAAAAACTTACCCTGTATTTCATAATCAGATTTTTCTCATAAAGTATCAATATCATCAGTTCATTAAAAACACTTTCACAAGTGCTAATCTTGCGCAGTGGTAGTTACCGAGCAGTCCACACTACAGAATACCACATAACTTAAAGACGCGTCGTATTTGATCGCGATCCTCAGCATTGAGGGAACGATGAAGAAGAAAGTGTAAGTTATGCTCATGACTGTACCTTCCAACTTACAATACACTAAATAATAGCTCGTTCAATATCGCTTAGTATTCGGTTATAAATTAATATGAATTGTGACTGTATTTCAATGTTTAACTGCTTGTAATGTGTTCTTGTTATGTATGGTTCTAGATTATTTTCTTTAATTCGTTGAAATATACATAAAAATTATATTTTTAAATATTCGATTTTATAAGTATAAATAAAAACATTTAAAAATATAAAAAATAGTAGCCCACCGGTCTCGAGAACAGGGTCCAAGCTATCGGTGGTCTGGGCTGCTGAGCGGAGAACCTCCTTACTATACGCGCCGTGTCCAGTATTACTGCTTTATGGATCAAGCCCTTGGTCCAGCTGCCTAACGAGAGCCTCCCGAGGTGTAGGTCGAGTTTCTTGGCTATAATGCCATTGGCCGTCACGACTATCGGCACAATGACTGCTGTATCCACATCCCACATGTCAACAACCTCGCGTGCCAGGTCAAGATATTTTGACTTTTTATCTTGCTCAGCTTTCACGAGGTTCTCGTCATGTGGAACTGCTTACTGACTTTATTATTAAGTTGTAAGTTAGTATTGAATCCACAATTGCCTCAGTGTAAACTACATACTCTGCAGTTCTCGTCTGTTTTCAAAGTCTATTAAACTGATCAAAATTTACGATTAAAAAAACAGTCACCGACTCGCCACGTAACTATCGATGCGACGCTCAGCCAGAGACAGTGCCACTCATAACCAACCTTTTCCATGATTCCATTTACTTCATAATAAACTAGATGGCGCCACTTGCTGTGCCGACGAATATTATAACTTTACTTAGGTACTAATGAAGCAACGTGCAGAACTACTGTTATACATTTAACCATAAGCCTTTGCTCCAACATCCATGCGTGTTTACTAATTGTTTTAACTGAACAAAGGCCAACAACAATAATTTTCCTACTAGTTTATAACTCAACAAAGGGCACCGTTTTGACTACAACACAATAACTTAGAACACGCTGCCCTTGAGATTCGTTACTTATTTAACATCTCTGTTAGTAGGGAGATGACCTTACACGGTCCAAGGTATAAGACCTAGCGATTACCAGAAAATCCTAGTAGTATGAACTTGATCCTTCGTGGGTTGCATATAGAGGATCCCAACGAAACCCTATTAAACCCTAGCCTCCGCTGCCTATCCGTCCGTACGTCTATCTTTCATCAGACTGTATCTCATGAACTAAGGAAAACAGTTGACATTTTCACAGAGTGGTTATTTCTCTTGCCGCTATAACAACAAATCTATACTAAATATATATATCTGTACTATAATATTATAAAGAGGAAAGATTTGATTGTTTGTTTGCATTGAATAGGCTCCGAAACTATTGAATCGATTTGAAAAATTCTTTCACTGTTGGGAAGCTACACTATCCACGGGTGACAGCTTATATTTTATCCCCGTATTCCCACGGGAACGGGAACTACGCGAGTGAAACCGCGGAGCGCTGTTTGAGAACTTTAGTTTTTAACTTTATTTATAACTATAAATAAAGTTAAAAACTAAAGTTCTCCGTTCAAGAAACGTGTCTTTTTCGGCGTCTGTTGCCCTGTGGTAAGTACAGAACGCTTCGTGCGTGAGTCCTACTAGTACTTCGCTGGATTTTTTAACATTTACTAACCTTTTTCCAAACAGAATGGACACTTCCAATAGGTAGACTATCAAACGATGGCCACATTATCGTATAAAATAGATGGTAAGATTAAGCAGGTACGTTTTGTCGAAAACAAAAAGATTTCTTTCGCCTTAGTCGAACTGGCTAGAAACTCTACGGACACTCAAATTATTGTTACAACAAATTATTTATATAATTCATGTTAAAATTCTACACGTAATTAGTTAAAAGATGTGCACATTATAAGCGCCCATAACAAAAAACAGACAATAAAACAATTTATCAGCACCATTCAGCTCAGCAGAGTACACTGGTGGCCAAGTGGTAACGGCCGCGACTTACGAGTTTGTAGGTCATGAGTTCGAACCCAGACAGGCGCTTTACTTTGTGTAAATTATTTCATCACCACTGCTCTCAAAACGGTGAAGGAAAACATCGTGAGGAAACCGGCATGTCCTAGAACCAAAAAATTCGAAGACATAATGTGACATCTACCAACCCGCACTAGGCCCGCGTGGTGGATTACGGCCCAATCCCTCTCACCGAGAGGAGGCCTGTGTCCCAGCAGTGGGAACATTATAGGCTGATGATGATGATTCAGTTCAATCATTTTGAAGGGAATCTAATGATCATTGGATCATCATGTGTATTGACACACTGCGCTAATAATGCGCCTTTTGTCGCAATAAAATAAATTATCACACAAAACGGACTCCTTTTTAATCGTAATAAAAGACCAACGACCGCATTAGGCTATGACATCGCCCTCACCTCTAATGAATTCATCACGAATTCTCTAAAGCGTTTGCACAGTGACGATAACAGTTCGTACAGCCTGAAACAGGCCTTTGCAGGACAATACTGTTTGTTTGCTTCTCTTTGATTATTCTTGCGCTTAGAGTATTTATGAGACAAGGCATAGACCACCCAAAGTGGTCAAAATGGACCCCCAGGGGTCCATGAGAGACTCGACGGGGCTACGTTGGCGTAAAAAAAATGGGAGGTTTCCATCGTTAGGCATAATCTTCACATTCTTTGACGACTTTTGGGAATATGGTAGAAATGTAGCATCAAGGAGTCCACCGAAACTGGTAAAATTTTAAAAGTGGTGAGAAAACGGTTATATTTCTGGCATAGGCCGTACCTATTCTAGCATGAAGCCTGCCTACGTACTGTTTGTAATCCTCTTTCTGCTTATTGGTATCCAGCACCCTTATTTGGTAACAAATTTTCTACAACATCATCATCATCATTCTCCAGCCCTTACTCGTACCCCAATTGATTTGTGGTCGGCACAACATGTCTTTTTCTTCCACACTTCTCTATTAGTCGTCATCTCCGTAGTCACACCCTTTCTAACCATATCATTATTCACACAGTCCATCCATCGTTTCTTTGGTCTCCCCTTACTCTTATATCCATCGAAATTCATACTCAAAACTTTCCTCACGACATTTTTTTCATTCCTCCGTACCACATGCAATACCATGATAACTGATTTCCACACAAATTCAACTACCGTTGCCACTTTCATACTTCCTCTTATGAAGTAATTTCTTATTCTATCCATTCATGTAACACCACACATCGTGCCATATTTCTATTCTATTTCCATCTCAGCTACATCTATACTAATATTATAAAGGTGAAGAGTTTGTTTGCTTGAACGCGCTAATCTCATAAACTACTGGTCCGATTCCAAAAATTCTTTCAGGGTTAGATAACCCATCTATCAAGGAAGGCTATAGGCTATATAACATCACGCTAGGCGATTCAATGCGACGGGATGGGTCGTGGTAACAAGAAATTTGACGCAGACGAAGTTGCGGGCAGAAGCTATTTTTCTATAACAATCGAAAGGATTTTGAAGGAAATCCCTATTCCATTGATTCATAATGTTTGAAAATTCATCTGCTTGACAAAGTAAATAACCCAAAAAAAAGTTTGGTGAAAACGAAAGGTAGGTAAGTGTTAGGGAATTAGACTGCTATTTTGTAAACTTGGTACGAGCAATATACAACGATTAAGATTACTTTTGCTACAGTTAACTTCTAAGGAACTATTGTTTCTACTAGTAATCCATAGAGTAAAATGACGCTTGTTTGATTCATACCCTTAGTCCGAGCTCACTAGGGATTATAAAGGCACTGTTACGGATATTTTCGCACTAAATTCTTTTATCAAAAGGCCTAGGTATGTAGGTTTCATCCCTTGAGACTACCCTTTTTGATGCGGAATAAAGTACTAAATAAAGGAGGTTGGTAGGGAAGAAAGAGAAGATTATGTATACTGAATGGAATTTAAAGAATATTCGGTTCTCATTCTTCATTGTATTTCATAATGAATACTATCCACAGGCATTTTTACCCTACTACGGCGAAGCAAAAAGGGTGGGTTATGATTTTGACCGGTATATATATGTGTATGGATACAATGTTTGTATTTTACGTTTTGTTTTACTTTAAAAAAAATAGTTTCAATTGCATATTTGGTGATGATTTTTATTACTTTATATGGCGATATAAACTGTCGACCAAGAAAATTAAAAAATACATGCCTATTCCATAATGCGAAGCAACAATCCTAGTTGAATCAAATGAAGTGATTAATGATTAATCCATATGACCATTCTTCGTTATGTCCATTATGGACATTTAGGGCTTGACATGATGTATGATCTATTGTTTAAGAATTAATTGGCGTTCAAGTGGCTTATTCCCAAAGTGCTCCATGAAAAAATATTATTTTTAATGAGGTTTCATTCTGCTCCATGAAAATATTAAAATGTTCCCAAAGTACTCCACCGCATTTTAATCAAAAAATTCATTTAAATATGTACCGTATTACTGTAAAAGGTAGCTGACGTAAAGTCAGACTCAAAAGCTTCGCAAATATATTTTTAAGGAGAATTTTTTTTTTAAATAAAACACTTTATAATATAATTCAACAACCAGTTGAGTCTTATTTTTTTTTTAAATTCAACAAATAAAAATATTCAAAAATCAACTGACAAAAATAAAAAAGTAGGGCTTTGGATTTTAAAGTCTAAAAACATGAAAAACAAATAATAAAATTTAAATGGTATCTGGCAATTAAGCCCAACAAGTGTTTTACTCTAAACAAAAAATAATAATCTACAAGTATATTATTGAGATTGCTCAGGCAATAAGCAGTCGGAAAATGTTAGTTCTAGCTAGTGAATCACACAATAAATATTAAAATTCAATTCAAAGATTTCATTTAATTTGTTTTATTTTTGCACACCGTGAAATAGTAGCCGCCAGGTTATGCGTCATACCACTGTATAAACTAATCAACTGACCCAGTTTGTAATTTTATTTTTTGTAACCGATGTTATTGTTTATTGAAAAAATATACATTCAGGAACAGCAAACCAACGATAAGAAGAAAAATAACTATTCTTTAAAATTATAAATAATTATCATACAAAGTATCAGCACATTTATTCACACAGCAATCTGACGTCATACCCACAGGCCAATATGGCGTCCACTGCGTCCAGCGTTTTCATCAAATTACGCGCGAAATGTGAAAATTTAAAATTTAAATGTATTTTTATGGCACTAAGGGACTTACTAGAGAATGGGCAGCAGCGTTCTCTATGCATTTTACCACCATACTGCGATAAAACCCCCCATTCTGGGGGAGGCCTATGTCCAGCAGTGGACGTCTTTCGGCTGAAATGATGATGATGATGATGACCCTGTTGTCAGCTCTAGGCGTGCAAACGAAGTTGAATTTTAAAAGTGTCGAGTTTATCCGATAGATGACGCACAAAAAATACTGTGATTCGAAAATAGACTTTAATCTCACAATCTACATATTTTTTGCGAGGGATTATCTTAAAAAGCCTATAATTTTAAATATGGATTGACGTTATAACAAAATGCTAAATTTTTGTGACTGACTGTAATTATTATGTAGGTATATATTTTATACGTAATTATGTAGATGGAGCAGTTTAGGAACTGATAACGAATAATCGGTGGAGCACTTTGAGAATGATTCCAGATACCTATGGAGCAGAATGGGAACAAAAAAATAAGTATTTTAAATAATAATATTTCCGTGGAGTAATTTGGGAATGAATGTATGAGATTCTTATCTTTTTACAACAAAAGAATGGAGCACTTTGGGAATAAGCCGTTCAAGTACCTAACTTATCTAGAAATGAAGCACGTTAATGTCGCATGTCCACCACGTGATAATAACATCTTCATACAAATTTCATCGCGTACCTACTGTATTTTTCACTTTCAGTGATAAGGTGAATCTTGTCGACATTTTTTCCATACAAACTTCGGGAGTGTATTACTCCACTGTTCAACAATTTACATCAAAAATTAAACATGGTATGGTTTTGTCTTATTATTAATACTGTCTGTACGGAAACAGAATACTAAAATTAAAAATCATTAAATAGTTAGGAGCCAATAAAGATTCGTTATTCTTGCTAATTTAACCTAACTTTGGGCGTGTTTAAGTAATAAAAGAAGTGTAAAATCTCGAAAACTAAGTCGGTACCGACAACGCTTAATTATCGAAAAGTTCAATAAACTTTATTGGTCATTGATTTATGCTGTGGTTTTTTTCAAATCCGATCTTCCTAACGACTTTTCTTATTTTTTTACGCGCCTGTTTTACTGAAACTGATCCTACTGCTCACTCAATAATGTTGTGCGTGTAGACTAGAGTTTAACTGCTGATCACGGGTACTACCTCTGTTGGACACGAAGCCTACTAACACAGCGTTATTTTTAGCCAGGCCCACCAGTGAGTTTTCAGCCCGCGACTAGGTTCCTCTTAAGGCGGAGATTTCTTGAAAACGGTCAAAAAGGTGGTTTTTAAAGCAGTGTCTCTCTTTAACTGTAAATAATATTAAAAGCAAAAAAAGATTGGATATTTCAAGTCTTTTTTACATACAGTGATGGAACTCAAAACATAATTAAACATACTTTAATGCATCAAAAAAAATCATCAAAGTCACCTCTTAATTGTCTTTAAAAGCAGTTATCCCTTCAAAAACAATCATAATTCTAGTAAAAAAATTACCATAAAATTTCAAATGCCAAACTGCATTTAGTAATGGATTTTTTATTATTAAATACTTAATATCTAATTTTATACGATTTCATTTGCATTTTTACGATATATACGCTTACGCTCATTTATTATTCGAATTTATTAGGTACAACAGATTTTAATCCGTATCGGATTGCACAATAAGAACTATTATCGTTCATAACGCCACTATTTAAAGTTAACGTGGCCACCGAACATTGAGAATCCAACAGACTGCATCCCAGTGCGTCGAAACAACACACTGCTGGATTTTCAACTTTCGGCGCTAAGCAGAGCGTTGAAAATCCACTGTGGGCGAAAAAATCCCTCCGATATATTTTTCGTCCGTGGACTTACGTAGTGATTAGCGACTATTTAACCCATTAGAGAGCAGTAGTGGACCAGGGTAACGGCCCCGACTTATGGGTAACTAGTTGGTCGTGGGTTCGAATCTACGCAGGCGCTTTACTTTGTGTAAAATAACTTCATCAGCACTGCTCTCAAAACGGAATGAAACCGACATGTCCTTTTTTTTTATTCAATGTTATTTAAAGGGGTTTAATAACATTGCCCGCAGAACAGATGGCCGATAGGCCCGAAAAGTTCTGGAGTGGCGACCGCGTACTGGAAGACGTAAAGTTGGAAGGACTCCCACAAGGTGGACCGATGACCTTGTGAGGGCCGCAGGAGGCCGCTGAATGCCAGAATCGGTCGAAGTGGCGGAGCTTGGGGGAGGCCTATGTCCAGCAGTGGACGTCTTTCGGCTGACATGATGGTGATGAAAAGAGGTTTTTATCCACGCGTCCGACATGTCCTAGAACCAAAAATTCGAAGACTTGTGTCATCTACCCATCCCCGTTGGGCCCGCGTGGTAGATTACAGCCCCAACAGCTATCGAAGAGAGGAGGCCTGTGTCCCAGCAGTGGGAACATTATACGCTGATTATGAGCTTTAAAACTAAACATAACTGCAGTCTTCCGACCGCAAATGTTTACCAAAGTGCAACTCAATGTCAAAGCCTTTAAAAAAAACATTCACTAACTATTGAAATAGTATTGTAGTAAAATAAATAAAAACAACTGTTACAGATGTTACCTAAGTATTGTATTTCGGTGCAGTCAATAAAACAACAGGACGCAAGATAGAGGTTACTGCACAATGTGGTACTACGTGATGATAGCTCACGTACGCACGTTGCATTGGTTGAAGCCTTGCAGGGCCAATGACACGATTGATATCTGTAGAGGATAGATATTATATTAGAAGTGACATCGGTGTTGTTTCTATCCAATACCGCTGCCGACACATAGGTAGTTACTGTGAATGGTGTTCGAAAATTCAAATCTGAAATTGTTTCCGAATTATTATTTTTTCATTAATCGATGTCAATTTGACAATGCGTGCATTAAACTTATGAGAACTTGAAATTTAGAAAACATATTTTTGTAATAGGGATGTTCATTTATAAGCATTAGAATGTCGATGTTCGAATAAAAATCTAATTGAATAAAATTACAATGACACTGGATTGGAGTATATAAGCATGATTGAACGATTTTAATGTTTGGTGGTGTTGGAAACTTTCTTTGGTATTATAGATTATTTTCTAAAACGTCGAAGAAGATCGTTTTGGAGTCAAGATAATGTGAGACTTTCTTATATTTAATAGCTATCGGTTTCAATAATTCAAAGCACCATTTTAACTAAAATTTATGTAAATGCATAAATTTTAGTTTAAATGGTGCTTTAACAGTTTTTTAATATGAAAAAAGAACAGTATTCTCAATTAAATCATAAAATATAAAAGATAAATCTATGCATCATCAAATTAATCATAAGAACGGTTACTTTCACTCGCACAAGTACATACTCAGCTACTACGCTCAACATCTCACGTACGCACTCGGTTCCCAAAATTCTTCTACCAACGAACGCGATCTGGGTCACATACACCTTACGTTTGTAAGAACCAAAGACTACTGGCGAGAAGTGGTCAATGGTCAAATAACTTAAAGAGCATTCTGCGAATATAAGGTCAATTATTTGTGTGAGTTACATAGTATTATTACAATGTGCAGAAAACCTCAAACGGCGCAAATATAACCGAATTATTGGAAACTATGTTTGAGCTATTTATGGTTTAAACACTAGGGCTATGGGGTCCAAGTTCTCATCGAGTATTTTGGTACATCGCCCCGCGGTTGGTTGGCTCTTCACGTGACCAGAGGGTTGGCTTATTTTTAGGTCAAAGATTCAGCATGCCACTCATATGGGCACTTTTCCCACGATGCGATTTTTCCAGCGATGCGAACGAATTGTTTAAGTAGGTATACCCAATGAGCTCTTCCCTGTTATTTTTTTAAATATACTTGCATGTTGTTAGTGTTAGATTGTATTTAAAATGTTTTAATGTTGTGTTATTTTTAAATAAAAAAAAACTTACCTAGTACTTGAAAAAAGTTATTTCAGTGTAAGTAAGTTAGGTTTCTCCCCTTCTAATTAAATTGGCTCAAGGCGATGAGATGTGAAAATCAAAGAAAAAAGCATTTAAGTAATCGTTAATTCTTGGAAAAACTAACGTTCATTAATTGTTTCTTTTTATAATATATAAATTGTATATTTTTATTTCCCACAAAATTACGACGCTCACAATACCCAATAAAATATAAAGTTGAGGATTATTTGCAGATTATGTAGATACTTGTACTTACCTTCAAATACTAAAGTGCATATACGAGTATCTATGATCTGTCTAAATCCAGTTCAAACTTATCATACCGTTATCAAAGAAATTATCAACAATGTTGATGATACAGTTTCTATACAATTTGCAAATTGATTTCATCCTTGAATTCAATTGTTCAATCAATGGCCGAGTTGGACGTAAACAAAGATGGAGAGCAAAGTTCGTATCGTACCGTAGTGATGTGAATATCTTGGTCATTTGTTTACATATCGATACTTTATACGCACGTGCGTTTACGGACCACTGCATATTACAGAGAATGTATAGGCATACTAATCGAATACATAAAAACGAACTAAATGTATAATGTGTGTATGTGTGTGTCTAATTCAACGAATGGATGAATTTATTCCTCAGTAGGTTTACTTTCATTTGGTTGTGCCGTTCTTCTTTTCACGTAGCGGTGCGAAGTGTTATAAAATGGGTAGTGACATTCAAGTATCACATGCTACCGTTATAAACCTAAGTAATAAACATGTTGGCGTCACGTGAGTACAGGTGATTTGTCACGCAATTTTTCTATTTGATATTCTAAGACTGAACCAATCGTAAACAAAAATCAACACAAAGGTCAGACGTTAGTGATGAGTTTATCAACCTGGTTTTGTTTACATATCGATATCGCCCGTACATCAGTTGAGTCATGCTATAATAGCATTGACTTTGTACTGAAAATTGATTATCTGTCACATCTGTTTACTGAAATTATAACTTCGATTGATTTATTTATTTAAAAACAAAAAAATGAGACTTCATTGTTAACATTTTATTTTAACAATGGAAACTTACTACTTAGTTGAATTTAATAATAAAATAAATAACTGCTTTCTGGATCAAGGGCTTGATCCAGAAAGCAGTTATACTGGACACGGCGCGTTTAGTGAGGAGGTTCCTCTCTCAGCAGCCCTGACCACCGGTAGCTTGGACTCTGTTCCCGATACCGGTGGGCTACTATTTTTTTATATTTTGAAATGTTTTTGTTTATTTACTTTTATAAAAATATTTAAAAATGTAAATAATAAGAAATGAAAATAAATAAGAAAAATAAATAAAAAACCTTTTATTTCTTACTCTTACATTATTTTAAGTTACAAGTTAACTATTTTAATACACCTATACATATAATTTTTATTCTTTAAATATTATAATTTTTCTTTGACTGCTTACTTATTTTTTGTTTTTATTGTTACACTTAACGGAGGGGCTTGTGGCTAAATAACAATAGCTGCACGGGTCGATCGGCCAGGTTAAGCTACGCTTGCCGCGGTTGGTCCGAGGATGGGTGACCATCTTTACATACCAAGACCCCTCCGTGTCTCGAAAAGCACGTTAAGCCGTTGGTCCCGGCTGTCATTTGTGGATCTTTGACAGTCGTTACGGGTCGTCAGAAGCCCGAAAGTCTGACAACCAGTCTTACCAAGGGGATCGTATTACCCAGTAACTGGGTTGTGGAGGTCAGATAGGCAGTCGCTCCATGTAAAATACTGGTACTCAGCTGCATCCGGTTAGACTGGAAGCCGACCCCAACATAATTGGGAAAAGGCTAGGCAGATGATGATTGTTAC
The DNA here is from genome assembly GCA_949987655.1 of Polymixis flavicincta. Taxonomy (NCBI): domain Eukaryota; kingdom Metazoa; phylum Arthropoda; class Insecta; order Lepidoptera; family Noctuidae; genus Polymixis; species Polymixis flavicincta. The sequence goes on along the minus strand of OX465183.1, from coordinate 5,290,031 downwards.
ACTTAACTAGTTTATATCTATAAGCTGCTTTACTTATTAAGTATCTTAACTTTACAATTTACTTTCACTATTGCCTTTAGCCATATTGGGTAAAGGCCTCCTCCAAAGATGTCCAATTATCTCTGTGCTGTGCAATTTGTTTCCAGTTTGGGCCGGCTGTCCTTGTAATATCATCTTCCTAACGTGTCAATGGTCTCCCTCTGTTTCTTTAACCTTCAGGACCTTTCCAAAACGTCATTAATGGTTATAGGAAAGTTACTTTTAAAACAATCTTCCAAGCTCCATAATTTGTTCCGTGTTTATTGCACTCTTCTTTCTACTTCTAATTCGTTATTTTCCTGTCAAAAGTTAGTTTTTACGGGTTGAAATTAATAACATTACGATAACTACTACGGATTTATCATCATACCTACTCTAAAATAAATAACTGATAAGTAAATCATCCCAAAATCATTTTGACACAAAACAACATACTTAGCGAAATAAGATATCATGAACGAGACGCAATATAATTAAGTAGGTATACTTCGCCAAATGATAGAGACAGCGGCTGAGTCAAAAGTAAACAAAGCTGACCCACAGAATTCGTCGTACAGTGTTGTGCCAACAACATTCTTCTACTATAATAATATTATGTCGATTTTAACAAACGACTATCATTGTCGTTTCTCTGGTATTTAATTACCTATTGTAATTTTAAAGACATTCAACTATGTAACACGATGTGAAATTAGTTTTTATGAAAACATAAATAATTCAGGATGTCACTTTCAGTTATTCATAAAATAAATCTAAACATTGAATGATAAGGAATCATGACATGATTCATCAAATTCACAATTTACGATATAATTTAGGTACCTACAGTTGTTGCACTGATAAGCATGTCTTTTGAATTTACTGGCATCAGAATAATAAAGTCTTTGTTATAATTAATTATGAATTTGTTTTCCTTAAACAAAGCTCAATGTTTTAGGAAAACTTTATGGCCGAAATAATTTTCCAATTATGTTTTCTTTTTTTTAGTTCGTCGCACACACCACTACTCATCACTTTAACTCTGACTTCAATTATGAATAAACACAACACAATAGGTTTTAAAATTATTAATTACATTAAACAACTTCAAACGTCTTTACAATCACGTAAGTACAACGTGCAAGTACAATGACTCCATAAAAATATACAGTTTATCGACATTGCGGAACATCACTACGCAAACCAGTATCGTATAGACGCCGGTTGTACGATCTCTGAATGCATTATCGACTAGCTCGGGCATACGACAACACTGTCCTTCATCAATAAGTTAAAAAAATAAAATTGGGTTTTTATCAGTGTAAACAAAATGATTGCTAACGTGTGAAGTGAGTTTGAGAACAGTTTATTATTTTGTTTTTCTTTTTGTTAAGTGAAAGTGTTTTGTTTCAAAATGTCTAAATCAACTATTTTAATTCGTCAATCTCTGTGAGTATTTTTGTGTTTATTAATTTGCGTATTTTTACTATTTTATTTCTACCGCCATTGCAATTTTATTTCAATTTGTTTATACATTACGCTGTAAAGTTAGGTCAAGAATTTAGAACCTATCATTAAATCTTTAAAATTCCCAATTTGACATTATTTATAACAAAAGATAGCCAGGTACTTAAATTTATAAATAAAAATAATTCAATTCAAATTCAAAACCATTTATTTCAATCCATTTTAAATCATATTTGAATAACAAAAAATAGCAATAAATTTAAAATTATAATCATAATAATAATTATAAGTAAAAATAATGTTTCTTTCATAAAACATAAATAAATTTCATTAAAATTCTTAAAAATAAAACGATCAAAGTGCCGTTTATGAAACGTTTCGCCAAGTTACCGTCTTGCGCTTAATTACGCGCTGTTCAGTTTTATTACTGATTGCAGTTTTTATTGATGCAGATTGAGTGTCGAACAATCGTAAAATGTAATTAAGATGCATAAAATATGATACCTTCCTTTGAAATTGGTAACAGTAACTTGATCTGGAATCGAACTTGTGAGTTGAAAAAGTGATGTTGAAATGGACGTGTATGCACTGTCACATTTAATCCTTACTAATATGATAAACGCGAAAGTTTGTATGAATGGATGTTTGTTACTCTTTCACGCAAAAACTACTTAATAGATTTGGATGAAATTTGGCACACAGATAGATTATAACCTAAATTAACATATAGGATACTTTTTGGCAAAGACCCCAGTTTTTTTGGGGGAGGCCTGTGTTCAGCAGTGGACGTCTATCGGCTGAAATTATGATGATGATACTTTTTATCCCGGTAGTACATTCCCGCAGGATTATTTCTGACTTCCACGTGGACGAACCCGCGGGCGGAAGCTAGTATAGCATATAACGTTCCTACTGCTAGGACTCCTCTCTGTGGGAGAGAGTGTTAGGCCCACTCTCATGTCTACGAATTTTTGGTTCTAGGACATGCCGGTTTCCTCACGACGTTTTCGTTCACCATTTTTGAGAGCAATGGTGATGAATTAATTTACATAAGGTGAAGCGCCTGTCAGGGTTCAAACCTACGACCTACAACTCGTAAGTCGCTGCCGTTACCACTGGGCCACCACTGCTCTCAATCAATAGATATAGTTCTTAGAAATATAATAAACTCCAAAACACCCTGTAAGTAAAAGCGCAAAACAAACGCATAAACATAGTTTGTTTATTCAAAAAAATTAAAGTTTTTTCTTTTTTTATTGAAATAATAATAAGAGGGACACAATCATATAACAGTTTACATCACTAGAAATGGTTAACTTCATAACTTATTAATGTAATCTAATTCAATGACATAACTTGGTTATTTTCAGAAACTTACATAAGTAAATACTCGTACTTACGTAGGTATGTATGCATGAATCTGAAAATGCGTGAATCTTTCAATAAATTCAAAAAAAAAGAAAAACAAAACGGAAAAATCGCGCTTGCAAGCGTGATTTAGGTTTTTTTTTCTGTATAACTAAATTATGTCATTGAATTAGATTACATTACTAAGTTCGTTCTGCTAACTACTTATAGCAGAACTAAAAAATTGAAAATAAATAATACAAAAAAACACGATTTAAAAACAAAACAAAAAAAGCAGAAAATTATTTCAAAAAAGCTTGGAGTGCTTGATATTAATTGAATATAAAAATACCTCAAAAAGCACCCCACGCTTTTGTGAAATTATTTTCTGCTTTTTAGTTTGGTTTATAAAGCATGATTTTTAGATATTTTTATATAAATTATTTTTAAGTAATAATAATTCGCCATTGTTTACCAAAACAGCGGGTGAACGCAGTTTCACGAAAATGAAAACATGTCGTAACGATGTTATTTGTAATTAACCGCATCTATAAATAATGGTTACATGTCCGCCATCCGCTCACATAGGAAGTTATTACCTATTGCATAAGGAAGTATTTTGTAACAGAGTAGGTCGGTACAGTCGCCAGCAGGTCAAGTTATCCCAAACTGACAAATTTTCCCAATTGAACATAAACCTTATTCTTTTGCAATAAAGTTGAAAAACTATCAAAGAAATTTGACAGATTGGGGTAGCTTGATTTGCTGGCCTCTGTACCTAACTAAACAACATTCATGTTGTGAGTTCGATTTCCACTCATTACACTACTGAGATCATCATCTTCATAATTTCAGCCGAAAAACGTCCACTGTTTGACATAGGCCCACAAAAGGCAGGGGTTTGCCATAATCGCCATACTTGGCAGGCAAGTTTGCGATCGCAGTGTGGTGCTAAAATGCATAGAAAACGCAACTGTCCATTCTCTATTCCCTTAGTTGCCTTTTACGATACCCACGGGAAGAAATGTGATACCGCTATTCTTTACGTCCGGCACTATTAAAATGTAACAAAAATGAACTTCGTATAAAAAAATCCACATTGGTAGCAATCCTAAAGGGTGAAACAATCAATTGCAATTGTCCGTCAACATTTACGGGATTGATATAAGTTGATCGTTTACCAAATGCAATTGAGGCGATTGACAATACAACAATAGCAATTGATTGCAACTGATCTTTTCGGGGACCCTTAAAAAACTTTTTGGTACAGTCAGCTTCAAAAAAATGTAGCTATATATCGACGATAATTTATTTGATTGTTTACAAGCATTGTTCCAAAATATTTTGTGGTCACACATTGATAGAAGCTTTTAGAACAAGGATTGTAGACAATAAAATGCATTATTGTTGATATATATGTTATGTTGATCAGTTATGTTAGGTTAGGTTAGGTTGGCCGGATCCCCACCGTGGGACCTCGAGGCGAAGGTACTCGCGTCGCTGCATCGGTGGCGCGAGGACTCGAGGGCGCGGGGCGAGTGGCTGACGCCGCGACATTTGGAGTTGCGTCGGTCACAGCTTCGCGCAGCCCTGGTGGCGGAATGGCGGGACAGGCTTTCACGCCCTACCGCCGGCTCCGCCACCATCGGGGCGATCCGGCCAGTACTCGAGCGCTGGCTCGGGAGGAGGCACGGCTCCCTGTCGTTTCGGGTGACACAGGTGCTCTCGGGGCATGGTTGCTTCGGGAAGTACCTGTGTCGCATAAACAGGGAGCCGGACGCTCGGTGTCACCACTGCGTCGACTGTCGGGAGGACACGGCGTGGCACACGCTGGCAGAGTGTGCCGCTTGGACGGAGCCGCGCCGTGCCCTCATCTCAGGAGTAGGCAGTGACCTGTCGCTGCCGGCCGTTGTCGACTCGATGGTCGACAGCGAGGAGTCCTGGGACGCGGTGGTGTCCTTCTGCGAAGCGGTTATTTCGCAGAAGGAGGCTGCGGAGAGGGAGCGGGAAATTGCTTCCGCGAACCCGATCCGCAGCAGACGCACCGGGCGTCGGCGGAGGGCGGACAACGCCCTCTTCCAGCCCCCCTGAATGGGTCCAGGGGCGACGGACTGGGGAATCCGTCGCCCCCTACTTCTTAGGACCCGAGATGGCGGCGCGTAGTGTTCCACGCGCGCCTCTCTTTGATGTGGGGGGGAGTTTAACACCTCACTCCCCCCCTATCGCGAGGTGGCCCGCATAGGCGGGCCGGCACTAGTCGGGGATCGCGGAAGACTTACTAGTTCCCGTGATCCCCGGCGTAAGTGAGAGATGGAACACCGGGGTGGTTTTAGTCAGTAAGAGTCTGACAGACCCCTCCGCCCTCCCCGGGGCGGAGGACATCCATGAGGATTTCCCCCCGTAATCAAAAAAAAAAAAAAAAAAGGTTAGGTTAGGTTAGTTAGTACATTTGTTTGAGTGTATACCTACACACCTGATAAATCTGAAGTTACTAACTTGCGTTTCAAGGTCTTTATGGTATTTTCTAAGGTCAGAAGGACAGACAATAATATGACAATAACAGCGATGACCTTTGTAAGATTACAGAGAGATTTAAGATAATATACGTTTCAGGTCAATTGTACTGTTGAAAACATTTTCAGTTCCTTTATTTAAAAAAAAATCCTAGTGACGTAGTTTACGTCTAATTAAAACATCGAGATTCCTATAATATACGTCAATTTAATAATACATAAAACTTCCGGAATACATTCTTAAAATTATGGAGAAAACAGAAAAAAAAGATGTGTGTGCACAGTTTACAAGAACAGCAACGCGTCCACACAGACTGTCAAGAAAAGCTACTTTAATTCAAATTATGTCAAAATAAATACTATTGCAATTATCTTTTTTTTTTGTTGCGGAAGTCATATGCAGCCTTTTTAAGCCAAACAATTTTACATTACTCTGCTTATCAATCACCGCTACCTTTTTAAATTGTTTTTTTTTTTTATGACTATGTTCTATAACAGTTATAACTTTCGACGTAATAGCAAGGGGAATATGTTATTCACATATAACCGATTTCATGGTTGCTCTCTACGATTGAGATACGGCTAAAATTATGATTGCTTCGTCACCCACATTCAAGATAACGTTCCAACAGAATTGGCTTATTTGAATGGGAAATAGGTCTGAAGTGCAATTTGCAGGTACGTTTCTTTCTGGCCGTATGTTGATTGAAATATGATTCGCGATCGAAAAAAAATTGACTGCAGAGTATTATAATTTAAATCATCAATATTATGATTTTGTAAATGCATTCGTGAGCTACCCTGGTGCTCCCACCCTTGACATGTCTGGCCAAAGATATGGTCTGCTACTTCTCAAACAATATACCGATGCAGAAATTGTTGAATCGATACATAAATCCCTACTAACATTATAAATGCGAAAGTAACTCTGTCTGTCTGTTACGCTTTCACGCCTCAATTGCTGAACCTATCGTCATGTAATTTGGCAGAGATATAGCCTGGGATATGGAGCAGGACATAGGCTACTTTTTTACGCAATAACCGACATCCACGCGGGCTGAGCGGCCGGCAAAAGCTAGTGACTCCATAAAATTCCGCCCGGATTGCTTGTTAATGAGAACTTATTGTTCCTGGCCACAAACTGCGTTTATTGAGTTCCACTTTGTAGGTTCTTAATACATAGTATGGTCTGCCAGGGGTGCGGGTTCGTTCGAAAGAGATACCGCAGCCCCTGGCATACGGGCTACTGAGGGAACACGGGTGGGTTTTAGTCAGTAAAAGTCTGACACGCCCTCCTGCTCCACCCAGAGCGGGAGAAGTTATTTGATGATTTCCAACCCAAAAAAAAAATACGTAGTATGGTGCCCACTCTATAGATCTCACGTCTCAACTATGGAATACTAGTTATGTTTAGGCTCCTAGTTCTATTGTTGTTTCATCATCTTCGCGTTATCCCGGTTGCATCATCATCATTTCAGCCGAAAGACGTCCACTGTTGGACTTAGGCCTCCACCAATATGGGAGAGATTGCCATAATCGCCACGGTTGGCAGGCGGGTTGGCGATCTCAGTATGGTGGTAAAATGCATAGAGAACGCTGCTGCCCATTCTCTAGTAAATCCCTTTGTCGCCTCCTACGACACCCACGGGAAGAGATGGGATGGTGCTATTCTTTACGTCCGGCACCACAAAACGTATACCTATGATTATTTCTTTTCCTGTACACTTAACGGATCAACCTGGGAACACTAATTTGATTCAGAATTGGCAGGCTTGACTGAAGTCCAAAGTGCATGTAGGTACCTATTGTGTCTTGTCTTCCCTATGATCAAATACATTGTTCGCTCGACAATTGTTGGTTGATTCGTCACACATACCTAACTAACTGATCCTTCCGTGTTCGTTCAATTTGAATGAGGAATTATTAAGTCTGAGTAACATCCAATGTTACGTAGTACGTCTTACTCAAGTCAGTATTGCATCTTACTTAAGCTATTCTGGCTGAAATATCTGAGGGGAAATTCTAGTAATTTTAAGAACGTTCACAGTCTGCTCTCAGTCTCAATCGGTGGAAAACTACTTGAAGTTTTCATACATTTTTGACAAGTTTTTGACATTTGATTGAACCTAAGACAACACTGCGATTAGATTTTGAATGTTTTTAATTACGAGAGCCTTCTGACCATACACCATCAGAATGAGAACCTACGCAACACCAAGACCACCGAAGGTCTTTTAAGTTTTTTTTTTTTTAACGTTTCTTATAAAAAACCTAACGAAACCACGACAAACAAAACAAACAAAATTAAAACATAACAGAACAATAGGAATTTGTCAACTTTCTAGACTATATCTTCATATCCCCAACTAGAGCAACTAAAAAAAATGTTAAAGTCAGGATTCGTTACTTATTTTCATCGTTAACTTACCTTGATTTTATCAAACAAATTAAGTATCTTTGATTAAAATCCAAGCGCGTGTTAAAACGTACTACGCTTATAGCACAATGAATACTCACGTGTGCCTTTTGTATACCAGTTTTTTGCGTGTAGGTACATAAACTGAGGAGTGCCTAAATACCTACGTACATTTAAGTAGCTTCATTGGTTTGACAAGGGCAATGTACACAGCTGTGGACTTGAGATATTTATTGGCATCCATTTTTAGGTCAGACATGTTTTATTTATAGGTTCGCAGTATTCGCACGCAAAAAAAAAAAACTTAGCTACAAAGTTATGTCTGGAATAGTTTATAATTTAAGCAACTTTTTATACCTGTTTGGCGAGGTCCACATTTCGCGTACCCTTTTTAACTAAGTAATAGAGAATAAGTAACCTAGCTGTGTGTTTACAACGCATTAAGAACCTGATTAGATAAAAAAGTTTTTTCGCACTTATGTAATAGGTATCGCATAACAAATAGGTGGAAATATAATGTACCCAATATTATGTCACCTGACAAAAAATTGTACAACAAAAAACAAATCGTAAGTAGTAGGTACCTAGAAACCCTCTGTAATCTAGTTTGAGGACAACTTCTATGCCGACAGCTGTTTCGTTTCGCTAAAACTCCAGTCACCAAACTAAAATTTAATTAAAATTCAGCTCAACGTAGAAGACATAGATTCTTTGTCATTTACATACATACAACAAAGTTCTTTCGTCAACTACTTATAATTCCGATGCACCGAGGTTTGCATATTCTACATGAAAACCTCCTTAGAGATTTCAAATAAACAATGATGAAAAAACCTTGGCACACTGGCCGAAAATTATATGTAGTTCCAATGTTAAAAATATTATATTAACACATTTTTTTAAACGCATTTTGAAAAAGAACAAAGCAATGCAACAGTCACACTAGATACAAACTAGCTGTCAAAACGTTTTCAGATTATTGCAGATTATTGACTATCGAATTTAAATAATGGTATTCATTGTGTTTACCGTCATATTTAAATGGATTGAATTTTGTGTAAATATTGTATCTCAATTTAGTAGTGAAGCATCCTTCCTTCCTACTCAACGAGTAATGTGTTTTGCATGTGAGTTATTTTAAATTGATTGCAATTGCAAAACCGAAATGCAAAGGCAATCAATTACTTTCTCAAATCCATTAACTTTCCAATGCTCGGAAATTAAAAGCGATCTAGACTTTGCATCCAACACTGCTGCGTCATTATTTGATTAAACAAACAACAAAAGAAACGACAGATTAGCAATGCAAATTAAAAACTTTAACGTAATAATATGACACAACAATAAAAACTGCTCTTATATGTAATCATTCTGCAGACAGAATAAAGAAAAATAATCCTTCTTTTTAAAAAATCGAATGCAATCTGACGTCATCAGGCTGTTATATCGCTATACACGTTATACATCGCTGGTTTCATCCCAGACTAATTCAAATTTCTTCTTAAATGACCAACTTAAAAGTTAATTGATAACTACTATCGCACAGCAGTCGCGACGGTACCTCACTGCCCTTGAACTTGACGTGGGTGCATTTTGTATCAAGTTCGTTTTAATACTCCAGCCGCATTCTCGCAAATTCCACACTACACCTAAAGGGCTTATGTCACACAACACTGCGAACAAAAACCGATGTTAAATTCAGGGTGTAAAGGTTAATATAGGAAGACGTTGGAATGTAAACACGAAGTAAATGATGTTACGAAATAAAACTGGTTGCCGAAAATAAAACAAAACAGAATCGCGTCGTAAATGGAGCCGACGATATAGAAATATGCGCATAACATTCGTTCTGATAATAAACGTTCATTACGGAAATTGTCAAAAGGAAAAAAAAAAATGTAAACCTGAAGAGGTTGTCAGATTACAGAAAGACAAAGAATTTTCATTATATTTTTTAACAAGACCTCATTGTGACAAATTCTTCTGCTGCCCATAAGCATGCCAGAATCTTGGCCAGAATTATATTAGGTACACCTTAAACCGCTGGGTCATAAAGCATTAAATTTCACACAACAGTTTCTCATATAACGGAAGTAAACACACGGAAAAGATTTAAAAAAATGTAACTGCTATCGGGGTTAAATAGGAGATGATAGTTTGTAAGGAAGGTTTCTCATTTTTACTGGGCACTTATCTTGTAAAAAGATAGAAAGATAGAATTAGCAAACATACTGAGTATGTATTTTGTATAAATTATTGCGCTGAACCTAGACTCAATAGGTATTACAGAAATAGGTAACTTTAGTTTTGTAACACCTTTTATGTCTAGACCGGAGACATTGAGACTTTATTTTTTTTATAGGCTATTGACCAGCTATGGCAGTTTTGTATAGTGGCTCTAAGCAAGTTAACAAAAAAAACAGTTCCTAGTTTTTAACCGAGTTCAAAAAGAAGGAGGTTATCAATTCGACATGTCTTTTATTGATTTATTTTTTTATGTATGTTCGGCCATAACGCCGTCGTATCTATATACGACGGAGTTATGCAACAAAGAATTAAAATACACATCCAAAGTCACCGACTTTCGAAATTAAAGTTATTTTGCACTTTGTAGTGTTTTTTTGGAAGTCTGTTGTTATTTTTTTGAATTTAGTTTTTATTTTTATTGTATTTCATAGATCGTTAACATCGACTGTCTTCGATTTACATCTACATATTTAATATAAGTACGTCCTCTACAATCTGCAGGTTAATAGATTTTTATCTAGGTACGTCAGGAACCTACTTTCGAAGTTTGAAGGTCTGCTAGATATAGTAGTAGTAAGATAGTTTTAAACCTTCAATACAGTTTTACTGGCTTTACTTAGCAAGTTAATATAAACTACGAAAGCTAATTAGGTCCAAAAATCCTAGTCCTAAATAATATAAATTTTATTTTCAAGTATCCCGGACTCAATGTTAGTAACAATTTTCTTATAAGCTACGTTAGTAATATTTACAAAAAACGATGTCTAAACAATTTTAATAGCAAACACACATGTGTTTGCTATGTGTTTGCTTAGACATCGTGTATTTTACACTTTTTACGACAGCTACATAGCTGACGTAAAAAGTGTAAAATACAGCTTGCTAGCAATGACAACCAGGAGACTATTGGAGCTGGCACACACTCTGCGCAACAGAGATGCTGTACGCTTGCGTCTGATCGCAGCGAAGCCCTCAGTTTGCGCAGTTTGTTTGAGTTTCTCATCTGCCTAGCCTTTCCCCAACTATGTCGGGCATCGGCTTCCAGTCTAACCGGATGAATGCCAGTATTTTACATGGAGCGACTGCCTATCTGAACTCCACAACCCAGTAACTGGGTAACACGATTAGAAAGACTGGTTGTCAGACTTTCGGGCTTCTGACGACCCGTAAGGACTGTCAAAGATCTACGAATGACAGGCGGGACCATCGGCTTAACGTGCTTTCCGAGGCGCGGAGTGGTCTTGGTATGTAAAGATGGTCACCCATCCACGGACCAACCGCGGCGAGCGTAGCTTAACTTGATCGATAGACCTGTATGGCTGTTATCTCTTATGAAATAAAAGCATAATAGTATCTACTAACAATATAAAATGTAACTGCAGCAATAATAGACATTATTTACGGATGTGACTAAGTGCACAATACTGCATTTATTTTTAACCCTGATAAAACCCGGTTGTTTTAATTCAATCGAGTGCAGACTTGCAAACCGCTTTTCGTGACATATTGTGAACACTGACCCAGTTCAGTTTACCCGGTTATTCGCAATTTTGGCTGCTTTACTGAAGGTCGCATTTACATAATGTGAATGAGTATTTGCTTTACATTTTCGCAACTTGTGTATAAAGTGCTGACTTTATTTTGGGTTTGAATATGCACTGATTCTCCCAAACTTGATAGAACACTAGGCTGAAAAAATAATGGTTATTTAATAACTGTTTTTAGTCAGTTTCATTTTGATAAAAAAATTACGTCTGAACACTTGTACACACATAAATGGATATAATTTTTTATAATGTAGACCGCACACACACCACATATACATAAGATACACCCACACCTATATACTATATTGATTTCCATTATACATATTGTTATTAATTTTGCATTTGTGATCAACTGTTTTTCCATTTTTTGTGACGCCAGCCTTGAGATAGCCATAATTCGTGAGTCATGTTTTACATTATGAAAAATGCCGTTTATAGCCAATTTTTATTCAAAGTCCAGTTTCTCAGCCGAAAAGCAAACAAAGAGACTGACCGGCTGACTTACAAATTAGTGTAAAAGTAAATAATCTAGATACCACTACCTGCGTCTAATAAGGCTCTAATTAACAACATTTAATTTTAAATGTAAATGTCCCAATTTAATTAAAATGTAAAGTAATGGTCCGAAACACAAGTGTGAATAAACCTAGATCGGGTGGGTCGCTACATAACATTCTAATTCCGGAACATTTTCACTTGAACTTGTAATAAAATATTTTAGAAATAGTTATTTTTAGACACTATTATAATTGTATGGGAAAATTAATAGTGTTGACTAAATGTACTCTTTTTGTATCCGTTTTTATGTTTTTTTTTTTAAATTGTAAATGAAACCATGTAGGTAAGTTTATACCAATTAAAAATGTATTAACAGAAAAAACAAAATAGAGCAACTAAAATTTAAATATGTTCCTTTTTTTCCAACTGTTGTTTTGGCCTAGTTATAATTAAATCCGTAATCATCTTCAGCTGTCACGAACAAATTTAATTTAATAAATATATCTGTCAACTCTAAATGAAGAAACTAAAGTAAACTTTTAATGAACGCCCAAGTTTTTTTTTTTTTATATGCAGCAAGCAAAATTATTTTTTCCTCATTAGCATCGCTTTGTCATAGCTTCTGTCTCGGACTTCGTATAAATACTTCGTCCCTACTTTGAATAGTTTGAGTTTTGAAAAACGAACACCGATCTTCTATTATTATTTTATTCTTATTCTTTTCTTCAGTAGTTTTGAATTTGTGAAGTCTATTATTAAGTCTGTTCGACTAATGTAGTTACAAACATAACCAATTACATGGAAATGAATTTCCAAAGAGTCGAAAACGTCAAAAACACGAGACACTGCGCAAAATCAGAATCCCCTGATTAAAAAAGATACTTTATCACGCGTATGCTTACTTATAATAAGTGCATGAATAGCCCTGACCTAACAATGAGCGGAAATAACATAATTAAGTTTAATACAGACGTCTACATTACATAGTCACCGCGGCGCCTTAACCGTGACAAGATGTCACGAACATGTGAATCACAATTCGTTTCAATTCAATTCATTTTGTCAAACCCACTTCATAGTGAGTTTATGTGGCCTGAGATGATAAATAACTAGACATCAAGAGGACAAGAAAAACAGTAAATGGATTGTAGAGGTCAGATAGGCAGTCGCTCCATGAAAATACTGGCATTCTGCTGCATCCGGTTAGACTGGAAGCCAACCCCAACATAGTTAGGAAAAGGCTAGCAGAGAAAGAAAACAAATGAGTGCGGCTAACCGCAATTGATCAGAAGGACTCAAGCCTAAACCTGAGTCCTTCTGATCACAAGAAACTAAATACAAGTTACTTTGAGCAGTGGTAGCCCAGTGGTAACGGCAACGACTTACGAGTTGAAGGTCATAGGTTCGAACCGAGACAGGCGCTTCAATTTGTGTAAATTATTTCACTTCTCTTAAAACGGTAAAGGACAACTTTATAAGGAAACTAGCATATCCTATAACCGAAAATTCTAATCAATTCAATCAATCAATTAAATCCAAATCAATTTAATTCAATTCAATTTTTAAATGACCACTGTGTTACGAATTATATTCTTTTTGTTTGTTTTTATTATGCAACAATGTACCAATTTTATTCATTAATAACTTAACGAATTAAATTGAATTCGTAGATATGTGACATCCACCAACCTGCACTGGGCCCGCGTGGTGGATTATGGCCCACTCCCTCTCACAGAGAGGAAGCCTGTGTTACAGCAGTGGAAACATTATGGGCTAACAATAAGTTTACTTTACCGACACAGCAAGTCGGAGGATATTGGCATATGACACTACCTCATACACTCCTCGCCAATCGATTTTGATGAACCTGGGTATACCTACAATCCCAAATACCTCTGGAGGGTGTTAAATCCCAGCGGTATTTGAAACTAAGTCCTGGTTTTTATACCATACGTTTTTGACAGTCCACCAGAACTTGCAAAACCTTTTTTTTTAATACTTTTTGTTGTCACCAGTTTCAACCGCCAACGACGGCACATCGCCGGGTCATCATCACAGCAGACGTCGACGTCACCACAGCGACGGAATGTGGCAGCCCCGAAGCTGGCCACAGCGGCTGCCAGGCCTTTCAACGAGATCCCGGGACCCATCGCCTTGCCTATGCTGAGGCATTCGGCGCATGTACTGCCTAGGATTGGTGAGTTAATTCAATTGTTATATATTGATATGTAAAGTCTAATTCAAAAGTATCCTTGATTGAAATTTTGTACCTATTTTTGATTGAAATGTAAACAAATGGGTTAGAAAATATACCTGTAGATTCCAATTTGTAGCGCCATTTACTAATTGGGCACTTTGTTTTGATTATTTTAATACTTAAACCTAATTTTAAATAACCCTAAAGATGTGAATAATTTCTAAATGACAATAATTGAGGTTAATTTTATAACCTCAATTTTCTTCGTTGATTTTTCAATTAGCTACAATTTCTTACTCAAACAATAATGGTTTGAAAAAGTTGTAAGATAAAAAGTTGAAACCTTCAAAATGCATACAGCCATCAAAAAATAGCTATTCCATGCATTTTGACCGCGTAGATATTGCACTTTTGTAGGAAACCGTTGTCTTTTTAATCTTTTCTATGTATACATATTACAGATACACAGTCAGGTACATGAGATAATTTAGAACAGACCAACGTTCTTCTAACTGAACATTAAAATGGTTATTGATAAGATAGTTATGCTATAGGCATCTAAGAGCATGTGGGACTACGTGTAACCACATAGTATGTATTGCTCAAGTGTTAAATTGTTTGCAAGCTAGACCTACATCGTAGATTCGCAGAATCAATGTGTTCGCATTCTGATCTGATAAAAAACCTTGACTGGAATGCCCCTTATCTTGATTGCAGTATTAAACATAACTGATATACCTACAACCCAGATAAATTACCAGAAGATTATTAGAGACTGCAGAAGTCACGAACACGTGTACTGAGGTTATTTTTTACTGTCGAATAAAATTACAAGTTTGAAATGAAAAGGTTTTATTGACTAGAAAATGTTGCTGGCTGGCCTAGCCAAATCTGGCACATAAAAAGTGTATTCCAAATTCAACTTCTTTTTTGCAAACATTAATTTTGTCAGTTGACACCTAAGAAAAGGTATTTCAAATTCAACTACTTCTCTTTGCACACATTGTTTATGTCAGAAGGGCAATAAAACCGCACGGGTCGATCGAAAAGTTTAAGCTAAGTTTGCCGCGGTTGGTCCGTGGATGGGTGACCATCTTTAAATACCAAGATCCTTCCTTGCCTCGAAAAGCACGTTAAAATGTCGTGCCCGGCTGTCATTCGTAAATCTTTGGCAGTCGTTACATCACCAGAAGACCAAATTTCTGATAAACCAGTCTACCAAAGGGTATCGTGTAACCCAATGACTAGGTTGTGGAAGTCAGATAGGCAGTCGCTCCATGTAAAATACTGATATTCAACTGCATCCGGTTAGACTGGAAGCTGACCCATCATAGTTGGGAAAATGCTAGGCAGATTAATTGTTTAAGTCAGAGTACAGCCCCCCAGGGCCTTAAGTCTGCTATTACAATAGTGCCAGAATCGTCTATCATTGATTTCATAATGGTTGATTTTGACAAGTTTGGTAATCTACTAATGTAATGGCGTCATTATGACTTTCCAGTGGTCAGCCACTGACCCTCCATTGAAAGAAATGGCATTTATTGGGAATCTCGTACATAATGACAAATGAATGACTGACTTAAGGGGTAATCTGAAAAACATTTGACAGTTACTAAAATAATATGTAAAAATATATACATATAAATGAAATCTGGCATGAATAAATGTTAAAATTTAGTAGTATTTTTACGAAAATCATTTCCACTAACGGATTTTATAATAATGGCAATACGACAATGCCATTATAACACAATTCTATTACGAGACCATTGACCGACCACTGATCGATCATTATGAATTTAGCAGATTACGAAATTTTTGCAAAATGACGATGGGATCGTGTTGGAATGACGTTTTTATAAAAATAGCAGATTAAGGCCCCACCCCCAGGACACTCGCTTAGCAGAATTCTTATCTCTTGTCTCTTGTCTCGTTCCTATGAGACCCCAAGTTCATAGTTCACAGAGCTATGATCTAGTATAAACTAGTTCAGTAGATAACTCTGCCCCTATGACACCTTAATGACCCACATCCGTATTCCATTGGCGGGGAATAACAAATGCCATGGAATTGAAGATCGGGTATTGTTTTTCTTGCAATAATTAAATTGTTTACATGAACATGATATCATCATTCATAACACAGGAAAATGATGTTTATTTCGTTTGAATTAAAGTTTTAATATTACGCAATTATGCATGTACCTGATACCTACAGTCGCAAAAGATAATGATGCAAGCAGTGTGTTGGGTTTTTTTGCAAAACCCAAGGGCTTTGCTAATTGGACAATTAACATTGATACTTAGAAAAGAAAAGATAGAAATCTTTTATTGTCAGAGAAATACGTGCATAATTATAAAAAATATCAGTTATCTCAAAAACTTAGTAAAACAAAACAAACATAATATTAATCAAATATCATTCATTCTTTATTCCAAATTTTCGAACCGACGAAAAAACGGAGGAGGTTACTCAATTCGACGCGTATATATTTTTTTTTTTTTTTTTATGTATGACCACGCATAACTTTTTCCAGAGTAGTCCGATTTTGATAATTCTTTTTTATTGGAAAGGGTATACCTCGAAGTTGGTCCCATATAAATTTCGAAGAAAAATTCCAACCCTAAGGGTAAGAAAACAGGGGATGATTGATTGTTTACTCACAGATTTTAATACTGAGTCGTGTATTAAATCAAAAATTAAGCCTGTAGTAATTAGTAGATTATAGCCACAAAAAATTATAAAATAAAAACTTTTTAATAAAAAAATTTAACCGCCGAAAAACCGAAAAATAAAAAATAATAAACTAGCTTTGTCCAACCCCAATAAATAAGTTCGGAAGTCGGTGACTTTGGATATGTATTTGATTATATGTATGTCACCGCCTTCCGAACTTAGTTATTGGGGTTGGACAAAGCTAGTTTATTATTTTTTATTTTTCGGTTTTTCGGCGGTTCAATTTTTTTATTAAAAAGTTTTTTTCTATACCTACCTACCTACCTCATGAAAATATTAGTTAATTTTCAATACATATTTTTATACAATAAGTCCGGTTTCGGACTGTACAAACTTAAAGGGGTGGTAGTTTGCTGTTTTCTATCACTAACATTATTCTACATGTGGGGTCGAAAGTAGTCGAAACCCACACCCTCCTGAATGGCAGTCATTTTGTGTTTTGTAAAAATACAGTAACTTTGAAATTTAAAGCCCAATTATCGTTAAAAAAATACTTTTAGCAACGGAAAAGTATTAACAATGAGTTAAATAACTCAAATACCTAGTAATATTAAATGCTGCGTCATCTTGAAATAAAAAAATTACATCTACAAAATTCACCTAGAGGAACTTCCTTTTTTTCCTACACGTCTAACAGATGTTAAGTTCACCTAAACAATGATACCAAAAACTCGATTCTATGACAAATGGTTTAAGAGATATTGTTGCTTGATTGTTGATTTAGCATTTATTTCAAGATGATGCAACATTTAATGTTATTATTTCAGTTATTACCAGTGATAGGAATAGGTAGTGCCTATTTGCCTAAACTTTGAAGAACAGAAATTATTTTTTAAATTATAATTGGTCTTTAAATTTCAAAGTTACTGTACTTTTAGTATGCCCGCTCCATAAAAGGCCCCCAAACACAAAAATGGCTGCCATTCAGGGGCGTGTGGGTACCGACTACCGACCCCACATGTAGAATAATTTTATTGATAAAACAGAGCAAACTACCACCCCTTTAAGTTTGTGCAGTCCGAAACCGGACATATTGTAAAATGTAATGTACTGTAGGTATGTTTGTAGGTAATAATAGTGATAAAAAACAACACTTAAGTATTTGTTGAAGGACCAGCAACCTAGTTGCGTAGGTAACACACTATTAATCCCAATCGGAATCTTTTTTAAGGATTGCTAATCCATTGCTTCATACATAACCATGTTCGAAAAATTTGTCTACTCAACAGCGTAAATAACGCAATGAATGTTATTGAACTGTGAAGATTAAAAATCATTCCAGCTAGTGTGACGCAATTACCCCGTGGGATGTTGAAGATAAGTATCTGTCTAAAAAGAAGACTAAATTATTTGCATATCTAAACTTAAACTTGTGTTTATTAAGTTATTTATATGCACATGTTTATATTTACGCGTAACTTGGAGTCAACAAACCGCAGTTATGTGGTAATAACATAATTACTTACGATGCGGTTGCGTCCTTGTTAGTATAATCACTCTATAGTTGGCTACTAGCTACGACAGTATGATTGACACATATATGCCTACATACAAGTGCTATGTGCATTGAAACCGGATAGGCTATTAATAAATATCAGGCCCTTAATAAGAAACCCTATAGATAAATAAAAAAGGATGAAGCAAGATGGAGCTATTGTTTCGTATTCAAAGCCTTCACCTATTTTTAGGTGTCTTTGTTCTCAAAAGAACACACTAGCAAGGCCCAGGACATAAAACTGGAGTTATTTAAAAAGAAAAATAAAACGGTAATCACCATGAGAAAGAGAAGCAATTTCAGCCCTTGCCCTGGAATTTTCGGCCTGCGAATGAATTAATATGGGTTACCAGCAGCTATTCACAAGCATTCGACAGGCTGTCGTATCAAAATTGACAGATTTCGATAACCAGCACCCTAATTGCTTAACACACTATCATTCAAAATCTGAATCATTATGAAGAATAATGCCATCCATTGCTTCGTCATGTTCGAAAAACTTGTCTGCTCATCAATAAAACACAATTAATGTTGCTAAACTGTCAAAATAAAACCATTACTTCTGTTACTAGGCTTAGGGCTGATTTTACCAAAGTCAGATATCTTTTATCCGTAGAGTAAAATTTACGTCTGACAATTCTACTATGGAAGATCTATCAAAAATTCAAAATTTATTCTCAGGATAAGACTTATTCTAAGTTTAAAAAGTTTGGTGAAATTCGCCCTTAGAGCAGGCTAAGCTAGAAAATGGTTGAAGTATGCATCACAGCCAGTCGCCAGGCAGATAAGTTCAAAAACAAAAGTGCCAACCGACCCTTAACGACATCTCGAATGCACTTAATTCCAAACAGTAACAATTAACGTTCCATAGCAACCATTTTATGGCTAAAAATAAAACCAAGTCCCAATACCCGTTTTATGGGAACCCGACTGTGTATTCGCATCCTTTTACGGTGGCTTGCGCGGGCGCAGGCGCCGCAAACTACCGTCGTCGTCGCGTCGCTAGACGCCAGCTTCCGTCATACTTGCAAATTAAGACTAGGTATTTTCGATTGGTCATTCATTTGCATACGTGCATAAATAAACAACTACTTAGCCATTTGCACTTGTGTCATACATAGCAGCTCTTAAGAAATGCTTAACTTAGGTATGCATAAAAGCTTGTGCATACCTAAGTTAAGCATTTCTTAAGAGCTGCCTAGTATGCCTATGCAATCAGCCTATACTAGTAATTTTCCCACTGCTGGGACACAGCCCTCTTCTATCTACTCTCTCTCTCCCTCTTAGGAATGACTTTTACCAAATTATTTTGCAGGGAAGTAGTGGTTCGTTAAGTTTGGATGATGCTGCATAAAAACTCGAACAAATTAGAAAAAAAACATTTACAATTTTATTGTGCTTTTCAAAAGTTTTTAGGTACAATACAATTCAGAACGCAATTTAGACGATGCCTATTATCAGAAAAGCGACTGTCGACCTCCTCATTGTATCAAATCTAATAACGTTCGGGGTGGAATAACTTTGAAATGGTTTAAAAATACAGAGGGAGTGAAGAGCAAAACATTTAGGGGTTTATTTATGAACGTTACTTACAGTTAAGACACGTCAAAAATGAATGGTTAAACAGTAGCTAATCATTACTTAACTTAAAGCAACGTTTATGAATAGAGGGGTTAATTTTTGACATAATGTTAAATTTGATAAAGACAACAGACAGATGATTCTAAAGAGCTAAGAACGAAGTTAATTGAAGAAACTGAGAAAAATAACGGCTAATAAAATATGTGGTGGAAGAAAGAAGTGCTGTTTTGACCCCAAATAAATTAAGATAAAGGCAGAAGAATTATGATTTGCAAACTTCTTTGAGAAAAACTGAATTAAGTAGACTCAACCAAATATACTATGTAACTCAATAAAGAAAATTATGAAGAGAAAGATAAACAACCTTCCAACTTTACGTCATCCAGTGCGCAGTCGCCTCTGCAGCACTTTTCGGCCCCATCGGCAATCTGTTCTGCGAGCAATGTGCCCTGCCCACTGCCACATAAGTTTGGCAATTCTTCGGGCTATGTCGGTTACCTTGGTTCTCCTGCGGATCTGTTCATTCCTGAATCAAGAAATGAGAAAACTAAGACAAAAACTCAATTAATTCAAATCATGAAGCTCGCTTAAACTAAAGGCTGCAATAAATCGCGTCAGCACGTCCGTTAAGTTTCTCAGTAACACTGAGAATGACTCACATTGAGATTCATTACCGAGCTAAACCGCGACTACTGTTTGTAGAATTGTAAATAAAACAGCCAGATACTCTGTTTGCTTGGGTGGGTTTGTTGCATGGCTCGTCCATTGAAAAATGAGATCTTGTTCCCAAAGAAGTGGGAAGTTACATTTAAATTAACATTTTATTTACATAATAACATCACGCCTTCATCACATGTCAACACAACATGTACAGAAACATGCTAATAAAGACAACGTCATGTTTATCATAAAGGAAGAAAAGTACACGTAGTAACGCAATGGGCAGGTCCTGGCATTATGGTAAAACGGATAATGAACCAGATAAGTAAAAGAGTGGTATACCAGAGAAGGAAAAAGGAAAAGAGGAAGGCCATTTCAAAGATCATCATCATCATGATCATCATCAACCTATAATGTTCCCACTGCTGGGACACAGGCCTCCTCTCTGTGAGAGGGAGCGGGCCGTTATCCACCACGCGGGCCCAGGGCGGATTGGTAGATGTCACATGTCTTCGAATTTTTTGTTCTAGGACATGCCGGTTTCCTCACGATGTTTTCCTTCACCGTTTTGAGAGCAGTAGTAATGAAATAATTTACACAAAGTAAAGCGCCTGTCTGGGTTCGAACCTACGACCTACAAGTAAATCGCGGCCGTTACCACTTGGCCACCACTGCTCTAATTTCAAAGATTGGAAGACGTAATGGGAGATTTGTGATGTGGGAAAAAATATTTCGTTGCTTCCAAAAAGACGTCTCAAAAATAAGTACCTACTACTTGTAGTCAAACATACTATTTAGAACTCCTTTCGTTTTTTTCTGTCATACAGTTGAATTGCGGAAGTTAACAAAACTAAACCAACCTCAACTCACTCCTATAAACATTCACAGATTTTTGTGAAAACAAAACTAATTCTATCGAAGCACCTACTATTTTTATGTTACACTTATCCTACTTTATACTATGTGCAATGTTTCTAACATAAATATAACTTTATAGACCCAAATAGCAATAAATCTAAGTACCAATCCCAGACATACTTTCGCTCCATCCCAATATAGACTTGGACCCACTTTCATTCCAGTTTATATCGTTTACGCCACTTGATAGATTCCTATATCTATACAATATACAACTAGATCGGCGTAAACGGTACCAGATGTGAATTTGTGACTGGTTCTAAGATACGAAACTTTTAAGAAAGTACCAGTGTTGCCAAATCCATCCTCGAAAACTACGCACATGCTTTAAAAAAATACTGTAAAACTGTAAATAGTCATTAAAAACGGGTAAATCTACAGGGTTTTCTTATTTTGATTTAATTGTAGTTTAACAAATAAAACATGTATGGGAAAGGATTATAAACAGAAAATTAATTGATCTGCAATTTTTTAAATCGATTAACAAAATGATCTTGGAAATAAAACAAGTTTTACAATCATTATAATATATGAGTATATCATCCTCAGATTATAAAACAAAGGCAGATAGACCGCGCGGAACACCAAGAGTGAGGTCAAAAAACTAAATACTAAAGCATCTCATTGTATGTAACATAAAATGCGACGCTTCGAGGCGTACTAACTCGAGTTTTGAATTGGTATTTGGTTTTTTGGCTTCACTCTTGGTGTTCCGCGCGGTCTATCTGTCTTTGTTTTATAATCTGAGATAACATCATTATGATATTATCAGCGACTATCTCATTTCCGATTTGCAAATTTTGATTATCCCTTCCATATTTTTTTTTTTTTTTTTGAAATCGTACATTATTTTTATAAAATTTCAAAACATGGTTATTTTTCACATCTAACTCCGATATTTTTGCGTTAGCATAAAATAATCTTCGCAGTTTTTAGTTGAGGCCTCACAATCCACAGTGATTGTGAGGCCTCAACTAAAAACTGCGAAGATTTCCAAAAAACTGTAAATCTACAGTTAAAAATGTGGGGCCAACCCTGGTAAATACCCAATCTAAATAGTTCCGTAGGTCAGCCACAATCACTGGCGTAGGTGCAAGACCTTCGCACCTCAGTACATGATCACATGGTCAAATATGATTACCTATGTATGTACGACTAAACACATAAGAAACTACTTGGAATACGTAACAAACTGCCTAGTTCTACTTTACTTCTTAAAACGGTTTTTGCAATCTTCAGACAGAACAAGGTCTTAGAAATTATCACTATCTTAAGGTTTCAGGTGAAGAAACGTTTTTTGGTTCTAAACAAAGTAACGGCAACAGTTGAAATATTTCATGAACAGTAATACTAAAGTGTTGAATCAACGACCGATAGAGCGACGACCTCTATTAAGGTCAAACCTATTCTGAAGCCTGAACAACGTTTGATATTTTCATAATAGAAAAATAAAAATACAAGGCCTATCCATATAGGGTGACCCGTAATTAGTAACCGACATTTAAACACATGATTGTACTCATCATTATGAACAAAAAAAAAATCGTCTATTCCCTACATTTTGACGAGTTATGCGAACATAAATGTAGGGAACAGCAGATTTTTTTTTTTTCGCGATTTCAGGTTTGGTCCCATGGTAAAAGTTGTTCATAATGATGAGTACAATCATGTGTTTAGATGTCGGTCACTAATTACCAGTCACCCTATATAGTAGTTACAAACATGTTCTTAGTAAGACTGACGCAGATTTGGACGGGCTTCACCGAGTTGCAAAAATCTTCCTACACTTCACAATCGGGCCGCGCGCTTTTTTCTATTGAAATGTGATGCACTGCGGCCCGAAGAAACTAGTTTATAGAACTTATTTTTTACTGAAGCTAAATATCTCAACCAAACCCTTTTGTCTTCAACAGGGAGCTTCCACCATACCGTTGGTCTCGGCTTACTGGAAGGTCTTCACGAGAAGTATGGCGACCTCGTTCGACTAGCGAAGGCATCCAGGACACGACCGGTGCTGTACGTCTTTGATCCTGAGATGATGAGAGAGGTACGTTCCTTAGTTTTACTACATTCTTTGGAAAAATACCTAATATGGCGTGAAAGGTGTGAGTTTTGGTGTTAGGAAGGTAACTAATTTGGTTATAAACCTTCAGAATGGACCTTTAAAGACGTTTTTTTTTTTTCTCTAGAATGCTCTTTACTTTGTTTGTATACTTGATAACTAACCACAAAAAATAATATGCACCACTTCGATAGATAAAAGAACTATAATGAATTGACACTGTTGCGAAACTTTGCACATGATAATAACCACGTACACTACGTCATCATCATTCTCCTGCCAAAAACCCAATTTATTTAGGGTCAGCGCAATATGTCTTTTTCTTCAGTGAACGACTACACGCCGACAGACACTACGCCGACAGACTGAACACCAACAAGACTTTACTTCGACGAGACTCTTTGCCGACAGGACACTTCGCCAACAGGACTCTTCGCCGACAGAGCTCATCAGCGACGCAACTTATCTCCGATAGTCAGATTACCGTTAGATTATATCTTGCTAGATTGTAATCTGTCAATAAATTGTGAATTGCACCATACTGCTTACCGACCGAATAAGTCAGGTTAGGTTAGAATTGCGACCAACCGCGCTGCTTCCATGTTAGTGGCAGTTACTTGACTATTTAGTAATAGCGCAAGGTACTATCCGTCTTGATACCAGTTCACAATTTGGTGGTTTCATTCCGATAGATTATAATCTACCTAGAAATAATGCGTTAAAATGTAAGCAGTATGTATACGACGGTTCACAATCTGTCGACAGTTTACAATCTCGCGAGATAGATCATAATCTAACGGTAATTTGCCTATCGGAGATAAGTTACGTCGCTGATGAGCCCTGTCGGCGAAGAGTCCTGTCGGCGGAGTGTCCTGTTGGCGAAGTGTCCCGTCGAAGTAAAGTCTTGTCGGTGTTCAGTCTGTCGGCGTAGTGTCTGTCGGCGTTTAGTCGTACCCTCCTTTTTCTTCCACACTTATCGTTTAGTCGTCATCTCCACAGTCTCACCCTTTCTAACCATATCATCTTTCACACAGTCTATCCATCGTTTGCTACGTCATCGAGGAGATTAATAAGTTAAACTGTACATGTAATGGGCGACCCGTAATAAGTACTTAGTACACCTAGTACTCAGATAGCGTTCAGATACATACTTTGTAGAAGGATACAAAATAAAAATAGAACTAAATGCAGACAGGAGGTTGGCAATTACACAGTATGTTCAGATAAATAAATTCAAATTACTTCCAAACACACTTTGAGAGCGCCGTAGATCACAATAACGTTTAATGCACTTTTAATTTATACGCAGTCTGACTCACCGAGTGCAAACAAACTGCGCAGTCTGAATGTTATCTAGACTTTTTGCGTTATTCAAAGCATATTTTTTAAATCCACTATTTTTTGAACAAAGAATCAGCATTGCCAGCCATAAATGCACTTTTCGTATTGACAACAATGCGTACAATTTTTTTGATGCTCTTTTCTTTTATTATGTTTAGTAGCCACTGAATTTATAGGCAAAGTTGGTTCTCAAAAAGTACATAGCTTGTTGTAGCCTTTTGCTTGCAGGGAGTTGCTGAGAAGATTCTTCATCGGCTTTACAAGTTAGGTTAAGTTGGAGGGCAGCTTCACTCCTAACATGTAATCCACAGAATTTCATATCTTGTCAGATTAGTGTGCTCTTTTTTTTGTCTGGAAATCATCAAACGACTTCTCTTAGACTAGTGAAGACTAGCTTTTTCCAGCGGCTTCGCCTGCGCTGAGCTTTCATCCTCTATTTAACTCCCTTAGGGGTTGAATTTCGAAAACTCCTTCCTTATTCCTTGTTTACATTATAAAGGGAAGCTCTGTGCAAAATTTCAGCTTACTAGGTCCAAGGGTTTGGCCTGGGCGTTCTTGAGTCAGTCAGTCAGTCAGGACTTTTCTTTTTATATAGATTAGTAATAAATAATAATAATAATAAAAACTTTATTTTATAAACAAATACAGATTAAACTTGTTTTTATAAAGACAATTAAAATGAGCTTGGGTAGTAACACAATGCAATACAAATCTAGGAGTTGAAATCTGTACACAATATGGAAAACCCTGCCTCTCAAACTAGGAAACCTGTATCTTGAGAGAATGTGATGTTATAAGATATAGTAGACTGTGTCGATCTACCTGAGCGATTGAATATAAAGAAAAAGCTAATTTAAGGTGTCACTTGTGTGTGTGTGTGTGTTTGTGTGTGTGTGTGTGTGTGCGTGCGCGTGCGTGTGTGTGTGTACGTGTGTGTTGTGTGTGGAGTTGGAGGTATGTAGGTAGTTAGGCGATGTACTTGAGTAAAGATTCTGTTTGTTGATAGTCCTGTTCCAGTAGCCATTCCGTTAATTTTGATTTTATTTCATATTTATTAAGATCGACAATGGTTAGATTTTTGTGAATTTGTTTGTAGACGTATGTACTTAATGTGTAGTATTGGTGTTGAGCGAAGGCGGTTTTGTGTGCCCTTAGTTATTATTTTTGGTACTGTTCTTTTTGTGAAGAATACTTAGAGAGTGGAGGACTGTGTTGTGGCGGCATATTCGTTGATTCGCACTAATTTACTCGGGCAAATCGAAACTTTGAAATAAAATATTGTTTTCTATAGGCAACTTGCGGACGAATCGACAACTCCAGAATTACGTATTAGGCCTTGGCACTTTTTGAATTTTATGCACTTAATTGCAAGTATTTGCAAATTACCTTTTCTCATAACTTTATTGCATAAAATTAACTTCGTGCGATTTGCCTACGGAAAATACAATATTATTCAAAAGTGTCAATACGCCTGATTCGGGAGAGTAAATGGCTTTTTGGCGCAGCCCTGGGAAGGCCTTTGTCCAGCATTGGACTGCGATAATATCAGTGGACCTAGAAAGCAAGAAAAAAATTCTATTCTGTCTGTGGCTTATCTAAAGTGAGACATGTGGCATTAGCGGTTTACTGAACCAGTTTTATCCGAACTACATTGTGATACGGGCAGGAAAACATGTGTAATATTTATTACACCTTTAATTAATTGATATAACTTAATATGCAGTTGGAATAGCAAACTTGTTATGTTAGTTTGTACCAACTGCGCAGTTAAGGACTACCTACATGTTTTGATCACGTGAATCATTTTTTATCAACAAACTGGCTTGCACATGTAAATAATATGCGACAAAAATAGCATAAAAGTTGTTATTCTGGTTTTGGATACGACCAATTTAATTGAAAATTACTCTTTAATCAAGTCATTAATAACATGTGCAAGTAAAGAAAAGTATCATATGGGATCAAAAGATTCGTCATTGTTTTAAACAGGAAAGGTGCCCAAAAGGCTGGCAGTATTGCCACGTTAGTAACCAGGGACACATTCTTTTTCGGAGATTTAGGTTTTAAGGTTTCGTTGTGGGTGACCACATCATTTGAGGGATACTAATATCCTGAGTACCTACTACTGGTATTTGGACTAAATATCTGTCATTGCCGTTAGCAATTGTTGGTCATAAAAGATCCTTAAACCAATATTTTCGTACAGGATCAGCGGTGTAATTGCGTAAACAATCAAAATTCATTGCCTGATTAACTTTGTTCAGCACATACATTTTTCGAGCATAAGAAGCAATGGATTAGCAACTTAATTCGAAATTATTCAGATTGTGTGGTAGTGTATTACACAATTAAAGTGCTGCGACCCCAGGACAGACTTTTTCAGTGATCTAGAGGTTTCGTAGTAAGGTGATCTTACTGGACGTGTGGGTGGATATGTAGTAACACCCTGGAGACTGGATACTACTGGTTTAAAACCACCTATTTGGACAACCAATTTATAATTGACTAGCTTTTGCCAGCGGCTTCGCCCGCGCGGAACTTTCATTTAAATAAATATTATTTATTACCTTCAGTTGTAGAAAAAACACTTATTTAAACACTATGCATCGTTACAACTAAGGGAAAGAGTGATTTCGATGAACTCTGGTACCCAATGTAAGATTTAACCTGGTTTAGGGTGCCAGCGTCCTCGCCTATCATTGAACTTAAATCAGTAGTTGTAAGACAAGCACAATATATTAATATAAAGAAAACTATTTACTAATAAATGCAACTATGATATGGCCTATCAAAGTACCTATGTATGGGGAATGTGTATGTAATTGAGAAGGGGAAAACTTGCGAATATGTTAGTCTGTAGTGTGTATATATGATTACAAACATATGAACTGAATTAGGTTAAGCGATTGATATGCGTAGTAAATCCCCTATTTAACTCCCTTAGGAATTAAATTTCGAAAAATCCTTCCTTATTCCTTGTTTACATTATAAAGGGAAACTCTGTGCAAAATTTCAGCTTTCTAGGTGCAAGGGTTTGGGATGGGCGTTGATGAGTCAGTCATTCAAACAGTCAGGACTTTTCTTTTTATTTATATAGAAGATAGATGTGAGTGATTGTTCCTCAGAAAAGACACTATAACCAATATTTCACCACTGGATCAGGTTTTGATTTACATTTTGCTGTCAGACCTCATGAATGCTATCTTTATTGACCGTTGCTAATTCTATAAGCAACTTTGCCTCCGTGTAAATCTGAAGAAACAAAAGCATTCCTCATAAAATCAACTTAAACTTTCTCTGTTACGTTACACTTAAAAAACCTAATTAAAACTAGACTAAATAGTTTCACTTCGTCTTTTTTTGCTCTCAACATTTCGACCTCATTTGAAGTCGACTTGTCTGCATTACGTCTCATATCTTAGCACTTTTTCACTCATAACCTCAAGACTTTAATTTCCTGAGTCGTGTCTGAATAATCTATATTTACATACCTACCTACTTACTTACATAATTTACTTGAACAATGTATTTGGCCAGGTCTCGATCGAAGGTTAAGCAAAGCTTGCGGCGGTAGTTTCGTTGATGGGTGACACATTCATGACATCTCCGTGTCTCGGAAAGCACGTTATACCGTTGGTCCCGGCTCTCATTCGTAGATCTTTGACAGTCGTTACTGGTTGTTAGAAGCCCGAAACTCTGGCAACCAGTCTTACCAAGGGGTATCGTGTTACTCTGTAATTTGGTTGTGGAGGTCAGATAGGCAGTCGCTCCATGTAAATTCGGTTTAAAGAACTTTATTCTAATTAAGACCATCGTCACTTACATGAGAACATTAAATTACTGGTATTCAGCTGCATCCCCAGTTAGACTGGAAGCTGACCCCAATAGAGTTGCGAAAAAGCTAGGCAGATTCATTGGTAAAGGGTAGGTATGTAATAAAATTAGTTTCAAAACCACATCAAACAGTTATTTTTATCAATTTCGAACTAACATTGAAATTGAAAATGAATTATATGGGAATTTAATTAGTTTTCAATTTCAGTGTTTCTGTGTTGTAGCTTGTAACTGTTATTAAACCATTACATGACATCACCGTTCCGTGTTCCGTGTGGTGCCAGACGTAAAAGAATAGCACCATCCCATTTCTTATAGGTGTCGTAGAAGGCGACTAAAGGACTTACTACAGAATGGGCAGCAGCGTTCTCTATGCATTCTACCACCATACTGCGATCGCCAACCCGCCTGCCTTTTGGGGAAGGCTTATGTCCAGCAGTGGACGTCGTTCGGCTCATATGATGATGACTTCTGAATTACCCGATTGTGTAGGCAGAAGTGTGTTTTATCTAGTTTACCACACACTTACATTTTCACAGTGGTAATGCCCATTGCTATTAATCACAACATAACATCACGCTTGTTATTCCCAAAGCGTTAGGTAGAGGTGTACCGATAGTAGCTACACGGCTACACATCAAGCTATACATTTCCACTTTACGCTGATCTCGCACTGTGCGGAAATCCTATACAATGCGAGAGCAGCTTATACTGGAAATGTATAGCTTAATGTGTAGCCGTGTGTACACCCACATTTCACTAGTAATGTTTCAGTCCCATGTAAATAGGCCGAGCCTATTGCCATCAACCATTATCATTAGAGACATCCCATATGGAAAAACTTACTAAAACCCGGCAATCGAACCAAGAACTGGCTCAGCAGTATATAGCGCTTGTGACCACTATGAACTAGGCAGTCAACCATTAATCATTAGCTGTTATGTGGGTAGATATTGGATAACAAATAAAACCTCTACATCACATGGTTTGGTAACTTCTAACTGCTCATAGCTTGATACTTTCTATATTACAAAGTTAGAAAGTAAACAGAGAGATCTAATAATGAACGAACAACAGTCGCGCAAAATTTGCCAGGATTCGAGGTCACTTTACAAACGGTACATATTCACTTTCAAACCTACGTCACAAGTAAGCATGTGATGTATTAGTCTGAGGTATAAATGTTACGAGACACCTTTGTCGAAACGTTATTTTTTCACTTTCGTACAACTGTCAATCAAGTCCAAGGAAGAGACCAGAACATGCCTAAGCCAAAGTACGTGCTAAGTAACGTTTATATAGATCTTGGCCTTACATGCAAACATAGATATCATAAAATAGATTAATTTTAATAAATCAATTAAGTAAACTTATCATCATTGCATAATCAACCTATATTGTTCCCACTGCTGGGACGTAAGCCTCCTCTCGGCGAGTGGGAGTGGGCCGTAATCCACCACGCGGGCCCAGTGCGGGTAGGTACATGTCACGTGCCTTCGAAGTATTGGTTCTAAGACATACCGGTTTCCTCACGATGTTTTCCTACACCGTTTTGAGAGCAGTGGTGATGAAATAATTTACACAAAGTAAAGCGCCTGTCTGGGTTCGAACCTACGACCTACAACTCGTAAGTCGCGGTCGTTACCCAGTGGTAACGACCGCCCAGTGGCCCAGTGGCCACCACTGCTCTCGTATCGTCTCTTATCATCATTACGATCCCTAAATATCATCATCATCATCATCATCATCATCTGCCTAGCCTTTTCCCAATTATATTGGGGTCAGCTTCCAGTCTAACCAGATGCAGCTGAATACCCGGATTTTACATGGAGCGACTGCCTATCTGACCTCCACAATTCTGTTACTAGGTAATACGATACACCCTTGTTAAGACTTATCATGCCTAAATATAAGTTTCTGATTGATTTCTTAAAATGATTCTTCTCTCGAGAATTGCTTTTAAGATAACCCAGTTGAAAATACCAATGGCGGACGGCAAGACTCTCTAGGGTGCTCCGGAAATTGTCACTTGCAGAGCTTAATTTGTTCAGCTATCAATTCGTTCTATTCTCTTTTCCTACATTTCATTTCAATTCATTATCTGCCTAGCTTTTTCCAGCTATGTTGGGGGTCCTCATCCATTCAAACCTGATGCAGTTGTATACCCGTATTTTACATGGAGCAGGCCTATCTGTCCTCCACAACTACTACTATACCCCTTGGTAAGACTGGTTGTCAGACTTTCGTGCTTCTAACGACACGTAACGACTGTCAAAGATCCATGAATGAAAGCCGGGACCCACTGCTTAACTTGCTTCCCGCCGAGGCATTTCATTTCAACTATGATCAAAATTTTATCAGCCCCCATTCCTTTTAAATGCGATTACAAGTCAGTAGGTAAGTGTATTACGAAGGCACGTACCACCTACACGATCTTTTAAACCTGCCATTGCTTCTTTATGTTGACCTTTTAAATCCTGCTTCAAAGTTCGATTGGTCGGACCCCTAACCGATTCAAAGTAAATACTTCTTTAAGAAGCTCTCAAGGTATATTAAAGTTGCAGAGCCTAGAAAGTAATACTTATACTTTTAACTAATACATCGTTGGGAATTCTTAGGAGTCTCTGATGTAACAAAGTTCTTCGAAATAAAGAGGCAGATTTTGAAGAATGATAAGTAACAATTTTTTTGCTGATGCATAATAGTAAGACATCCGGCCTCAAGTCTGCTATTACAATAGTGTTAGAATGGTCTATCATTGATATCAGAATTGTTGATTTTGACAAGTTTGGTAATCTACTAATAATAGGTCTTTACCTATGAAATTGCCGTTTTGTATGAAAAAATTTAAACGAATTTTTTTCATGAATTTTTTATTTGTATTAATCGAAGTAATCACCCATGCAATCAATGCATCTTTGCCATCGCAATGGCAGTTTATTGATGCCCTTCTTAAAGAAATCAGCTGGACGGGAGGAAACAAATTCTTCAAAGGCATTTTGTACTGCCTCTCGGGTATTAAATTTTTTTCCCGCCAAGAAGTTATCCAAATTCTGGAAAAAGTAGTAGTCTGTAGGCGCAAGGTCTGGTGAGTAGGGCGGATGACGGAGAGCTTCCAACCCCAGTTCTTGCAACTTGGAGACCGTCTGCTGTGCAGTATGAGGTCGCGCGTTGTCGTGCAGGAGCAGCGGAGACGAGCGATTGACCAATGCTGGTTGGAGATGCGCCAGCTTCTCCATCATTGTGTTCAGTTCTTCACAGTACACATTTGCAGTAATGCTCACCCCGTTTGGTAAGAAGCTGTGATGAATCACACCGGCGCTAGACCACCAAACAGTGACCATCACTTTTCTAGGGGTAAGTTTTCGTTTAGGGCATTGTTTAGGTGCTGAACCAGGATCCAACCAACTTGCTGAGCGCTTACGGTTATCAAACAGAATCCATTTTTCATCGCAGGTAACAATGCGGTTCAAAATTCCTTCATTTGTGTGTCTGTTGAGCAGTGCAAGGCACGTCTCGACGCGTACTTCGCGCTGGCGATCATTGAGTTCGTGGGGCACCCATTTGTCAAGCTTTTTTACCTTGCCAATTTGACGCAAATGGACCAATATTGTTTTGACGCTAACGTCGAAAGCTGCTGCTAATTCAGCCGTAGATTGTGTATCATCAGCTTCCACAATCGCCTTTAATTCGTCATTGTCGACCAAAGTCTTCGGACGACCGCGAGGTTCATTTTTCAGGTCGAAATTTCCAGAACGGAAGCGAGCAAACCAATAACAGGTGGTGCGTTGGTTTGTAGTGTTAGCTCCGTAAACGTCGTTGATGTTGCGTGCCGCATGTGCCGCGTTGCTGCCACTACGGTACTCATATTCCATAATTACTCGAATTTTTAACGTATCCATGATGACGAAAAAGATTGAAATGCGATGAAAATGTAACACTAATCAATAAAGAAATGACTACTTTTAGAAAAAAAAATCCATGTTTTTAAAATAAAATTAATTTGAAATTAGAATTCTTAGCCAAACAAAAATTATTTTGATTTGAAATGGCCAGTACTGCAGAACGGCAATTTCATAGGTAAAGACCTAATATAATGGCGTCATTATGACTTTCCAATGGTCAGCCACTGACACTCCATTGAAAAAAAAATAGCATTTATTGGTAATCTCCTTCATAGTGACAAATGAATGATTGACTTAGGCGGTAATCTGCTAAAATTTTGACAGTTCCTAAAATAATATGTATAAAAATAGTATGTAAATGAAATCTGGCATGAATTAATGTTCAAATTTAGTGGTATTTTTTTGAAAATCATTTCTACCAACGGGTTTTATAATAACGGCAATACGACAATGCCATTATAACACAATTCTATTACGAGGCCATTGACCGACCAATGATCGACCATTATGAATTTAGCAGATTACGAACTTTTAGCAAAATGACAAATGACGAATTTATAAAAATAGCAGACTTGGGCCCCAGGTCGTATGCCTGATGGGATTTTCTGCCGGTAAAAAAGTAAGTTCAAAAACGAAAACCCGACTATTTAAACATCACGCTCTAAAAAATATGAAACAAGAAAATATTCTGATCTGAAAGCCTTGGTCGTAAGCCACTTTAATCGCTTACTGCTCCATTTTTGTTTTAGTTTATTACTTTACGTCCTTTGGATGAAGCCATATTAAATTAAAAGTGCCATCACATAGCAGATAATCCAAACGCTTTCAACGATACCTCATTTGCCAAACTAGGATAAGAAGTTTAGAAGTTATGACGGAACTGATGAACATACAACACATACATACATACCGGTCAAAATCATAACCCTCCTTTTTGCTTCTCCGTAGTCGGGTAAAAATGACAAAAGTCCATAAAAAGTTTCATTAAACATTTTTAGGGGATGATTGTTTAACATTCCTGCCTTTGTTTTCACCTTCCTTAAAGGATAATTACGTATTAAAGGAACTCTTGTGCAAGATTATATATTTCTAGATAGACCCAGATCTCTGCGTTGTTAGTCAGCGAGTGACATAATTTAAGATTCATACTTCTTCAAGTTTTTAAACAACAGACTGTGATCACCAGACAGCTACCTAAGTAATCTCGAACCGTTTCAAAGGAAATTCAACGAACAACCATTCATGTAATTAATGTGACATCTTACAAGAATGCCAGTACATATTTTTTTCCATTATCACCGAACTATTAATACAAAACAGTAATATCTATGACGCACGCAAAGGTCACTATAATTGTACACACTACGATACTGAAACGAATTTTATCGACTAAATGTAGGAAATAAACTTCCGAAAATATATGGCTACCAAAACACTGCCATAGACATGAAAAATGTATGATAGTGAAATTGATGTCTCGTGTTTTAACTCGAGTTCATGGTTTTAAAACATGCGACAAGGCTTCATCACGCTTGTAACGTCGTAGGGAAAAGCAGAGGTGTTTCTTTAGTGGCTTATGGCTATAACAGCCGCACGAGTTGATCGATCAGGTTAAGCTACGCTTGCCGCGGTTGGTCATTGGATGGGTGACCGTCTTTAGCTACCAAGACCTCTCCGTGCCTCAGAAAGCACGTTTAAGCCCTTGGGCTTGGCTGTCATTTGTGCATCTTTAACAGTCGTTACGGGTCGTCAGAAGCCCGAAATTCTGACAACCAGGCCTACAAGGGGTACCCAGTTACTGGGTAAAACGATTGTTACCCAGTAACTGGGTTGTTGAGGCAGTCGCTCCATGTAAAATACTGGTAGTCAGTTTCATATTTCATAACCACTGTTTATGTTAGCTCTAAGCTACCCGAAAAAAAAAATCTGTTGCATCCGGTTAGACTGGAAGCCAATCGCAGCATAGTTGGGAAAAGACTAGGCAGATGATGATGATAATGCAATCTGTCTTAAGATTGGGACATTCACCAATAGGTAGATGATGGTTGCTGATCTGGCAGGGTATGAAGCTACTGCATGATATACCATAACTTGAAGCAAGAAATTGCACAGTCTAAACAGCGTTTAGAGACGATGCAAGTCATTTATTACTTCAATTTTACTGTATACTAGCTTCCGCCCGCGGCTTATGTCGTTGTCGGCGTATGTCGATAATAGTAGCCTAAATTCTTCCTAGGGTTCAAAGTATCCCCATACAAAATTTTATCAAAATCGGTGCTGCCGTTTTGGAGATTAGTTGCGACCAGCACCACAATTGCGTAACAATCAGAATCTGAATCAATTTGCTAATCCACTGCTTCATAATTATGTTTGAAAAAAATGTCTGCTTAGCAACGTAAACAACGCAATGAATGTCGTTGAACTGACAAAATAAATACCATTCGTACTGTTAGTATTTTATGTAATTAACCCGCGGGTATAGATCGTCCCATTAGAAAGACCCACTTTATCCGACCCGGGAATCGAACCCAGAATCCCACGCTCAAGAGTCGCACTTGCGACCACGAGACTAACGACGGGGAAGCAGGGAAATAACTTTCTTTAAAGTGCTCTTACACGGGCAATTTTTTGAGCAATTATTGCTCGGCAACACTAATGGATCAACTTAAATGGAGCAATCTGGAGCAATAACAAAAAATTGACGATGTGTTTCGGCAATATTCCTTCTGATTGCTCCATATATTTCATGAGTTGCCGAATATCCAACCGGTTTGGAAATTTTCAGTTAATTTTCTTTCTATCTCGTTTGTACATATAACTACGTCGCGTTTTTGCGAGAGGAACTGGCCGGCAGCGGAAACGGCGGGGGAGACACATTGCCTAATTTTCTAAGTTGCTCCATATTGCTCTATATTGTGTGGCCGTTTCTCTGGCAACAGGTTGCTACATGTTGCCATTGCCCTAAATTGCTGGATGTAGTCGTAATGTAGTCATCATATTTGACGAGAATTGCCCAAGGTGGAGCAAGTTTAGTTGCTCGTGTAAGTGCACCTTTAAGGATCATGCATGAAATAAGTGTTCCTGTAAACAATGAAGCTATAACTACACTGCATAATAATTATCTCATTAGCTTAAAAGATCATCGGATATAATAAAAGACTTCTTAACAATGAGATATAAATCAACTTGCGATAATTATTTACAGAGAAACACGTTTTATACATAATATATTTAATTTTATTGCATAGATATTCATGTGAACAATTGAAATCCGAAGTGATCATTTGATATGACTGATAATCCCGTCATTAAAGATAAAACGTTATGTCTATTTTCAGACATCTATAATTATTTATTTTTTATGATTGGGAAATCATCAAATAACTGCGGGAGCGGGAGGGCGTGTCATACTTTTTCTGACTAAAACCCAACCGTGTTCCCTCTGCCGGATTACCGCAATGGGATCTGGAGGCAAAAGTCCTCGCGCAGATGTGGGATTGGCGCGAGGAGGCCAAACACTGGGGCGTAACTCCGCTGCCGCGAGAAATCGCAGCGCAGCGGACAGAGCTCCGGCGGGATCTCATGGCGACATGGAGAGTGCGATTGTCGCAACCCGGTGCTGGGCACCCCATGATTGCGGCGGTAAGTCCCCTCTTTGAGGAGTGGCTTAAGAAGCGGCATGGCGTCCGCACCTTCCGTCTGACGCAGGTCCTCACCGGACACCGCTGTGTGTTCCACGCGCATCTGAATGAGATGTCAGTTGTAACCGACGGGGCCCGCAAGGGCCGATGCCTGCCAGAGGTGTGGGTTGTTCGAAAGAGATACCGTGGCCCCTGGCACACAGGCAACTGAGTGAACACGGGTGGATATATTTAATTTTCATTAACTGACGATATGCTGTCAGCTGACGACTGAAAAATCGGCCTTAAAACTTATTAATAGAGACGGGTTCAGTAAGTAATTCAGATTCAGATGACTGCCTCGTTGGTCTAGTGGTCGCACTACTGTTGAGCATGAGATCCTAGGTTCGATTCCCAGGTCGAGCAAAGTGTAATTGGGTTTTTTATCTGGAATTTGTCAGTAGCGGCCCGAAGTCTAGATTTGTAACCGGTTGATGGAAATAGGCTCGCCCCCTATTAAATGGAACATAAACATAACTGGAACAATGTGGGGGTACTATCGGTACACCACTGGCCAACCCTTCGGGTTAACAAGGCGTGATGTTAGTACATATGTGTTATAAAAGGATTAAGTAACCAAATTGTTAATTAATAATCCCTACTATGTCATGATATTGAGACTCATCTTAGAAGAGACGTTGAGTTTCCCGGTTTTCCGCTTCTAGTCTAAGATTTATTAAATTCTAAAGGCAAGCGCCAGCTGTGCTTTCTTGTAAGAACCGAAGTTTTCAGAAGGTATAAAAAGGATAACTAGAAAAATCTAAATTATTGTACTTGTTAAGTAAGACCAGATTATTTGTGGTGACGTTCAAAAAAATCACACGTACTCATTGGTCAGTAAAATCATGTCAATTACTCAACATTGGGTTTGTAACTTTGAACGCGCTAATCTCTGGAAATACGACACAGATTTGGAAAATTCTTCTTTCATTTGATGGCCCAGTTCTTAAGAAAGCCTTAAAGAGACGAGAGTATGAAAATTATAGAACGCTAAGCGAAAAGGAAGTAACGGCACGTCTGGCGATTTGTTGGGTCGGGGAAACAAGAAATAAATAATAGAAAACAGAAGCTAGTCTATACTAATCTATACTAACATTATAAAGAGGAAACATTTGATTGTTTGTTTTTTTGTTTGCATTGAATACGCTCCGAAACTACTGAACTGATTTGTAAAATTATTTCACTGTTGGGTAGCTACACTATCCAGAGGTGGCATAGGCTATATTTTATCCCCGAATTCCCACGGGAACAGGAACTACGCGGGTGAAACCGCAAAGCGCTGCTAGTATAATAATAAAGAGATAAACAGTCTCATTGTCTTCATTATCTTCATATGCAACACAATACTCCGGATGAGGTGTTGTTATTGTCAGTCGGGTAACTAATTACACCTACCGTCTAGAGTCTAGACTCATCATCACATAACACGCTCTGATGACAAAAATCACATAACAATTGTTTCAACGAAAATGTGCTGATTCTTATCGCATTGTTCTTATTGGCGACTTCTACCTATTTGGGGAAATAATTTTGAGGAAACCGGCATGTCCAAAAACCGAAAAGAAAATTCGAAATCATGTGACATCTACCAAACCGCACTGGGCTCTCATGTAAAATAAAACAAGACGATAATTTACCTTTCTTGTCAACAACTTCAGTCGTTACAGCAGCTCCAGTCGCAGTTGCTTCAGTGACAACAGACGCTTCAGTGCCTTTAGCGGTAACACCTGCAGGTGGCGCAACCGTCAAGTCTACTCTCTTGTTGATCAGTTCCACAGCTACGTCCATGACTTTGCTGATGTTCGTGCCTGCAATGTAAGAGCAGTGTGTTAGCACGGCCCAGTCCCTTACACAAAGAGGAGGCTTGTATTCCAGCGGTGGAAATAATATAGGCTGATTATGCTTGAATTTAAGGAAAGATCTAAGAAACGATGGATTGTGTGGATGAAGATGAGGCTAGAAAGGAAATGAATGAAGTGAAGTTATAAAGAGATGGAAGGGGACATGCGACGACTTGTTTCTAATGAGAGCAGGCAGGGTAATTGTATGACATTCTAACAGTAGCAATTTTGCGTTAAGTTTGACAGTTCAACAACATGCATTGCGTTATTTACGTTTTTGAGCAGATACATTTTTCGAACATATGAATCAATGGATTAGCAATATCGTTGAAAATAATTCAAATTCTGAATAATAGTGTGTTACGTAATTAGGGTGTTATATATTTATTATTAAATACAATATTTATTTATTTATTCTTTTTTGTAAATTATTATTAATAATAATAACCGTTGTGTAGACATAGCCTTCCCTGGGAAAGTGAATGTAATGGCTTTCCTGTTCCTTGTCCCTTTTCGTATGTGAAACACTGAATCCTACCAGAAAGTCTATCTGCCATCTGATTCTACCACATTCGTGCAATCTTTATACATATATAAAATGTTTTAACGTTTGTTAATCTCACAAAAACTCGAGAACAGCTGGACTGTTTTGGCTAATATTGGTTTCGAAATATTTGTAGAAGTCCAAGGAAGGTTTAAAGGTTTGAAAATATACATTTATTGGCGGCACTAAGTTACACGGTAGTAATCAAAATAAATTTAAATTATGCTACTACACGCGGCACGACACGGTATTTTACAACAAATAAGCTCTGGCAAATTAAATATTATGTTAGGTCAAGTATCACATCACTGTATAAATGTTTAAACTATGTAGAAGCTGGCAAACAAAATGTAATATTTTGGCAAATCTAAATAAAGAAAAGCCCATTACCGGTTTGTTGACGCTTGTACAAAATCACTCTCTCACACCGTGTTATCTATTTACAAATATAATTTACGACAAAATTATGCTTGTGCCCGATAATGTAGGTCAAATTCAAATGATACTGTAACCTCAATTGACTTGCAAATTGTATGCATGGATAAGATTTTTGTATTCATAGTTTTTTTTTAAACTTGATTGTGAGGCACGTGACTTTTAGTATTTGATTTTAAAATTTTATGATGTGTTTTAAATCTTTTTATTATTGTGACATATTAAACTGTGCGCTAATGTCAGTCAATACGGTTCAGTTTCATGTTTTGTTTTGTAGCAGTTTTTTCAGTCAGATCAACGGACTTCAGCTATAGTCTAACTGATGACAATCTTGTCTTTTGTCTGCCCATAATCTTAGACATTTTGCTGTAGACACTCATAAGCTGACTAGTTAACGATTCTCTTATAAAACAAAATTAATTAGTTTAGTGCCAGATAAAAACTTCAATAAATTATCATCACGTACGAATAATTATAAAAACCACAACAAAGTTACGTAACGGTGTGACAAGCGGACCGTTGCACGCCGCGACCACGTGCGGTTATAAAGTGTTGACTTATCTCGATTTATGTGTCATTGTTCCGCATGTAATGTTTGTGTTACCGTATACACAACGGTCCCACTTCCCTCGGGTGAACAGATGTTCGCAAAACAATGTTACACTAAGAATGTGGTGAGGTAGGCAGATTGCAAGTTTTGAACACCTAAATCGAATGAATTTGCCTCTCCTTTACCAACTATGTTGGGGTCAGCTGCCAGTCTTACCTGTTGCAACGGAATACCAGTATTTTACATGGAGCAACTGCCTATCTGATCTCCACAATCCAGCAACATGCCTCTAACAAAACCTTGTTAACACTGGCTGGCATCAGACTTTTGGGTATCTGACTAGCCGTAGCGACAGTCGAAGGTCTACGAACTGACCTACAAAAGTAAGAAAAACACCAAAAGAAGAGAAACCAAATTACTTGAAACTAGATCCTCTGAGATGACACGACGTAACTTTATATTATATTGCTGCTTAAAAAACACATTGAAGTTCAACATTTAAAAAGCATTCCTCTCCGTACCTAGTCCTACTTGGCGCCATAGAATTAGCGCCGGCGACGCAACGGTATCAAACTGCATGTGACAGGATTACTAAAGACTCTTTTGTCTGCCGGACTGCACTTCCGACCACACTCAAGGTCAAAGACTAACCACGTCCCACTCACATGACTAAATTATGACCAGAGGGGTAATTACGTCCACACTAACAGAAGGAATGGCTTTCATTTTGACAGTTATTTACATTGTTGAGCAGACAAATACTATAAAATGATTCATATTTTGAATGATAGTGTGATACGTAATTAGGGTGCAGTACAGATATCAAATCATCAAGGACATCGAGCAATGAAAAGACTTTTAGAAACAAGAGAAACGCGACAGCGCGACGGTACACTTTTAGAACAATTTCAATGAAGTGTTCATAGAAATTGTTCTATGAGAGTCACGTCGCACCTGTTTAAAGAAGCCTTAAAACCCTTCATATTTCTTTGTTTTACAACCAATGTTTACCTTACTTACATACTTCATGAGTTACGACAGACTACGCAATGACCAGATGGCAAGCGTAACACCCGTTATTTAGCTGTCCACCTGAATATTTGATAACTTCCTGTACAAGCAAGATTTACTATGGATTTGTGTATAAGCTTATCAAATTACGAAGACAGAGGGAAAGGGTTCCGCCCTCAGTTTTGAAAGCAATTCCAGGAATCTGCTGATTGAAAATCATCATATTCATAAGGATTCCTCTAAGAGTTGCAAGGGTCCGCCGTAACTATACTATTTTATTATCCGGCTCGAAGGACCATTTGCACGCTCCGATTGCTTCGTTAGATAAAATGGAGCCTGTAGATGGGATTGAAGTTAGATAATGTACTTAAGTAGGTATTGGTACTGCATTCTGAGTGTGTACCGATCATTACTTTTTACTGGAAAGCCTGGAGCCCCAGTCTCTACATTTCATATGTGCTAAGTCTTAAGGCGGTTATGATGTGGTTTCCGTCAGTAGCAATAGATAGTCCTCATTGTTCTTAAATGCTTCCAAGTTATACGCACCATAAACAGATAAAATCCTGAATTTTACTCATATCACTTTTTCAACTGTAATTTTAGTCATTCTAGGGTCAGCGATAAAACTGAACTCGATTCAAGAGTCTTATCATAGTTGTGGACTATTGACACTGACAGCTCGTTTAGACATTGTGCGCATCACGTTCAGAGTCATTGGTGAAATTCACCCTTAAATGCTCTTTCAAGCACCATACACCAAATTCACCACCAAAACCTGACTGTGGCAGTCTGTCAGCTTCAAATAGTGTCAGATTTATAAATCTTCACAGTGAAATACCGTTGAAGTGGCGTCATTCGCCAGCCAGTATTATTCGCTCCATTGGTTTATCCATTGCAGACATTGCGGGCACAAAGAAAGGGTGCGATTGTAATAAATGTGTACCAGGAAGGAGGAACCATTAACTACTTACAATATACAATATAAATAAATATAATTGAAGTGTCTGTTTGTATTGTCAAAATAACAGCATTTTGCTAAATGCATAATATGAAAAGTATACACGGTACTTATTAAAAAAAAACGATTTATAATGTTTTTGTCTGTTTGTAAGTTCCGGCTAATATCTGAAACTGCTGGGCCGATTTTTATAGGACTTTCAGGGATGAAATGGGATGTTATAGGGAGTAACATCAGTTACTTCTGTCCCGGTAGCATGTTCCCGCGATACCGTGGTTAGTGATATTTTAAGACAGAAGGGTCCTGATCAAATATCTATGGCCTAGATTCTAACTATTCTAAACCATCATTTTGGCTCGGCTTTGATATCCTTTGATTTCTAAGCTTTTGCTGACCAGAATCTCTCTACCACTAGGTATTCCGAACTTCCGTATTTAGTAACATAATATTATCTGTAGTCCACCGAATCAAACAAATGACAGTTGGATGGCCAGTGAACCCAGACAGGCGCTTAACTTTGTGTAAATAATTTCATCAAAACTGCTCTCAAAACGGTGAAGGAAAACATAATGAGGAAACTCGAAGACATCCAGCAACCCGCACTGGGCTCGCTTGATGTATTATGGCCCACTCCACAGAGTTGAGGTGGCTCTTTTC
Organism: Polymixis flavicincta; assembly: GCA_949987655.1. Lineage (NCBI taxonomy): Eukaryota > Metazoa > Arthropoda > Insecta > Lepidoptera > Noctuidae > Polymixis > Polymixis flavicincta. The sequence continues at coordinate 5,247,573 of OX465183.1, read as the reverse complement.
CCACAGCCCAGCAGTGGGAAAAGAGGCTGATTCAACCCAAGGACTGTTCAACCAAACCCCCTTATAAGCAAAGTTTTATACACGTGTTTGTATTGTTTCAGGTATATGAAAGTTACTCAACTGAACCGCCTCGCTTCGCAAAATCTCCGCTGTATCAACATAGGAAGGGAGGGGGCCACTGTCCCGTGCACGGGTATGTTTACAATGCCTTTATATTTTCCTTTAATACCGACTACATAGGACCGATTTACCCGTATGGAAAACAATCTGGATTTTTCATCCTGTAAGAACTTACAAACGATTTGATGAAAAGGGAGTGTGGAATAACGTGAATTTAATACATAAGTACGGGCTTGCAGAGACATTGACGCGCGAACTGCAATCATGAATTCAGCATTTGTTTCTAGCCCCCTACAGAAGTTCGTCCGTTCATCATCATCATCTGCCTAGACTTTTCCCAACTACGTTGGGGTCGGCTTCCAGTCTAACCGGATGCAGCTGAGTACCAGTATTTTACATGGAGTGACTGCCTATCTGACCTCCACAACCCAGTGACTGGGTAACACGATACCCCTTGGTAAGACTGGTTGTCAGACTTTCGGGCTTCTGACGACCCGTAACGACTGTCAAAGTTCCACAAATGACAGCCGGGACCATTGGCTTAACGTGCTTTCCGAGGCACGGAGGGGTCTTGATCTTGATATGTAAAGATGGTCACCCATCCACGGACTAACCGCGGCAAGCGTAGCTTTACCTGATCGATCGACCCGTGCAGCTATTGTTACTTAGCCACAAGCCCCTCCTCTAGAGAAGATCGCCCGTTATGAAAAAAAAATCTCCTGTTTCATAGAGAAGTGCAATACTACGCGGTAAAATTGTATAGAAAAGCAGTTATTTTTTCAATAATCGACGAAAATCTGCAGGTCTGGAATCATGTACTGAATCTGTGGTAGGGGGTTACTCCTCGATGTCCCTGCTACCCTGTATAATGGGTCATTTACGGTTATGGTCGTCTGGTTACTAAACGAGATGAAGAAGCTAGGCAATACCTACCAATATTAATAACGTTCCATGTCAATGATTGATGCTGTTCCTCTATATCAAAACTCAATCTTAGAAATCAGTCGAATAATTTAGAAGCAAGGAGAAGATAAAAAGCGATATACACATACACACTTTTTCCTGCAGCAACCTGATTTACATACATATCTCAAAAGTCACAATTATCATATATAATAGTAAGTAGCAACGTGTATCACAAATCCAAAAACGTGATGCGTTACACTAATAAACAGTCAAGACAAAACATTTACGTTCGATGCCCGCACGGAACTAATATTTGTATGACCTACAATGGCAATGCCTATGTCTGGCTGTATGTGAGTTTAAATTTGTGTAAACGCACCCACGATACACGAGAAATTCCTAATGTGGGGCAACGTTTAAAAAAATAAGCATTTGTACCTGAGTACAATGACACAATTTTTTAACATATCAGACATGCATTGTATGATTGTCATATTTCGTTCAGACGGCGTGAGAACCACTCTAATCAAACGTGTTTCCTATCGATAAATGTAATACCATTTATCGCCGGTTTTATTGTTCAAAGTGTCCATTTACTTATCACTAGATTAGAGGTGCATTAAACTACCGAATTGTTTTCGATAAGGAGGATTTGTTGTATGTTTTTACAAGAAATCGATAAAAAATAAATGTCATGTTCTGTAACCAGACAATGAATATTTCACATTTATCCGATTTTGTGATTGAAAATTCTGCATGTCGCGGTACGTTTATCATACGTCTCTTTAAAACCCTGATACACATTTGTAATTGTAATAATAAGAGAAACTGATTACTAAATTAAAATCATCATCCACCTAGCTTTTGTCCCAACTATGAAGGGGTCGGCTTCCAGTCTAACCGGATGTAGCTAACGACTGCCTGTCTGAAACCCCTTGATAAGATTAGCTGTCAGTCTTTTGGGCTTCTGTCTACCCGTAACGATTATCAAAGATCCACGAATGACAGTCAGAATCGACGACTTAACGCGTTTTCCGAGGCACAGAGGGTCTTGGTACGTAAAGATGGTCACCCATCCACGGACCAACGGCGGCAAGCGAAGCATAAATCGTGTGACTGCTAGTTACTCATATCCACAAGACCAATTACGAAATTAAATTAACAGAAAACTATGAAAAAAAAGGAATAGGTACGTGAAGATTTCCCTTTTTTTGTTTTTCAGAAATAGGTAGTTGTTTCGTTTTCAGTCTTAGTGACAAACATTTTCTTTACAGTGACGAACCGAAAGCAATATGGGCCGCGATCCGTGCTCTCCTGCAAGACGGGACCCTTCTGAAGTGCTACGACCAGGCCTTCGACGACATTGCTGCTGACACTACAAGAAGGTAAATATTTAATTATTATCTGCAATCAGTAGTAGTAGTTTGTGTTTGTAAGGGGCTTGTGGCTAAATAACAATAGCTGCATGGGTCGATCGGCCAGGTTAAGCTACGCTTGCCGCGGTTGGTCCGTGGATGGGTGACCATCTTTACATACCAAGACCCCTCCGTGCCTCGGAAAGCACGTTAAGCCGTTGGTCCCGGCTGTCATTTGTGGATCTTTGACAGTCGTTACGGGTCGTCAGAAGCCCGAAAGTCTGACAAACCAGTCTTACCAAGGGGTATCGTATTACCCAGTAACTGGGTTGTGGAGGTCAAATACTGGTATTCAGCTGCATCCGGTTAGACTGGAAGCCGACCCCAACATAGTTGGGAAAAGGCTAGGCAGATGATGAATCAGTAGTTTGTAACCGTAAGTTACGAAAATAGCTATTCGGAAAGACAGAATGACAACAACAATAGCTGGCTGTAACAATGACATACTAAGTCCCGTATTACAGAACGTCACTTAATACTCAAGCATTACTTAAAAGTAGTTTCAACCAATCAAATGGCTTGAATCTAGTTTTAAGTAATGCTTGAGTATTGAGTGACGTTCTGTAATATGGGCCTAAGAGAGCAGTGCCAATAATAGATCGTTGGTTCGAAGTTTCAACTTTCAAACCCAGACAGGTGCTTACTTTGTGTAAATTATTTCGTCACCACTGATGTTAAAACGGTGATGGAATACATAGTGACGAAACTGGCATGTCCTAGAACCAAAAATTCAAAGACATGTGACATCAACCAACCCGCACTGGGCCTCGTGGTGGATTACGGCCCACTCTCTTTCACCGAGAGTAGGGCTGTGTCCCAGCAGTGGGAAAGGGAATATAGGCTGATTATGAAAATATATGAAAAATGCAACAGTACCTTTTTTGCCTACTCCGCACTATAATAAGTATAGAAAATAACTTTATAAACAAGAGGCCCGATGGATTTGCGTCAATCAAGAGTGTTTTATCAACACAAATCCCTGATCACACAAACAAAATATGCTAAACGGCTTGTCTAGACGATAAACAAAATGACCTTGATCTTTTACAGACAAACAAAAAGACAACTAAATATTTCACATTACAACGATCTTCCTCAAACGTTTTAACAAAACATAATATATTTTTAACCAAAACGGTAAATACCTAGGTAGGTGATAGAAAATCAAAATAGGTATGTCGTTCCAACGTCATTAATCGCACTACAAACAGTTTTTATTCATATTTATGTTAGTCATCTGACTCCGCAGATGAATGAACTGTGCAAATAAATGCATGACCTAAACAAAAGAGGACAGTCATGAGGTGAAAAGTAGTAAACAGTTTCATTGATTTTTATTATTGTTTATTCACGTGGTCGTTTCTGAATACATGTTTAGCTTATAGAAATAGTTGAGTTTTAGAATAACAGGGTGGCTGTGATATCGACGTGCAACCGGTTAGCATGGATTTAGCATACGAGTCTGAACCCACTATGCGTTGAAATTTACAACGACAGCGGCTTTTTATGAAACAACAGAGGGGCAATTCTACTAATTTTAAGAACGTTCACAGTCTGATCTCAGTGTCAATCTGTCAAAAATACCTCGATTTTTCATACACATTTGACATTTGCTTGTCGCTGAGATGACACTGCGACTAGATTTTGAACGGATTTAATTACGAGAATTGGCCTTCAGATGTTTTTTTGATAACCGATGCAAAAATTCTACACTATTGACGTACAAAAAAAACAAGATGCACAGTCCAAAGGAAACTCTCAAAACTGTCCCCGTCAGTGGTTATAGTTTTGATAAAACACATTTGATGCAAATTCAACCTTACACGCATGACAATGTGTAAGTGTCGCCCGTATGTGTCGCCGGGCGTAAAAGAATAGCACCATCCCATTTCTTCCAGTGGGTGTCGTAGAAGGCGACTAAGGGACTTACTAGAGAATGGGCAACAGCGTTCTCTATGCATTTTACCCCCATACTGCGATCGCCAACCCACCTGCCAAGCGTGGCAATTATGGCAAAACCCCCCATCCTGGGGGAGGCCTATGTCCAGCAGTGGACGTCTTTCGGCTGAAATGATGATGATGATGATGACGCAAGACAAAAAACTGTTTTTTACAAAGCAATGTCCAAAAAGACTAACTGAAAGATGACTGACGATACCATTGACACCTGTGCACAATACGCCTTATTTATACGGACGTTTTTGATACGCTGATTGTGTATCTTGGGTTTTTTGTATATCTCTAGGGACTCTAGAATCATGTGCTGAATTCATGGTTACAGTTTGCACGTCGATTCCCTTGCCACCTTCTAAAATTCAACTAACTACATATTTCTATTTAAAGGTAATCCGACTAGTTTGGTACCTCCAAATAATAATAATAACAACATTAATAATATCTTGACTTAGCACACGAGGTTGTTGACATGTGGAATATGAGTTCGGCTCTAATTGTGCCGAAAGTCGTATCAGTTGATGGATTGATGGCCGAAAGCCTCGATCAACATCTCTCGAGGCTCTCGTTGGGCGGTTGGATCAAAGGCCTGATTCAAAAGGCAGTACTCCTCGATACGGCTCGCATCGTGAGAGGTTCCTGTCTCTGGGGCTCTTACCTACGGTAGCTTGGACCCTGCTCCCGATACCGGCGGACCACTATTTTTATATTTTTAAATGTGTTTTGATAAGTTACTTTTATAAAAAAAAAAAAAAATGTAGATGATAAGGATTGGAAATAAATAAAGGAAATTAATAATAAAAAATTTGAATGCCATGAGGCAGAATGTATAAGGATTCAAAACATTGTAACACCTTCTTGTATTAATTACCTACATTCTATGCAAATAAATAATACTATTAAATAATCTACAGATTTCGAAATTTATCAGAAGCTCAAACTGATCAACGAAGTAAAACAGTTTCTTTTTTTTTTTGTAAAGAATGAATAGAGTCTCTTAGATTTCAGCTGACAGAGTAAATATTTGAAATCACCGTGATCGTGACGATTTGTGTACTTATATTTCAAAAATCTGCTAATTTTTAGATTACTCCACGGCACTGGATTCGTACATAGATAAATCATAATCTTTTATTTGCACAAAGAAACTCTACGTTGATACTTAGTCAATATTTTTGTCTGAGTATTTTGGGTTAGTTCCGTGTCTAAAGTACAGTTATTACAATGAAACCGAAATCCTTACTTTTACTACCAACATTAAATGGAGGCTTTAAGAACCTACAAAAACTAATACAAAAGTCAAAGCATTTGAAATTGATTCTACGCCCCTTCCAAAATGTAGTTTCGTATCTAGAAGAATGGGGAAGAAACTCCACCGTTACTCTTTTAATTTTTTTTTGCATTACAAACAAAGAGCCTAGCATGGGCTAGCATTCTAGATGCTCTACAAACTAAGTAAAATTGCAAACTTGGAGTCAAACCAATTTGGAGTATGAAATGCGTCAAAATCTGTGAGACATGTACTGTCTTGACATAGTAGATCTTTCCAATCACACGTCTTTTCAATTATCCCCTTTCCTCATAGATTGGGAGACCTACGCCACGCAGAGAACGCTTTAAACGACGAGTTGGAGACTGAGATCTACCGCTGGGCTATCGAGACTATTGGTATGATGATCTTCGGCATACGACTGGGCTGCCTCGACGGGCCTGTGCACATACCTACAGCGGACAACCAGTAAGTTGCTTGATAATTCTACATTTGTAATTTATCTAATCCCAAGCTTCGACCGGTTCTATGTGTCCCGTCTCTAGCGGATTCCTCCGACTTTCACAAGGTCCACCTTGTGGAACACCTTCCAACGGTACATCTTCCGGTACGCGGTCACCACTCCAGAACCTTTCGGCCCCATCGGCCATCAGTTCTGCGAGTAATGTGCCCGCCCACTGCCACACAATTTTGTCAATCCTTCGGGCAATGTTGGTTACCTTGATTCTCCTGCGGATCTCTTCATTTCAAAATTACATCCGTAAAACCGTCTGCTCCCCAAAAGTCAGAATCAGAAATGACCTTATAAATTATTCTATAGTCAAGCAAAGTAGTATGGGTTTTGACCTCTGCAATATTGGTGTTTATTGACCCGATTTCCTAAATTGGTAGTATTGGTACGGCCTTAATTTTTTCTGCATGGCATTTCAATCTTAAAAAATACCATCCATGCATGAACAAATCAATATATCTGTCTAGGCAGGCGAATACATCTCAAATGACTGTCATAAATTTTTCTCTCGGTGAGCATTCTTATTTTCTTGAGATTCTTATTTTAACTTTACTCTACCTATATCATATATCTTCTTTGTCTCTTGCTACTTAGAAAACCAGAAAAAACCTCCCTAGACGATGAGATCCACGACCTCTGCTCCCTCTCCAAGCGTTCCCTCGAGGAGCTGACTCCGGCAGAGCGTCTGGTGCGAGTCAGCCGAGACATCGCTGATGGAAGCTACCTGGTGCGGAGCGAGGGCACTCTGACCCCTGAAAGTCCTACTTTCAACAGTGCGCTGAAAGCCTTTGACAGACATTTTAGGTGAGTGTTTTTGAAGATGTTGGTATTTTCTTTCAGAAACGGTTCTCGAGTGCTCCCCTCAAAACGCTCATCTTTTTCGTTTAGAACGGTAACTGCATTTCTCAATGAACTTGTTATAGAACCATACTTCTGTGCACTAAGTCGAGGGTCATTCATTCTACCTTATATTGTTTTTGTACCACACTTAGGACCTGTTCACTTTTAAATCCTGCTCTAAAGGAACAAGAAGAGAATTACCTACGTCAGCAACTGGTTTATACCTTTTGACATTATTAAAAGTTTTAAAGTAGGTTTTTGTATTCAAGTATTTAACAACAGCCTGTAAAACGACTGAGTACTCAATCGTGTTCATAGAAATATAAAAAGCAGATCGTGTTACATGCTGCCTTCTTGACGCGAAGAAGATTAGACATTGGGCACTGCAGCGTTACTCTGACCATTAAACAATTCAATCAATCAAGCCTTTAACTTTGTTGTTCCACTCTAACCGGATGCAATTGACTACCAGTAATACACAATACAGTTACTGAGTCTACAAACTCGTAGGTCACCGTCAAGTCCAGACATAATTTTGGTAAGACCATGTGAAGACCATGTAGATTGGTGTCTGAAATGGTATTTTGAGGAAAGAAGCACACGAATTGAGTGGACCTGTCTAGTCAGTGCACACATTTGTAAGTAATCATGCAGCTCAACTCAGATCTAAAGGAGCTCAACGCCCAAGCATAGATGGAGTACCTACTTTTTTTGTCAGTATCACCCATCAGAATCGCGATCACATTCACTGCAGGCGTGATGATTTAAGGTCAGCAGATTAGCATACACGTGTTTTGGTACGTGAAACATTAGCATAGCACGTGCACATAGTACCGAATCTCATTTACTTCGGCAGCCTTGATATACTGACGTATAATAATTTACATGTTTTGCACATAATGTTTTTTGAGACATGCAGTATATAAATTTATTCAAAATAATCAAAATCTTGTTCGGGTTCGATATTTTATTTTTACCTGCATACCATGAGTCATCTCTAGCTATGGTAAACTTATATTCTTGTATATACCTATACTCATATATAGGGTGACTGGTAATTAGTGACCGACATTTAAACACATTATTGTACTCATCATTATGAACAACTTTTACTATGAGACCAAACCCGAAATCGCGAAAAAAAAAATTGGGTGTTCCATTAATTTTGACGAGATATGCGAACTTAAATGTAGGGAACACCTGATTCTTTTTTTCGCGATTTCAGGTTTGGATAGTAAAAGTTGTTCATAATGATGAGTACAATCTTGTGTTTAAATGTCGGTCACTAATTACCAGTCACCCTATATATATAATCTGAATCTCGGAAACGGCTCCAACGATTTTCATGAAATTCAGTATGCAGGGGGTTTCGGAGGCGATGAATTGATGTAGTTAGGTTTCATTTATAGAAAATGTCAAACAAAAAAAAACCGAGCAACGCTCGGTCACACAGATAATTACTTAATATACAAGGTGTTTTTGCTTATATAATTGGGGTTTCGCTAATTAATTATAAAGAAGGTCCTGACGGTATAGGAGAGCCAATCGAGTGTTGCTGTTAAGATATTTAGCACACTTTGTGCTTTAGAACTTTAAAAGCCAAAACCGAACGGGGCCAACGGGACCCTATTACTAAGGCTCTGATGTTTGTCCGTCTGTCACATGTTTGTATTTTGAGCCGTAATAGGTAGACATTTTTAAAGAGTGTGTACCACTATGACCGCTATAAATAAAAATAAAAATCCGTATAGAACAAACGTGATATAATCGGCGCTAAAAAAAAAACCGGCCGAGTGCGAGTCGGACTCGCGTACGAAGGATTCCGTACCGTTATCTATAAAAACGGCAAAAAAATCATGTCTGTTGTATGGGAGCCCCTTAAATATTTATTTTATTCTGTTTTTTAAGTATATTTTGATGTAGCGGCAACAGAAATATATCATCTGTGAAAATTTCAACTGTGTAACTATCACGGTTCATGAGATACAGCCTGGTGACAGACAGACAGATAGACAGACGGACGGACACCGGAGTCTCAGTAATAGGGTCGCGTTTTACCTTTTTTGCTACGGAACCCTAAAAAGAACTAAAATAGTTAAAAATACAGAGTTACGGATTCACACTTGGCCGCATATTTTAAACTAACATACTGTAAACTAAGTTAGAACTTTTGACAAGACTAAAACTGCTGATCCGCGATTTTATTAAACCTGTAATATAAAGAAACAACCTAATTAAGAATTAAATGCAAATTAAAATACACCGTTATGATAAGCCGAACAAAAACCAGGTGTTTTTGAAAGCGGCGCCGTAATGAAATTAGCATATAGTACTTACCGTATTTTTGCTTTAAGTACCCAGAACAAGGTCATAGGAAGATATTTAGGATAAATCATAACCTAAATGAGACTATTATACCTACGAAACGGACGAAGGAAGGTGAAGTTAAATATTTCTTGCTAAAGATATTAAAATTCTAACAGCCATTTTTTTTTTTAAGAGTGGAGTTCCTTGCCAGCTCTATTCAAAAGGAAACACACCAGTAGGAACGAATGATATTGATTACCTTTAGATGCATTATCCGCTCAATATTGGCAAGATCAATGCAAGGTAATTGCCTGTCGTGTTATTAGTCACGTACCATCCAGTGACGCGGCGACACGCTGGTGACATTACTAAATATATGTGTTTATATCTTTCTAGCAACAGGAATAGGTATGTCTTTCCTGTTCTTCGCGCACTGTATGATTGTATGTAATAATAGATAGCTACATTCATGGTTTACGGTTTTCGCTGTTTTTGAGAGCTCTAATGTTTGTGTGTGACGTGTCTATTTATAATACGTCATAGGTAGGAACCGTGCACCTAGCTTCTAACGTTTCATAGTGCCCATGTAGGTTTATGTGAACTAAAATATTTTGATTTTGTATTATTGTAAAATGAGCGTTATGAATCTTGTGCAAATGTCTAGTAAGTAATGTTTCGGCTGAAATGTATAATACACTTGCAATTTTTATATAAAGTTAAAAATACAAAAAAACGTGGCCCCCCACCCTGGCGAGGCAAGATTTTCTGGCTGGCTAGCCAGAAAATTAGGTAACGGATTAGACGGCAAATCTTTAAACCAAATCGTGAGCCGTGTCCGTCCTATGACTTGTGCATGAGACGATTTCAAAGTTTGATAATTCTTCTTCTTTTCAATAATTTTAAATAGTTTGAGCTCAGTAGGTGGCCATATTAATTGCGGCATCAGTGGCATTCTTCAAGTCATCCGAGGTGCAATCGAACGGGTAGGTACTTGGGACACTACACCAAGTGGGAGTTGGGACATGGTCTGATCATAAGCACCGCACTCGCACTGGGTGCTGGATAGGTCAGTAATCACTTTGATAAATTGTGTCGAAGTAAGTAAATTAATAGTTTGTTAATAATTTACTTTGTTCAAGTAGGTACGTGAATCTAGTCCACATTTTGGCCATACATTCTTCGGGAGTGCATTACTCCACTGTTCACAATGTCCATCAAAAATAAAACTTGGTACGGTTTTGTCATTATTAAAATTTGTCTTTAAGGAAACAGAATACTAAAATAAAAAACCATTAAAAAGTTAGGAGCCAAGAAAGATTCGTTTTTGTTGCTAATTTAACCTAACTTTGGGCGTGCTTACGAGTAAGTAATAAAACAAGTGTAAAATCTCCCAAACTAAGTCGGTACAGACAAAGCTTGATTATCGAAAAGTTCAGTAAACTTTCTTGGTCATTGATTTATGCAGTGGTTTTTTCATAAAACCCGATCTGCCGAAGGACTTTTCTAAAAAAATTACGCGCTTGTTAGCTCACTCAATAATGTTGCGCGTTTAGACTAGCGGCTAAATGCTCCTCACGGGTGCTACCTCTATCGGACACGATGCCTGGAGAGATAGCGTGCTTTTCGGCCAGGTCCACCAGTGAGTTCGAGCGACTACTTTCCCCTTAACGTGCGTCAGCACTTTTGCAGTTTTAAGATAGTATTCAAGTAGATACCTAAATCAATAAAAAACAGTTCTTCCAAAGCTACTTATTTGACATTTGTCAAATAAGTAGCTTTTGCATTTTTAAGTTAGTAGGTATTCAAGAACCTAAATCAATAAAAATATCATCTCTTCCAATTCTCAAATAGGTAGTCCAGTTTAAAACGAAATACGTTCAAATTCATTAAAACCGGCTTGCAAATAGTAAATGGTGTTTACTAACATCGGTGACTTGAACAATAAAATTAATAATCCTGTATGGAATGATAAATAAACATAATGCCAAGGACATTTATTTATAGAATTACCAGATAACTTGTGTAAACTTTGACGACGTAAATACAAAATTATTGATCAACAGTAAAATATTTTAATAATAGTTAGGTAACTTAGACGTCGAGTAAGTTACGTTTAAGTATACTGCAGGGAAATGCGTTTTTTTTTATTTACGTTTTTTTTTGATATATCATCAATATATACAATCTAACACTTAAACATATAATTATGTGATGTAGTATATAAAGGAAAAGAAAGGGAGGACTTCATTGGGCATCAAATCAACTTTTTCATACTGATTTGTATTCTTCTACAGTCTCACAGAACACTTCCTGCTGAAAGCACTGGACTCGCTGAACTCGGGTGAGCTGAAGCCGGAACAAGCGCTGCTGGACAAATTGAGGCCGCTGCAGGGGCGGATCTTACCACTCGCTGTCGACATCCTACTGGCTGGGGTCCATCCTGTAAGTAATCTTTAATAACCCTTGTATTCAGATTTCATTCAATTACTCTATATAGGATATCGTACCGTTCATTTTATCTGTACTGTTTGCCTTTGTAATAATTTGAGTTTTAATCATAGTCATTATTTGCACCATACTCTCGTAATTTCCAAACGGAACGGATTGTTATATTTCATACTTATATCTTAGAGAAAAATGTACTTACTTTTAAAGGGAATGATATTATTACCATTAAAAAAGAAATAACATTTTCTCTTTGATTTCACTAACAAGCTGAAATATGTGAACATAAAAAAACCCATATTTACTTTAAATATGTGTTTTTTTTTTATGTTCACATTTTTGTAATTATCAGGAAACTGATGTGCTACAATGAAACACTTATATCATAGGCAGGAAGATTCATCACGATCTAGAAATATTGTAAATTTATTGACATAATTGCACGTTCTAGGGAAGGCATTCTAAGAAATACTATATTGAATTATCCTGTTTTAAGTCTTGCATCAGCAGATTTTCAAACAACCAACTTCTTCTCCAACAGCTTGCCCAAACAGCCATCAACATGTTCTACCAGCTGTCCCTCCACGCGGCTCGGCAACAACGAGCCCACGACGAAGTCCACTGGTCCATAGCTTCCAGGGAGGCCGGGGCTGATGGCACAGAACTGCCCTATGTGGCGGCCTGTGCGCGAGAAGCTATGAGACTCCATCCAGCGACGGGAGGAGTGGTCAGACGGAACAGAGAAGATATTATTGTTGGTGGTTATGAAATACCGGCTGGGGTACGTTGAATGTTTTTTGTTTGTTTTTTTTTTTGCAGTTTCCTAATTTTGTTAAGGGTTTTTCTCTCTGGGATCGCGGTCTAAGTAGGTTCCGGAACTTCGGAAGCGATAAAATGAAGTAATACGTGTTCTGTGAGGAGACAGTGTGACAGAAATAACTTAATTTCGTAATAACGGCTAATTTTCTAAACTCAATCAACTCAGCCTATCGCAGTCCACTGCTGGACATAGGTCTCCACTCTAGGAGTAGGAAGACCAGGAGTGGGCCTCTTGGTCTACTCCACCGCTTAGACCGCTACTAAATATAATACTAAAACCTAAGTACTAAATATGTATAAATAACTACTTCTAAAGTGGATAAGATGACTAATAATTTAGTGTCACTACATTTTGAAGTCTGTTTTTTTCTTGTTATTCTTTCTCTTTGTTCATACCTACGTAAAGGAACTCTGGATGTCTTAGAAACTTACTCAAGAGACTTAATTTTTCTGGATTTTTATGTAACCCACGACAATGGTACAAGATTCTCCTTCATTTCATTATTTAACAACATTATTATTTCACTTCAAGCTCTTTAATTCGTCTCCGTACATAACGAACAACGATGCAATTTCACTAACTAACTGTACCTCCCGAAAACAGCGACCGTCATTCAAACAATCTTCTCTAAATTACGGTTGCTCATGCTTTCTTTATGTTATTAAAGATAACAGAGTTTATAGAAATAATGTTTCGTTTTATATTTCACTAGGAGATACTGTTGTACTGTTTTTCTAACGGAAATTCAAAATTGGGAAACCAATTAGTAACTGATTCTAGAAACCACAAGAACATCCAGTACAGAGTATTCATTCATGCATCTGTTTAGTTTGAAATCGTCTTTCAAACACAAAGTTGCTAAAAAGCTAGGCTAGCAATAATAATTATATCCTATCCTATCCAATTTAGTGGTAGCAGCAGGAATGTGGAGCGTAGGATTTTGTGTTCAGTACTTATGCTGTACAAGTTGTGGTGGAAAAATTTCAGTAGCGGCCCAGAGATCGGTAAATGATTACACGGTACGATTTAATTGCCTGTGACATACCTTAGACAATGTCACTGGTAACTTTATCTAATTATATTGTTAACCTTGCATTGTGTAAATGACGCTTAAGAGAGAGCTTAATTATTGCCTCCTATTACATCGGAGCTTGGGGGAGGCCTATGTCCAGCAGTGGACGTCTTTCGGCTGAAATGATGATGATGATTATATCGACCTCAATACTACAGGTGAGAAGTTTAACTCTAAGCTTCTGCCTACTCTTTACAAAATATGGGCATGACGATGAACACTAATTTATTTATTTAGGATCTCCAACAAAGAATACACATATACATTATAAATCACAGAAATAAAAAGGTTATTTTACTTGTGCTCCTTCAATTACAGGAGATCACAGCATGCACAATTGCACATATAACTAAGTGTAATTCATTCCAAAAATCCTCATCACATTTTCAATCAAACTAACAACCGATTTCCTTCCGCAGGTGGACATAGTGTTAGCGCACGGCATCACCAGCAAATCTGAAAAACAATGGGGTCGTGCAGAAGCCTTCGTGCCTGAACGATGGTGCAGCGAAGGTTGGGAGCCTCTGAAGGCTTCAAGAGCCCATCCTATGGCGTCCCTGCCTTTTGGAGAAGCCTGTCCAGGTAGCTATTTAGCTTCACTAATTTTGAAAACTAACTTTCAAAAAGCTAGTTTTTTAGCTTAATGTTTTATGAGTTGTAAGGTGGTAATAGCAGTATTAGTCTTGTGCCTGCTCGGTCATTTTTGAGAATGCTCCGTACTAGTTCTTTTCTGTCAGTGAACTAGTTCGTTCTATTAGTTCTATTAGCTCTATTGGGTCTTCGCTCTCAGTCAGTACTTCCATAGATCACAGAGCAAAAAAGTCTCATTTGAGTCGCTGTCATTCTCGTTCTCGTTCGGTCATACGGTATGGCCCTTTGTAAATGTACGAGGAGCTATTAGAACTAATAGATCGATTACAAGTCATCATTCGGAAACGTTTCTTTTAGTACAGTGTGACAAGCACAAGGAGTTCCCGATTTAAATCCCCTAGGGGTTGAAGCTGGTAGCTCCTCAGGCAAAGTGGGTCGTTCCGTAAAGGATTTGGCAATAGTAACCTGGAATCAGCATTTTTCCCGGGTGGTGGCGATGGCGACCCCTTTTACTTGAAACCTACACATCTGTGACTACCCCTTCCAAAAATAAAGGCGTGATGTTACGTTCTATTAATCATTAGCTTTATTTGACATGCTACTTCCAACTAATTATTTTACATGAAAGTGGCAATAGCAGAATAGCGGTACACTTGCAAATTATAATTTTTATGAAACATTATAATTTTTATGAAAATTTATAATTTTGTTCTCTTTTCAGGTACTGGAGTAGTGGGCAAAATGCTTGGTTCCCTAACGACCAGGGTCTTAGATAAGTACAGGCTAGAATGGCACGGACCGATGCCCACTATGGCCACAGTAGGAGTTAACAGACTGCATCCGCCTTATTATTTCGTATTGCAGAACGCTGCTTGAATTTCAATGTGATATTTTAGGATTAAGTTAGGTTTAAGTTACGTCTGTTGAGGTAGTAGCTTACCAGTGAAACTGAATAAGTATTTAAGAAGTTATTCTTTAATTTGACATCCCGTTTAACACAATGTCTACAACTTAGAAACCGTCTTATTTCAAAACGAATTCTAACTTAAGTTTAATATGTAGCTTCCTTCAACCCAGTTATTTATTTTAAACTGTATTCCGAGAGGTTTAAAGTTCTTAATAAAAATTGACAACTTAGCATAGGTTCTAAAGTGAGTTTTGACATTTAGAACAACGGTAAAGCGTTGTGGGAATAAAGTAGCGAGCTCCAAATACAATGACAGGGTCAAATGTTAGGGCTGGGCTAAAATAACTCATTTTGGAATGAGACGGTTACAGTTTAGTTTTAACTGTCTTGTAAACCTGCACCCCAATTGCGTAACTCACGATTAATCATAATCGGTTTCAATTTGACAGTTCAACAGTATTCATTGCGTTATTTACGTTGTCGAACAGACACATTTTTCGAACTTATGAAGCTATTTAACAATCTTTTTCAAAACGAAACAGATTATGATGAATCGTGAGTTACGCAATTAGGGTGCAGGGTTCGACACCGCCTAATTTTAAAATGTCGCCCTGTTTTTCTGATTTCCCGTGATTTTCCAAATAGCAATTCAGTGCCTTTTAATGCCATTTATTACCTAATTAATATCCCCCATTTTCATCTTCGAACAATACTTTCTATTAAGTCGAATATAAAATCTATGAGCCTGGTCTCATCAGGCTTAGTCATTGTTAATTACCTTTTCTCTAAAGTCGACTTGTTGGGAGTCAATCAATCATGTTACGCCTCAATGGACGCCGAGCCTTATTCAATTCAGCAATGTCCTGATGAAGACAGATTTCAAACAAGCAAGAAAAGAGTAATTAACTTAAAGTTTGCTAGGCTAAGGATGAATTATTTTTCGTTAATTAAATCTTTTTTTTTTCAGCATCTTTTGTGCTTGTATTGTAATAGAAGTTAAGAATATTGTATTTAAAAAATATGTAATTGTTTAATTAGGTATTAAAAGTTCCTTATTATGAATGTATTTTATTTTTATTCAGTTAAATTTATAATGAAGTATCCTGTGTACGTAATTTGGTACTAATCAGAGATTTATGTATTAATTATATGAAAAGTCAATGTCCTAAGGATACAATGAAGTGCTATTAATAAAGGGTAGATGAAGACATGAAAAAGTGTTTCATTTGGTACTCTATCTATACTTCTATACTAATATATTAAGCTGAAGAATTTGTTTGTTTGCTTGAACGCGCTAATCTCAGGAATTACCGGTTCGATTTGAAAAATTCTTTCAGTTTTAGATAGCCCATTTATTGAGGAAGGTTATAGGCTATATAACATCACGCTGGGCCCTTAGGGGCCGAGCATAAATAAAAAAGTGACGAATACGAAGTACTCGCACGGCCAGGCGATTCAATGCGACGGGATGGGTCGTGGCAAGAAATTTGACGCAGACGAAGTTGCGGGCAGAAGCTAGTCTGTTACCCCTTTTCACGCATTATATGACAGATATTCATAGGTATACAACATAGTGAATCAAGGTGCATCGTTTTCTCACAATTTTATTTAAAAACCCCATTTATAAACGTTACACGCAAAAAGTATGGTTAAACAGACGCCAATCACTACTTAACTTTAAGTAATGTTTATAAATATGGGAGTTCAATGTTTATAAAATATTGCGAACCATTTTGGAAGAGTAACGGTAGAGTTTCTTACCCATTCTTCTCCAAACGAAACTACCTTTTGGAACAAAGGAAAATAAATGAAAACACTGACGATACAAATGCATAGTATTATTTTGAAACTATCTTAATAAATCCTAACATTGAAATTAAAAACGTGATTTATCCGAAACAACCTAAATACTTACTAGATAAGGGCTTACTAACGGTCTTATTCATTAAAAGTTCGATGTTCGATAACTTTCTATGAATAAGACTGTAAGGATTTAGTCAATCAGCCGACCAGCTATAATGAATAAACTGTTAATTGTTGATATACTTGATAGAATTTTCTTATGCGGGCTGGAAACGAGATTAGATATACACAGTAAAATGTGTGGTCGTAGACGTCCCATCTTCTACAAGAAACCAATCAACTCAGAGACGATTGCCTCCTAAAACCATGTCTCATATAACAGACAAAGGCTGTGAAAATTGATGTTTGTTCACTAAACCATGAGCAACTTGAAATAAAGCCTTGTTTCCCTTAAATCAAGTTAAAACCAGAGTCAATTTGTTACAAATAGTTTGAAACTTTTGGGTTCAATGGTTAACTGGCAAACTAAAACTATGTAACTGATGTGTTTTTAGTGGTTTTCAGCCTTTTCGAGTATGTTAAAGAGGTTTAAAACGGGAATAAGTTCGTAATTTACTGGCCATTAATAATGCTGGTAGCTCTTTGTCTATGGTAATTTTCGTAACGTAGTGTCACCAATGGTTCTATTTTCAAAATTTCAAATAGGAATCGGTGGTTAAAATGCGAATTCATTTGAACTTTCATCAATTATACTACGCCTGTGTTCACCAACATTCAAACCACCATTTACTTAGGTATTTAAACAGCTGGTTTATGGCTTTTTTTTAATAAAGAACGAATGATTAAATATCCAAACAGTTGGCTTAAATTTCGGTGAACTTTAGGCTTAAAATGCACAAGTAAACCAACGTTTAAAAGAGATAGGTACCGTATCATATTACAGTTATTATACCTATCTTCAAAGATTATATTCCTACCTTTCTTCTTCACACGAGCGACTGGATATTAGCGGCAATATTAATTCCTGAAGGCGTCTTGTCATTGCATGACTTATTAGGTGCTAGAACTTTGTTAGTGAAAACGTAGAAGATAATAATAAGTGAGGTTATTATTTGTCGGTTCACTAAGATTAATATTATAATGAGACGTTTCTTTTTTTTTTCTTTCGTGCCACATGTATCTAAGCAAAATGTTAACAAATTAATCAGATAATGTACCTACTCGTGAATGCAGTGGATGGCAATTTGTAGTGCCACTTACAAATCGGGTGTTTTGACTTTTTAAAATTCAACCTCATTGATATAATACCCCTGTATAAATACCTACAATTTTATTGAGTTCATTTCATAACTTCAATGTCATCAAAAATCAAAAGTCATTTATTCAAACTAGGCTGAGAGTCAGCACTTTTTGAACGTCAAAATTACATAAGACAGTCCCCCCAAAACGCCCGCCCTTCACCACTTCCTAGTGCTTTAGCTGGGAAGAAGAAGTGGCGCAACAAACTCCCCAGCATCTATCAGTTTCCACGAATGGCGGGAGAAAGTTGAATCACGTTAAACTCTGCCCTAACGAGGGTTGGTGTGGAAGTAAGCCAGTGGGTAGTCAACTTAAATACGGAATCAACAGGGTTCTAACCAACCTTATTACTAGAAAATCGTATCGCGTGCACCGTACCTTCTCATCATCTCAAGAACTATGAATCAACATCATTTTACGCTAATTAATCTTCTGGTCTTCCGAACCGTTCTATCGACCCGCTTATGAATTGTGAACTTCATTACAACAACAACATTACTAGCCTAGGTACGTGCAAGAAAAACTGATTTTAAACCAGAATCTAAGGTGTAAATTTTGTATAAAGAATTTTACAATGAATAGAACAAGGTTCGAAATAGAAAAACTGGCTCGAAGGAATAACTAAGCTTGAATAAAAGTTTAGCTTGGACCAAAGTTAGATGTCGTTTTGTAATGAGACAGCTTTCTAATGGGGAAATGAAAATAATTCTGAATGAAAATTCGGAAACATTCAAATCAAATTATTTTATTTCATATAAACCTGCATGTATGGGCACCTATGAAACGTCAGAAGTTAGGTGCACGGTTCCAAATTGTCGCTTCCTATGGAGAAGAGCCGGCAAGAAACTCCACGGTTAGGTACTCCTTTAAAATAATTGGCTTTATGTTTTCAAATCACAGTGATAATAGGTATGGGAGGACAGTGTAGGCCTGTCAATATCAGGTACTTAGAGCAATGAAAATACAGAATAGAAAATCGTCTACAAATCTAGTCTGTAAGGCCTACAACGTTCTCTCATTCACAATATATAAAACTAGCTTTTGCCAGCGGGTTCGCCCGCGCGGAACTTTCATCCCCTATTTAAGTCCTTTAGGGGTTGCATTACGAAAAACCCTTCGTTATTCCTTGTCTACATGATAAAGAAAACCTCTGTGCAAAATTTCAACTTTCTAGGTCCAAGGGTTTGGGCTGGGCGTTGACGAGTCAGTCTTTTCCTACTGTTTAAATGTCTGTGGTCTTTTCTTTTTAATTATATGGGATAATCTACATAAATAAAATGAACCTATTTAAACAAAGTGACATGATTCGACTATTTTTTAAATAGTCGATATTAAAATTGATGTTTACTTACTGTCAAATAATAATGAGAATATGTCAAACATTGTAAAACATTCGGTAGGGATAGGTACATATGAAACTAAGTATAATTATGTAATCCTTAAAAAAATTAATGAGCCGAGCATCGCCAGGGTCCAAACAAATCGCACGCTCCCTGACATCCTTCCTTCGTGAATAAAAGGATCATACGACAATAGGCGGATGAGGGCGGCAACCTCTACCTACTCCAGAAGATCCCGTGACGTCATTAATCACAAAAACTGCGCTTTACCTAATGGATGACGAGCGGTTCTAAATGTGAGTTGCTGTAGACGCGATCAGTTTGAAGTAAATTGGATGAGAAGGGTGAGTTGAAGCGTACACACGGCTACACATCAAGCTATACATTTCCAGTATAAGCTGATCTCGCGTTGTATAGGATTTCCGTAGAGCGCGAGATCAGCGTAAACTGGAAATGTATGGCTTGATGTGTAGCCGTGCGTACGAGAATTGCCCTCAGAGCTTCGGCTTGTCAGTCCAATCTCACGCCTACTGTTTTTTTCTGTTATTCCATTTCTAAATTAGCTTGACAGTTCAAATGTGGTCAAAGTCATTTTATCGCCAGCCTGTGCAACGTAAGGTCGTCTTTTGCAGACAACCTTTACAGTACCTATTACCTAAGTAGTAGGGCTTAAGGAATAAAGAAATACCAACCTAGGTACCTACTACATTTACCAAACAAACCCTTCCTTCTGGTTACGCTATCGAACTCATTACGATTGTCCTCGGCGCGTACATCAAGACAAAACCAACCCTTCAACCCTTTGTCCTTATTCCTCCAACATTCTACAGCAGAACTTTTTGTCCTTCATATTCCTTTGTTCTAATTCCATTATACGGAGACATTTTAAATAACTCTGCTAATATTTGACACTGATAATGTCCGGAAAATAAATCGCATTTTTCGGTGGCTGAATTTAAAAGGGTAATTGTGTTAGTGAAGAGTAGACCTGGAGTAGCTAAGCTAGTAGCTGCTAATCTTTGAGACTAATTAATCTGGAATATAATTCCGATAGATCGACATTGGAATTATCAGTTAAACGTCAGGGATTGGCTGAACTCACTCCCCCTTATTAAAGAACAAGGTTTTTCTTTAGGTATGGTTTCTTCAAGTTAGTCCAGTGCTAAATTGTCAGTTTTGTAAAAGGAGCTGTATTTCAATGTCAGTTAGGTTCTTATTTCAAAAATAGGCTCAAAGGTTTAAACCATACCTAAAGAAAAACCTTGTTTTGTAATAAGGGGGATCGAGTCTAGCCAATCCCTGACGTTTGACTAACAATTCCAATGACGATCTAACGGAATTATATTCGAGAGTAAGCACCCAGCTTCTGAGCATCGGTGGGGCTGTGCGGCACCCAGCGTGAAACTATCCTCCTCACACGAAGATGCACGTGTAGAATTTCGTGAATGCTTCCCGATCCAACCTGTAGTAAGTGCTGAATCTCTTGATAGGTAGGTAAGTCACCTATTGTCATGGATTACATTTTTCACTGCTAGCACATTTTCTTCCGTAACAGTTGTCAAAGGGCGACCACTTCTTTCTTCATCCCCCAAAGTTAAACCGCGCTCGAATTCGCCCAACAATACACGGTTGCTTTAGAAGGGCCTTCATCCATGAATGCCATCTATCGTACGATCTCGGCGACACTTGAAATCGTAAAAATCATAGCGCGAAAATGTTCCCGGCGTAGTACCATTTTTTATAAGACACGATGATTTAAATTAGCTCGCAATCAATGTGAAGGGAAATTTTGAATTAGAAAGTACTTATTTTTACTTATAATCATATTTTCAAAATAGATTATAACCGGCCAGTCTCTCATACATAAAAACTTTTATTTGCAAAACTTTCTGAGTGGTCTGGTATTAGAGGGTAGTTATGCCTATATCGTATTGCCATTTCCCGGGCACATATCAAGACTCCGGCTAGTAAAACTTCGCCCGGCCTAGGTGTCGAACCCAAGCTCAGCAATCGACCTGACCAGACCAACCAGGCAGTCATTTGTTTATTAAAAAAATGCTGCGTCTAATCGCGTACCTACCTCCAATCCTACCTTACGTCTATTTTCTAAAGAGATGATTAGTTTTTTTATTAAACACGCCTAAGCCATACGGACAGCAGTGTAGGTACTGTGGTTGTGTTCCCATGGATATAGACAAGTACCTATTGTAGGTATATTCTTTTGCCCTCCTGAAATAAATTGCAGCGTCTTTCGGTAAAATAGGTTTATCAAAACAAAAATAAACAAGCCAAAATCTAACGAGTCCCACAACTAAATCAATCGCATCCCTACAATCTACGTTATATCGACATACGTGAGGTACAAGTCACAATTCTCTACAGACATTCACTGCGCGCCAATTTACCATCCTTCATAAAACGCTGGCAATCTCGCGAAACGTACTAAAGGGACGAAACAATTTGAACAACTGAATATACTCCAACCTTACAGGACCCTAGTGGGTACATCGTGGACGAGTCGAAGTTTTTGAAAAATGTATGTTTCTCAAGCGTCCCTAGAATGTGGGAACACTTCAGAAACTTATTTCGGCGGTAAAAAGACTCTTTTTAGAGCCCCCTGGGATCTCGAGGGATATTTGAAAGTGTTCAACCCTCAACGTAATGGAGCAAAGGTCAAGACCAAGTCATTCTATTGACTACGTGCGAGGTAGGCTTTGTATTTTTAGCTTTCATCTCGGAAACATTTCCCAGTATGGCTTGGGTCGTAAAATAAAACGAATGAGGTAGGTAGGTACTTTTATACATGTGGGATGCATGTGTGTTTTTATAATTTATATTTAAATTTCGTATAATTTCGTTCCGTGTGGTGCCGGACGTAGAAGAATAGCATCATCCCATTTCTTCCCTTGGGTGTCGTAGAAGGCGACTAAGGGACTTACCAGAAAATGGGCAGCAGCGTTCTCTATGCATTGTACCGCCATACTGCGATGGCTAACCCGCCTGCCAAGCGTGGCGATTATGGCAATCCCCTCCCCGTTTGGAGGACGCCTATGTCCAGCAGTGGACGTCTTCGGTTGAAATGATGATGATGATTTAAATTTCGCATAATGCGCAATGTAATTAGCACAGGAATTTATTATTCTGCCAAATTAGATTAGTCAACCAACGAAGCCGTTTAGACCACGACCATTTCTCTGTTCCATTGAAAAAACTAGGTGAATTACTTTGTGTGACGGGAAAAATGGATGTAGGTAGATAGTCTAATTTGAGCGTAATGTGATCGAAAGTAGGGTTGTAACAATTTCGCCATCGCCGGCGCAAAAACGGAAGTTCCGCAAGAAATAATACCACATCTGCATCCGCACTGGCTTCCTCAAGTTTTAAAGGTTTTCTCGGAAAATAGAGTACCTACCGTTTCTAGAAAGAATACCTACCATTTATAAAATAGGCATTTTTACCGATTTTTTTCTGTTATGTGTTGTAGTTGAAAAAAAGTGGTCCAGCCACGTGCAAGTAGGTAGACCATATTCTGATGTGATGATATTTTTAATGCTCAAAATCAAAACTACTTTCTAGTAAAAAAATATCAAACGATAACCTCGTGTATGTAATTTTTTGGATGACTTCGTGTTTTCTAAGAATACTAGAATTAATTTAAAAAATAAATTTCAGCCACATGCAAAATAAACAAATCGACTTTTCAAATCGTGAATAATCTTGTTTCATTTATTTTTCCCTTTCTCACAAAAAATGAACAAAATTGATCAAAATCTGTCGATTTCGTGCACGGACCCTTATTAATGGGGTGGAGATAAAATTCGGAAGTTTTTCGCCGCCGCCAGGTCCTACCAAGTGTCATTGTTTAGTAACCGATTTAATTTATGAACCACTGAGAAATTAACCGTCGCAATTTTTTTTTTTTTTCTGAAATTTGGGTATGTAAGTTTACCCACCCCTTCTCTAAATTTTGATAACCAACAGATTTGTTTTGTTTATTGTTCCACAGCCGCCTCCGTCTCACTATCATTACCTCCTTAACATTTAACACAATTCGAAGGAAGAGGAGCAGGGCAACCAATCATGCTGCCGGGTTAGCATGACGCTTTCTATTGCTACTCTCCCGTAGAAAATAAATCACTTATCTACATTTGTCGGTGAAAAACTGTCAACCACCTGTCAACTGTCTACAAAGAAACGTCATTTTTGTCTTCTCTTCCGTCGACAAAATGCTTCTCTACTGTTCTGGTGCTAAGCCTGCTGGTCATCTGATAGTAGCCAAAAACCGCTGCCTATCAACAATCTATCGCCTTTGGAGGAAGATTTAAGGTAAGGTACTCAATTCCATAATAAAATAATACAAAAACATAATTACGGTATGTATATTCTCATTTAATATAAAAATTATAGATATCCACTATAATATTTACATGTAAGTTAATGGCAAACAACTTGTCAAGATTTAAAATATTAAAAAAAAAAAACATACATTACATGGAAGTAGTCACTCTGGGTTGCCAGATATTTTTCTTGTTTTAATGTGTTTTCTATACATAATACTGTGTACATAAAAAAACTTTAAGCAGACTTCAACATAGTTCTGTCCGTAATATGTCGGATTTATTTTTATTAAACACGATTTTGGAAGGTATAAGGTATATAATTTTTGGTAAATGGAAGTATGTAATATTGGAAGATTGTGAGAAGAAAATAGTTAGCAACAAGTATCATAATGCTAAGCATGATTTTGATTTTAGTTTGCCTTGTTCAGGAATCATAAACACGCCTAATGAACGCAGTTTCGGACTAGTTTTTCTCGTAGTGTCTATGAACGATGGCCGACAAGAATTTTTTTCGAATCGTTATCGTATCGTATAAAATATAAACATGTAAATAGATAAAGTATAAGTCTCATTTAAGCATCTCAGTAAAGATAAATCGAATTTTATAATTTTTGAACTAATCATGTAAAAAATATAACAATAAGGTCCTGTTTTACAATGTAGCCACTATCTACCAGATTTGAATCTATCTGTCAGATATAATTTAACCAGTTACTATCCGGCGTAAGACATTTTACGGACAGAAATAGACATTTCCTATCACAGACTAGATACTCAATTTAGATACCAATAATAATAGACATTTCTATTTTAGTTTTCTGGTAAGAATCGCAAAGTTGTTTACGGTTCCAACTGTTATGGAAGACTTTGCATCACTTCACCCACTTCTTTTTGGAAAGCACCAGAAAAGCGCCATTTTTAACCGGACTAAAGACCTCCAAACCATTAAGTACAGCTTTCAGCGTCTTAAATTTGACTAAATTAATTTTACTAACAAAACACATTGAAACCTCATTACAAAAGTATAAAAATAGAATTAATATGACCCTCCTGAACGTATTTTTCCAATAAAATTGGGGATATCTTTAGTTCTGTGATACATCAAATGCAATGGGAACCTTAAACAGCACTGCTTACAGTCTATTTAAATTTGACCACTCATGATGCAGCTTGGCAAACTCAGTTCTTAATTAGCAATCGACACTAATATTCTACAACACCAGTGTGTAGACAGAACTGTTAGTTACATCAAAAGAGTTTGTTTGACATTTTAAAATAAAAACTCAGATCTATAACATCATCTAATCTTGAATTTTGATTGCACATTACACGCCCCCCATAATGCCATTACTTTACAAAAAAAAAGGAAATAAACTGATTATTTAATGTACTTAAAGAAAGCTTATTCGACGTGACGCCTAAAATATAATAACGGTTGAATCGTATGTATCAGTAATGTTATCGGGCACTCAAGAGTTTCGGTGTTTTAAAGGAATGGAATAATTAAAAATATTAGCACTTGACTACTTACCAATATTTTTGTTAATCCCTATAGTTTGTGGGCACATGTAACTACAACAACAGTTTAATATTACTGGACTTTGTTCTATTTATTTATTCATATTAGTTCTTTGTATCCCACTGCCAAGTTAGGGCGTGGGATACAAAAGGCTTGGCAAACGATTGGGCTTAATAGAACAAGAAACAACTATAATATTTAACAAAACTATCTTCAATAACCAGAAACATAACTGATAAACATGAAACAAACTTTAACCAAAAACTTAAATGCTGGACCTACAAAGAGATTGTACATTTTATTACAAAATCCGCCGCTCAGTGTCGTAAAAACGTTGATATGTACAAGAAATTACAAACTATACTAAGTTGCCCTTAAAACTAGATTATTATACACAAAAACATGGCTCCTATACCTTGTCTTTTTACACACTAATGTCCTAAATTTTAGAACATTCACTGAACTATTTATACACAAGCGAATCGATCATTTTTCATTATTGCCATCGAAATTAAGTAGTTCCCGTGTTCTCTATATCTATATGACAAAGAACGATAAAATTAAGGCTCGATTGTAAGGCAGACCTCTAAACATTAAATAAAGCTTTCCAATCTATTGGCATTATATTTTTTTAGTTTAGGCTTAGTTTTTTAGTCCAATATTTTGGCAAAGGATATTTTGGCTTTGATATGTGTGAATATTACAAGTTTTGCATAACGTTTGAGCGATTCTATGACAGGTCATCGAATTTCATCTGCTGTCAACCATTACAAACAACACAAAAAATCCTGAGTTTGTCCAACCTGTAGGAATTGCAATTGTACTTAATTATGGGCAAAAATTTGCATCAATCGTTCCGACAATCTTATATTCTACACAGTTAGAAAATTAAATCAACTGTCCAATTAACACACATACCAAAGCCGTGAAATATCCTACCTGCACCTGCAGTCGTAACCAAAATGATCCAATAACAACCCAGCACTGTTCATTGCATGTTCACTGTATTTACACTCGCGATAAGTTGCACCGTTTCCTTTCACTATACAAAATGTACTAATATTTATTATTTGTATGTCAAGTATGCTTGTACAAAGTTCTATTTGTGCTTCTCTGCACATTGTATAATAAGTTCCCCAAAAAAACAATTGAAACATTTATTGCAGTGTGTATGATTCTAAACTCAATAATTCATTTCTTCCTTTGCGCAGTTTCATGAAAACGCAAGCCATAGCACAAGCGAATTTATACTTTATTGCTATCACTATTATGATGGAAACAGTAGGGCATCGGGCTCAAAACCTCCGAAGGACGTTACATTTTGATCTTCATGTGGTTAGCATGGTGTTAAATCACTTGAGAAATATGCATAGTCATCTGTAAAATTGGGCATCAAGGAAGGTCACCTGCATTCAAGGTATATCCTCTAATATTACCTACAAGTGGGGCAATACTTTTTTTCTCTGCTTTTTATTTTGGACCAATTCTGTAGTTGAATGACAACTGCCGAATTGTACTTATAATTTAGCCATTCAACTTACCTTCAATGATAGTTAAGACTAGCGTTTCTCGATTTTTGAAGGCAACATGAATTCTTTACTACTTTTGTTTTACAATTTCTTTATCACATTAACAGTGTTTACGTACGTACGTCTACTCGGTACGTACGTTTCGTCGAAAATTAAATTCCAGCTTAGGAAGGATATTTTAGGATCTTCATCCTAAAATATCCTTCCTAAGGTGGAATTTCATTTTCATTCCATTGTCAGGGTGGACAATGGAAATATTGATAATATTATCTTCTGATTTCCCTTCAGGCAATGTGCAGTCATACCGAATTTCAATACACTCATATATCTATGTATGATGAATAGATTGTTCGCTAAAAACATAAAATAAGCATACATGTATAAAAAAACTCCACGACATGATGTTTGTTTGTTTGTGTGATTTTGTTTAATGAAAATGTTTGCATGCCGAATGGTGAAATATGGCAGAACTCTGTATTGTTACACCTACAACTACTCATGTATTACCCATTTTTGCAAATAAATTCAATTCTATTCTATTCTAATGGTCGGTATGACTGCACATAGCCCAGGGTAAAACCGGCACTGGAGAAATCCATAATATCCCTATTGTCTACCCTACCTTAAGGTGGACGCACCAGGTGCGAAATTCAAATTTTCTTACCCTTTTTAAAATTCGCAAGTCAGTGCAAGGTTGTATGTCGATTAAAATATGATTCCAGACCGTAAGACATGTGTTGTTAAAGCTAACAAATATGCCTTTACATAATCATAATTATAAACTACGAGCGTTGTATTTCGTGTGGTGCCGGACGTAAAAGTATAGCACCATCCCATTTCTTCCCGTGGGTGTCGTAGAAGGCGACTAAGGGGCTCATCAGAGAATGGGCTGCAGTGTTCTCTATGCATTTTACCACCATACTGCGATCGCCAACCCGCTTATCAAGCGTGGCGATTATGGCAATCCCTTTCCCGTTTGGAGGAGGCCTATGTCCACCAGTGGACGTATTCGGCTGAAATGATGATGAGGGTTGTAGGTATTGAAAACAGCATATTTGTCACGGTAGCGCATCATATTTTGTTCAACATACAGCTTCAAACTGTCCTGCAATTTGGAACAAACAAAAGAAAACTTTAATTTTTTACGGTCTACCGTGGAACTTTCACCTTAAGGTAGATTCTCCAACATACGTTTCCACGAACTCACCTTAGGAAGGATTTTTTGGGGTGTATAAACAGAATATCTCAAACAACCCACATACAGACTCATGTAGTTTTAAAACACACAACGAAAAATGTATCCAATTATACACCACAGCTGTCACATCACCTTAAGAGGCCTACGTACAATGAAGTGTCCATACATACGTAATACCTAAATCATTTGCAACTTGAGCATATTTCCATCATATTATGATGATATTCGGATTTAGACAGTATTTATCTAGGCTCGTAGGGGTTTTTTTTTCCAAAATACTTACCTGAAATGAAGTTTAAGCGAATTGCATTTCGCACATTTTTACAGCGTAAATGACATGTGTTTTTGGTATTATAACCAACAATTTCCGTAATATTGTTGTCTCAGAAGCATAGCTCATATTATCAAGTTGTAAAATGTCGAAAAAAATATTAAAATACAATACGTTTTCATTCATCATTTTTGGTATTACGGAACACATCCAAATTCATCATAAATGGTCAGTAGCTAGTAGCGCTATCGCGTCAAGCCATTGTCAATGTGTGTGTGATCGTACCGCTCACTGTAGGTATGTATCGACGACATGTACTAACACTAGCGCAACGATAGCAATTTTCAGACGAAATATTGTCTCCGCCCGAATCCTAGTTGCGAGCTTCGGTCGTAGGATTCTTAACACCACATTGCAACTATTAAATAATAGATTTATAAAAAAAGAAATTGCTTATCAGTAAAGGAATACGCTGGCATTTTTGATTATTAAAAATTAGTTACTTGACTTTCGAGCGACGCAAAGGCTATGCTGGCTTCACTTTCAGTCCCCTGTACGTCGGGATTTAGAGGTTAATTACCCTACCCACAATTTCACAGTTACCCCGTACAAGCATACCCTCCACACATATCACTAGAGTGTCACACTATCACTTGTCGAGCCAGACGACCGACTCGTCTGGTTCTCACTTCACTCAGTCCAGCTGTTGCACTTGAACCACAGACGAAGGGGGAGGGAGGGAGATCTCGTACTTTATTAGGCCTGATCTACCTGCCGACAAGACGAGACTGCCGACTTCTTTTGCGTCACCACTGTGGAAGATAGAATATTTTGTTAATTATTTTGACAGTGACTCATTGTTTCTTGTTGCTTGATGCAAATGATATTTATTGAGGTTTTTCACCTAGCTACTGATTTTACTTGGGTGCATGAAGTGAAACAAACATGGATTTGTTTTACCTCGGATATAAAGTATTCACAAATGAAACAAAATTTATTTCCATTTTTTTTTTTAATGCATTTTAAGGCGCTTTTCTATTTAAGTTCTTAAAGGAACATTGATTCAAATCCCGAGCATTCTGCTTAATTCTGATAATGTGGTACAGAATTATGTGAGTATACATCGCGTCAAACTTTATGGCGGCTCTGAAGTGAGCTACACGCTGCGCAGTACCCCACCCCTCAACCCCGCTGACCCATGAATTAGTTACTGCGCAGCGACTCGCCTCGTGTTCCGAGCCGCCATAAAGTTTGAATCGAGCTGTACAAGCCGTGCTGCAATAGGAATTCGTATCAGCGAAAATGTAATTAATTCCATACAAATTTGCATGTGATGATGAATTTTCAAACATTCTTACTTGGTGTCCACCTACGACGTTATATATGGAACTGTTGTGCCAAAATTTCAGGCTTTTTGCGTTGCCTGTCAGTTAATTTAGATAACACACACACATCATGTAGGATCATCAGTTACTCTGTCTCAATAGTAAGTAAGTAATTATTTATTTATAATTTGCTTTAAATCGTTTTTAATTGAGAATATGGAAATAAATCATTTTACTTTTATTTCTGTTACATATTTCGTCCCAATCTTCAAATTAAAATAGTTTTTAATAAATTGGAAAATACCCTATTGTGTAATAATTCTGATATTATCATACATATTTATTGAATGGGCATTTGTAACAGATGGCAAGCACTTGTGTGTATGTTAACATTATGTTGTATGTATGTTGGCATTATGTTGTGTGTATGTTAGCAAGTTCTCACCTGGTAGTATGTTGCCTCGCGTGGTGCTTGTGCGTGAGATGCGCGATGTTGGGCTTGATGTCCCTGCCCACTATGTGCAGTGGCGTCACCAGGCGCCGCGCGCCGCCCAGCGACCCCACCAAGATCTGGTTGCCGATCACTTGACCCGATCTGTTGGTTACCTGGAACACACGTTTTATGTTATTGGTTGGCGGAAAAGTAGGTGGCCTATCTTTAAGTAAGAAAGAAGAAAGAAAAATGGATTTATTTGTCACAGAAACACGTGCATATAAAAAGATGAAACAACATATTAAAAAAAAAAAAACATGATAACAACACAAATATTATTATACATAGGCATACAGAACATAACAGTCGGCAGCTGCACGCCGTGACTGTGACAAGAAGGGATCCACTCAGCATGATGCTGTGCTATGGGACCCACAGCACTGCGCTGATTTTCAGTGGTGGTGGTTGCAGTCACCACCGGAACTTTATTTGAGAAGACTTTTCACTTTTGCCTTTAAGATGACCACTTACAACTACAGACAACTCATGAACACCATATGGATGGCAGATGCCTTCAAATGGGAATGCTGCTTGGCAAGAGCTCTTTTTCTATCATTACCAGCTAGATTAACACTACGCAGCTATCTTATTTCACGCCGTGTAATGATAGACTACTTAAGTCACATATGTGTCCTAAACCCACTCTTAATCACGGCTTTCTGTGTAAAAATGGACTACTTAAGTCACAGAACAGCGTAACTTAACTGTGGGTTTAGGTCACACTGTGCTATAAAAGTACTAGTTTATACGTGAATACTTTAATTAGTGAAATACTAGTAACAAATACTTTTTCGCGATTTCGGGTTTGGTCCCATAGTAAAAGTTGTTGATAATGATGAGTACAATCATGTGTTTAAATGTCGGTTACTAATTACCAGTCACCCTACATAACATCTAGCAAAATCACCAATCGACTTTTGTTCATAAAATCTGAAATATAACTAAACAAAATTACTTTCTCTAGTCATACATTTTGCTACCCATTAAAATTACCACTAATACAAGCTATGGAAGACTATAGTATTACATTCTTACTGATTCTTCTCCACTCGCATCTAAAGGCATTTGAATGTTCAGTTGACTCTTTCGAGCTTGATCTGGACATTTTTTAGCACTAGATTAGGCCAGGGTTCAGCAAACTTTGAAACCAATCAAAATATCGAAGGGAGTTTAAGAGCCACATGGAAAAAACTTCAAAAATTAAAATATGACTTTACCCAAACTTGAATACACAATCTAAACTGTCTGTCTGTATGTTTGTTTGCTACGCTTTTACGTAAAAACGGCTGAACGGGTTTGGATGAAGTTTGTCACGTGGGTAGACCATCAAAAAGTATCGTACGCCCTAATCCAGGTCGGATTAGGCCGTACGATACTTTTTATTCGGATATTCCCACGGAATTGAGACTTGTGAGGGTGAAACCCCGGGGCGCAGTTAGTCCTAGAATGTTTACATGTATCGTCATCTTACTTTCTACTTCGAGTAGATTTTTGACTAACTGATTTGTAATAAAAATGTTTGTGTTCCCGTAACATGATCATTATTCAAGATTCTAAATTCAAAATACATTAAAATGCTAGTTTTTAGTTTAGGATTCAACAATAGCTTTCCATTTAATAATTATATCTGTCCTGGAGCCACAACGTTCTCTAAAAGAGCCGCGTGCGGCTCGTATGCCACGATTTGCCAATCCCTGTTCAAACGGCGAAGAGTTGGCACTAAAGATCAAGCCAACTAAACATCTTTGTAGTTTATACAATCGACTCTCTACTAAACCGTCAATTCTTAGTTCGTTTTTATGTAGCGGAATCTACACCGCCACATGCGAACTACCCATCACACGTACGTCACGCTAAATCCTGCATTGCGTATGCAGTTTACTACGCAACTACCATACAACGTACACGCTGAAATTTTAGAGGTAGTTTTCCCGCAGCGAAATGATTTTGTCTTAGTAGTACTAACTAGTAAAAAATAAAAAGAATAAGTATAAAATAAATGGCAGATTTACTATTTTATTGTGAAAAACAAAACTACCTACTTTATGACTAGTGAAGTACTATTATTAAATAATAAACATAACAAATAAAAAAAAAAAATGCATCAACTCAAAAGCGTGTGAAATTTTCACGCGCTTTCTGACAACCAGTCTTAACAAGGGGTATCGTATTATCCAGTAGGTAACGGGTTGTGGAGGTCAGATAGGCAGTCGCTCCATGTAAAATACTGGTTAGAGTTCAGCTGCATCCGGTTAGACTGGAAGCCGACCCCAACATAGTTGGGAAAAGGCTAGGCAGATGATGACTACTGAGGGCCAATCGTTCTGCCGCGGGAAAAAAACCATAAAAATGTCAAAGTGTATACAACGTACCGACATCAATCGTCGGGCAGTAGCCCACCAGACACACCCGTCTGCACGCTAATTGCGCAACAAATTTATTCAGAACCCGAGTCTATTTGAAGGTTGTTGCTTCTTAGGGCCGAAAAATTATAGCCATTCCTTTTGTTAGTATGTTACGCAATTACCCCTCAGGTCGAAGAATCCTGTCTTTTCTGAACTTTACACCCTTTTCCTCATACCTCTAGACTGGTGGGTGACCCCGCCGTGATCCGGTGGCGAGTGATGTAGCGGCACCTACATCACTCCCCTCAAGATCACATCGGGCCACCAGTCAATTACTATCTTCTTATTATATTAATCTGTTTTCTGTACTTACAACTTGTATGTGCGTGGCCTGCTGATGGTCCTGCTGGTCCAACTCCAAACTGTTCTGATGTTGGACCTGTTGCTGGTGTTGTTGCTGTTGCTGGACTTGCTGTTGCACTACTTGTTGTTGCACCTGTTGCGCTTGTTGCGCGGCTTGTTGCGCTGCCTGTTGCGCAGCTTGTTGAGTTACGGCGTTGTTGGCTTGACTCTGCTGCAATTATATTTGCCGATCAGACCTTAATCAGTAATTTTTAGATATCTTCCATATTAACATTTATTTATCATTCATCTTTTTATAGGTTTTGATTTATAGAAGATTTTAGAAGCACTTATACGTTGATATTTATCTTGTGGGATATGTAGGAAGGCTTTAAACCATTGCCATTGCTTGAATGTTGAACCCTTTTATGTCACGGAGCATATTCCCGTTGCACATTGAAATCACACTAAACTCGACTGAAAATAAAGCATTCAAATTTGAGCTTTATTTCGTGTGGCATACAGTAACATTTAAATTGTACGACGAAGACTCACCATTCCGTAGTCCAAGCTTAGTCAAGAAATTCAATTGATTCTGGAAATGCCACCGTATGTAAAGTTCACATTTCAATGCGCGATAACCAATAGTCTAATCCAAATGTAAACAGTATCCGGGCGTTAAATTGATACAATTAAATTTCTAGAGACAGTCACAAAGTATGTGTGGCAAAAACAACGCTCTATAGAGATGAACGTCCACTGGTCCGCACCGGCCGGAACACCGACAACGTATTGAACGGATTTGCTGATACATCATCATCATTTCAGCCGAAAGGAGTCCACTGCTGGACATAGGCCTCCCCCAATTTGGCTGATGCATGCAAAATCAAAATCAAAAGTCATTTATTCAAACTAGGCTGGTGTCAGCACTTTTTGAACGTCAAAAATTACAAAAGACAGTCCCCCAAAAACGCCCACCCTTCGACACTTCCTAGTGCTTTAGCTGGGAAGAAGAAGTGGCGCAACAAACTCCCCAGCAGCACAGCTGTGCCTCCATTGTATCCCGATATTATCTCTTTTTTGCAAATTAGAATATTTTCGATGTTTCAAATTAAACAATCCTTCATATCTTTCTACTAATAGAATTAAAATAGAGTCATCTATTTTACAATTACTAATTTTTGGCGGTTCTCACCTCAATTATAAACAAAAATAAAATATAATTGTATAAACAAAATAAAATGCCCAAACATGGATGTTCATCGCGTGCATCGCTCGTCATCATGTGACGTCACCGGTACGCAACGCATTTCTGTTCATATATCGGTACTGACGCTCGGTGCACGCGGTACCGATACTGGACGCATTGTTATATGAATTCATACAAAACAGACTAAGATCCGTTGCGGCCGACGCGGTAACATAGCCCGCCAATATTCAAATTTTTCTCACGTTTTTTTTTTTTTAATTAGCAGGTCAATTCCAGGTTGTTTGTAGATTAAAATATGATTTGCGACCGTTACAAATAAATATTTAGAATAATCATAAATCTAGTCTATCCCTCAAGTTCATATCATCATCATCGTCATCATTTCAGCCGAAAGACGTCCACTGCTGGACATAGGCATCCCCCAAGCACC
Source organism: Polymixis flavicincta (assembly GCA_949987655.1). NCBI lineage: Eukaryota > Metazoa > Arthropoda > Insecta > Lepidoptera > Noctuidae > Polymixis > Polymixis flavicincta. The sequence continues at coordinate 5,212,972 of OX465183.1, read as the reverse complement.
GCCATTTCGACTGGTTCTGTGCTCTCGCATCCAGCTGCTTCCTATGGCCTTCACAAAGTCATCGGTCCATCTTGTGGGAAGCCTTCCAACACTACGTCTTCCAGTACGCGGTCGCCACTCCAGAACCTTTCGGCCCCATCGGCCATCTGTTCTGTGGGCAATGTGCCCCCCTGCCCACTGCCACTCAAGTTCTGTTCTCAAGTTCACATAATCCATAATAAATACGGTCGCCTCGACTTATGGTATGCCACTGACAATAGGGTATTTTCCAATTTTTCAAAAACTATTCTAATTTGAAGATTGGAATGAGATATTTAACAGAAAAATAAAAATAAATTGATTTCTATCCATTTTCTCAATTAAAAACGATTTAAACCAAATTTATTTTTCGTTGTTTTGAATTTACCGCCAAAACGCTTCTTACGATGACTTTTTATCACGTGACGTCAACTTTGTGTAAACTAAAGTAGCTAGTAAGTAAATAAGTGAATGTCGAATTTATAATTAACAAGATTTTTAATGGATAGAAAGTGATATTACTGGTGTGCGGTGCCTCTGTGTACAAATACTTCTAAAACGGCGCCAAACTAAGTATTTGTACCGGTGCCGCTTATACAGATTTGACGTCACATGTAACGTGATAAAAAGTCATCGTAAGGAGCGTTTTGGCGGTAAATTCAAAACAACGAAAAATAAATTAGATTTTAATCGTTTTTTATTGAGAAAATGTGTATTACTAAATTTATTTTTATTTTTCTGTTAACTATATCGTCCCAATCTTCAAATTAAAATAGTTTTTGTCAAATCGGAAAATACCCTATTAAACCGCAACATGTACAAGAGGCTTAAATCTAGAGGTGCCATATTAACTACTAGTTACTGTATAGTTAGACTATTTGGTACACAGGTATTCTTTTAATCCCTCTAAAGTATGTCATAAGTTATTACCAGTGATCGGAATAGGCTGACTATATTTGCCTAAACTTCGGAGAACAGAGACAGAAAGTGGAGACTTCCTTACGACTGTATTTTTTTTTCCGGGATTCGGGAAAAATCTTCAGTAAGTTGAAAATACGCTTTATTTAAGATGTGTAAAAGCTATTTTTAACTAAACTTGCAACTACCAAATTTTCAGGATTTTCACGTAAAATCCCGAAATAAATAAGCTTATTTTCAACTTACTGAAGGTTTTTCCCAAATGCCGGGAAAAAAAAAATAGTCGTAAGGAAGTCTCCACTTTCTGTCTCTTTTCTCCGAAGTTTAGGCAAATATAGTCAGCGTATTCCGATCACTGGTTATTACGCACACGAAAAAAACTAAATATTACAGTGACGTTGTGGGAAAATTAATATGTTTACCACACCTGTATACCAAATAGCTTGTTCTAGTTAATACATACGGCATACATCTCTGCTTACCTTGGCGGGAGCAGAAGCGTAAAGGTTAGGGTATTTGCTTACACTTCGGGGCGGCAGGTCCATGTGTTGTCTCTGATGCAGCATTAGGTGGTTCTTCTGGAAGAATGCTTTGCCACACTGATCACAAACGTGGGTACGTAAAGTACAACTGCCGTCAGGATGTCTAGGAAAAAAAGGGAAGTTTTCAAAATCAAAATATTTTTATTTCACATAAACCTGCATGGGCACTTATGAAACGTCAGAAGCTAGGTGCACGGTTCCAAATTGTCGCTTCCTATGGAGAAGAGCCGGCAAGAAACTCCACGGTTACTCTTTTAAAAATAATTGGCTTTAACAATGTTTTCAAATTACAGTGATAATAGATATGGGAGGACAGTGCAGGCCTGTCAATAAGTACCAGGTACTTAGAGGAATGAAAATACAGAATAGAAAATCGTCTACAAATCTACAGTCTGTAAGGCCTACATCGTTCTCTCATTCACAATATGTAAAATAATCAAAATAAATACAATGAACCTATTTAAACAAAGTGGCATGATTTCCATGACAATCACTAAAAAATAGTCGATATTAAAATTGACATTGTAATGCGGGACCAGATAATAGACTTTTACATAGTTATGCTGTTAATGAGGTAGTTAGCTATCTATATTCTTGAAATAAATATATCATTCATTCATTCAAATACTTATTTATATAATGAACGACTTCAAAGAAAAGAGATAATCAAGGTGGAACCGCCAGGGTGGGCCACAATTTTTTTTTCTTATGTGAATTATATTTTAATCAAACCTTTGACCTTCAAATTGCAAAAAAACCTAACAAAAATTTTAATTCGCGTCTGCACTGGCGCTTCCACCAATAAAACGATTTGCACCGAAAAATTCCTAAACACCTTCTTTCTCTGTCAAAATTAAAATCCATTTATTCAAACTAGGGTTAGAGTCTGCACTTTTCGAACGTCAAAATTACATAAGACAGTCCCCCGACACGCCCACTCTTCACCACTTCCTAGTGCTTTAGCTGGGAAGAAGTGGCGCAACAAACTCCCCACTAGCACAGCTGTCTGTGATAAATGCTTGGTTTGTTGGACATTTATAATTTTATATTTGACGGCACGGTTGGCGCAGTGGTTAAGCGATTGACTGCTGCGCTGCGTGTCGCGGGTTCGATTCCCGCACGGAACAAGGATTCGTATGACCTACAATTAGTTGTTCCGGGTCTGGCTGTTTGTGTATGTGAGTTTAAATGTTTGTAAACGCACCCACAATACAGGAGAAATTCCTAGTGTGGGGCAACGTTTAAAAAAATAAATAATATAACATTAGCTCTCACATATTTTAACAGCCCTCTCCGACTGGAAGTTAATTTTATGATATTTTTTCAAAGTGTCTCAACTTTTTTTTAAACCCTGAAAGTACATACGAGGTGCATTCAATAAGTACCTAGCCTCATCGCCAGAGGGCGCTATAGTTTCAAAAGAGTTTTACCACAGTGTAGCACATTCTTTTTTAATTCTTTTTTCAAATTTTCATTCCAATTCCTTCATTTGTTTTAATTTGACAACTTATGGAAGCGAACGTGTCGATCGGTTTTACAAAAATGGAAAAAGAGCAATATCGTTCGGTGATTCGATTCCTATTTTTTGAAGGGAAAACGCGCATCGAAATCAAAGAGCGCTTGGATGCTGTGTACGGTGACTCTTCTCCATCGATGGCCACCGTCAAGAATTGGTTCAACGAGTTTGCACGTGGCCGTACGTCGGTTTTTGATGAACCACGTCCAGGTGGACCGAAAACAGCTGCTACGGAGGAAAACATTAAAAAAATCCATGATCTCGTATTGGCAGATCGCCGATTGAAGGTTCGGGAGCTAGCTGAGACTGTAGGCATTTCAGAAGGAACAGTGCATCATATTCTTCACGAGGAACTCGGCATGAGAAAGCTGTCGGCGCGATGGGTGCCACGTTTACTCACACCAGAAAACAAGCGCAACCGTGAGACCACATCGGAGACGTGTTTGGCGCTGTTTAAGCGGAATCCAGCGGAGTTTTTGCGTCGTTTTGTGACCGTCGATGAAACCTGGATCCACTGGTACACACCAGAGACCAAGGAGCAATCAAAACAATGGATCCAGACCGGGGAACGTGCTCCAAAGCAGTGGCGGCTGGTAGGTCATGGAACTGGTGGTGCACTTTACTAGCTCACTAAGTATTAGGGGTAATAAGTAAATAAATAAAATGTATTTGTTTCAGATAAGTAATTTAAATCTAAACGAATAAACAATAGTATTCAGTTTCACGTAAACTAAATTTCGCGGTGACAATAATGAGTCATTCATTATGGCCGGCATGCAAACTTCGCCAAATCTCGGGCGCTCTCGGTAATCGACGTTCGGTAATATTCGGTTCAGTTCGACAAACTTCGGTTCCCCCGTGCGGCGCACGAGACTGGACAAATTACTCCATAACTCTCCATACAGTTACGTCAACTATCTTCTGTCTCACGTGCTAGGCGTTTTAGCTCGGATCTCATAGAAATGTTTGAGCATTCGCCGTGCGCTTCGGCATAGCGCACGAGGGATCTTCTGTACCGCGAAAATAAGTCTTAATAGTTTAGCAAAGAGCTTAAATTGTTTCGTCAGTTTTGTTAGTATTACATATACCACAACCAGTGGCCACAATGCGATTATTGGATATTTTGTGATTATTTCGACACCTATTAAAATCTGGTAGTTCAGCGCACGAGTGCACTTAAGGGACAGCCGCCCCTGCTCCAAAGAAGGCGAAAACTGTAAAATCGGCTGGAAAAGTTATGGCCACCGTTTTCTGGGATTCACAAGGTGTGATCTACATCGATTACCTCGAGAAGGGTAAAACAATTACAGGGCTTTACTATGCCAATTTATTGGGCCGATTCGACGCCGAATTAAAGAAAAAACGACCCCATCTGGCGAAGAAAAAAGTGCTGTTTCACCACGACAACGCACCGGTTCACACGTCTGCCGTTGCCATGGTCAAATTGGTCGAATTACGCTACGAATTGCTGCCCCATCCACCGTATTCTCCAGATTTGGCCCCTTGTGACTTCTTTCTGTTTCCTAATCTGAAAAAATCACTCGCCGGGAATAGATATGGATCGAATGAGGAGGTCATCGCCGCCAAGGAGGCCTATTTTGCAGAGTTTGACAAAAACTATTTTTCGGACGGGTTAAAAAAGTTGGAGCATCGCTGGGCTAAGTGTATCGAACTAAAAGGAGACTATGTTGAAAAATAAATTGCCACTTTTCCAAAATTTTCGTTTACTTTTTGTAGGCTAAGTATTTATTGAATGACCCTCGTAAGTGTCTATGATTATCTATACTATACAGTTTATTTTTCGTATCATACCTTCTTTGATGTGCTAATAAACCGTGTTTAGCCGCGAATCCCTTCCCGCAATCGCCACAAAAGTGAACCTTCGGTCTGGGAGTCGTTATTTGATGATTCTGCAATGTTAAAAGAAAAATTGTATTTTTTTAATTCATAATATATATGTTCAAAATACACTATAATATATTCTGTCAGGAAATGATTGCATTCTGTAGTTGAGCTACTTTTTTTGTCAAGCTATACATTATAGCTAATTAGAAACCCGCTCATGCTTCTCACGGTTTTAAGACTACAAATTATAGAGATTTATTTATTAAACATACTTGTTGTTTTATACATTATGGGAAGGATACCGACGCGCAACTTGTTACCATAATTTCAGTACATGACTCTAACCCCCTGCATTGAATATTTTCGTCGTTACTTAGTAGCTGTTCCATACAGTTTGACCGCGAAGGTATTGCACTTTTCTATGAAACAGCTGTTCTTCTTAATTTTATTATCAACTAGCAGCGCTCCGCAGTTTCACCCGCGTAGCTCCCGTGGGAATGCGGGGATAAAATATAGCCTATGTCACCCGGGGATAGAGTAGCTTCCCAACAGTGAAAGAAGTTTTCAAATCGGTTCAGTAATTTCGGAGCCTATTCAATGCAAACAAACAAACAAACAAATCTTTCCTCTTCATAATATTAGTATGGATAATGTGCTGAATTCATGGTTACAGTTAGCGCGTCGATGTCCCTTTCACCCTGTATTTAAGTTTAATACTAATGTTTTACATAAAAATCTTAAGGAACGAATTCTTTAAATAATGGTGAAAGCCGCAACGAAATCTGTTCCATACTTTAGATTAAGTTTACGATGCTGATAATGTTAAGGCGACGATAGCTGACAGCTACCTACAGCGAAGCACTGCCGCCCGTCGCCCGCACGAGACCCCGCCTCAACGCGCATCAAATTTTTCGAAAAATAACCCATGTTGATTTATCAAACACAATTCAAAGAAAACCCGTATACTAAATTTTGGGTTATTAAATTGCCTTTTAGATGGTGAAAGTTTCATGGAAATACATCTGATAGTTTTTGCGTGATTATCGTTTTTATGTCCGCGATAGACCTTACTTTGAGAATTAATTACATTATGTTTTAAAAATATTATTTAAAATATTCACATATCAAATGACGAAGAAAATTGTCTAGTTTCACATAATTTTTTTTTTTTCAAACACATAAGACAAGCCGTTTAGACGTGATCTTCAGTACAAAGTCCTTAAAAGTCGGCTGTCTGCGCCTTAACATAGGTTAAGCATAAAAAATACATAAATTAAAACTCACCGCCGCTATAACTTGCGTATGCCCGACGTTGTTAGAGTTCGACGAAATTATCTGTATATTAGGCTGATCTGGAATTATGAAACCTGAAAAGCATTGATATCCTTTAATTAATGAACACCAGATAAAGTTTATACAGTAAATTTAAGATTTAAATTGAAAAAATAGGGTATTTTCCAATTTTTCAAAACTTTTTTAATTTGAAGATTGGAACAAGATATTTAACAGAAAAATAAAAATAAATTGATTTCTATCCATTTTCTCAATTAAAACGATTACAATGGAATTTATTTTTCGTTGTTTTGAATTTACCGCCAAAACGCTTCTACGATGACTTTTTATCACGTGACGTCAACTTTGTGTGAACTAAAGTAGTTAGTAAGAAAATAAGTGAATGTCGTTTTTATAATTAACAAGATTTTAAATAGATAGAAAGTGATATTACTAGTGTGCGGTGCCTCTGTGCACAAATACTTCTAAAACGGCGCCAAACCAAGTATTTGTACCGGTGCCGTATATACAAAGTTGACGTCACATGTCACGTGATAAAAAGTTGTGGGATCATGCAAGCATCAAGCGACCGCGCGCGTCGAGCGCGCAGCTCACACTGAGTGAATTACGGCGCGGCGCCTCAGGCAACGGAATGCGGTCGGACAGCCGGCGCGCGCGACACACGTCTTCCACACATCAAAACTGATCGCAAACTATAAACCGCACGGGGGCGCCTCACTAATTTATAGTCGGCGCACTCCGGGCTCCAGCAGACCAGGAACCTCACATCTGATTGGTTGATCAATTTTGGGTTTGGTTCACAACCACAGCTCCGACGACAACCCATCCTGTAAATATAGCAGCTAAGATTTTGACAATAAATTACTTCCATTTTGAATCTCCATCGTTTGTTTTATTTTACTCAAGATACCGAAACAAGTCGTTCTCATTCCCCCACAAAGTCATCGTAAGGAGCGTTTTGGCAGTAAATTCAAAACAACGAAAAATAAATTCGATTTTAATCGCTTTTAATTGAGAAAATGGATAGAAATCAATTTATTTTTATTTTTCTGTTAAATGTCTTGTTCCAATCTTCAAATTAGAATAGTTTTTGAAAAAATGGAAAATGCCCTATTGTTACCATTAAATAAGATAATGAGGGCAAAGAAAAATAAATAATGCTTTAGGATTACGAAACACCTTGTTAATAATGTTTACATATCAAACAGTAGACGACATCATCATCTTCTTATTAGGGTGTTTCAAATTAGGCATTATCTACGATAACATGGCGCGTTCCCCCAAAATTCAAAACGTGTTTACAAAGTGTCACCAAGACATACACACTCATGAGCATGAGGAGGATTTTCGTGAGGATGTGACTGCACACATTGAAATGGTAATATGGAGGGGCGTGCCACCGTGGTTAATCTTTACGTCATGTGTGTTAGTGATTGATATATTTTTATTAATCATTCATTTTCGTGTTTTTTTTATAAATGGTTAGTAGTCAATGGCATTGGCTGCCATTGTAAGACGATTAAAACGTCACGGTGTGTAATGGGCTTGGTGTCCGCAACTCCACGTCCGAGCCCGTATTTGGGCAATAGAATATGCATGTTATTACATTGGACATGAGGTTGAATATAGTCAACCTGACGTCCAGTGTAATAAATAGCCAGCGGCTTTATTAGTGAGCAGTAAGTGGTATTGTAAGAGGTCGTGCCGTACTGTGCTGCGAGTGCGCCGCCACGAGGCCGGGCTGCAACGCGGCCGTGAGCGCGCACAGGTCCGTGACGCACGTGCGGTCGCCCGCGTGCAGGCGCACGTGCAGCGACAGCGCCTCCTGGGGGGGGAATTAAACATCCATAAAAAACAGGGCCCTAATTTACTATGACCAATAACGAAGTTTCACGTCAATTCCTTGGATCACACACGATATTTGCTAATATCTTATTAAACTTTAAAAAAGGCGCGCGACGTCGAATCGACCGCACTCGATACATTTTCGTCCATAATATCGTTATTTCTTGTCGCATGTATTTCCCATCCCTAGTAGCCTGTCATTGTTTCACTGTGCTCGAAATATTTACCTCCCCTCCCCGCGCCCTCCGGATTGCATTAGTTTTTTCGAAAATTTGTGTCTAACTTAATGATAATGTGTACAAAAAAAAATGATGCTTATTAAATAATAGGTCTTTACCTATGAAATTGCCGTTTTGTATGAAAAAATTTAGACGAATTTTTTTCATGAATTTTTTATTTGTATTAATCGAAGTAATCACCCATGCAATCAATGCATCTTTGCCATCGCAGTGGCAGTTTATTGATGCCCTTCTTAAAGAAATCAGCTGGACGGGAGGCAACAAATTCTTCAAAGGCATTTTGTACTGCCTCTCGGGTATTAAATTTTTTTCCCGCCAAGAAGTTATCCAAATTCTGGAAAAAGTAGTAGTCTGTAGGCGCAAGGTCTGGTGAGTAGGGCGGATGACGGAGAGCTTCCAACCCCAGTTCTTGCAACTTGGAGACCGTCTGCTGTGCAGTATGAGGTCGCGCGTTGTCGTGCAGGAGCAGCGGAGACGAGCGATTGACCAATGCTGGTTGGAGATGCGCCAGCTTCTCCATCATTGTGTTCAGTTCTTCACAGTACACATCTGCAGTAATGCTCACCCCGTTTGGTAAGAAGCTGTGATGAATCACACCGGCGCTAGACCACCAAACAGTGACCATCACTTTTCTAGGGGTAAGTTTTCGTTTAGGGCATTGTTTAGGTGCTGAACCAGGATCCAACCAACTTGCTGAGCGCTTACGGTTATCAAACAGAATCCATTTTTCATCGCAGGTAACAATGCGGTTCAAAATTCCTTCATTTGTGTGTCTGTTGAGCAGTGCAAGGCACGTCTCGACGCGTACTTCGCGCTGGCGATCATTGAGTTCGTGGGGCACCCATTTGTCAAGCTTTTTTACCTTGCCAATTTGACGCAAATGGACCAATATTGTTTTGACGCTAACGTCGAAAGCTGCTGCTAATTCAGCCGTAGATTGTGTATCATCAGCTTCCACAATCGCCTTTAATTCGTCATTGTCGACCAAAGTCTTCGGACGACCGCGAGGTTCATTTTTCAGGTCGAAATTTCCAGAACGGAAGCGAGCAAACCAATAACAGGTGGTGCGTTGGTTTGTAGTGTTAGCTCCGTAAACGTCGTTGATGTTGCGTGCCGCTTGTGCCGCGTTGCTGCCACGACGGTACTCATATTCCATAATTACTCGAATTTTTAACGTATCCATGATGACGAAAAAGATTGAAATGCGATGAAAATGTAACACTAATCAATAAAGAAATGACTACTTTTAGAAAAAAAAATCCATGTTTTTAAAATAAAATTAATTTGAAATTAGAATTCTTAGCCAAACAAAAATTATTTTGATTTGAAATGGCCAGTACTGCAGAACGGCAATTTCATAGGTAAAGACCTAATAATTAGTATTTTAAATCCCTGAAATATACCATAGGTCTTTTAGGTTACGCGCGACCGCTGCCGTTACAAATGACCGCGCGCCCACTTGAAGGTTAATAACATCAACAAATTGTTTTGAAACATGCATACACAATATAACATTTCGATTCGTTACTATTACGTTGGTTTCTACAGAACTAGATTTTGATGTGGTTTCAACATAGAAGATTCCGCGGGGAATCATTATAATCATACTGAATTGGGGCCCAGCTCATGGCAAATGTAAAATAAATCATTGTTATACACTCCCAGACTCCTAGAGATCGAGCCACTATGCATTCGAATGTTATAACTTTGTAAGGCGTTATAAGTCGGAGAAAAAGTTTTTTTTGACTTGCTGACAATAATTTCGATATCAATATTGTACCAAATTTAAATTCACGAATTCGATAAAAAGAAGAAAATTGGACTTTGATTGCTTTCTAATGTCGGAGTCAGAATTACTAATCTATTCTGAGTTTCAATTACGATTATTCAAATCACACTAACCTTGGTATTGAAACAGGAACCACACTCTGGACACGAATATCCCGGCGTCTTCTCCGATATTATTTGACCGTCTGCTCCAATAACCTTAAATCAAAATAACACATAGTAAAAATTACGAATATAAATATTTTCACCAAAAGGATAATCGCCCTTTAACATTCCCACTGCTGGGACTCAAGCCTCCTCTCTGTGAGAGGATGCGGGCCATAATTCACCACGCGGGCCCAGTGCAGGTTGGTAGATGTAATATGTCTTCTGAGTACTGATTTTAGGATATGCCAGTTTCCTTACGATGTTTTCCTTCACCGTTTTGAGAGCAGTGGTGATGAAATAATTTACACAAAGTATAATAATTTACGCCTGCCTGGGTTCGATCTCACGACCTACAACTCCTAAGTCGGGGCCGTTAACGCTAGGCCACCACTGGTCTTCTCCGGGCCATCACCACAAATGATTAGCGAATAAATAAAGATTCCATTCCATTCTGGGGCTGATATAACAAAACTTTACCATTTCAAAGGTTACTTATAATCGTTTAAAGCCATTTGACTAGTTGAAATTAGTTCTAAGCCTCGAGTCTTCAGTTAGAGACTAGTGGCCAATTTCAAGCCTTTCTTTTGTGGAATCATTAAGTTTAAGAAAAACCTAATATTATACAGTGGTGGTCATATAATTAATTATTTGTCGAGTTTGATTACTATTTGAATTTGTTACTTTATAGATTATATAAAATTTGTAAAAAAAAAAAGTTTTTTTATTCTATAATCCCGTTTGCTCTATTCATGTGGCTATTTCATAACAAAACTAGTTACTTCTAAGAAGGAACACATAACTACACATGACAAGATTTAGATAAAAATTCCAAAAACTTCAAATCATGCTTAATTATATGACCACAACTGTACATATCAAACACAGGGTAATTGACAAGCTTGCCTGTACAATTTGCGGTTTAAAATCGTCTTGTTTTATCACAGTTGCTTGTTGTTGCTGTTGTTGTTGTTGCTGCTGTTGTTGTTGCTGCTGCTGTTGTTGCTGTTGCTGCGCTTGTTGCTGTGCTTGTTGTTGCGCTTGTTGTTGCGCCTGTTGTTGTGCTTGTTGTTGCGCTTGTTGTTGCTATAAAATTGAATAATCTTTATGACTGAATGAAGAAACTCTTTCATTTTGAAGCTCTTTAGTTTTGACGTAAAAAATACCTTTTTAATGTGCCTAATTGAAATAAATTATATGACGGTTCACTTTAATCTGTCGCTTTGAATGAATCGTCTAAACACAAAACACGAATTAACCCAAAAAATTGCTAAGTGGCAATAAGTCCGCCTATACAGGCTAAGTTTTTATCCAGTGCGCAAACTGTTACCAGGAATTCAGCATATCATTCTAGACCCCCTACCACATAATTTTTTCGCCGGTTATTAAAACAAAAATCAGCTGTTTCGTAGAAAAGTACAATACCTACGCGGTCAAAATGTATGGAACAGCTGATTTTTTTTTCTATATATGCTGAATTCATGGTTACAATTTGCGCACTGGATAAAAACTTTTCCTATATATACATGTATGTATGTACTTGAAGTATTGAATATGCAAAATTGCTATTATTGTGTGCTTTGGCTTTCTCCACATAAAAACTTTTCTTTCACATCGCCTTTGGCGATATCTTCCATAAAACTTAGGAGCTAACCTGTTGTTGTTGCTGCTGTTGCTGTTGTTGTTGCTGCTGCTGCTGCTGCTGCTGCTGTTGTTGTTGTTGTTGCTGTTGTTGTGATGGTGTTGGTTGCAGGCAGTGACGCGTCATTTTGCAGTGTTGCTGCAACTCTGATTTGCATTTGAAGGCTTCGCCGCATTCTAAACACGCGACTGCACCTTCCCCTGTATGTATTCTGAAAGATAGATAAATGGAGAGAATATTATAAGTGTTATTCAAAGACTGGATCTGAAGGAACAAAGATAGTAAATATTTGAAACTAACTTTGATTTTGAGTTCAGAGACTTAAGTTCCTTTTTTTGTGTGTTAATGATTGCTATGCCCCAAGGTGAGCGAGCCCGTAGTGGGTTCCATAACCAATAGGTACAAGGTGGACTGACGACCAATTTATTTACAAAATCAATTACATTTATTTACATAGAAACAGATAAAAGGTTGACGCCTAAATTAAAAACTAAAATGGAACAGTGGACTCTCTTGCATGCGTTCTCTCAGAATACCAGACATCTACACATAATTTTTATTCCATTCATCCACAAAAACATCATATTCAGGGCTGGCAGTCAAAAGATCATTTAGAATCTTCACAGTACTTCGCATTGTCGGTGTCGCGCAAATGGAAGGGGCCCATGTCCAGTAGTAGACTTCTTCTTAGCGTATCTATAGCAAAAAATTCAAATATTTTTGGCCCAAAATTCAGCTACGTGAACTCCGCTCATCGATGCAGTCTTTACATCGTGAAATGCACAAGTAACAGGGCATGTGGCGGACTATGGTACGCATTTTTCAATATTAATGAATGTAGGTATAATTGTGATAATTCTGTGTCATTTTAATTTGTAATTAGCTTCTTAACATTTTTTTATAATTTCTCTCTAGTCTCTTATCTAACCCACCTGTATTTCAATGTAACCTACATTCGTTGCAAATAAATGATTGATTGATAGATCGAGCCATTGTCTGTACTGTGATAAGCTGACAAGCATTGTACTCACTTCATATGCGCGACTAGTGTTCGCTTCTGCAAGAACTCCTTCCCGCAGACGGGGCAGGCGTGCGGCACGCGGCCGTGCACGCGGCCGTGGTTGACGAGCTGGAACTTGCGCGCGAACGTCACGCCGCAGTCGGGGCACACGTAGGGCGACAGGGAGCCGTGGAAACGGCTGTGCATTACTAGGTGCTCCTGGAACATAACAAGTGCGTGTTAGTATTTTGTAATGCTATCACTATGAAAATACATAAGACTTGAACCATAATTTTTTATTCTCTATAGAACCGATTCCTCTTTGGCTTATAATCCATATTTTTGCGCACAATGAGTGTTCACATATTTTTAAATACATTGTGTGTGTGTCACGTTTTTTTTGTTTGTTTACATATCACGGATTTAAAACGCTATCTTGAGACATTATTGAATGATTTATTGGTGTTATTATTTTCGGAGAAAAGTAAAATGCTTGTGACTGTACACAGTAGCAGTTTACAAAAAATATAAATATTTCAGTACAGACTAGGGTTCATTCCCGGGAATTCCCGAGCCGAGAATTCCCGGGAAATCGTTGGGCTTTGTTCCCGGGAAATTATGCTCGAGAAAAGTCGAGAACTCGAGAAATCATATTTTGTTTATGTTTTGGTAACTAAAAGTACTTGCAAGATATTTAATACCATTTGTATGCCACTATATCTGGAGGAACCTTGGCTCCTAAAACACAGGCTTGAAAGGTGAATTAGTCGGAGTGTTCTTAGACATGTTTCATCAAAATCGGTTCAGCCATTTGAAGAATATCAGCTCTTTTCTGGCTGATGAAAGGATTTGAGCATCTTCCACGGGTTTGATAAAGTCGAAATTTGGTATTCTACTACTTCAATGATATTAGACGAACAAAGTAACCTTAAATTGATGCTGGAACAACACCTGGAATTTCCAGGATACCCAAGTTACTCACCAACAACAGCAGAAGTATCGTGTTTGGGCTCATGGAAAAGTTCTCAATAGGTTATGAATACATAGTGATCGGGACGAGGATTTAGGATAAATTAGTAACAAACTTCACTGTTGGAAACATACGCAACGCTGCGCGGATTTAAGCGAAACATTAAGTTTAAAAAGCAGGAAACAAAAGTTAAATTAAAAATTTAAAAACCCCCGACACAAACCAAAACTCTCAATGAAAACGCCAAACAGAAGAGGCCTAGCATTTTCATTAACCGTCCCCCGACTTGACAATGCCTTGATCAAAATATTACCTACAACTTAAAAGGCCAATATTTTTATTTTTTAAAGTTTTTGTTTGTGCCGGGGGTTCTTTTTTAATTTTACTTTTATATCAGACAGAGTGAGCAGATCAAATTATTTTGTATGTATTTTCAGACGTTGTTTTATTGATCTTGCAAAGTTTTCAGTTGATTTTTTTCCTAATTAACCTGCCAAAAATGGTGTTGTGATTGTAGGTAATTATAAATCAGCGTAGTATTAACGTTTTGTTTGAGAGAAGCTAATTTTGTTGAAAACATTCAATAAAAGCTTTGTGATTATTTTGATACTTTTTTTTTTGACAGGAAAACCACTTAATTGATTGATTTCAAGTAAGAATTTTTTTATGATACACATTTTTTATTTTGTGACGACTTTTTTCATTATTTGCAGAGAAAAGATATGCAAAAACATACGTAAATGTAAATTTCTCGACAACCCGAGAAGACCCGAGAAATTAGGCTCGAGAATTCTTGAGACCCGAGAAACTGATAAGCTCGAGAAATCATGAACCCTAGTACAGACACCTCAACTGACCGGCCATTTACAATTTTTCATGTTTATCTGCTTCAGATAACACGACACAACGTACCTTCTGCGCAAAGCTCTCTCCACAATCGCTACAGACGTAGGGCCGTTCGCCCGCGTGGTACTTGCTGTGCGTCACCAGGTGTCGCTTCAGAGGGAACCCGCGCCCGCACTCGCTACATACGAACGGACGATCTCGACTGTGCACCTGGAATGTAATGGAGGAAATTGAAGAGCCGTGTTTAAGATATAATGTTGAAGGTTTCAAAGTCAAAGCATATATTTCAAATAGGCACTTAAAAATCACTAATCTACATCAAAATTTACATGAAAATTGAATGCATTCTAGTCGCCCCTTCCAAAAGGTAGTTTTGTATGGGGAAGAGTGGGCAAGAAACTCCACGGTTACTTTAAAAAAAATTTTAGATACATAAATATATGTGAAAATGATGCACCTAAACATAGTTTATCATGGCTTTTTAGAGGATTTGTATTTATAATAAATCTATATTTCTTGGCTTGACAGCTTGTAAAATGCTGATTTGATTACAAAAACAATATCCCTCTAATAGCAAGTATTCTCGAGTAACTTAGGATACTTCATATGGCAGTTCATATGAGAATCGCCAAACGCGAAGCGCTTATAAGCTATATCTTTCGAAGGACAGAACTGATTACTGTGCACCGTTATTACGACCCAAACAGCTGGAATTCAATCTAAATGCATTTCAATCTACATAACGAATAAAAAAACTCACCCTAGAATGCGTAACAAGATGATGTTTCAACGTAAACGCCATCTTACACTCGTGGCACCTATACGGCCTCTCCGCAGAATGCAGCAACAAATGTGTGTTGAGACAGTGCTTCCTCGCGAACGCTTTCCCACAATGCGCGCACACATGCGGCCGTTCACCTATGAAACGTTAATTTGAAAAAATAATTATTAATATTATTTATTACCCGTGAATGTGTGAGTAGGTGGTGTTTGAGCGTGAAGGTTTTCTTGCATTCGGAGCAGTGGTACGGGCGGGTAGAAGAGTGCAGTAAGAGGTGGGTGTTGAGGCAATGCTTGTGCGCGAATGTCTTGGCGCAGTGAACGCACGCGTGCGGTCGCTCACCTGAAACAGAGCGAACCGCATCGGTACGTGCACTCCGCGACTACCACTAAAAGACACCTCAGGATCCTATACGGGCCCTATTTACCCGGCAATGTTTCAAATGTGGCCCGGTTTAAAAAAATAAGATTGTAATACTCAGCAATTTTTTGTGTGTAACCCAACTTCTCCGGCTACTATTGCAAGTATTACTGCAACAATTTTTAACCATTGTTGCCTCTGTAAACGGATATGGTAGTATATCCGGTAGGCCTTGATGTTGTCGAAATATTGCGAAGCAATACATTTTCTGCACTAATGTTGCTGGTAATGTCAGGCCACACTCGCAATTGTTGTGGTTACATTTTGCAATAAAATTATTGCTCGTTTAAGTAAGAGCGCCTTAAGTACTTCACTGATTAATGAGATTTTTGCACGGCACGAAAGTAAGTATTGAATGGAGAACCGGGTAGCATAATCAGCCTAACAAGAGAGTGGGCCGTAGCATGTAATCCACCCCGCGGGCCCAGTGCGGGTTGGTAGATGTCACATGTCTTCGAAGTTTTGGTTCTAGGACATGCTGGTTTCCTCAAGATATTTTCTTGATCGTTTTGAGAGCAGTGGTGATGAAATAATAATATACACATTAAAGCGCATGACTGGGTTCAAACCTACGATCTACGACTCGTAAGTCGCGGTTGTTACCACAAGGCCACCACTGCCCAAGCACCCTGAGATGTAGCTCAACTTCGGAGAGACCTGTGCTAGTAAGACACTATATTTTACCATTCATTTTGAGTATAGTATTCTCGAGTTTATCACTTAATTCTGTACAGAATACCTTTACGCGTTTTTTATTGACTACTAATAATAAAACTTGTAATATCCGATAAATATAATTAATCAACTTTATCGACATAATGTAACCACTTTGGAAGCAATTAAATGACATAAAAAGTAAATAGTGTTTAATTGCCTACTTGGTTTAAAGCAACATTTTAGCTTCTTTATAACTACACTGTTACTTTGACGACACGTTTTATGTAATCTGCGCTATACTCATTGTGAAAAACACGGATTCAGAGAAGTCATTCATGTTTTGAATTAGCACACATTACTTTGTTTTAGAGGCGAAACGTCCTTTTTGTTGAGCGAAAATGAGACATTTAAACGAATTGTAAAATCTGACTAGATATTATGTCGACCTTTGTGGGCGCCAACGCCAAACCAAGAAATAAATCATATTAAGGCGGAAGCGCGCGAGTATTTCATGAAAGTCATTCAATGGCATTAAATTGACTTGAGATGGTTGTATTCATGATTATAATCAGAGGTCGGAGTAGGTAGATTGATTTTATGTACTTGCGTCAAGATATTATAATATGGACATGCCATTTTATCCATAATGTGCGGGAAGTACCGGAAAAAGTTCCGGAATTGGAATTATGGAATAAAATAAAATAAAAAACATACAGATAGGCTAACAAAATCGTTTATTATATGAATGTCTAAGTTTTGTCTCATACTGTCAAGCGTCATTTCTAATTCAACAGTAAGGGACAAAATACGGTGTAACTCTTCCAAGGTATTTTTGTATAAAATAAAATACTGATTTCTTTCACCATTAGCTAACACTGGTAGCGTAGATTTATATTATTAATACGTTTTTCACCTTAAACACAAATTCGTGCTAATTTCAAAATTCCGGAACAAATATCACAATAAATATGAAGTTCCGGTATTTTGGAGGCATATCCATATTATCCTCTACGTTTGACGTCAACGACCTTAAATCAATCTACCTACTCCGACCTCTGATTATAATTCTGTACGATCGCGCATCAAATTTGAATCAATAAACAACCAGAAACAGGCCTGTAAACTGCAAAAAAAAATTTCGCTACCATAGCGCAACCCTTAAAACTATGTACGACCGCGGACAACAGCGGTGGATTTCTTTTCACCGGTATGCCTTGAGCATTATGGTTGAAAATTTGTCGACGGCCAGTGTCCGCGGTTGTCGATTGAATCCATGGTACACTCAAAAGGGCTACAAGGGAATACCAATCGGTAATCTGCTAAGGTCGCGTTAGTATGAGAAAATCACGATGAACAAAGTTACTAAAGAGATAGATAGATGTTTAATATAATGCGACCTATGAGGGTTTTCATGAAAATTTAAGCCACCAGCTGGCGCCACTTTGACAAGAGGTCTTCCAGTTCGACAATTAACTTAAAATATTTGATGTCATTCGTTTCATTATTTCGTTTACCATTCTGTTCGTAGGCGCTTTGACACTTTTGACAGGTGCCCGGACCTGACGTCTCCCCTCAAAACGAAAACCCTCATTATCAACTATCGTTTGACTAATCAACCGGAATGACCCACCGATAATAATATTCAGCCAGATTTTGTACGACCGCTAAGCAAAAAGGTCTAAAAAAGGAACATCTTTGCTGAAAACCTTTGGTCCTCACAAAATCTCGATGTTCTGCACACAAACTTAAAAGACTAGGATTGTTATAGCAACATATTAGTCAAGTCATAAGAATAATTGGGTCATCGCTCGATGTCTGTATGTCGAAAGTAATGCGGATTCATTACTTCGTCTAAATTTAACTCGTAAATTCATCCGCGCTCTGATGGATTTTAATGCAGCTATAAAAACATGCATGAAAAATATTTAAGTGTAGAGTGAAGAAAACTGCTTAAAATAAATGCTTACCTACCTACTGTCTGCTTTGTTGTTTATTGTTAAGTATTGTATTTCGTTTAGAATAGTTTAAGGAATGAGGAGGCTGCGGCAATGGGCCTTATTAGAAGGCTTAAGTCACCCAAAGGGCAATAGAGAGGGCTATGCTTGGAACGTGATCGAATCAGGAATGAACATATCCGCAGGAGGACCAAGGCAACCGACATAGCCCGAAGAATTTCCAAACTTAAGTGGCAGTGGACAGTGCACATTGCTTGCAGAACAGATGGCCGATAGGGCCGGAAGGGTCTGGATTTGCGACCGCGTAGCGGAAGACGTGGGGTTGGACGGGCTCCCACAAGGTGGACCTTCACCTTGTGAAGACCGCAGAAATCCGCTGGAAGCGGGAATCACAGAACTGGTCAAAGTGGCGGAGTTTGGGCGAGGCCAATGCCAGCAGTGGACGTCTTTTGGCTGAAATGATGATGATGATGAGGAAGCTGACACATGCCACTGTGCACAAAGGTCTCATAAAATTTCTAAAATAAATCCAAAAGTGTGTTACTTCTTGATGCCTGAACTGCTGAGCCGATTTCGATGAAGTTTAGCACAGCACTTAAGCATGACAAGAAGAAAAGCTTAGGATTTTTAAATACACAGGTTGAGAAACAGGCGCAGGCGCATGTTGAAAGCCGTAGACAGACGAAATTTTGCCTAGACTTACAATAATACTTTTGGACGTTGCCTATAAATTAACACAATTACCACTGTTTAGCATTCGTGAAACATTTTATAGTGAGTGAAAATATGCCTTGGCTTATCTTTGAGGCAAAAATATGCTAAACAAGAAAAATTATGCTAACTGATGTCAACAAACTGTAATTTGTGGAGGTTTATTACATTAATGATGTTAATTAAATAAACCAACGTATGTGTTGCCTGAGACCAAAATCTAGAAATCATAAAGGGTGGCATCGGAAATTGATGCTCAAAAAAAAAAAATTAGTTGTTTCATAGAAAAGTGCAATTCCTATGCGGTAAAAATGTATGGAACAACTATTTTTTAACCCGCTACAAAATTCAACGCAGGGGAAATAACTGCTGAATCTATGGTAATAGCAATCTATTACCATACCCTGCCACCCTGTAAGTTCTAACAGGCCTTCCAAAAATCATGTAAAAAAAAATTATCCTTGTATAGTTGCAGAATGGGATATCTGAACGAGACTGGTTTACATACTTAAGCAGCCTATAATGTTCCGAAAGCTGGGACACAGGTCTCCCCTCTTTTGAGAGCGAATGAGTCTTAATCAACCATGCGAGCTCAGTGCGGGTTGGTAATGTCGCATGTCTTTGAATTTTTTGTTCTAGGACTTGCCGCTTTCCTCACGATGTTTTCCTTCACCGTTTTGAGAGCAGTGATGAAGAAATAAATTACGCAGACTTAGTTTGAACCCACGAAGTACAACTTGTAAGACGGGGCCGTTACTACTAGACCACCACTGTTCTCTAAGACTGGTTTATTACCTACTACTTATCTGTCTAAATACGCTAATGTTTGTCAATGATATTTTATCACCTAGAACGCCCGCACCGCACGATTTATTTTTGTTTCAATTTTCCTGTATGCTAATTAAATTTGTGTATTTTGGAGTCTGCGATAACATTCAATTTGTGTATGTTGCAAACAATTGTAGATTAAGTTTTAATTCAGAATTGCGTAGTCGTTGCAAGTTGTCTCTATTCTAAAGTTGCCTGGCTAACATCAAATTCAAATAGTGGTCTTAGAATCGGCGCAGATAAAGCAACAAATGAGCGAACAAGAAATGATTCCCAGCGCTGAACCTAATTCATAAGTTCTTCATGCAGGCGCGAAGTTGTTAGAGTAGGAAACTCTTCAAATAACCCCGAAAAAAAAACACACAAAAGTGCAGTATCTATGCAGTCAAAATGTATGGAACAGCTAATTCCAGGGGGTCTAGAATTACATGCTGAATTCATGGTTATATTTTTCGCACTGGTTAAAACTGTACCCTGTACATAGATTTCTTCACACGAAACGAAAAAGCAACATTGATTTCCACCAACCTGTATGAACTCTCGCATGCGTCGTAAGGTGATGTTTGAGCAGGAAGGACTTGCCGCACTCGTCGCAGCCGTAGGGCCGCTCCTTGACCGCGGCGGGCGGCGCCGTCGGCATCACGGAGTTGGTGTTCATCAGATCCGTCTGTGAATATACCGTCTAACCACACATTATGTGACACTTGTGTTTTGGGTAAGGGATCATTAAAAGTGGTGGGAGGGTCAAAACATCTCAGCATCAGTCGACATTCAATGTTGACTCATGCTTCGTAAATGACGCAGTAGACCATAAAACGATGGCGTAATCCTTGCCCGAAGAGCAAAATACGAACACTGAAAAAAATAAAACGAGACTTTCTACTGTTCTTGTACAGTAAAAAAAAAAACGGTTCCGGAAACTTATTTTTACGTTAAAATAATTGATTACTGACAGTGCACTGAAATGGGCAAAAACAGTAAAGAGCTAAACAGTTATTTCAATTGAATGAACATTAAAGTTTACTGAAACAAACAGTTCCTTTTAAGTATTGCCGTTTTCAGAGCTTTACTGATATCGTAGCAGTTATTTTTACTGCTTTAGAACAGTTGTTGTAGCATACAGTAAAGAGCCAAACAGTTATTTCAATTGTTTGAACATTAACGTTAACTAAAACAAGCAGTTTTTTTTTAAGTATTGCCGTTTTCAGGCTTAAATGATATTGTAGCAGTTATTTTTACTGCTTTTGAACAGTTTTTGTAGCATACATTAAGGAGTTAAACAGTTAATATCAACAACAACATTAACGTTTACTGATACAAGCAGTTTCTTTTAAGTATTGCCGTGTTTAGACTTTACTGATATCGTAACAGTTATTTTTACTGCTTCTGAACAGTTTCTGTAGCATACAGTAAGGATTTAAACAGTTAATATCAACTGTTTGAACATTAACGTTTACTGATACAAGCAGTTACTTTTAAGTATTGCCGTGTTTAGACTTTACTGTTATCGTAACAGTTATTTTTACTGCTTCTGAACAGTTTCTGTAGTATACAGTAAGGATTTAAACAGTTAATATCAACTGTTTGAACATTAGCGTTTACTGATAAAAGCAGTTACTTTTAAGTATTGCCGTGTTTAGACTTTACTGATATCGTAACAGTTATTTTTACTGCTTCTGAACAGTTTCTGTAGCTTACAGTAAGGATTTAAACAGTTAATATCAACTGATTGAACATTAACGTTTACTGATACAAGCAGTTTCTTTTAAGTATTGCCGTGTTTAGACTTTACTGTTATCGTAACAGTTATTTTTACTGCTTCTGAACAGTTTCTGTAGCATACAGTAAGGATTTAAACAGTTAATATCAACTGTTTGAACATTAGCGTTTACTGATACAAGCAGTTACTTTTAAGTATTGCCGTGTTTAGACTTTACTGTTATAGTAACAGTTATTTTTACTGCTTCAGAACAGTTTCTGTAGCATACAGTAAGGATTTAAACAGTTAATATCAACTGTTTGAACATTAACGTTTACTGATACAAGCAGTTTCTTTTAAGTATTGCCGTGTTTAGACTTTACTGTTATCGTAACAGTTATTTTTACTGCTTCTGAACAGTTTCTGTAGTATACAGTAAGGATTTAAACAGTTAATATCAACTGTTTGAACATTAGCGTTTACTGATACAAGCAGTTACTTTTAAGTATTGCCGTGTTTAGACTTAACTGATATCGTAACAGTTATTTTTACTGCTTCTGAACAGTTTCTGTAGCTTACAGTAAGGATTTAAATAGTTAATATCAACTGATTGAACATTAACGTTTACTGATACAAGCAGTTTCTTTTAAGTATTGCCGTGTTTAGACTTTACTGTTATCGTAACAGTTATTTTTACTGCTTCTGAACAGTTTCTGTAGCATACAGTAAGGATTTAAACAGTTAATATCAACTGTTTGAACATTAGCGTTTACTGATACAAGCAGTTACTTTTAAGTATTGCCGTGTTTAGACTTTACTGTTATCGTAACAGTTATTTTTACTGCTTCTGAACAGTTTCTGTAGCATACAGTAAGGATTTAAACAGTTAATATCAACTGTTTGAACATTAACGTTTACTGATACAAGCAGTTACTTTTAAGTATTGCCGTGTTTAGACTTTACTGTTATCGTAACAGTTATTTTTACTGCTTCTGAACAGTTTCTGTAGTATACAGTAAGGATTTAAACAGTTAATATCAACTGTTTGAACATTAGCGTTTACTGATACAAGCAGTTACTTTTAAGTATTGCCGTGTTTAGACTTTACTGATATCGTAACAGTTATTTTTACTGCTTCTGAACAGTTTCTGTAGCATACAGTAAGGATTTAAACAGTTAATATCAACTGTTTGAACATTAGCGTTTACTGATACAAGCAGTTACTTTTAAGTATTGCCGTGTTTAGACTTTACTGTTATAGTAACAGTTATTTTTACTGCTTCAGAACAGTTTCTGTAGCATACAGTAAGGATTTAAACAGTTAATATCAACTGTTTGAACATTAACGTTTACTGATACAAGCAGTTTCTTTTAAGTATTGCCGTGTTTAGACTTTACTGTTATCGTAACAGTTATTTTTACTGCTTCTGAACAGTTTCTGTAGCATACAGTAAGGATTTAAACAGTTAATATCAACTGTTTGAACATTAGCGTTTACTGATACAAGCAGTTACTTTTAAGTATTGCCGTGTTTAGACTTTACTGTTATCGTAACAGTTATTTTTACTGCTTCTGAACAGTTTCTGTAGCATACAGTAAGGATTTAAACAGTTAATACTACAAATTGTTTGAACATATTTTTAATATAATAGCCTATATCCTCCCACTGCTGGACATACCTACGCCTCCGCCGAAAACTTCCAAGAATCCCGGTCTTTCGCAGATTGCCAACACTCCCGGCCGTAAGATCGTCCCGCCACCTTTTACGAGGCCGACCTCGTCGTCGTCTCTCATCTTCTGTATGCCAAGGAGTTATATTATAGCATTGGCCCATCTCAGTAATCAGTAGGTATTTTTATTGCGTAGGTACCTATATTTGCCATCGGTCCGGGCGGGTTTCCCCGGATTTATCTTAGTTTAGAGGGCATCCGGGGAGCGTGCTGGCCGGGCTTAAAAATTTATTCTTGGGCCGCCTGCGACTCACGCACTGTGCCCGCAAGCCGCGATCAACCGTAGAACCGACTCTGTAAATCACTGTAAACATATTCATAAGGCGGGGGGCCGCCTTATGAATATGTTTAAAAAAACCTGTTAACATATCCAGGTTCTAGGCTCTAAAATCCGAGGTTTTCACGCATGTTGTCCTCGTTGCCAAATTTTAGAGATGGCAACCCTAGGTATAACAATAAATCTTAATCTAGGACTTAAGATAAGTAGGTACTTAACTACAATACAATACAAAATCGCTTTATTGTACACCAGATAAAGAACATTACAAAAAACCGGCCAAGTGCGAGTCGGACTCGCGCACGAAGGGTTCCTTAGGTACCATTATCTTTAAAAACGGCAAAAAAATCACGTTTGTTGTATGGGAGCCCCCTTAAATATTTATTTTATTCTGGTTTTTAGTATTTGTTATTGTAGCGGCAACAGAAATACATCATCTGTGAAAATTTCAACTGTCCAACTATCACGGTTAATCAGATACAGCCTGGTGACAGACGGACAGACGGACGGACAGACGGACAGACGGACGGACGGACAGCGGAGTCTCAGTAATAGGGTCCCGTTTTACCCTTGTGTACGGAACCCTAAAAAATAACACGAGACAAGTAGGTACCTACAATTAATTAATTAATTACAAGTAATTAATAAGGTAGGTAGATGTTGATCTCTCCGGGTTGCATACGACTGACATGGCAAGCCCAATCCCACTTTAACCTGGCGGTCTTCTCTCCTACATCGGCAATGCCTGTTGTTAGTGAGCGTAGGCTAGCCGCACACACTCAATAATATTGTCAATGCAAGATTGTCAAAATCTTCATCAATAAAATGATCCCCGCACACTACACAATATTATTGACAATTTTTCATGGTACAATCTGACTCAGTCGCTCCGCAGCTAGGTTCATGTGCGCACGTTTAACATAATGGAAAGAAAGAAAAAACTCGTTGCATTGAGTATTGCATTAATTTTACTAACTAAAAAAAGGCAATCAAGAAAGAAACGATGGATTAAGGACTGGATGAGAAAAAAAGCTGAGTTTAATCACTTTAATCTAATAAATGAACTACGAGTTACAGAAGAAAATGATTTTCAAAATTACATGAGAATGAAAGATAGCAGCTTTCAAAAACTATTATCTTTAGTTTCTCTTGTACTATTTGTTTTAATTTTTTTATAAATATTGAGCATTGCGCAATTTGCAATTGCATAGTGCAATTTTAAAAATAATGCTTTGCAGGATGTATTCCATAATTCTGGATAAGTTTCCCATGTTTTAATAAACACTGTCAAATAGTGTTTTTCCGTACGGGTACTACCATCAACAGTATCAATACTATTTTCGCTTTGGATACTGTTTTCGTCTTCCATTTTGAACAAATAACACGAGCGTCCGCCTGCCTTGAAATCTTTTCCTCAACTAAAATATTTCCGCGCGCCCGCACACGTCAATATGATTGACAATACCCCTGCCTCCCCCCGATATTGACGTGACAAAATCAGAATTTCTGGATAATCTACAATATTATTAAACAATACCGCAATACAGGCCGCACACATACAATATTATTGACAATACGTACTTTATTGACAATATTATTGAGTGTGTGCGGCTAGCCTAACAAGATGTTGGGCACTCAGTCAATTCGTTTGAAGCCTAGTAAGTATGCTCGCTCCATCGCCCTTTGGAAAATCTTGAGCTTGGACTTCTATGCTTCACTCATATTGACCACTAGCTGTGCCCGCGGCTTCGCTCACGTGACCGCGTATTCTTTTGGTATTGTCAGGGTACCTACATTACATGGGAACGTGAATTAAGAGTGAGTATATTCCTAAGATCCTCTAAAAATAATATACTAATTAACTGACTTACTGTTAATTTAAACTAAAACCTGTTAGTATATCTTTGCTTTAAGTATTGAAGGAACTCGACTATGAAGTCAATTTCTGGGGGAATCAATTTAGATTACCATCGGCACGCTAAGAAGAAGTTTATGAACGAAAGCAAATTTTAATACATGCAACTCGTGATCTATCCTGGGTCCCAAACCCAACAAAACTTAAAAAAGACGCTCATTTGCAAATAGATAAAGAAAAATACTTAAACTTCAGCAAGAACATGTATAGGTACATAACAGAATCTGCCCCCTAATACTACTTATTAGATTTTGAAGAAATCATCATCATCATTCTCTTGCCCTTAGCCCAATTTATTTGGGGTCGGCGCAGCATGTCTTCATCTTCCGTACTTTTGTATTATATTTTGTACAAATATTTCAAGAAAAAAAGAGAAAATTAGGAATATAGACTACTATGTCAAACCAAAAATAAAAAATTAAAATATCACAGAATCAAAAAAAAAAACAAATCACAAAAAGTGAACACATTGCCGGGATTTGATCATGCGATCTGTTGTTTACAGAGCGATTATGAAACAGCTAGGCTGCATGCTTCGTTGACATTAGTTTAAAATGGCCGTTCTAATGCACGACATGTTTGAAACGTAAAACAATTGAAGAATACTGACATAATGCAATTTTGCTCATCCCCTTAAGCAAGAAGCGTGATAATATATAGAATAACATTCGTAGAAGCCTTCAAGGTATATTTGTGCAAAATTTGAACAGAATCCATTCTGTAGTTTTTGCGCCGATTCAAAAATTGGCGTCAAATGAACAACGCCATCTATCGAGCACGGAGTTAAACTGGTAAAATTTAATGCATGGAAAGCGATCGAACACTCTATATTATGTAGATTTTCAAAACAGCGCCATATTGAGTACCTATTGTCATAACTTATTGAAAAACTCGAACAGTCGATTTAAAGTTATCTTGTGAGCACTTCATCTTTATTCATTAGTACCACTTTGATTCAATAGATGTCGCTGCATGTATCATTCTTACGTAATGGCGATAAGTTCTTCTTGAACACTTTAATTAAATTCATATATCTTTTGATTAAGAGCACGGATTGCAATGAAACAAAGACTAATACCTTTTCTAAGTTACGCACAAGACTTGTGCATTGAAACTAACCACATTGATTTTGTAATTTTCACGTGATACTTAAACCAACACACATAGCCGAAGACTCGAAAAATAAGATTTTTTTTTCTACGTATTTTTCCAGGATAAAAAGTATCCCATTTTATGCCCAGGATAATAAGGTATAATTATACCAAGTTTCATCGAAATCGGACCGTTAGTTTTCACGTGATGCCTGCATATACAGACAGACAGACAGACAGACAGACAAAACATTTTTTAATCACATATTTGGGTTTGGTATCGATCCAGCAACACCCCCCGCTATTTATTTTTTCAATATTTTCAATGTACAGAATTGACCCTTCTACAGATTTATTATATGTATAGATATAGATGTCATATAGGTAGGTACACATGTTAATGAGTTGGCGTTTTAGTGTAAAGTGGAAGGTCGCACTTCATTTGCTCCTTTATGGACCAGGAACTCTTCCCGGTATTCTCGATACGACCCGACGTTCGATTTATTTTTTTATTATTTTTGGAAGATAAGTAACCAGGTAGTTAGCTGTTGTCAGCTTGCAAATTGGGGGTAAGAAAACTATATATAGTACCTAACTATATGTATTAAGTACCTAATAAATAACATACAATTTTGTATTATACCTATTACCTAACTCAAAAGTGAGCGCGGGTGACGGCGGAGCGGAGCACTGATATTACCTACCTAGGTACCTACCCGATGCATCTAAGTACTCCAGATTATCAGACTGCTAGGTTAGTACCTACATACCTTTGATTATATAATCAAAGCTACATACCTATAGGTTAAATAGGTACATATATCAGACCCTGCTCTTTAACAAGAGCAATTTTGCATCTCTGCCTAACTAAAGTAGCCACCTAAACAAAAGAAAAGTAATTTTATGGCCTTTCGCCATGTTTAAAACATTTAGTAGCATTAACCTAGCAAAACATTTAAAATAACTGTCTAACGTGGCGTGATTGGGAAAGGAGCGAGCGGGGCGCGGGGCGCGGGGCGCGGGGCGTGAACGCACGTTGCATCATGATAGTGATGTATCCACCTCAACTCAAGTTTCGATGATTATGACATTCTTGACAACTATTAATTTAGGTACCTATTTTCACGGCAATGCTATGGTTTCCAAAACTTGAACACGTTTTTTTTAAATAGTGGTCGTGTGTCTAGAATTTTAGACAGAAATAACCCAAGGGAACTAATCCTAATTACCACTGATGAATATTATAATGTTAAAACACCTATATAATCTATTGCAATGGGGAAATATGACTTCCAATAGATAAATAATTAATGAATAATTAATGATTTAATTTTATTTTATGAATGAATGCTTGTAATGAATAATTTAATGCTAATATTAACTATTTTAATTTAATGTGAAGTGTTATTGAAATGATATTTCTGTGGTGTCAAAGTAAAAGGGATAAGTCAAAAAACCCAATTTTTCACCAGGCGCATTTTACTTCTTTTTTCTTTTTTGTATTTTGTTGTTTCTAATTCTAACTAGACTCGATTTGAAATTTGAGTTTTACGAAATTCTGACACAAATACTGACTCCTGTCTCCTGTGCTTTTGACTATAATAGATAATAATTTTTAATACCGAATCATGCAAATAACTCATTTTTCAATATTTATGACTACTTATTCTTATTCTTTATTGTACACAGAAAATACATTTAAACAAAACAGTCTTAAAAAGTGCAAGCACTTGCACTTACTACCTACTACTACTTTACTACTAGTACTACTACCCTTTTACTTTGACACCACAGATTTGTTCATTGTAATTTTCAATACAAAAACGCTAGTTTTGCTTATAAGCAAAATATACTATATTATTATGTTAAAAATATCATTGTTCTTGATTATGATATGTGATCTCATTAATTTATTTTTAAAATTATTTTATTTTGATTTTGCTGTGCCCTACAGGGTCCATATTGTACTTAGCTATTAAGCCTAAATGTTTACCACCTAAACTCACATTGTGGACCTAACATGGACCATGTGTGATCAAACTAAATTAGACTCGAATTTTAATTAGATATCGCGCAACAGGAATTTGAATTCGGTTTGTTTATAAGTAGTTATTTATTACCTTGCCCTTACAATTATAAAATCGATAATGTTTAGTTTACACACCCCTAGCGGGGCACAAGGAAAGTTTCTTTCTGCGCGCCGCGCTATCCATCAGTCAGTTTGTTTCTGCTGTGTGGTACAGCCGTGTTTCGCATAGTTTGACAAAGCAGTTTACCAAGTCTGTGCGTGTTCCGTGAAATCCGCTTGTGTAAGTTATTAATATAAAAGAAAAGGAACCAATATGGAATCTCTTTTAATAGAATGGGGCTTTGAGAAATATCTCGACAAATTTATTGGTAAGTAACTTAGGTAAGTACTTGCCTACTTTGCAGCGTACGTTCCTTACCAATTTAGTGCCAAATTGAATAAGATTTTATGTTTCAGACATGACGTCTTGTTGGAGTCCATTCACGTCTAAGAGAGTTTAATGGTAATAATAAATAACCTACACATTATTAGGAATGCTGTATGTTATTTTTCACCTTGTGAAGATTCACGTTACGCCGTGTCGGGGCAGGCTTAGTCAGATAATTTACTTAACCCTAGTACCTAGGTTAGTACTCGTATGTGTGTGTGTCCCGTGGACACGGTATTACATGAATCTTCCTATAAATGTTGGGGATGGGATTGCTTGTACCATTGCACCTCTGTGGCGTTTGTTATGTTTCATATGTATGTACGGTCTATGGCTTTATGGTTTATACTTTAAGGTTACGTCCGGCTTGCTTAGCGCCTAGAGCCTAGCGAGTCACCTAGCGAGTAGCTTAATAAAACGAACGTTCTAGAATGTTCGCGACCGGCTGCACTGCGCGCTTGGTGCCTAGCTAGTCGCTTAGCGTGTTTCAAAGTAAACAAACGTGTTGGTTTTTTGTCACGAAGCGCGAGGCATTTTAAAAGAAAAAAATGGATGAATTTATTAATTGCATCAGTTTTTAAAAGAGAACCTCTGTGGAATTTGGCTGCAGTGCGGCCACCGTGTATCCTAGCATGTAGTCAGAGCGCCAACTACTAGGCTCTAGTCGCTAAGCAAGGCGCTTATCTGTCCGGACGTAGCCTAAGATGTAGGTACGCTACGCAGTCGGGTAAAAACTGTTTGCATCGTGTACCTACCTAATCGTGCAGGTCAGTAGCTTAAACTGTTTATATTGTGTTGCGAGCTACTGACTGCACAGTAGGTAGACTGTCGGGGGCGTAACGTAAAATAAACTACCTACCTAGGTATACAGTAGAAACTCCATTATCTGGCCCTCAGTTATAAGTTATAAGATTCGCGATTATCCAGACTACCGATCGCAATACATAATTGTTGAGAAATCGTACCTACAAACGTAGGTAGGTAGGTACATAAATATTTAATTTCATTATTAAGGTAAAATTATTTTAATGGTAGGTACAACGTATGTTGGATGTATCTCTTATTAATTTCTTAATAAACATTGATTTTCGTTAATATAATATACTTATTTGTTATTTTTAATGAACACATAACATTATGTAGGTAGAGGTATACAAAACCCGCTATTCTTCATACATTCGATTATCTGGATTTTCGATAATCCGAAAGCCTGACGACAACAATTAGTCCGATTAATCGAGTTTCTACTGTCTGTACTAAAGTACTAAGTAATAAATTTTGCTAATGAACTTCTGTGTTGAGAATGCTGTCTGATGCCGCTGTCTGTATCTGTATGCAAGACTAATTAGGTAGGTATTAAAAATATTTGTTATTTCAGAACATGAAGTTGACTTAGAGGCGCTGTCTTTGCTCGATGATGAGCAAATCCGGGTGCTAATACCAGCTATTGGCCCACAAGCCAAATTTAAAAGAGCGCTTCTGAAGTGGAATGCTTCTAAGCTAAATTCCGATGTAACTGAGTGTAGTAAAGTAAGCAACCAATAAATTATCTATACTCGTAAAAATGTAGGCATGCCTTGGCATCGATTTTTTGTGAACATAGGTAAATATTTTTTTACAGATTTATGACAATCTTGAAAACCTTGTGGAAGTGTACGGAGAGAATATTGGTGGACTTACAAATTCACCAAGAAGTTCGGCATTTTCATCACCAAGCACCTCATCGTCATGCAAATCCATGTCCCTCGATGTAAGTTATCTATCAATTATCGAATTATTAAATTATAGATTTGTATTATTGATTATGTACCTATTATTATTTTAAAGTGTTGATATTCAATTTTATAGCTGTTTTTGTCAAATTTAAAGTGCTATTAAATACATCCCCTGGGTAACACGATAACAATTTTATTTGATTACTAGCTGCGTTATCAATAAATATTTTAAACTAAACTAAACACTAGGCCAATGAGGCGGTCTAAAACTAAAACTGAACTAAGTTTAAACTAAGACTAAACTAATTCTTAACTAGGTCTTAATAAGGTCTTTTGTAAGTCTAAGACTATACTCTCATACCTATACATTAACAATCTTCCCTGTTTTCAGAGTCTCACAACGCTGCTCGAAAAGACTCCCGATGGCCTACAGCTTCTAAAAGAAAGGCAACAACCATTGGGAGAACATAACCGTAAGGTACTAGTTCGAGAAATAGCTACACACACACTTCGAGCAAATCCGAAGGCCCCCGTAACAGCCGAAACATATACCTATTACTTGGATAAAAGAAATAAGTAAGTTTAAATTACTTACCTGTTAATTACCAGCACACATAATATGTACATAGGTTCATTTCATGCGTCAAATCAGTAAATCAGTTTGTGAAACCATAATAAATATCGACAATTATAACAAGTAGCGACTCCTATTTTCGCACATTTTTTAATTATGTACTTGTTTTACTTACAGAGAAAGTGTTTCCAAAAGAGAATAGCAGCATTTATTATACAAAACCCAATGGGTCATTGGGACGAGCTCACGGTCGACTCTTTGATGCCATTACCAATTTAAAGGCAAAATATCGCCGCAACAAAGTCTTTGAACCAAGGGCACGTCGTTCACTTGAAAAAACATTAACACCGAAACCATCTACCAGTTCATCTAGCGAGAGGTCTACAACTCATTTCGATGACTTGATTGCTGCTGACAATGATGATGACACTAACGAGGAGATACAGGAAATGATAGAATGGCTAAAAAGCAATGTTCATAATTACGGTTCATGTGCAGAAAAATGGAATAAAACTAATAAGGAACGACTAAAACGCATTTTATCAAATGAAAACGTATCATACATCCAGGAATTTCCCTGCATTCGACGCTCTTGGGGCTATACCTTGGTATGTATCATTATCATATTAATAATAAAAACGCAAAAGTTTGTGTCTGTTTATGTTTGTCACCTCGTTAAACCAAATCGCCCGAACAAATTAAGATAAAGTTAATCAAGATCCACGAGGGCCATGACCTACATAAAATTATGCATTAGTATAGGTGATAAAAATCTTAATATAATAATAACATAGGATCCTATTATCACAGTATTTTGGTTTCAGCTAATTGACGACTTCCATGCTTGGTACCCAGGAAACGAAACTTCATTCGATGACAAATTCCCTCTGCTTAAAGTAAAGTTGCTTGCGGCATTTGACAAGATCTCAAGAAAGAACACATACCTGGCAGAGTTGAAACAACTCGCTTGTGGTGAGTTGTTTTTGTGTAATTTTTATTTTATTACTGGACTGGCTGCACCCCGCGGTGTTAATCGAGCTTACCGGGAATAAAAGTAGCCTGTGTCAATCCAACAGGTCTAAGTTGTCTCCATATCAAATTCCAGTTTTTTCGAGTTGTTATATTGGTAGTAACTACTCGTATTTGTAACCATAAATACATTTTATTACTCCAGCTATTTTGGTATCAGAGTAAGAATCTGAGATGTTTCGAGTCGATCAAGTACAAAATAATAGAACAATTTTTCGAACATATTTTTAATTACTTTATTTATAAATGATTTATTTTTCAGACCCAGATCCTGAAACGAGCAATCTTGCGGTTCTTCTGCTAATTCCGCATTTGCTTGGACCTACTTATATAAAGAAAAAGAAAAGGTCAGCGGTAGAACTGCGCGATAACTTCATCCTTCATATTGAAGAAGAGCAAGAGCTTCAAGAACAGCAGCAAACACGCCAGGAAAAGTACTTCGATCTAGGGTTAACAATTCAGCCATACATAATAGTTGCAGGCCCTCTGAAAAAAATTTCAGCTAGGTATGTGATTGTCGACAATATTGTTTATGAAATGCCAAACATTATTAAGGCTGTGGATACATGTTTCAAGATAATTTGGGCTCTCAATTTGGAATATCCTATTGAATGCTTGCCTGTTTGGCAGTTTTTGCAACGTGTAATTTACACATTTTCTGACAAAGCAGTCCCAAAGGACAAAGTTTCTGCGTCCGTTTTGGGCTTGATAAGTGATTGCGGTATCGATATAATATAAATTAAACAAAATGGTAACATGTTTTATCTGCAAAACTTCATTGACTGACTTAAGAGCGCTTCGAACACATTTCAATTTCTTTCATAAGTACCACACATTTAATCAATATCGCTGCGTTGAAAATGGTTGTTCCCGATCTTACCATCTGTTTAATTCTTTCCGTCGACATTACTTAAAAAATCACTGTATGCTAGCTTTCACGAACACCACAACCACGACTAATGAAAATAGACAGTGCTCTTCAACTTGTTATGATGCTCATTATGAATGCTCTACAAGTAATACTGTTGAAAATAATATCCTACCTATTTCCGAACCCACTTTGCAGCCTAACTGCAATGTACCTACTTTAGCACCAGAAGTGTCTCTGCCGGATGTTTCCTTAAATATGGCTGTAGCATCAATGATTGCTTTATTTTATGGGTCTGTTAACTTACCAAGAAACATTGTTCAAATTATTATTGAAAGGTTTCATAACATTATATTAAATTCGTTACTACCATTAATACATCAGTTGTTGCAAAATATGGATGACGAGGGTGCAATTTCCTTGAACGGTTTATTATCAGATGTGATGAGAACAGTTACTAATGAAATTGCTTCAGTGTATAAGTCGTTTTCAACAGAGCATCGCAGATTATTATTTTTTCAAAATTGCAAGACGTACATTCCACCTAAAGAAGTAGTTGTTGGAGAAAGCCTTGACTGTAAAACAATAGGCGGAAGGCAAATAATTTCTTCAATTAGTCATTCTATGCAGGTAATTCCATTAAGAGAAGTCCTACTTGCTTTTTTTTCTCTTGATTCACTCTTGGTGGACACATTACAGTACATGGCGGGATTATATGAAGATGTTAAAGTTATTCACAATTTTATTCAGGGTTCATATTGGCAGTCGAAAAGACTTATACACAAGGATAAAATTGTAATACCATTTTTTTATTTTTTTGATGATTATGAGACTTCGAACGCTTTGGGAAGCCACTCAGGCATTCATAAATTAGGTGCAGTTTATGTCTCAGTGCCCTGTCTGCCTCCTTGGCGTTGTTCTGTTTTGTCTAATATATTTTTAGCTTTGCTGTTTCATTCATCTGATAGGACTCGTTTCGGCAATAAGATTATTTTCGAGCCTGTTATAAATGAGTTGAATTATCTTAGTAACACTGGCATCTCATTTAATCTTCCTAATTTTAGTGGCATCGTGCATTTTGAATTAGCATTAATTTTAGGAGACAATTTAGGAATTCATTCAATAACCGGTTTT
Organism: Polymixis flavicincta; assembly: GCA_949987655.1. Taxonomy (NCBI): domain Eukaryota; kingdom Metazoa; phylum Arthropoda; class Insecta; order Lepidoptera; family Noctuidae; genus Polymixis; species Polymixis flavicincta. The sequence goes on along the minus strand of OX465183.1, from coordinate 5,178,526 downwards.
CTTGAAAGCTTTTCTGCCAATTATTGTTGCAGGATTTGTAGAATAACAAAAGAACGCATGAAAGTTCAATCAAGTGAAGATCTGGCACTTTTAAGATGTGAATCTGATTATGAGGCTGACCTTGTAGAAAACATTCCTGCTAACTCTGGAGTTAAAGAAAGATGTGTTTGGTTGAAAGTAGATGGATTCAGATTATTTAGACAAGTCGGTATCGATATCATGCATGATATTTTGGAAGGAGTTGGAAAATATGTCATGGCATTGGTGATTTCCAAATATGTGACACGTTTTAAATATTTTAGTTTGGAATTTCTAAATACAAGGCTAAGGAATTTTGTATATGGGCCAGATGCATGTAACGTGCCTGTTGAGATTTCTATGGTTCACATAAATAAATCTAATATTCGTTTGAGCGCATCGGAAATGCTGACTCTTATAAGATATTTTGCCATTTTAATAGGGGATAAAATTCCCGGTGGTGACATGTACTGGGAACTTTACTTAAAATTAAGAGAAGTTGTAGAACTGGCGATGGCAACTTCGGTTTGGTTAGGTCTAGATGCTGTTATGCAGGATAGTGTGACTCAACTAAACGAGCTATACCTTCTCTTATCTAATGAATCGCTAAAGCCTAAGTTTCATCATCTGACTCACTATCACAGCGCCATGATGAATTTTGGTCCACTTTCTTTTTTTTCCTCTATGAGATATGAAGCTAAACATAGGTTAGCTAAGACCAGTGCAAGAGCATCATGCAACAGAAGAAACATATCGTTAAGCTTAGCTGTCAAACACCAACTTAAACTAAATGAAATATTTTGTAAAGGTTCACTTGATTCAGTACTAACTTGGGGAGTTAAAAAATTAAAGTCGGAACTTGCTGATATTGAACTCATTCGGTCCTTTCTCTGTTTAGATGATAGTAAATCTTTAATTCGTGTCCAGTGGGTTCGTATGTCTAGTGTTAGATACCAAAATGGTTCTATACTAGTGTATGATCTTGTGCCAATTTGCGATCGCAATGATATTACTTTTTTGAAAGTTGATAACCTCTATATTTTTGATAACTCGGATATTATATTAACAGGTAGTTTATTGCAAACAATTATTTTTGATTGTCATTACTATGCGTATGAAGTAGTAGAACAGGAAAAGAAAATTGCTATAAATTACAAAGACCTCAACTATCAGACGCCCCATAATTTAAATACAATAATGTCGCCTTCTAAAAAGATTTTAGTCACTTTGCGTTCCCCCATTTAACTACCAAAATTAGCTTTGCATTTTAGGGCGTTTCGGTCTTCCTCGTTTAGTTACGCAAAGTAACTTAATAGGACTGAAACCTTAGTATGGGCTGTGCGCATTATCTCTCGAATACCTCCTCGTTTGTCTATTTATACTATCATTCTAAGCCTTCTTCTAAGACGTCAATGGTTCAATTGAATTTTGTAATTTTGTACTCAGATATAGGTAACTACTTCTAATAATATTTTTAAAAACACCTAAAGGCGGAAGCCTAATAATATCTTAAATTAGGGCTTACATCAGCTCCTGTGAAAAGGGGTATAAGTCCGATTTCGTCAACAACACCTGGTCCTTTAAAAATAGTTAAGTGAGTAATGGTAATACTAGACATGAATCCGTTTTCACGAAAATAAAGGGAAAAATAAAAAATAACTCTGTTGAGATCGGTATTCACATATTATGGCTCTAGTGATCATTTAACTTTTGAGGGACTTAGATCCCTTGATTTATGTCCAAAGATGAAACTTAACAGGAGACGCAAAAAACACCCCGCGCGCTTCAATTTGACCTAGTATGACATTTAAACCGCTACCAAATGAAATACATGTGATGTTTTTTATAGATAAATGATATTATGCTCTTTATTATTATTATTGAGCTATTTTTTATTTAACGTTAATAGTTTTTAAGATAATGACTTATACTAACCACAGAATGAATTACTTAAGGGTATAAAATATTATTATACAATTTATTTTGTGCAACTTATATCCATTATTGAAATTAAAACTAGTTTTATTTAAAAAAATAAAATGTTATATAGTTACTTGCATAATTTAAAAAAAATACAAAAACAATGTTGAGAAATACTCACATTTTAATCTGCAAAAAATCATAATTTGAAAAAAAACAAACAAATTTAATTTCCTGAAAATATTTAAATATGATGATGTTCATCTTTAATATCATTATCTCTTCATAAATTAGTGTAAAAGTGAAAAAAAAGTGTAATATGATGATGTATCTATGGTATTTTATAAAAATGCACTCTGACTTATTTTTTGTTTTTTTAAGTTATTTAAAAGGAAAAGAAAGAAAACAAAAGAAAATTGACTGAGTGTGCAGCTTATAAGTTTACAAATGAGAGTTTGTTTTAGTGATTTTTTTTTAAATTTGGAATTGTGTGAAAGACCATTTTTATTTTACTAAACAATCAGATACCTACTTAAATATTTTTAGGAAAAAATTTTTTGTCTACTCAATTTGTGATTTTTCTGCAGATTAAGATGAGAATTTCTCTTAAAACTGTTTTTGTATTTTTAAATTATACAAGAAACTATAATTATAACATTTTTTTAAATAAAAATAGTACCTATTGTGAATATCATTCCAAAGGCGTATCCCTTTTCACTTGTGTGAATTAACATTTTACTTATGGGAGATATAAATGTTCTGTAATTCTTTGAGGGTATAAAATAAGTTATACCCCTAACTTGTTTTATACCCTCAAGGAATTAATTTTGTGGTTGGTATAAGTCACTGTCTTAAAAACTATTAACGTTACGTAAAAAATAAGTCAATAATAATAAAGAGCATAAATCGTTTACGTATAAAAAATATTGCCATTCGCCATTTTGTGACGTCCTAGCTATCAAAACGAGCCAGTTGGGTAAGTGACCTTACCCAACTGGCTCGTTAAAAAGATATTTTTGAAATAATAATTATTTACAAATTAATACACTAAGTATAATAGAAAAAAAGTTTTAATCGGATCCAGCACTTCAATTCCGCTCATCTCTGTATCACTGTCCGAGTATTCATCATTATCATCAAATTCATCATCATCACTGCTGCTTTCCTCTGTAACAGGACATGTATTTATGTAGGTATTTAAAATATTCCACCGACTGTTATGTTATTTTATTACCTGTATTTATATTAAAACTAAAGTTATCATCGTCTTGAAATATCTCCCTTTGCTGGGATTCGTTTTCAATTCGCTTGACGTGGTTTATTTGTTTCTTCCAATCGTCACTGGTAACTGAAGCTATTAAAATTATTTTTAAGACTAATTATTATGAATTTAATAGATTTGGTTATAATGACTCAGTTAAATATAAAATTTAAAAATAAATTTTCTTTGCAAACAGTATTCATTTGACAGTTCGCGGTCATTCGAGGTCATAGACATTCCCATTCTTATTTGAAACGCGTAGTATATCAATTGGTAGCGGTTTAAATGTCATACGAGGTCAAACATGCAATAAGAGCGCACGGAGCGTTTTTTGTGTCTCCTGAAAAGTTGCATTTTTGGACTTAGATCCTTTTTCACAGGAGCCACAGATATACATGGACTGCACGTTGTCAACATGCAATCGGCGCGTTGACAGTCAACAGCTGCTGTCGACACTTCGACAGTCAATTCACGTTTATGCGGCAAAACGTGACAATTGACTGCCGACGGCTGCTGTCATCGACAACGTGCAGTCTGTGTATTGCGCTTAGTCATTATATGCAAGTTATTCCTTATGAGAGTCCAAATTTATCAAGATATTTATGAAACCCCCACTCTTTTATTAAAAGTTCCTTATTTGGTTTGATCATTCACACACGAATTCACTTGGTACAGTGCTCTGTCACTATTTGTTCAAAAATTATTTTACTACACAGCAGAAGCAAACTGACTAAATTTTCCGACTGTCTAAATATAATTCTTGTATTATATTTTAAATTTTAGACATAGACATTACTTTCGGGAGCATTCGAGTCAGCCAGTTTACAAATATACTTTTATTTAACAAAATTTTGATTTGTTCTATTATCGAGTTTAGCAAAAATACTGCTTTTCCGCAGAATTTTGTGAAATGGCTCTTAAAACATCAGGAGTTTTATCTCGTTAGGTCTGCTAGCAGTTCATCTGGTTAAAGTTAAAAGATTCATAAATTGCAGTGGTATTGGCATTGTACTTGAATTTAGTGTAAGTAGGTGGATATTTAATTTATAGCAAACTATGTTCAGTAGCAATTAGGCTCGAAATGGCAGCGGCCGCTGGCGGCCTCTCGCGGCCTGTGCTCTCAATGTTGCGGCGGGGGTGAGGAGAGCGCGGCTACGAGCGGCCTCGCGTCGCCGCTGGCAGCCGCGGGCAAAACCACCGACTAGAAACGCGTGGCGCGCGGCCGCTTTTCAAGCGATCATGGTCTTTTAAGTATGTAGATACAGTTTAAAATTATTTCACATTGAAAGTGCTCGCCGCGTCGCTGCCGGCCGTACTTAAAATACCAGTATCGCTTGAAAAGCTTGAAAAGGACGTGCGGCCGCCCGTGGTGCCGGAAGCGGCCGCGCGCCACGCGTATGTAGTCGGTGGTCCTGCCCGCGGCTGCTAGCGGCCACGCGAAGCCGCTCGCTCCTCACCCCAGCCGTAACACTGAGCGTACAGGTCGCGCGAGGCAGCCAGCGGCCGCTGGCGGCCACTTGCGGCCGCTGCTGGCTGCTACTGGCCGCTGCCAGCCGCTACCATTCCGGTGTGACTAGAGCCTTATCTTTAAACTCAAACTTTAGTACCACCTTTCTTCAAAAGGTATTTTAAAACAAAATTGCTTCTAATTTATTTAATTCTAAGCATTGTGGATATTATTTTGTATTGGCATTGTACTTGAATTTAGTGTAGGTGGATATTTAATTTATAGCAGACTAAGTTCAGTAGCAATTACCCTTAGACTCAAACTTTAGAACCACCTTTCTTCAAAAGGTGTTTTAAAACAAAATTGCTTTTAATTTATTTAATTCTAAGCATTTTGGATATTATTTTGTATTGGCATTGTACTTGAATTTAGTGTAGGTGGATATTTAATTTATAGCAGACTAAGTTCAGTAGCAATTACCCTTAGACTCAAACTTTAGAACCACCTTTCTTCAAAAGGTGTTTTAAAACAAAATTGCTATAATTTATTTAATTCTAAGCATTTTGTATATTATTTTGTATTGGCATTGTACTTGAATTTAGTGTAGGTGGATATTTAATTTATAGCAGACTAAGTTCAGTAGCAATTACCCTTAAACTCAAACATTAGTACCACCTTTCTTCAAAAGGTGTTATAAAACAAAATTGCTTTCAATTTATTTAATTCTAAACATTTTGGATATTATGTTGTATTGGCATTGTATTATTGTGGATATTTAATTTATAGCAGACTAAAATCCTCTGAGAACTGACTATGTGTGTATATGTATAAGGTCTATCTGTTCATACACGACACTTCTTAAGGGGTCATTGTACTCATCATTATGAACAACTTTTACTGTGGGACTAAAGCCAGAATCGCGAAAAAAAAATCAGCTGTTCCATACATTTTGACGAGTTAATAGGAACATATTGTAGGGAACAGCTGATTTTTTTTCGCGATTCAGGGTTTGGTCCCATAGTAAAAGTTGTTCATACCTAATAATGAGTACAATGACCCCTTAAGAAATTTCGTGTATGAATAGATAGACCTAATATATAATTATTTATGTACCTTTAAATTATCTAAGTGTAAATATTTTGGTTTGTATTCAATTTATAAAAAAGAGTAAATATAAGAATTTTAGTAGTTTAAAAGTGATTATTTTCAGACTAATTTCAGTAGCAATTACCCTTGCCTCGAACCTTGTTTTAATTTACTTAATTCTAAATATTTTAGATATTATATTGTTTGGGTATTGTACCTACTTAATTATAAATATTGTACTTAAATTTTGGACTGAATTGACTATGTGCATATAAGGTCTATCTGTTCATACACGAAATCTCTTAAGGGGTCATTGTACTCACAATTATAATCAACTTTTACTGTGGGACCAAAGCCTGAATCGCGAAAAAAACTCAGCTGTTCCATACATTTTGACGAGTTAATGCGAACATATTGTAGGGAACAGCTGATTTTTTTTCGCGATTCAGGGTTTGGTCCCCTAGTATAAGTTGTTCTGTTATTGATAATATGTATCTTTAAATTATCTAAGTGTAAATATTTTAGATTGTTTCCCATTTATTTTGCAGTACCTAAATATTTTAAAAAATATAAGTTTAATACATATGATTATTTTAGAATAAATAAACGTCTCAAAGAAAATATTTTTTATTTCACGCCACCTGCTACTGTACACGTACAATACTCGCTACTGTACCTGCACAGTTACAGGTAATGTGAAGGATAATATTTTTATGTGTATGCTCAGTTGCGGGTATGGTTAGTGCCCAGTTACAAGTAACGTGAATAATAGTACTTTTTAATGTGCATGCATATTAAAAAGTACTGTCCTTCACATTACATGTAACTGTGAAATCAATTACCCGCTACTGTGCATGCACATTGAAAAGTACTGTCCTTCACATTACATGTAACTGTGAAATGCATTACCCGCTACTGTGCATGAACATTGAAAAGTACTGTCCTTCACATTACATGTAACTGTGAAATACATTACCCGCTACTGTGCATGCACATTAAAAAGTACTGTCCTTCATATTACATGTAACTGTGAAATACATTACCCGCTACTGTTCATGCACATTAAAAAGTACTGTCCTTCACATTACTTGTAACTGTGAAATACATTACCCGCTACTGTGCAAGCACATTAAAAAGTACTGTCCTTCACATTACATGTAACTGAAATACATTACCCGCTACTGTGCATGCACATTAAAAAGTACTGTCCTTCATATTACATGTAACTGTGAAATACATTACCCGCTACTGTTCATGCACATTAAAAAGTACTGTCCTTCACATTACATGTAACTGTGAAATTAATTACCCGCTACTGTGCATGCACATTGAAAAGTACTGTCCTTCACATTACATGTAACTGTGAAATTAATTACCCGCTACTGTGCATGCACATTGAAAAGTACTGTCCTTCACATTACATGTAAGTGTGAAATTAATTACCCGCTACTGTGCATGCACATTAAAAAGTACTGTCCCTCACATTACCTGTAACTGTGAAATTCATTACTCGCTACTGTGCATGCACATTAAAAAGTACTGTCCTTCACGTTACATGTAACTGTGAAATTAATTACCCGCTACTGTGCATGCACATTAAAAAGTACTGTCCTTCACGTTACATGTAACTGTGAAATTCATTACCCGCTACTGTGCATGCACATTAAAAAGTACTGACCTTCACATTACATGTAACTGTGAAATTAATTACCCGCTACTGTGCATGCACATTGAAAAGTACTGTCCTTCACATCACATGTAACTGTGAAATTCATTACCCGCTACTGTGCATGCACAGTAAAATCAACTGTTTGCTTAAAGTTGTATGACAGTTATAGGTACTATCATAGTTCAGTTATACCTACTGTTTTTTTACTGTCTGGAGGAAGGAGAAGGAAAATCTGAATTTTCCTTTTACTGTTTTACTTACTGTTTTACAAACAGTAAGAATAACCGGCCAGAAAACAGTAGCAGATGCACAGTAAAATCTACTGTCATAACTCAACTGTTTTTTTTCAGTTAATTTTACTTATTTGGACAATAGGCTCCATTTTTACTGACCAAAACGGTGAATATTACCGAAAAATCGGTTGGTATTACCGATTTTTTTTTTCAGTGAAGTACGCCTAATTCTTCACCTCCTATTTTAGGAACAGGTATCCTATGTTCAGCTAATAGTTCTGTCTTCTGATAGAGTAGAAGGCAGGAGGAGACATAATCTTAAATGTCACAATAAAGACCTTTATTGCATCCGACTGCATGAGATTGCATATAGTATTCAGTCTTATAGTGATCTTTTTAAAAACAATTTCTTGTTTCCATCTTTTTAAATTAAAGTTCAGTTTTTAAGCAGTCGGGTTTTTTGATTTTAAAATTATTTTTTTATTTCACAGTTTTTAGTTAATATAATTATTTTCGACGTTAATGAGACCTATTTATGAAACCCTTTATTTTGATACCCCACTCAATAGGGTTTGAGAAAAAAAAAAGTTTTTTTGAAGACACTTTATGGCGCCAAAAATCGGCAGTTTGAATTTTTTTTAATTTTGTTATACCCAGTGTCACTCTCACAATTAAGACGAATCTAACGGCACCACTCCAGCTGAAATCGATCCAGCCGTTTAGGGTACATAGCGTGCCAAAGAAATATACATACATACATACATACACTCGAAAAAAGGGTTATGTTTTTGGCGCAGTCGGGTAAAAAGAACCATAATCTAATTTGAATACAGTTTAGATGACGTTTCCCTCCAGCTTTAGATATCATAAAAGTTGTTAGTAAAGACAGTTGAGGAAAAACGCGTGAGTGCAGATTTCGTACAGAAACCAAATTTTCTTATGTTTCGTTGCAATTTGCAAGTCAGTGTCAGGTTGTATGTACCTATGTATGTTGATTAAAATATGATTAGAGACCGTAACAAATAAGGCTTTACAGAAATTTTATAATTAAAATTATCAATACAAGTTCATTGAATGACTATTTATTTTCATGAATAAGTCGTTCAATGGGAAAAAACAAATTTGAATTTCGTGGGCTACTCTATTCCCGCGCTTCTCCCTTAATGTTTATATGATTCATACAGTAAAATCACTTTCTGTAAATATCTCACACATACTTACAACTAAATACATAAACACTTACTTTAGGCGAATTATTCGCAGTCCCAGGCTCCTGTTTCGCATGTAACAAATGATGCTGATGTACTGTGGTCGTCTGAATGGTTTCGGCCTGCGTTTGCTGAACTGTCGCCTCCGCCAGACTCTTCAGGCTTCCATTTAATAATGTGTGGTTGAGTTGCGACGCATCTATGACAGGAGTCGCGATGCCTTGAGCCTGTAGAGCCCGCTTCATCAATATCTCGTTGCATTCTTCCGCAGTTAACTGGATGGGACCTATCGGTGTCATAAACGGCTTAGCTGCTAAGTTCGCTGTAAATGATACATGCGTGATATTATTTTGATTTTTGTTCCGGTGTTAGATATAACTAAGCGCGGCTAACACACGGCAATTATTTTAATATATGTATAGACGTAATAAAATCGAGGCGGGATTTTTACGCGCACTCGATTTTCAACCGTCTGTGTTAAACCGAGCATTTAGAATTCAACAGAGTGCATCTCAGCGCGTCAAAAACCAAAGGTGTGTTTTACCGTTCGATTTTCGACTCTCCACACTAAGCGGAGCGTTGATAATTCAGCGAAAATATCCCGCCGCGATTTCATTACGTCCGTGTGAATATCGACTAAAGTCGGAGATTGACTAGCGACATTTACGCGCTACAGCAACGCGTTACAGTGCAGCTATAGAAGACAAGGATGTATGAATGGATGAAGACTAAAAAAATTATGCAATTTTATTTGGTGGCGGAAGGTAATGTGGCAATAGACTGAATGCAGAAAACAGCTAACTCAATGCAGAGGGCAGGAGAATGAAAGAGAAGCCCAGCAGTATTCTAGAAATCAGGGTAATTTTTTTTTTTTTTTAATATTCAGTCTCATTTGATTTGACTGACTGCCATGTGGCATGACTTAGTAGTGGTGGTGGCTTGATTAAGAGAAATAAACATTACACATTTCCAGTGGTCTACTCCCTAAGCACGAAATCCGTATTTTCAGCCAAAGTTACAGCCGTTTTATACTCTGTAATAGCCTACGGATATAGAATTAGTTTGGTGCCTGAACTAAGAATTAATGACAGCACCATTTGTCAGTTTTCCTTCTTCCTGATGCGCTGATGGCTGTCTAAAAAAGTTAATTCATTAATTGGGAGTGGGGTTCAATCTCCACCACCACCAACCAACACCCACTGGGCAGCGTCGTGGATTATGGCCCACTCCCTCTCACAGAAAGGATGCATGTATCCCAACAGAGGAAACATTATGGGCTGATTGTCTGTGTTGTGTGAGGGTTCAATCTCAAGTTTCGGACTACTGAGGGACCGGTCCGAATCATTGTTGACAAACTTGAAAGAATAGGCCCGTTGTTGTGTGACTTTAACATCTCAATTAAAGCTTTAAAATTAAATAAACAACAAAATCTTTACACTCACTATGTATAGTTGTGGTCTGATTCTGCTGTGTCACTCTGTTCAATGTATGAGCTGCATCGTTCACTACAAACATGCGTCTTCCAGAGACCGGTGTGCCTGTAGTTACCACCCTAGTTAGTTGTGCACCTGCATTTGACACTGCTACTGTGACTGCACCCACTTTTTCCTGCACTTGAGGTGTCTTATGGGACATGACAGTCAGTGTTGTTTCTGGGGAAACCTGGAAGAAATAAATTTATGTTTTATTGTTGATTCTGGAATTATGGTTAGTTTAAGTAGTAAGCAGTAAATTTTAAATAGGTAATATAATATGGAATTTGTAAATGCTGAGGCTCTAATAGTATTTACTAGATGGATCCATCATTGCCAAATACATTGTGATTATCTATATCTATACTATTAATAAAGAGAAAAGATTTGATTGTTTGTTTGCATTGAATAGGCTCCAAAACTACTGAACCGATTTGAAAAATTATTTTACTGTTGGGAAGCGACACTTTCCCCAGGTGACATAGGCTATTCCCACGGCAACGGGAACTACCCGGGTGAAACCACGGGGCGCTGCTAGTTATTAATACAGTAGACCTGCCATATTTTCATACAGACTACTGAATGTCATATTTTTACAAATACAGCGAATGGAGACAGAGAGTATTGGTTTTATGTATTTCGCTACTTTTAAAAATATTGCAAATTATGAATGGGACAAATGCGATCAACCAACATAACAGAGAGTAGGGCATTTCCTGTATTGGCTGTACCAAAGAGGTATTATTAAGGTAAATGTAGTTGGTTAAGCTATTGCTTAACTACACTCAATGTATAGTTTTAATGTCATTCATGTGTCATTTAGGGCGCATTCCGTATTAGACAAATAGTGATATTATCGCGAAGCCAACCAAAATAAAAATCAGTACTAATGATCTGATAGCTATTCAATTTGGTCGGGTTCGCGATATTTTCACTTTTGTTGCATTTCGGAACACGGCATTAAATTGTCTAGTATATCATCAAGAATTTATTTGTTCCAATTGTAATTAGAAATTCATGATAGTTTGAGGATTACATAAATTATTTATTTCCTTATTTATATGTCATTCATTTGAACTGTAAAATACACTGCATTTTGTTCCAGCAAACACTATTGTTCTCGCCCATACTGTATTTTGACACAGTATTTCTAAATATCAGATCAGGCAACTGTAACAGTGGATGGATATATAGTAAGCAGGATCCATTCCTTACTAAAAAGTTCCTCTCTATGAAGGGTTTACATTATCATTACATATTTTTATTTATAAGTTTTGTGGTTGCTTGAAGGATACTAACATTATTATTCAATAAGATCTAAGCTGGAAATATCTTTTCCAAATAATACTTTATTGGTTAAACACTCATCTTTTTTCTAACAACTTATATTCTTACAAGTTCAATAGCACTCCATCATTTCCTACCCAACTAAACTGTATTCAATAAATTCTAAACATTATCACAGAACACACTGAAATAATAGATAACCACAGTATGTATCAGCCTTAAGGTCATTTAAACAGGATTTTTAAACATGGTGGTAATTCATGTTTAAGGGTTTTCAGAATACCATATTACATTACATTACATTAGGGAGGACACTAAGGTCAGTGTCAACCAGATTTCATGTTTTTAATACATGCTTAGTTTGTATTTCATGTTATAAGAGGAAAAGAACAATATGATGTAACAATAACATGTAAACGTTGCGGTTTTTCTGTATCTAATTGGAACCTATGAATAACTGAACTTTATAGAAATTGAATTGCTTCAATACACTTTAGGATTTCCTTTGCACTGTGGAAAGTTAATTACTATGCAAATATGTCACTTCGTAAGGAGTTCGGGCGTCATTTAAAGTTTAATTTCATTGTAATACATACCGAGTTTCCCAAAGTATAGCTCAGACTACTCGGTGTTTCCACCTCACCCTTTGTAAGATCTGCAGAGCTCGTGAAGCCCCACGAGTAACCGAAGCCCGAAACATTGTTAGGAGTTGGCATACACATTTTTAACCACAAATATAATTCATTACAATTACAAAAACTAATCCACTAACACAAATTCTCTATTTGATAGTAAACAAGAGTCCTCATGACAGTTTTATCATTGTGAACATGTATGTACGCTTTCACAACTACAAACGCACAACGTACTCATCGATCACAATGCCGACAAAAACGTACTATCTATGTAAATTCATAGTTAACAATGCTTTTATTGACTGACGGAGACCAGTCTACACTAAGAAATCTTCGTAAATTAGTTTAATCAACTCAATATAAAAGGCGGCATAGGACAACGACGCTACGAGCAGGATTGACACGCACATTATTTTCACCAAACGTTACGTGATTTAGTTTATTAGACACTTTAAAACTATTCATATTTGTGTTTAAATACTAATAAACATGATTCTATAGCTAAAACTTAGTCAAATCTCATGATTTCATGAAAACAATAATTTTATCGCACACACAAAAAACCGGACGCCATTTTATTGTTTATGGTCAATTAGTTCAACTCATTCACGTAGCAATGATAATTTTATCATACAATGTATTGTCCAATTTAAATTTAAATTTTTATTTGCCATTTTAATATATTTGTTGTAGATTTCCGGCAAATCTTAGTAAAGTTTTAATGGCAAAAATGCAGGTCAAAAGTGAATAAGTTTTTGAAAATGGTGAAAAAATTAAAAACTTATGGTAAAGATCTATGGTAAATTACTAAACGTTTTATTTGTGCACAATGTATTAATAATAGTGAAAAATAATGAGTAGGAAAAAAACACTAAAATATAGAAAAGTACTGTCCTTAACAAATAGTTTGTTTTGATTATTTCGCAAATAAGGTTAAAGGAGTTTATTATTTGGTCAAAATAACCAGAAAATCAGTCCGGACAAGTCAATCGTATACGTTACCTAGGCAAGTAATTAACAAAACGAAACCCAATGTGTCAAAATAAAATAAATTGAGACGAATCCACAGAACACATATACATACTCTAGGAGGACGAATCGGTATAGGTCGAACGAATTTGTCAATCACTAGGTACTGTTGATCACATCAAATTGTTAAATTCGGGAATCGTCGTAAATCAGTAGTACATAATTAGCAAGTTTGTGAAATATTAACTTAGTGCTTTTAGAAACCGTTAACTGTTTAACTTACCTACGGAAGTGATTATCTTCAAATATTCACCATGAATCCGATGTCAATGGACAAAGATGAACCTTCATCATTGTTGTCATTTTCCACCAACCATCCATTAGAGCAGTTTGTGTTGTTAGCTAAAGGAGCCAAGGGATCAGCATGTGCGGAACTCATCAAGCAGGTGTTGGAAGCACCTGGAGTTCATGTGTTTGGCGAACTCCTTGAAATGCCGAATATAATAGAGGTTAGAAGTCTTTATTTTTATTGTCATCTTCTGTACTACGCTGTACGATTCTGAATCCAAAAAAAATCTCTCGGTTAGAGCTGTTCATCATGAGTTTGTATGTAATGGTATCTGTTTAGAAAACTTAAATGCTAATTTGAATTTGCAGGTAAAATCTAAGAACTGCCCTGAATTTTAAGAAACTACAGACAGATAAAGCCTATGTTTCCAAAAAAATATCCTTCCTATACCACCTGTTCCACAATAAATTTACCTTTACAACCACCAGTAACTGCAAATAGCATCCAAATAAACAACCAATGTATCATTTCAGTTGGAAACTGGACCTTACGCCACTCATCTGAAGACTCTAAATCTATTTGCATATGGCACATACAAAGAGTATCTTGAGAACAAGTCTGAATACCTAGAACTGACTCCAGCGCAATGCAAGAAGTTGCAGCATCTGACTATTGCGTCACTGGCCACACAGGAGAAATGCATCCCTTATAGTGTGCTTCTGCAAGAATTAGATATCAAAAATGTAAGGGATTTAGAGGATCTTATCATAGAAGCTATTTATGCAGGTGAGCTAATGTTGATTTGGTTTTTGGTTGATTTAAACTGCCTCAATGTTTTCTTATAAAGCTTAAAAGTATTAGAATCCTACAGAAGTGGAGAGCCTATGAGGAACAGCAATATTGTTCAATACTTTACTTTACACATGGTGACATTTCAAGCCATACATATCCAGTTCCAGCTGACCTCGTATGGAATAGGCTTTTCGTACAGTGAGAAGTCAGCTTATACTAGAAATTTATGGTTTGGTATGTTGCCATACGTACCTATAAACTGTTCTTTTATCTGGGTCAATCATAACCTGCCAACCTATCCTAGCTTGAACCATCTTGAGCTTGAACTGATGAACTGAACCATTTGTCCACTGCAAGAACTCTGTTACGAAGGCATCTGAATAACTTGACTAACAAATAGCAGGTATATTATGTTTTGCTTTGATACCCAACAGTATCATCAATTTTATTTTAATGTTATTGGTTGCAAAACCTTCAATTCGTGTGGTGCCAGACGTAAAAGAATATTCCCATTTCTTCCCGTGGGTGTTGTAGAAGGCGACTAAGGGACTTACTAGAGAATGGGCAGCAGCATTCTCTATGCATTTTACCACCACACTGCAATCTCAACCCCCCCCCCCCCCCTCCTTTTAGGGGAGGCTTATGTCCAGCAGTGGACGTCTCTTGACTGAAATGATGAACACCTTCAATGTTGATCATGTTGGTTTTCTATGAAACATGAAAAATTTACATGCAACATTGCAAAACTCAGCATGCTTAAAGACGTTGAACAAAAATAAAGATAAAATTAGTCTAGTTTTCAATTTCTTAACTAATAAACTCACATACAAGCAAACTCAGCATGCATAAAGATGTTGAACAAAAATAATGATAAAATTAGTCTAGTTTTCAATTTCTTAACTAATAAACACATTACAGTACCCGGAGATAAATATTTCACATCGACCTTTGGAAAGTGACAATTGGCTAATTTCGGCTTCATAGAGCGCTATCTCTGTCGCACGAAATACAAACAGTCCGGTATCTATTAGGAGCTAAAAAATTATGATTTGCTTCTTTTGATAATTCTTTTTATTCTTTGTATAAAATACACCAATTTTTCTATGATGTAAAGCCATCATAGAAAAATTGGTGTATTTTATACAAAGAGGAGGTTGGGGTAAAATAAAATAAAAAGGACATGTTCAGATTATGTTTATGTATTTAATTATTTTGGAAAATTACAGCTGTAGTGTACAGTCGCCAGCATATCAAGCTATCCCAAACTGTCAAAATTTTCCCAATTGAACTTATACCTTATTCCTTTGTAATAAAGTTGAAAAACTATCAAAGAAATTTGACAGATTGGGGTAGCTTGATGTGCTGGCCTCTGTACATAATGAACACCATTATACCTATTGTTAGAATGAGACATTTAATATAAATAATAATAATTCTAATTGTAACTTTTGAACCTTCTTAAAATAACAACTTACATTTTCATCTTCATCTTCATTTTTTTTAAATCGGTCAGCTTCGGTTACAAAATATTTATAAACATTGTAGATAATTTCGCGTGACTGACCTCGTAAAGGTTTCCCTCTTTTTCCTAGAGATGCCATAGTACAACTTAAAATGATTAAAATTTGGGGGTGTTAACAACTCTAAATATATATTTTGAACTGGACGCGACCGCACTCTATCGCACTTGAACAACGACTGACAAAACGTCACATAGGTAGTGAGCGACAGTGATAACGGTCTACGAAGCCGAAATTAGCCGATTGTCTCTTTTCAAAGATCGATATGCAATATTTATCGCCGGGTACTGTACCTTCCACAACATCGAACAATAAAAATAAACAAATTATAAAACCCAAAGTCTATTAATTATTACAAAAAAAAAACCACAACACTTACATCATATCATCTTTCACTTTCCAGACATAATCCACGGCAAGTTGGATCAGGAATGCAAGCGAGTGGAGGTTGACGTCGCACTGGGTCGCGACGCACGTCTGGAGGATGCGTCTGCAATCGCCGACGTTCTAGCAGACTGGTGTAATGCTTGCGAGCAAGTGCTCAGCTCAGTTGATAGGCACATACAGAGGGCTAATCACCATAAGACGAGGGCTATTAGGCATCAACAGGCGATTGAACAGGAGGTTTGTATCCTAGAATCATAAAGTCGGACGAATTTGAGTTCAGACAGGAAAGGTGAAACTTCACTGTCTGAAACCCAATCAAAATTCGTTAAATCAATCGGAGAATCTGCTCTTTTTGAATGTCAAAATTTCACAGGCCCGCAAAACGCTGTCCTTAAACCAGTTCCTAGTTTTTCAGCTAGGAAGAAGTGGTGCAACGGACTCCCCAGCATACTCTCCCTAAAGGGCTACTAGGCTATTGTTCCGAATTCTTTTGATGCTAATCAGGACATCTTCCATATTTGTCCTGCAAGCTTATCACGAGAACCGTAGAGAAGCGTTTTGTCGACGGAAGAGTAGATAAAAATGACGTCTCCTTGTAGACAATTGACAGTTTTGTACCGAGAAATGTAGGCAAGCGATTTCTGTTAAATATAACTGTAGAGTAGAAAAGAAAGCGTCCTGCTAAGCCTGCTATTATAAACTTTACACCACCATAAAAAAACTTTGAATTGAAAATTAAAATGTAAACAGCAATGTTATAGGTATGATAAGAATCAAATTAAAAAATCAAAACCAATAATGAACATAAATGTATACTAGTGGTCGCCCACAAGTCGAAATTCGACCATTAATCATTTATATCAAAAATGTTAGCTTTCTGCACTCCTCCATCTTCGTAACTTTCGTTAAAAGGGATACGAAGTTGTTGCGTCACATATTAATATAAAGATTCCATTTTCAGATAATTTACATAAAGAAAACTTTGAAATCGCAAGCAGAGAACGACGAAACGGCCACGGGCGGCGGTAGCGAACCTCATTCCGCGCCAAAGAAGAATTCGGGCAAAGGCAAGACGCCCCGCAACGCCGCCAAGTTCTGGCAGAAGAACACATAACTGCTGCTAACCTGGAATCATAGATATTTAAAATAATATTGTAATTTTTGTGATACTGTTATTAAACTCATAAGTATGCTCTCGATGTTTTCGTTTCTATTCAAAATTTAGTAGCCTTTTTACACGGAGTTACTGCCTGTCTGACCTACACAACCCAGTTACTGGGTATTACGATACCCCTCAGTAAATCACAGGACTGAGGATTCAATATCCCAAATCTTAGTCAGACCTGAAGATTGATTTGCTCCAAAGGCAGTTGACCTTCGTTCTGAAGATGATTGTTCGTTGTCTATGAAGTTAGCAATCGTCTATGATGAAATATGAAAGGTCAAAAGAAAGTTACCCAGTTTTCTACTGTTTCGGTATTTCTACCTTTCGTCAGGTTAAAGGTTTTCTTTTTTTGGGTGGGAAATCATCAAATATCTTCTCCCGCTTTGGGTGGAGCAGGAGGGCGTCTCAGACTTTTACTAAGACCCACCCGTGTTGCCTCAGTAGCCTGTGCGCCAGGGGCGGTGGTATCTCTTTCGAACAACCCGCACCCCTGGCAGGTATCGGCCCTTGCGGACCCCACCAGTGGTTGCTGACATCTTTGACGGCGCGCGTGTGGAACACAACGCGCCGTCCCGTCTACCACTTTTCGGCCGCAGGGGATAGGGAGAGCGGTTGACGCTATACCGACACTCCTCTTCCCCTGCGGCCCCACCGCGTCCGCCATCAAACGGTGGCGGCCCCGTCCAGGACACGGAAGGGAAGAGCGCTGCTCAGAAGCACTGGCACTCCTCCTCTACCGCAGCCCGTAACCCTCAGCCGCGATGCCTCCCATTCGACATCGCGGCCCACCTCAGTTGCGGTGCACCTCACCGACTTGGTCCTTACCGGACAGCGAACTTCCCATTACACGCCGTCCGTAAGCCCACGCCTACGGTGGCCGGGAATCAGCCGGGGATTCCCGACGCCCAGGGCGTCTCCTGCGGCGACCAAGGCCTGTGAGGGCGCATATACTGCCTCTCCCTCACGTGCGCCGCCTCTCTCTTCGCGAGCATCGCTGCTTCGCAGAAGGAGGTGACGGCTACCCATGCACTCTCGCTCCGTACCATGGCCTGGACCAGGGGGCCTACTCTCTAAGCACGAAATCTGTATTCTCGGTCGAAGTTACGGGCGCTCCCTACTCCGTATCACTTACGGACCTATGACTACTTTGGGGCCCAAAGTAAGAATCAATTACTACATGATTTGACTGCTCTCCCTACTCCGGTTTTACAGGACCAAAAAAGTTAATTAATCAGCTAGTGTCACTTCTAAGTGTCGAACTATATTCGGACGGGCCCATATTTTCGCCAACGGAGTCAGAGAGTAGCCCACCAGGGCCGGACTCGAGAGATCGCCTCCACGAGGACTCGGCGGTGCTCCGCCCAACCCGGGTAGACCTCCACTGTATGCTCCACCGTGTCCTCAGAACGATCTTCGCAGTGGAAACACCCGGGCGTTTCCTCCGGCTTTATGCGAAACAGGAAACTCCCGAAACAACCGTGTCCGGTGAGGACCTGCATCAGGCGGAAAGTGAGGACGCCATGCCGCCACTCCTCAAAGAGGTGACGTACCTACCGCCGCAATCGTGGCGTGCCTTACCTTTTGTCAAATGAAGTGACAACATAACTAACTGCCCGTGATTAGGTTTGAAATAGTAAAAGTATTTTGTACCACCGCACCGCGTGTTTTAACTCGCTATTTTCGCCCCACAGTGAGGAAGAAAATACGTGATAAATATTCCTTTGAAATCAGAACATGCACGAAAAGCACAGCTGCGACTTTGCTAAAATATATTAGCAGGCGCATTTAAAAATCTTTTTAGAGTGTATTAATCCAATTGAAGTTGTTAAAAAAGAAACATTTTATAGAAGACCTAATAGATTTTGTATGATTTTCTGAGAAACACATAGGTTATTTATGAAATTAAAACGCTGCAACCCAGCCGGCGAAACGTCAAATGTGAGAGTAGGACAAAACCGCAAGGTTTTGTAGGCTAGCGAATGAGAGGGCAGACCTCCGCCGAGCGTGGCGGCGATTTCGCCCGACATTGAGTACCGAGAGACTGTTTTGTTGACGCAGAAGCGCAGCAAATAACGTGCGCAGGCAGTGCAACGATTATTACGTTCGCAGGCCCCTAAATAGTGATGTAAATAACACATTAAACGTAATATATCGTAAACGTTGACGACTACAGATTTGGATGAAAAAAGACTCGGGAGTTAAGTGTCGTGATAAGTCACAGCACCATAGCAACCGAACAGTGAAAAACTACGACACAAGTGACCGTCGCGTTTTACACAATGATGCCGTGATAAATCATCAAAATAAACAGACAATCTTGTTTTGTAAAGAGACTTTTGTTCACCGGAGTGCCACATCTCGCGGCCCTTCGTGTATTGGATGAAAAGAAAGGCAAGTACTAAGCTGCCCTTTGTTAGGTCGTATGTATTCACCTTTCACGTAGGAGGGCCTGGTATTCATGGTCAACACTGTTTACTCAATACTTGAGCCCGTTGTCATGTAGCTGTGCTATAATAATGTAAGATTGCGACGTCAAGGCTTGTTGGAAGACCTTGATTTATCGAGTGTTTGGCTTCAAAACGAACAAATTTTGTGTTGGTTTATACCCAAAATATCGACTGATAAACGTTGTAATTATTGCCATAGTGGAAAGGTTTCAATCAATAAGTACGTACAGTCGCGTGTACGGATGAAAATAATAATAATATGTCGTGATTGTACGTAGCGTGTTATGTTTGTGTGGGCTGGGTTGATGTTCTTTGTTGTCGGAGCTGTCAGCTGTTCGCGAGGGGAGCGCGGGGCGGAGCGAGCAACTGGTCGGACTGGTACCGCGCGCGCGCCTTGCATTGCATTATACCCGTGCCGTCCGACCCTCCCGTTTGCAAAACACGCTTTCTTTTGAACAGAACCCTTTACTGAGACAATGAATGGTCAAAGGATTATTTTGTCGACAAAGAACACGCGGGCCTATCAATTAATATTTATGAAGCAGTTTCTGATAAAAAGCAGGTTGCGCGAATTACTTTGTAACCTTCCAGCTATAGAGATTGTATCTGAGTAGGTAAGAAGTAGGTACGTTTAATGAAAGCTGGGGCATTGCCAACAACACTAAATGCTCGCAAAAAGCAGTGTAGCCTTAGGGGCACTATGGAGCGAGGACTTAGAAAAATTTTCAAATTTTATTGCAGTTTCGGGTTGACCTTCGCCATATAAACTATTTTAGTTCTGGGAAGCATGGCCCTCCGACCTACCGTTTCCGAGTTAGGAGCTTTGGTTTAGTGGCGCTATGGCGCGAGGACTTGAAAAATTTTGCCAAAAAAGTGTTATTTTTGCAAATCGTTTATTTTTTCGATTCTATCGTATAAAACACCTAAATATAAGACTAAAAGTGTCTTGGTGTTTTTTGTCTCCGACTAACCGTTTGTCGTAAAAACGATGTGGAAGAGATCCATAGGTTAGGTTAGAACTGTGACCAACAACGCGCGAGCCGAGCGAGCGAAGCGAGCGGTGCCGCGGCAGCGGCCGGCAAGCGCTACCTCGAAATTGGTCGCGAAATTTTTCTAAGTAATTTTTTCATAGTGCCCCCAAGACGACACTCTGACCAAAAAGCATGAATATTTGTTGAAGCGCTTTAGATAAGGTATTGAATTATTGTGACCCCTCAGCACACTAGGCGACTTCTTTTGAATCTCGTTTCACGTTTGAAAGAATGAATAAAACAGCTCGTTTTGAGGAGCTTTATTTACCAGTTCTAAATAAGATAGTCGAAACATTCGTAGGTAAAACAAAACAACAATTCCTATAAGGAGCCGATCATAATGTTTTTTGAATGATTGCCTTGCGTTTTTGGGTGATCTTGATAATCAATTTTCTTTAAAATTGAGCTCATGGTTCCTTTCAGTATTGTTCTCTGTTACTTACTTACGTAGTATATAGAACTTACCCTTAAAAATAAAATTGTATAAGGTCACCAAAAAGTTTTGTACTTATACAATAGGTAGGTACTTACCAAAACATTTCACTTAGGTACATAACTTACATTCTATTTTGGGAAACGACTGCAGAAATAGTGAAAAACCCTGCCTCCTAAACTAGGGGAACCCTGTGACCTAGGAGAACGGAGTGTTCTATTGTAACTACGTGTACAAAAGAAACCTTTATTTATGTGTGTTATTAATATTAAACCCTTTGTATAGGTAATCAAATCCTGTCGGATTTGGGTTGTTGGTTGTGGACCTCGCTAGCCTACATTGATCTTGGTTCCACCACCCGAATTGCATAACACACTACGTATCAGTCACAATCTGAAGCATTTTGAAGGATATCTAGCTAAACTATTACTATAAAGGTTCGAAAAAATCTTTAAAAAAAAAACGATTTCCGCGAAAACACTACAAAGTGAAAAATAACTTTAAATTTCGGAAGTCGGTGACTTTGGATATGTATTTTAATCTTGTACTCACCCACCTCACTTTTTAGTTATGTACCTAATATCAAAACTATGGTCAAAACAATACATATTAAACTGTCTCCGAAACACATCGTCAGATCTATATGAGACCATTTCGGAATAAACCCCTTTCGAACAAAAAAAAGAATTTTGCTAATCGGTCTATACATAGGTACCTATATGACGGAGTTATGCCCGAACATACATTAAAAAAATATAACGTCGAATTGATAACCTCCTTCTTTTTGAAGTCGGTTAAAAATATATCTGCTCAACAAAGTAATAACGCAATTAATGTTGTGGAACCGTACAAAATGAAAGCGATTGCTACTTGTAGCGTGTTACGTAATTAGGTACACACGGCTACACATCAAGCTATACATTTTCAGTATAAGCTGATCTCGCATTGTATAGGATTTCCGTACAGTGCGAGATCAGCCTAAACTGAAAATGTGTAGCCGTGCGTACCCCCCCCCCCCCCCCCCCGGGCAGTCAGACACACTACTGCCACCGACATGAAACTTCACATACCCATGTGATGGGTATCGATAAACACGGTAAAACAAATAAAAAAACGTATTTTTTCAACGCGTAGGTTACAATTACTAACTAACTTCTACAAGCGATGGTCGACCTCAAAAACTTTATCCAAAAAAAAAAACAACCGACTTGGAAGTCGATTGTAATTTTTTTTGGAAAAAGTTTTCGTTTTTCACTTTTGTGTTAAAGTATCCACTCCACACCAATTCATCATCCAATGCATGTTTATGCGGTCAAAACAATGCATTGTATAATGCGATAGCAGCAATCGCGGTTGATTTTCTGTCATTTTTTGAAGAGTTCCGTTGTCTGTCTCCGAAACGCATCATCAGATCTATATAAAATTTAAATGGGACCATTTCGGTATAAAAAACCTTTCTAAAAAAAAGAATATGGCAAATCGGTCTAAATATGACGGAGTTATGCCCGAATCTTCACCTAACTCCTAAGTTAAAGAGTTGTACCTTCCATCATCAGCTCAGCGTCATGAGATGATGATGACCATACGCAAAAGTCTCAATAGCATAGCATTAGAAAGCATAGGAAAAACATTGTTAACCTGGGATTCCATTATCAGATCCTGACTTGGTGCCAATGGGACCACCTCAGGAGTATACTCTTTCAAATAAAAAAAGAATTTTGAGAATCGGCCCACAAATGGGGGAGAAATCGAGGAACATACATAAAAAAAAAAATACTTTCGGTGGAATATATAACCTCCTTTTTTGGAAGTCGGTTAAAAACACATTCTTTTTTCTTTGGTTTTTATCGTGTTAAGTAATACATTGATATTGATACCTATTTGCCCTTGCGTCCCAGACTGCGATACTAGCGAAGAATTGATTGTCCGTGCCTTTGTTGCACGGGGCACAATGGTCTTACAGAGACGTCTACATGCCTTTTAGACTAGGTACCTAGGTACATTTACGAGAAGATCCTCATCTTTAAACTCTATATCAAAGGTGCTCAAACTTTTTTCTCGTAGACCCCTTTCAAAATTTTACTGCTTTCAGTGGAAAATGCTTTTACATTTCCAACATTTTCCCAACCCTCGTAAAAATATATTTTTTTTGTACTTTCTAACGATGGAAAGCCCCCCAATTGGCCCCCTTCAAGTCTCCCGTGAAACCATGGGGTGCACTTTGGGAATCACTGCTCTAAATTGTCTAGTAATATATCACCATCGTCCATTTAAGTAAACAGCGTAGACAGGACGTAGCCAACAAAGCCACAAACTAAACTTGAGCATGCATCGGTAAAGTTAGATCCTTTGTTCAATTCGCCGCGGTCTGAAGTGAAATGATACGCGCGTTTACTGCTGAAGTTGGTCGTTGTTATATTAGATTACTAGCTTTTGTCAGTGGCTTTGCCCGCGAGGAAGTCGGAAATTATTCCGCGGGAACGTACTACTGGTATAAAAAGTATTCTATGTTGTAACATTCAGATCCTTTCGGCCGTTTTTGCGTGATGAACAAAAAACATACAAACGTTCACGTTTATAATAGTAGGTTCGTTGGATGTACAGAGGCCAGCACATCAAGCTACCCCACTCTGTCAAATTTCTTTGATAGTTTTTCATCTTTATCACAAAGGAATAAGGTTCATGTTCAATTGGGAAAATTTGACAGTTGGGATAGCTTGACCTGCTGGCGGCTGTACTACGTGAGTCTTGCTGTAATCCGTTTTTGCAGTTAGGAATATCCTCACAAAGTCAAAGTCAAAGCATTTATTTCAATTAGGCACTTAAAAGGCACTTTTGAACGTCAACATTTACATTTAAACGGAATTGATTCTAGTCGCCCAATCCAAAATGTAGTTTCGTATGGAGAAGAACGGGCAAGAAACGATTTTCCAAGAATTTTAACAAGAAATAAGTCAGGGTGTGAGTGTAAATCAATGTCATAAAATATTTATTTATATAATTCAATTAGCAACCAGTTTGATTTTGTCTAGACTCTAGATTGTCCTATGGAGCAGGACCAGCATGTTTCCAAGCATTCTTATCTTGGATATAATCCTCTAATTTATAATATGCCTGTTTAAAAAGTGTACTTTTAATATGAATTTTAAAATTTTCTTTTATTTAATTGCAATAAATCACAAGGTATTTTGTTATAACATTTAACACAGTACCCCATAAAAGATGAATGTACTTTAGCTACACACAGGGTTTGCATCCTCCGTTGACAACATATTAAATTGAATTTTGCCAATCTCTCTTTAAAAAACATTAAAATAGGAATTTAAAAAAATAGAAATAGGTAAAAAGGAAGGTCTTGTGGCTAAGTAATATTAGCGGCACGGGCCGATCGATCAGCTATACTTGCCGCGGTTGGTCCGTGGATGGTAGACCTTCTTTACACACCAAAACCCCTCAGTGCCTCCGAAAGCACGTTGGTCCCGGCTGTCATTCGTTGATCTTTGACAGTCGTTACTGGTCATATGAAGTTCGAAAGTTTGACAACCAGTCTTACCTTACCAAAGGGTATCGTATTACCAAGTAACTAGGTTGTGGAGGTCAGATAGGCAGTCGGTCCATGTTAAATACTAGTATTCAGCTACATCCGGTTAGGGGGCGTCCATTAATTACGTGAGGCTTTTAGGGGGGGAGGGGGTCGAGTTGAATCTGACTCAATCTCACGTGGGGGAGAGGGGGGGTCTACGCAATGATCACGTAATTAAAAAAAAAACCGCAAAGAAACAATGTAACATTACGAGAAAACCGGGTTAAATTATGTAAAACATGTTTTACCGCCAATGTGGGGAAATCCTACAAAATAATACTTATCGCGGTTATGCAAACGCCACAAAGTAGCACAGTAGCTCCTCGATGGTTAAACTGCCACCGGCCAGCCAAGCCAGCCAAATGCAACGCATAAATCCAACGCAAATAGGCACAGATTAACGTTTTTACACTAATAGCACGTACTTGAAATATCTCACATGAGATTATGAGGAGGGGGTGACGGTCGAGCCAAATCTCACGACATCTCACCAAAGCGGGGGTAGGGGTCGAAAAATCGCCAAAATTGCCTCACGTAATTAATGGACGCCCCCTTAGACTAGAAGCCGACCCCAACATAGGAAAAGGCTAGGCAAATTGATTTGAGTTGGAGAACAAGTAAATAACCCCCTATATAACAGGATTTCTGCCTAAGGTCTATACTCATGTTTTGCACGAATCTGCTGCAGAATATTGAACGTATTGCTGCAGAAAGAAGCGAGTAAAGCTAGGAGGAACTAGCTCCTGCCCGCTGCTTTGCCCTCATGGATCTTCGAAATCAACCCACAGGAACATGCTACTGGGACAAAAAAATTGCCGTCTGCTAATTAAAGAAGTACAGATTGAAAACAAACACTTCTATTTCATTTATTTGTATAGATTTAGTAGCGACAATATTTTCTACCACTGTCGAATAGAAAAAACTAAATGTTGAGGCATTTGGTAATGAAAACAATGATGACCAAAATGGACACTAATCATCATCATCATTTCAGCCGAAAAACGTCCACTGCTGGACATAAGCATCCCCCAATTTGGGGGAGTTTGCCATAATCGCCACGCTTGGCAGGCTGGTTGGCGATCGCAGTATGGTGGTAAAATGCATAGAGAACGCTGCTGCCCATTCCCTAGTAAGTCTCTAAGTCGCCCCTACGACACCCACGAGAAGAGATGGTGTTATTCTTTACGTCCGGCACCACACGGAACGCGAAACACTAATGTGGAAACCGAATTTCGAACCTAACCTCATTATTGACCCCTACAGTACTGAACTACTGGCCAACATAGTGTTCACAAAGGGATTACCACCTAATCAGCATAGAAACAAGATCCAACAAATGCATATTACAGAAGCCAGCTGATAATAACCATGCATCGCTTGGGCTTCCATAACGGGCAGTAATGAGATACACCGACTTGTGACGTCATTATATAGGTAAAGCCATTATGTCATCCTGTCAGCGCACTTCCTTGTCGCTGGTTATATGAGATTAGTGAGCTAAGGCAGTGTTGCCAACCCTTCTGTTTTAACAGTTGATCTACCGGTTTTATTTTTCAATGATGGGTCGATTGGCTAAAGGTATTGCGCATGCCACGGTTGGCCGTGGATGACTGACCGTATTTACATATCAAGACCCCTCCGTGCCTCGGAAAGCACGCTAACCTGATCGTTCCGGCTGTCGTTCGTCGATCTTTGTTACAGGTCGTCAAAAGCCAGAAAGTGACACCAGTCTTACCAAGGAGTATCGTATTACCCAGTAACTTGGGCAGATAGGCAGTCTATTCATTTAAAATACTGGTATTCAGCTGCATCCGGTTAGACAGGAAGGTAACCCGAGCCTAGTTGGGAAAAGACTAGGCAGATTGATTTACTCACTGTTTTTTTTTTTCAATGGCCTCCCAGTTTTCTGTTTTAGTCCTTATTTCTACAGTTTTTTTGTACTTTAAGGTGACACTTGTCCGCATTTTTTCCATACAAACTTCGGGAGGGTTTTACTCCACTGTTTGACTATGAGTACCTACATCAAAAATGAAACATGGTATGGTTTTGTCTCGTTATTATTATTGTCTGTACGGAAACAGAATACTAAAATAAAAAGCTATTAAAAAGTTATGAGCCAACAAAGATTCATTTTTCTTGCTAATTTAACCTAACTTTGAGCGTGTTTAAGTAATAGAAAGAGTGTAAAATCTCGAAAACTAAGACGGAACCGACAAAGTTCAATCTATATAAATAAAAAGAGAAGTCCTGACTGACTGACTGACTGACTCATCAACGCCCAGCCCAAACCCTTGGACCTAGAAAGCTGAAATTTTGCACAGAGGTTCTCTTAATAGTGTAGACAAGGAATAAGGAAGGATTTTTCGAAATTCAACCCCTAAGTGAGTTAAATAGGGGATGAAAGTTCCGCGCGGGCGAAGCCGCTGGCAAAAGCTAGTTAACAATAAGTTCAATAAACTTTATTGGTCATTGATTTATGCAGTGGTTTTTTCATAAAACCCGATCTTCTTAAGGACTTTTCTTAATTTTTTCGAGATTTTTTTGCCAAAAATGCTCCTGCATCTCACTCAATAACGTTGTGCGTGTAGACTAGCGTCTAACTGCTCACCACTGATACTATCTCTGTCGTATACGAAGCCTGGTGAGACAGCGTGATTTTTAGCCAGGCCCACCAGTGAGTTCGAGCCCGCGCAGTGTCCCCTTAAGCGCCATCTGAAGCAAAATATCCAAAATGCTTGTTTCTTGCTTTTCGTGTGGATACAAAAAAGATCATCTACTGACTCTAGTGTAAATTAAGTGCTATTTGTATGGATTTACTGATTCTCAAACTTTTTCATACTTCACACACAGTACAATTACAGTAATTTAAATTAGCTACACAGTAGAATTCCCTTTCTAAAATTACTATTTACTGTTTTCTATTAGGATTTTTATAGTTAAAATGCTGTTTACTAGTTTGGTGGAGTTAGCAACACTGAGCTAAGGTAACCTAGTTCTGTTACATTGCACCTGACTGCACATCGAGCTATTAATACTTGTAATAGCTTGGAATTAGTTTGTATTAGCCACTCTCCGGAGTTTCGACATTAGTTTATTTGGGGTAGCAACTACCTCTGATTTATTGTAATAATAGGTACATTTCGTTTGTTTGTTTACATTTTGGTTTATTAGTCGTCTTTGGTATAGTTAAAATGTAGCAGGTGTTTTCCCCGTACGAAAAAATGTCTACACAGTGTCTCAAAATTAAAATTACTAGTGGTCGCCCAGCAGTGGTCAAAATTCGATCAGAATTCATTTAAATTAAAAATATTTTATTTCTGCACTGCTTCTCCATACAGGGTAAATTTTTAACCAGTGCTCAAACTGTAACCAGGAATCAGGCGTTTCATACAAACGTGCAATATCTACGCGGTCAAAATGTATGGAATGTCTGTTTTTTTTTTTTTAGAAGTATTTGCTGAATTCATGGTTACAGTTTGCGCACTGGTTAAAATTTTATCCTGTATAAACTTTCAACTGTGCCTAATTTCATACTCCTCCGTCCGCGTAAATTTCGTAAAAAGGGGTATAAAGTTGCTTCTTACTGACCAGTGGGGTAATTGGACAACTGACAGCAGGAATGTCTTTCATTTTGACAGTTCAACAACATTCATTGCGTTATTTACGTCGTTGAACCGACTTATTTTTCGAACATAGGAAGCAATGGATCATCAATATCCTTAAAAAAATATTCTGTTTCTGATTGATAGTTTGTTACGCAAGTAGGATTGTTGTAGGCAGCACAAATAAAGTCAAAAGACAAAGGTACCGAAAACCATAACTTTAAGCAAAACAATAAAATTCGTTAATCTTGGTCGAGTTCCAGCTTTAACTTGGCAAGAAGCAACTTTGTACGTAACAATATCGAAGATGGGGCCTTAGAGCAAAAGGAACGGAAAGCTATGAAATACGATAGTCTATTACCTACTTCTTAGAGGCCATCATTCAGACGCAGGAGTCGAACAAATCAAATGTTGTGACTAGGAATTCGTTGTCGTTGTCGTTCGTTGTCTTTTGAAAATGATCTACACTTTTGTTCTTTCTGACTTTGGTTCGTGCATGCTTCTACTACGGTTATATGTAACAAATATCAACGTCCATACTTTTATGTGTTCCTAACTTACGTTTTTAAAAGATGCATCCAGCAGGCCTAGACAAAACACATTTCTGTTAGCGTTCACGCCAAACCTACGCCAAAATGTATGGGAATGACATTACCTGCGGAAAGGTACGTCGTGTCCTTTCCGCAGGAAATGTCATTCCCATACATTTTGGCATAGAGTTTGGCGTGAACGCTAACAGAAATGTCTTTTGTCTCTAGGCCCAGGTATCAGACTTTTATAAAAGCATACGGGGTGAATTTCACTACCTAATGAAACTGATCAAGAGCTGTCAGTGTCATCCTAGCCGTGGAGTATTGACATTGACAGCTCTTGAACGCGGTTTAGATGTGCTCGTGCGTTCAATTTGATTGGTAGCATTTGTCCTAAGTAGGGATGTTATGTCTCCTGAGAAAACCGTAATTGTCACGCATAAACAATTCTTCCACGTTTTTCTGCAATACCATTAGGCACTTGCAACAGCGGACTTCCGCCACAGAAATGAGCCCCCTTACAAATTAAATGTCCCGCAAAATGTTTGAATTCACAATGAATATTCTGTGGTTAGCTGCAACCGCAGTTACTCCAGCATTTGAAAGCACGCACGTCATCTCAGATTACGCACAATAAACACTTTTATTGTTGCCAGTACCTGTTGTAGAAAGTGCAACAACCTTTTCTGTATGGAACTATTTCTGTTTGATAGTATTGTGTGTGCTTCGCTCTGCTGCGTTAGTATTAAATTTCGTTGGACTGATCCTACAGCTTCGTTGGTTGCGAAACCACCGAATCACAAATTCAAAGGTCAGATTGCTAAACAATCTGACCTTTGAATTTGTGATTCGGTGGTTTTGTGCATCCGTCTAGGGACAGGTTATTGAACCCTAGCAGTTCCGTATCCAAAGATGACAGTAGAAACTAAAAAAAAAAACAATGGAAGTTTTTGACGCTCCAATTTTAAATCCATCCTGCAAATGTAGGAGAATGGAAGTAAGGGCGGAAAACGGATTTGAATGGAAAAAGACTGTCTTCGCTAGATCCCTATCCTACAGACATTGCCAGATTTAGAAAGCTTATTTAGTATTTATAGGTTAAACTCAGTCAAGATACCATTCGAACTTAAATCATTCCAAGCTCTGTTAGTTAGCCTTTGATATATATATAGCACACGAAATTACCAAGAGAAGAAGTTTTTATTGGATTTTCAAGCCACTACGACCTTTTTGTACCACAACCGAATTATTGATGAATCATAGTAAGCTCTAGAAGCCGTCCAATGTGACGCAACTCGTTTTATTTCCCTCATTTTATTGTAAAGTTTTTGTAGGTGCCAAAATCGTGACCAAGTTTTCATACGAGTGAAGAATTCACGCGGATAGGGTTGCCAGGTCTACCGAAAAGCCGGACAGACCGGCCGTTTAGCCGGACATTTGGATAAAAAGGCCGGACAACCTTCATTTTTTTAGTCTTGGTATAACACTACAATAAAAAAGTAAAAAAGGCTTTTTTATAATTTACCATAAAACCTTCTTAAATTTTAATGAAACAACAAAAAAAATGAATTAGTCTCGTTTATTATGCTACTCCGCTCGCTTGGTCTAGCGATACAAGGTTAGGCGGAGCGGAAACCAACTCATGGCAAATGTAAAAAAAGTCAAATTTAAAAAGCCTAACAAAAGCTGGACAGGCCGGACACCATATTATTTTGCCACACACGGAACCAAAAAGCCTGACTGTGTCCGGCTTTATCCGGACGCCTGGCAACCCTACACGCTGAATAATGAGAAGCATAAAGTTGTAAAAAGTTGGAAGCTGCAGCAATTTGTGAATTCTGCTTCGATGCGACATGCTTGAATATTTGCATAACAATATACCCTATATTTATTATTCATAAATATTGCTTAAATTTAAGTAACGATTACCGACTGTTTAACCACATCTTTTCGACGTTTAAGGTGACACTTGTCCACATTTTTTCCATACAAACTTCGGGAGGGTTTTACTCCACTGTCTGACTATGTACATCAAAAATTAAACATGGTATGGTTTTGTCTCGTTATTATTATTGTCTGTACGGAAACAGAATATTAAAATAAAAAGCTATTAAAAAGTTATGAGCCAACAAAGATTCGTTTTTCTTGCTAATTTAACCTAACTTTGAGCGTGTTTAAGTAATAAAAGGAGTGTAAAATCTCGAAAACCAAGACGGTACCGACAAAGTTCAATTAACAATAAGTTCAATAAACTTTATTGGTCATTGATTTATGCAGTGGTTTTTTCATAAAACCCGATCTTCTGAAGGACTTTTCTTAATTTTTTCGCGATTTTTTTGCCAAAAATGCTCCTGCATCTCACTCAATAACGTTGTGCGTGTAGACTAGAGTCTAACTGCTCACCACTGATACTATCTCTGTCGGGTACGAAGCCTGGTGAGACAGCGTGATTTTTAGCCAGGCCCACCAGTGAGTTCGAGCCCGCGCAAAGTGTGCCCTTAAGCTTCTCTTAACTTTAAGGTGAATCTTGTCGACATTTTTTCCATATAAACTGCGGGAGTGTATTACTGCACTGTTCCAAAATCAAAATATTTTGTTTCACATAAACCTGCGGGCTTAGCATGACGCTTTGTATTTCTACGAAGAATAGACAGTGTTTTTTCAATACAAAGTGATATTTCGTTCCTACATTTTTGTTATCGCACCGTAGATATCCTTCTACAATCTGTCATTTAGTCTTTCGTTTCTTACGATATTTCTCTAGGTCCTTTTATATGTAGACTATTTCAGAAGAGTATTTCTTCCCAAACTGTCAAAATCACACTGACAACAAAACTTTCTACTCGACGGCCACAAAGTATATACGATTATCTACAAAATCATGATTCGTTTAGAACGCATAACTGTGATAATGAATGGAAAAACATAGGTATCTTATCCTATTGTACATAATTTATTTAATAGTGTTGTCTATTCTTCCGTCGACAAGTCGGTGCTCGTGCTAAGCCTGCTGCAAGGCAACTTATGAAACGTCAGAAGCTAGGTGCACGGTTCCAAATTGTTGTTTCCTATGGAGAAGAGCCGGCAAGAAACTCCACGGTTACTCTTTGAAAAAATAATTGGCTTTGACAATGTCTCCAAATTACAGAGATAAAATGTATGGGAGGACAGTGCAGGCCTGTCAATAAGTACCAGGTACTTAGACAAATACAGAATCGTCTGCTTTAAGTTTTTGCAAGCTGAACCATTCTGAAGGATATTTCTATTGCATTGCTTCATAATTTCGAAAACTTCGTCTGCTTAACAACGCAATGGATATTGTTAATCTGTCGATTTGATCAGAGGTTTTTTATTGGCAGCTCTTATAGTAGGTACTACCACATTTCGCCAGTTGTGTTTAAGTCCCATGTAATAGGGGGCGAGCCTATTGCCATCAACCGGGCACAAATCTAGAATCCGGGTTGCTATTGAGAAATTCCAATGGAATAATGAATTTCAATTTAATTTATTTAATTTGTGTGTTATTACTTATTGTTGTTTTTATATTGTATTTAATTTCTGTGTTATTGTTGTATTTATATTGTATTTAATTTTGTGTATCTTTTATTTAATTTTTAAAGATGTTTTCAATTATGGGTTTTGTACCTGAAATAAATGTTTTTTATTTTATTTAATAACCCAATAACATCGGGGATTTCACTTCGATGGTATTGTCATATTCTCAGCAATGGTCTATGAACCACGTCTCGTTACTGTGGACCTTGAAGTGAGCGATGAGATGAGCGATAAAATGAACAGTGTTGTTAAAGAAAATGTTATCGTTCAGCTTGTTAAAAAGTTTGTGAAAGTAGCTCGTCTTTTGTCTTCATGTCGCTTTACGATGTCAACATGGTTTGATGTGTTATGTTTTGGGTTTGAGTAAGTAATTGCTTGCAATGTAAGTGGTGTTGTACGTGATCAAGCATAATATTACCAATGTCCCTGTTACAGCATGGTTACAATATTATTTTATTTTGCGGAAAGCACCGTTATGCTCAACACACTTCTGCCACAGTATAATTATACTGTGTTTCTGTACTGTATCGACATGATAGTTTATCACTTCTATTTCATGTACAAGCCATGTGCCCGATGGAATTGTCATCGGCAAAATATATGAACTTCCACTCTAACTTTCATGCCCACTCTTTTTTAAACACCTGTGGGGATGAATCGTCAAAAACTAGTGCTTACTTTCGTTATATATGAATGGAACACTTGAACTTTTAGAGCTTTAGGCTTTGCGTTGGACGTCAATGAACTAATTATTTTTTATTATATTTGATTCTTTGGTTCTACCTCTAAAGAGCTACAATGTACATCACATTGTAGCTCATTATAGCTAGGTTCACTTGTCATCTATGTTTTTTGTTGTTAACGGCTGGACAGATTTGGCTGCTTTTTATTCCCAGCAAAATTGGAAAAGTCTCACGGTTTTTTTTCAAATTCTGGTATATTTGAACGTCCTTCTCTTTATGAAGTTTAAAAACAGCGCAGCGTCCATCTGCACGCTAATTGCGTAACACACGATCATAATCTGTTCAGTTTGACAGTTCACCAATATTCATTGCGTTATTTACGTTGTGAAATAGACACATTTTTCAAAAATACGAAGCAATGGATTAGAAATCTGTTTTTAGGGTGCGGGTCAGCTAGTTAGAGGATAGAATCTAATTAAAATTGTCTTCTAAAAGTCAACCTTTCACAGTTGTATAGCTTTTCTAAGGGTCGTCGTCATAAATCTTTCTGAGAGATATGCACTTTGTCTGTGTCAGTACCGATGAACAGGGATTTTTCTTTTAACTAATCGACTTTACGTTCTATTCTGAGAGAACTTATTCAAATGTAAGCATTTTACAGATTAAACGACCGCTATACATTGTCACGATCTTCTACTTTTTAGCAAGTGGACTAGGTACTAACTTAAATTGTTCGTATATTCAAATCTTTGAGACTCGTAAGAAATGGCTATAACACGGCAAATAGACGTAGTGTGCCAAATGTCAATTTGCATCTTTTCTCTCTCTTGACTGTTATTTTCTTAGCCGTTTGAAAGTTTCTATTCTAGAATATCTGAAGGATTTTCTTGGCGGATTCTGATAGTGTCTGAAGGAGTTTTTGTTTTTTAGAATACCCATTTCACGACCATAAGAGCTGTTCCTAAAGAACCGCTAGATTTTGATTTTTCAGCTTAGAAATAGACTTTTTAAGCTTTTAAGGGTGTTAAGAGTTTCGGTACTAGAGTGTATCTATTTCATAGATATGTAGACACTGTCATGCCATGCACACAAGAGGAGGCAGTGGCTGTCACTAATGACAGCTGTCAGTCTCGAGTACCTAATGGCGGAAATATGTATAGATAAAGTCAGGCAGGTCTGCACGGCCAGTGAAGTGATATAATCAACTGAAATATGGAATCGACAGAATTCTACAAGAACGATGAATTTATGAGCCAGAGGTTTTCTTTCCGGCGTGTTCTCTTTTTTAAGAACAGTATTTTATAGCTTTAAGTAGGTAGCTACTCAGGCAACAATAATAATTGTAAACATAATAAAGATTCGCAGTAAAATTTACGCAAGAAAAATCTGAATTTTACGAGAAAATAATGCTTATAAAAATGTATGTTAGGTACCTAACTACGTCGTAAACTGGCTAGCTAATAAATTGTAATTTTATTTGTATCAGCTCTTAAAGTACTCAAATCATAATAACCGTTTTATTTTATGAATATAACTCTTTGAAGTTTATAGGTAAGTATCGTTATTGATATTCGACCGAAGATCCTTTAGTAGGTAATGGTGTTGGTGACGTCAGTTGATATTCATGGTACCCGCTCCTTGAAATATAATGATATCTTTCAACATCAGTTTCAGTTCCTTAAGGGGCCATCCATAATTTACGTCACACGTTAAGGGGGTGGGGGGTCAACGAAATGTGACATTAAGTGACAAGGGACAGGGGCTTAAATTAAAAGCTTTGTGACGTCACATGTTAAAATCTAATCTAATTTATATGGCTTCTTCTATCTACCTAAAATATTTGACTTTATGTTTGCTTTTGTTAAAGATTATTTTTAAAATAAATATAAAATATTGAAAAACTTATATTTAAATTGTATTACTTCTAAATATAAAATTGAAAAATGTGTTACGTCACACAAGGGGGAGGGCCTTTCACAAGTGTGACCACCTGTGACAAGGACGGGTCAAAAAACTATAATATTTGTGTGACGTCATTTATGGATGGCCCCTAATTGGTTAACACACTATCAATCAGAATCCGAATAATTTTAAAAAGGTATTGTTGTTAATCCATTGCTTCACATGTCCGAAAAATGTATCTGCCTAACAACGGAAATAACGCAATGAATGTTGTTGAACTGTCAAAATGAAAGCGATTCTCACTGTTAGAATGCTACACAAAAGTTTGAAAACTATTCGTTTCACAAATGAATGTTTGCAAAATCCAATAGGTACCGACCGTCCTTTACACACGTTTCTTTTAAAAGAAAACTCGAAAATACCGAGTTTCTCAAGTCAAAGACTTTGCAGTGTAAAGGCTAGTTGAAACAATGGCCTGTGTGGGTGCTTCTCCCAGTACACACTCAACTAGCGGTCTGAGAGCTTTCCTGTACCTATGTTTAAAAACTCTTGTAGGCGGGAGTGAAATAAGGTTTTTAATACAGTTGCTCAAAAAGTGGCGTATTGCAGGGACGTATAGCGTTCGGGATGTGGGCTATTACATACTAGTGCTTTTTTTTTACCTTTCCCGAACTCGTGCGTTCTCTTTCCCAACTGTCAAAAAAATGTCTATTAAAAAGAAAAACCAACCATGAAGTTTTACTAAAGAGTTTTTGTGATTCGTACAAATACGTATATTTCTAAAAAGAAGCTGCTAATTTATTTCAATATCAGATTTAATGATTTAATTGAATGGGTTAGGTTAGGTTTCATTTAATTTCATCTCATTAAATTTCATTTTCATTTCATATCAATAAAAAAAATCTACTGAAGATTAAGCTGTATGGGCATAGTTCCCTTTGCCTACCAAAATGGGTGAAGAACAAAAAAAACTCTGCTTATATTCTACGGTTGGCGCCATTTTCCAGAAATTTTCTTTGCGAGTTTAGTTGTTTGTTGCACAAAATGAGTAATTTCGACCCTATTTTTTTTTTGAATTAACACCACCGGAACTCAGTATAATTGCACAAAATGCTTCGGAGAACATTTTACCGGAAAAGTCGTTACATATCTACATACGACGAATTTATTGCGTGGAGAGAAGAGAAAAAAGCAAATAGTTTTTCAGAAAATGTTATGTTGGCATACTTCTCCGAACTCTCAGCAAAATTAAAACCGTCTACGTTATGGTCGAGGTTTTCGATGGTAAAAAGTATGCTGAAAATAAGGAATAACGTGGATATGAGTGAATACCCAAAATTAAATGCTTTCTTAAAACGACAATCAGACGGTTTTACAAGTAAAAAGTCGAAAATATTAACATCCAATGAAGTGATTGAACGAAGCTCCCGATGATCGTTATTTAGCCGTAGTTCGTCCATCTACCTTCGTTGATAATGATAATTCATCAGATCCAATTCCATCAACTAGCAAACGCTATTGTATGACAAATATACATGAACAATCATACGATATTAATAATATTTTGTCTCAAACAGTAAATATGCAACCTAAAACTTCCCCAGTTAGTATAAAGAAACTGTACCAATTTCAATGTACATGTGTACTATAACTTTTATAAGAAATAAATGATTAGTTAGTTGAGTTTATTGTGATTTTATTAAATTGCTTCATTTTTTCGCAACTGTATTAAAAATAGCAGTGCAGTGGTGGCCCAGTGGTAACGGCTGCGACTTATGAGTTGTAGGTCGTGCGTTCGAACCCAGCCGGGCGCATTACTTTGTGTAAATAATTTCATCACCACTGCTCTCAAACGGTGAAGGAAAACATCGTGAGGAAACCGGCATGTCCTAGAACCAAAAATTAGATGACATGTGACATCTACCAACCCGCACTGGGCCCGCGTGGTGGATTACGGCCCACTCCCTCTCACTGAGAGGAGGCCTGTGTCCCAGCAGTGGGAACCTTATAGGCTGAGTATGATGATTAAAAATAGTCGTTCAGTACACTTGCGGAACCGTCATTGCAACTTGTTCCGACTGTCAACCCTCGCCTTCGGCTGCGCCTCGGCTCGGGTAGACATTTATCGGAACTCTTTGCAATGACAGCCTTTCCGCACTTGTAATGAAATATACTATTTTATGGCGAGTTTATAGGAAGTCTAATCGATTTAAAAGCTTTCTACGTGTGTCTAAAGGTGGGTCGTTGCGTAGTGCGGGTAAAATTGCTCCGTATTAACAGCTAGCTGTTCCCTGTGACTTCGTCTGAGATTGAGGATGAATGGTGATAGCCTATGTCCATCTCCAGGTTATGGGCTACCCATGTGGTAAATTTCATCCAAATCTGTCCAGCCGTTTTTTCGGGAAGGTGTAACAAACGATATCATTTTCGCATTCGTAATATTAGGATGTATGCTTACATCAAAAAAAAAAAAAACTAGTAAAATATTAATAATAACTAGCAGCGCTCCGCGGTTACACCCGCGTAGTTCCCGTTCCCGTGGGAATACGGGGATAAAATATAGCCTATGTCACCCGGGGATAGTGCAGCTTCCCAACAGTAAAATAATTTTTCCAATCGGTTCAGTAGTTACGGAGCCTATTCAATGCAAACAATCAAATCTTTCCTCTTCATAATATTAGTATACAAGATGTTGATTTGCATCCTAGTCAAATTCAAGGACGTTATTATGCTAATGATTCTCGACCCAAATCAACAATAAAAAGGGTAGGTATTTTTTAAAATATTTTTTTCTGTTTACTAAAATCCGTAAGTGTGAACCAGCCGTATTTAAACGCGGCCCGTCTGTTACTAGCCTAACCGCGCTTCCACACACAAACGCAAAGTCAAACAATACATCCATTCACAACGCTTGCGCGATCGTTCGTTCGGGCGCCGCGTCCGCGGCCCCCCGCCCGCCCCCGAACCAACAGTGTGTTTGATGTCGCCGAAATGTGCGTGCGCGCTTCTCAGTTCTCAGTAAATTGTTGAGACGTCATTCGATACAAAGTGCAAGATGACGGACAATTACACTAATGTCGAGTTGGTGGAGATGGTCCGCCTGTATGCCATCAGTGGAGACAGCCTACGTGGAGCCATCCGGATGTTCACGGAAATGTTTCCCGATCGGGAACCCCCATCACAGAGCGTCATGCTGGCTGCTACGCAGAGACTGCGGGATCATCGGCAGTTTGACGTTCCCCGGCATGCTCAAGCTCGCGGCAGCGTAGGTAGGCCTGCCTGTCGCCTTGCAAGAAGACATCCTGGAATACTTCCAGCGAGAACCACGGGCAAGCACGCGGGAGGCTGGTCGACGCTTTGGAGTGCACCACACCACAGTGTACGTGCAAGGATCATTAGTGCTTTCGACACTTTAAAACGAATGTGTTAGTGTTACGTAAACTAAAGGAAAACCAGCTACGTCGTGCTCGATTGTGCCAAGAGTGTGAAGGTGGCAACTTTGAACAACTCCTCCGGGTAACTTAAGTAGGTAATTTATTTATTTGTACATTTTGTAAATACGTTGTTTAGCTTAACCAATTTTATTAGTGTAAATAAGTTGATTTTAAATTTTTAACTACGCCAATAATACCTAAGAGTCGAAAGTATCACCACCTACTTACACATAACTAGCAAATCTTTCCATTTCCATCAAACCTAAAAAACATTTTTAAACTTAGTAGATCGGTACATCAACTAAGGTAGGTAGGTATTATTACCGGTCCTAAGCCCGTTAAGTAGTAAAGAAAATTTCAAATCAACCGATTTAATCCACAAATAAAAACAAAATCATTACGAAAAGTTTAGGCTGAACGATAGCATTAGAGCAAAACGAACATTTTACTAATCATCTGATACCAGGTCAGTGAACTTTTCTTTGGCGCACTAGTATTACTGTCATTAGTAAGATTTCCGTATTCTAATGATGCTTAAAAAGAGGTAATTATCAAACTAAATTTATGACAATAATGTAGGTGATTTTCGAAATAAAATTAGGTAAAATTATTGCTACCGGTCGCTCAGGTCATTCATTGCTCGCCGCTCGGTCGCGCACGCTTGAATTTGGTTCGTAGGTAAGACGTCGACACTCACGCACACAGCTGCATTGTCGCTGTGTCCGTAGTCGGGTGATTCTCTTTTATTTGTATTGAATTAAGGGTTTAATTCTGAAATACTGTTAAATTTCAACAACAAAAAAAAGCAGCGCATATTAGTTATTGCCCGGTACTGTACTTTCAATTGATTATTTATGTCTTTTATGACAACTACCTAAAATTTGACGAGGATGCAAAACAACATCTTGTAGATAAGAAATAAATAGATTTACAAACAATTTCTCCAATTTTTAACACTTACCCGCATAGACTCATTGGGGTAAAACAAAACGGCCCTAATAATAAAATCCTGAAGAAAATTTTAAAAGAACAATAAAATCAACAGCTTTTCTTCAGACACGATATTATTATAAATGCTATTTTTAAAACATTTGTAGCGCCTGCCACAAAAGAATATGCAATAAACGCCGTTGAAATAAAAGTGATAAATGAGGATGAAAACGGGCTGTTTTATAAGCCAAGATGAGAATGGATGGACCAGGAAAAGCATTTCATGATAATACGGAATATGCCAATTGTGGTATAAATACTCTAGGGCGTATAATAATTTCTTTGGCGAGGGATGAAAGGATGAAACGGTTTTGGCGTAAGACACTATCAATGAGAGTTTTCTGAAATGACGTTCTAGGTGGCAGCACTGAGACGTCAGATCCGGGCACATGTCAAAAGTCTCAAAGCGCCTACGGACTGAATGGTGAATGAAACGATCGACATCAAATATTTTAAGTTCATTGTCGAACTGGAAGACCTCTTGTCAAAGTGGCGCCAACTGGTGGCTTGAATATTTATTCACACCCTCATTAGAATCAAAATCATGTTAACTCTATTGCTAATCCTTATGTTTTTCTTCCATACTTCTGTATGAGTCGTATATCTTGCCCTTTCTAACCATACACACAGTCCATCGATCGTGTCTTTGATGTCCCCCTACTCTTATAGTCATCGACATTTATACTTGTCATCCACCACTTTAGACCACAAAAAAAGCGATTTTCAAACAGTGATTGACAACAAAAAAATTAACCCTTCAAACTCCACGTGCCACCCATCAAGAATATTATAATCCTTTACACCCCGATTGACTTTCCCCTATCTCTGGCTGCATCTCCGCATCGTGACGTCATGGCCTACATAGCCGGCGCGGGTCAAATGAGTTGCAGCCCGTTATTTGGGTTACAGTAAGGTCGAAATCTGTGCCTTAGTTTCTGTAACGATGAAAGTTCCCAACTTTCGCTGGGGTATTTTTGGAGGGTAATTTTGTTTGGGTGCATTTGTGTGATGAGAATTTTCTAGGTACCTAATTATCGTTTTTAGGGCTCCGTACCTCAAAAGGAAAAAAACGGAACCCTTATAGGATCACTTTGTTGTCCATCCGTCCGTCTGTCTGTCTGTCAAGACCCTTTTACTCAGGAACGCGTGGAGGCATCAAGCGGCTAAAATTTCCATTATGGGCCAAATATTTTGGAGTTCATATTTTTTGTATAGATAATACTTATAATAATAAGGCTTTTTACAAATTTTCAAGTTTCGGACGTTCTCGGTTTACGAGATATCACACCATTCGCAAATTTTTAGGTTGGATAAATTGTCATGGTTGACGTCAAAGTTGACATTTCACGTTCCGTTGATGATAGAGGTGTATTTTATTCAATTTTATGTCATATTTTTATTCAATATTATTTTATTTTCACATATTCACATAATAAATTTGGTGTGTGATTAATGTGTATAATAACCGTGCTGTATTATGCAATTACATTGACTTTTTACACATTTTTTTTTTGTTTTTTACACTGTGGAACGGAACGTGAAGCGACGCCGTTTTGTTATTCAGCGTTTTTTTATCTGTCAGTCAGTGTTTGTTGCCCTTGCAGTTGTGTTCGATTTTATTCTCACTACATCCGAAAAATACCCGAAACCGAATCAGAGCACCCCACTTTGCACGTGGTCTTGTCTGTCCTACCCCTAGAGTGTATATAAAAAACCGGAGGCGCGGAGGGAGAGCAGCCGTCGCCCGCTGTGACGAAGCGCGGGAACTGTGTGAGGTGGAGCGGCTGAGGCTGGTCGCCGAAGGCGACCAACAAGCCGAAGCTGCGGAGCCGAGCATGAGTGACCGTGCTTTGGCACGCAAGGGCGGAAGGGCTGCTCTTCCCGCAGCGCCGGAGATAAGGCGGAGTCCTAAATAGCGCTATTTAAACCTAAAACCTTTAACCATGGATATCTCCATAACCATGGGGCCCCGAAGGGTAGGGATGAAACAGGGGGTAGCCCCCCTACCCCCTTCCCTGCCCCTCCACTCCGCACCCCATAAATCGTTGGCCCATAATGGAAATTTTAACCCATCAAGCTGAATGCATATCAAATACTCAAGTCTTCTGTCCCTTGGAGCTGTGAAAAAATCAAACTTCTAAGCCAGCACAAGCAAAAGTGGAAGATTTTAGGTCAATTTTGGTACTTACAAGTTTTCGCAAGTATCTAAATTTGCTCATATATTTTTATTATGGCGTTAGAATTAAAATACCATAACTTTTACTTATAATATACCTACAGGTATGTACGGAACTCTAGGTGCGCGAGTCCGACTCGCACTAGGTCGGATTTTTTATCAGGTTTTTTTCATTAGGATAGCTAATCCATTGATTAGCCTTCAAAATGATCAAACGAAGATCCTTCCGCATAGGCACACTTTTGTTACGTAACAAAAAGTGTCGTGACGGTCAAATTGTTACACTTTTTTATATGTCCGTGGATGGTCACCCATCCATGGACCGACCGCGGCAATCATAGCTTTACGATCGATCGACGGCGGCTGTTGTTACTTAGCCGCAAACCCCTCCTAAAAAAACTTTACAGAGCAAAAATGGAAGAAGCTGGATCTGAAATGTTCGAATGAGACTGCTTTTGGCGTCTGAAAACGTTTGGTGGGCGTCGACCAGAATTCAGCGACTTCTTGCCGTTCAACATGGATACTTGCCAATCCGTCAACACGTTCTATCTATACAAAAAAAAAAAAAAAAAATGCCTCTTTGATATGTCAAAATAACAGGTTTTACTAAATGCGTGTTTCTCTCATCACAAACACAAATCTACACGATCTCAAGCGGCAATTTTTTTATTATCGAGGTGAGTTAAAAAGGTATATCTGCCATCACATTTTGTTTTTCTAACTAGATATTTAATATTTTTTTTTATTTAGGCCGAAATTTCATTACGTTTTTGCGTAATTGAGTAACAAACATCTTCACGTACTTTCACATTTATAATATTAGTAGGATGAACAATTTAAAA
Source organism: Polymixis flavicincta (assembly GCA_949987655.1). Lineage (NCBI taxonomy): Eukaryota > Metazoa > Arthropoda > Insecta > Lepidoptera > Noctuidae > Polymixis > Polymixis flavicincta. The sequence goes on along the minus strand of OX465183.1, from coordinate 5,135,960 downwards.
TTTAAAAACTAGCTTTTGCCGTATATACAATATGGGTATGAGGAACAGGGTGTTAAGTTCATTCATCCTCGGTAGAAAGATATCCGACCAAACGGGTGTGTTGTCTGGTGGACAACTGCCCGACGATTGACGTCGGGACGTTGTATAAATATGCTAGTTGCAAGGTAAACTCGTGAAGTCAGTGTGATGTGTACCTACAACCGTGGAGTTTCTTGCCGGCTCTTCTCCATAGGAAGCGACAAATTGGAACCGTGCACCTAGCTGTGCCGGATTACATCGAAATGCGTTCAGCCGTTTTTGCGCCAGTCCGGAATATGTATTCAAACAAACGGAGAAAAATATAAGTTACTCTTTAAGGGCCTCTCTCATACAGAGAGGGCACGGGCATTGATCACTACGCTTTCTCAAGACGGGTTGGTAATTTCAGACTTAAATTAATTATTAGTCCAGGTTTCCTCATGATGTTTCCTTCGCCGATGTTAATTATGTCCAAGGTAAAGTCAGAAAGTAAATATGAATTGAAAAAGTCATATTGGCCCGGATTTTAACCCCCAACCTCGTGCATGAGAAGCCAGCCCGCCCTTAACCTAATCCATCAGTGACTCAGTTTTCCATAAAATAACTATATTTCCAGACTATAATGTGACTTATGGATCAGGAAACACTGAGATCCGGAACCGAACCGAACCGAACCGGATTCAAATACTTACGGTATTTATCGGTCATACGAAAAACGACAACAATCAGGTTTTGGCACAGACAAGTAAGCATGCAGCCTCAGGCTTCCTGTAAACAAAGTTATATGTATAAAATTTATTAATGGCTCACATTTGTTGCAACCTCTATAAAAAACTTAAGGTTATTTATTTTTAATTCGACCTTAAACCCGTCTTGAGTGACCACTCACTCATAAAGGGACACCCCAAAATAAACGTTAAGTACAACTTTACCAAAAAGGTTCGAACAACCGGATTTTTGGAGCATTCAACCTCTTTAGTGCAAAAACCGTAACTTGAAAACAAAACAGCACAAGGGTTGCTAGTTCATTATTCTGCCGGTGTCTTGGTGTATCATGTATGATGCAGTGGCCTGGCTGCAAACTTTAGATATATAATCCCTCAAAGCCTGTTACGGCAACGAGACACGAGTATATCGAGACTTATCGGCTTCTACCTTGACGGAGAGATTATAGCCGACGATGTTCAAGTGTTTTGATGTGAAATTGAATGGAAAAGTGGACAATATTGACGGAACGACATCTCGGTTTGTGGGAAAATGGAAACTCTGTTATAGAAGCAAAGCATCAGTCGTAACAAAGCTATTTTACCCATTTCCAGGCTAGAAACTTTTAGGAGTTCAGCTATGAGAATATTGTATGCTCTCATCGCCCGTCTGTGTATCCGAAAATATCATAAGAAAATGTATTCCCGACTCGCGAAACTTCGCAATAATACTCTATGAAGCCCTTCAACGTAATGCACACTGAATGGAAAATGCAAAGGAAGACCATTAACCCTTTGAAAAAGAAACAAAAAGATTCCAGAGACACTGAATACTTTAATCGATTTTTGTTTTGTGTCTGGCTAAAATTTGCTTTTGAATTCCGAATTCATAGTGCAAGAGAGCGTTACAAGTTTAATCGAGCGTGTGTGGGTGGGCTTTATGTTGATAGTGTGTAGTTGCCCTTTGTTTTGAAATTTCCGTGAAAATTATTTCAACTGTGTTGGGTGCTAACTTGATAGTGTTTTTTTAAGGAGGACTTAAACTTAACTGGCGACATTTAGGTGTAGATAATAAACAGGCTGGCTGAGATATCGACGCGCAACCTGTGACCATGGATGTACATGATTCTAAAACCTCTGATAGCTGTTCCATATATTTTGATCATGTATTCGATATCTTCTTTGATTACCCACGGAAAATATTTACGCTAGGGGGTCAGCATCATGTGCTGAATTCTTGGCTACAGTTTACTCGTCGATGTTTCCCCTCCATGCCACCTTGATGGTACACGTCTGCCTAAACCTTCGTGGATTACAGGCGTGATTTTATGATAAGATCTCAGATATTTCCGGTGGAAATCGCGACGAAAATCACGTCCACAAAGTTTCATATAATACAAAAATAAAGTTGGATTCACACTCGACTGCTATAGTCACGATGCGAGTGTCACCTGCCAGGCTTATACACTGGCAATAAATGACGTGGGCATGCCACAGTCACGCTACGTTTACTCATGATATGTCTTTGAGTGGGTATCAGATGATTATCTAAAATAGTACACAATTTTGCAGTTGAATCAATTCCTACTAATATTATAAACGCGAAAGAAAATCTGTCTGTCTGTTACGTTTTCACGCCTAAACCGCTGAACCGATCGTCATGAAATTTGGCTGAGATAAAGCCTGGGATATGGTAAAGGACATGGCTACTTTTTTTACGCGATAACTTACGTCCAAGCGGGCGGAGCCGCGGGCAAAAGCTAGTTTTCTATATTGCAAACCATTTTGATTCTGGGGCAGTTGCAACTAGGTGAATTTTTGAAGCAGTCAGCCCTATTTTTTGTATGACTTCCTAGTGTGTAGTGCCAAAGCCATCGTAGACGACGTTTTAACAGCCAATCTGCTTAGCCTTAGCCAAAATATGTTAGGGTGTCTTCCAGACTGGAGCAAGATGCAGCTGAATTCCAGTATTTTACTTGGAATGACTGCTCCTATTCTAACCTCCACAACCCGGTTGCTAGGTAAACACGATAACCCTTGGTAAGAACGGTGGTCAAACTTTTGCGCTTGTGATTACCCATAATGACTGTCAAACTAATGACAGCCGAGACCAACGATTTTACGTGCTTTCTGAGGCACGGAGGGGTCTCGATATATGCATTGGATAGGGACCCGTGCGGTTGTTATCATTTATCCACGAGCCCTTGCCTTGAGGCTTGTAGACGTTTTAAAAAAAAACCCAAAATACAAACAATCGCAAACATTGCACTCACAATGCTTTCAAATAGTCTCCACTCCACCGTGTAGCTCCAGTTATAATTGGAATCGGTTCCATTTTGTCGTTTTCAAAGGCCAAATGAAACCGATTTCGAGCGGCATTCAAGTAACATGATTAGCCAGTCAGTCAGTCTGAACGCAGACGTATATCGGTAATACAAATCGCTTTGAAAACGGTCTACAGCCAGTTGAGTGATATGGAGGAATATCAATCACTATGGATTCCACTGTTGCTATGGAAGTATTTCTGTACGTTGCATTTGTATAATTCTATTTTTGACTTCTGTTTTGTGCTAGCGTTAATTCCAGCTTTTTCCTCGTCTTCTTTCTCTCTGCTCGATGTGTATAATTTCGTTTGTTTTGGATTTTGTAACTATTTAATTAACCTGTCTTATGGCCGACGACCTCTCTCATAGGGATAACCTGAGTTTCAGCTGTGGAAACATTATAATATGCTCATTATGTTTGTAGTATGCTTTTGGTGCTATCTATGTACCTACCTAGTTTTAAAATATTGACCAACTAAATATGGATGTGAAAAAGTGTCATAGGAGATCTAGTTAAATAAATAAACATTTCATTTCAATGTTCTTAGTTTTTCAGGTTAATATGACCCACCATAAATTACAGTTTAAGACTGAAGAAGATAAATTGTACCTATTTGGTAATGGCTACTTTCAAGTACAATTTTGTAATCAAAATGGCGTCTCCCCTCATCAGATAAACAAACTTCTTGAAAAAAAATACCTAACTTTAAAGTCTATGAAATTAAAATCACATTTCTCTATAGTAAAATATTTCCCCTAACTTTCCCGTCGAAAGCTCGACACCTTGAACAAAGAATGGCCCCAAGCCAACAATACGAAACGGTGGGAGACTAGCCCTTGGCGACTAGGCTGACAATGGGACAATACCTACTGGCTGAATATAATACTTGGCTGGCTTACTTTACTCGTCTGGTAGAAAGATGAAAGCTGCATTTATCTTTTTGGATTATGGTTACTTTGTATCTATTTAATGGTCTGGTGCTACAAACGTCTTTTCGTGCCTGAATAATATTGACAGGAAAGCGTTGTTTGTAAACTTTTTTGTTACAGAAATTGCATCGCCAAAACAAGATGGCGCCGTTTTTTTTTTTTTTTTGGGTGGGAAATCATCAAATAACTTCTCCCGCTCTGGGTGGAGCAGGAGGGCGTGTCAGACTTTTACTGACTAAAACCCACCCGTGTTCCTTCAGTAGCCCGTATGCCAGGGGCTGTAGTGTCTCTTTCGAACAAACCCGCACCCCTGGCAGGCATCGACCCTTACGGGCCCCATCACTTTATGTGCTGACATCTCTTTGAGGCGCGCGTGGAACACAACGCGCCGTCGACTTGGGCTTGGTCCTTACCGGACAGCGAGCTACCCATTACTCGCAGTCCGCAAGCTCATGCCTACTGTGGCCGGAAATCGGCCTGGGATTCCCGACGCCCAGGGCGTCTCCGTATCCTGCGGCGGCTAGGGTCGCGAGGGCGCATATGCTGCCTCTCCCTCACGTGCGCCGCGTCCCTCTTCGCGAGCATCACTGCTTCGCTGAAGGAGGTGACGGCTCCCCGTGCCCTCTCGCTCCGTACCATGGCCTGGACCAGGGCCGGACGCGAGAGATCGCGTCCACGCCTCCACGAGGATGGCGAAGATGGCGCCGTTAGTACCGATTTTGGCCACGCGCCAAAAGTAGCGTTGTTCGTTTCAACCAGTAGTGTACTTTTCGTCTATGGTTTTTGTTGTCTGTTAGTTTGTCTGTGGTTCTTTCTCTTCGTCGTTTCTAAAGTACCGGCAATTTTACTTTTGACTTTTTGAGGTTATAGTTTATCTTAAAGATATGCTACATGGAATGTTAGTATTTCACGCTTTTGTACACTTGCTTGACTTATTAAAAATACAGTCCTTGCCATTGTAATAAGGCCTACTCTTACCGGTGTTGTGCCTATCATGTTTAATTATATCCTTCCTCCCATCAAAATATTTCCACTCGTGGCCACCACGCGCTAAGACAAAACATCCACAAGGAACAATAGAAGTAGGTATAAAGAACGCTCATAAAGGCAGGTGCACACGCACCGGTCTGTGACGTCATAAGTCAGTCGTTGTACAACATAGTCAATTGTCTGTCAGTGACACGGGTTGTGCTAATGTCCTTTGTTTGCCTGTCTATGGGGTATTTAAGAAGGAAGAGTAAGTGGTGATTTGTTGATAGTGGCATGGTTATTAGCCAATATGACACGTTTATGGGGCTTATTATTCATCATCATCATTTCAGCCGAAAGACGTCCACTGTTGGACATAAGCCTCCTCCAAACTGGGAGGGAATTGCCATAATCGCCACGCTTGGCAGGCGGGTTGGCGATCGCAGTATGATGGTAAAATGCACAGAGAACGCTGCTGCCCATTCTCTAGTAAGTCCCTTAGTCGCCTTCTACGACACCCACGGGAAGAATTGGGCTGGTGCTATTCTTTTACGTCCGGCATCACACGGCACGCTTATTATTCGTCTCGCACGAATTAACTCGCCTGAATTGGGCGAATCGTCAGTCGCACGAAGTTCATTTATTTGTAGGCGAATCTATATTTCCAAAAATGCGTATTAGGCAACTGGCCCGTTTTGTATTTTATGTTAATTCGGTACATAAAATATTGACAAATTACTGGAAAACAAGGAAAAAGTACATACATTATTAGGTTTCTATCTAGACTAGTTACTAGTTGTCTAGTTTATTCTTGTTTAGTTTGTTTAGTACTTTTCGTTGTTTAACGTTTTATTCAAAACGTGCCAGTTGCCTAATACAGATTTCTGGAATTTTCGATTCACCCACATATAAATTAACTTCATGCTCGTGTGGTGGACAGCTCGCCACATGATGCCCTGCGGGTTTCTGTACCTATCTCTTTTGGTCTGGTCTGGCTCCACTCCCTAGACCTGTTTCGGAAGTCCAGAAGCGTGCAAGCCCCACCACGATGTCAACGTAGAGTAGATTGGCAATGCTGTATGACACAAAAAGTGAACCATATTTAAAAAAAAAACTGCCTGTATGGTTTCGAGATAAGTATTTTTAAACGGACCAAAATTGACACTTTTATCATAGTCCACATCCACACCACTTCCTTACTTCAAATTAGTTTAACTGACAGAATTATCTTACTAATAGCTTGTTACAAACTTTCAGACTTGAATTGGAAATAAATGATTTCCTGTTGCATAAATTAATTGGAAACTAGCATAGTTATACATCAGAAATGTTACAGTGTGACTAACAGGAACTGATATGATAACAGTTCTTGGTACCGACATCTAGTATGCGTTAATTACTAGTAACTGGGAATTTGTTGATTAGAGAAATAGTTGGGTAATAGCCACTTGATACCTCTCCCTACTCCTTGATAGGTAGTTCAGAAGCTAACGCTTTCATCATCATCATTTCAGCCGAAAGACGTCCACTGCTGGACATAGGCATCCCCCAAGCTTTGCCATTTAGACGGATTTCCTGCGGCCTTCATATGTCGCACATCAAACGTGTCCTTATCAAAAAAGCATATTATAAGATAAAAGACTACGTTGAAGACAGGGAAGTTTGGCATTAATTCCTTCTGCACATGTGGCTTCCCTGGTACCTCATTAACAGCATAACTATGTGAAAGTCTATTAACTGCTCTCAATGTTCTTTTTTATTCTTTTTATTTTTACAATGCTGACATATTCTCGTCATTATTTGACATTATACATCAATTTTAATATCAACTATTTTTTAGTGATTGTCATGTTAATAATGTCACTATGTTTAATTAGGTTCATTTTATTTATGTAGATTATTTTACATATTGTGAATGGGAGAACGTTGTAGGCCTTACAGACTGTAGATTTGTAGACGATTTTCTATTCTGTATTCGTCTAAGTACCTGGTACTTATTGACAGGCCTGCACTGTCCTCCCATACATTTTATCTCTGAAAACATTGTTAAAGCCAATCATTTTTAAAAGAGTAACCGTGGAGTTTCTTGCCGGCTCTTCTCTATAGGAAACAACATTTTGGAACCGTGCACCTAGCTTCTGACGTTTCATAAGTGCCCATGCAGGTTTATATGAAATAAAAATATTTTGATTGATTGTCGACGAAAATAAGGAACAATCGCGACGATGATATTCGCAAGGTGGCTGGTAGCAGCACTACCGTTCACTAGCAATAATGCTGTTAAATTGCATAAGGTCGATTTTCGGTTATTTTGGCCCTCGTTACTTTTGTTTCATTGATAGATGGAACCTTTCGTTTGTTATGACTTTTTTGTTACACCTCCAGATAAGTATTTTTAACCGACTTCAAAAAAAGGAGTAGGTTATAATATATGTTCCACTGTACTTATGTTTTTTTTTTTTAATGTATGTTCACCGATTTCTGCCCCATTTGTGGACCGATTCTCAAAATTATTATTTTTGTGGTGGGGTATGTAGATAATATAACTAAAAAGTGAAAAATAAAAACATTTATCAAAAAAAAAAAAACAACCTACTTCGGGAAAAACACTACAAAGTGAAAAATAACTTTAATTTCGGAAGGCGGTGACAAGAAATTAATAAAATGCATAACAAAAGTCACCGACTTCCGAAATTAAAGTTATTTTTCACTTTGTAGTGTTTTTCCGAAAGTCGGTTGTTTTTTTTTTTTTTGGAAAATAGTTTTTAATTTAAAGGTGCGAAACGTTTCTTACCATTGATAACCGCCTCTTCCCTACATTCTTCCCCAAATACCTTTTCTTACCGACTTCAAAAAAGGAGGAGGTTCTATGTTCGACTGTATGTTTTTTTTTTCTATTTATGTTCACCGATTTCTCCGTCAATTGCGAATGGATTTCGAAAATTCTTGGATACGGTATTCTTTAGGGGTGTTCTCATATACATTTTATTAACTTTTCTTTGGTAGTTTTTGTGTTTTAGCCTCAATAATACGTTTATAATTAATCCACTTTTTGTACCTCGATGATAAGCTGCTGCTTCCTGTCACTGTTGTTTACATAGCAAGTAGTGGTAAGGATAGGAATTGGGGTACCATAACTAAAAAGTTTTAAGTTTTTGAGGTTTTTTTTTTTCGCATGTCGCTTGTATTTTTACTACTTCTACTGTCTACCTAAAGTCTAAGACAATTAGGCATTTTAAAATAATCCGTTTGTACTTACATACAATCTACCTAAGTTTTCTATTGATAAATTTATTTACACAAATAATTTTTAGTATACAGCAGTCAATAGTTATATTTACAAATAATTATGTTCGCAGGTATGTGCTCAGGCAAATTATAAATCAGACCCATTTCAAATAAGTTTTTCATGAAACACTTCCATTATAAATAATATCTACGCTCATTACACGAACATGTCATGGTATTACAGTTAATAACGTTATTACAATAGTAGGTAATACCAGTAATATTGAAATCTATACATTGAGCCATTAGTATGAATTAGCTTAATAGGTAATAGGTAAAACGGGCTGTTGTCCGCAACTCCACGTCAAAGCGCGTATTTTGCGTACGGGTGGGAGAATCGGTCATTCGATCCACCCCAGCTCCTCGAGAAAGGCCAGCAACGCCTTGGTGTTGCTGACAATCTCACGTAGGGTACCTGGGTTATCGAAGTATTTTGCCCTGTAATTAGCAACCGCCGGGCAGTTTAACAGCACATGAGCCGCTGTCTCGTCGTCCTCCATGCAGGCCCTGCACAGCGGACTGTCTGTTACTCCTATGACAAAGAGATGTTTATTAAATGACCCATGGCCAGTTACGGCTGCTGTAACTGTACGCAGCTGTGGTTTTGTTAAACGGAGAACCTGTTTCGTGAGGCGGACATCGAACGCAGGAATCGCTTCCTTAGCCTGCCTGCACTCACTTAGGTCCATCCATATTTTGTGATGATGATCCCTGGTTCGTTTCCTTACCAGAGTGCGTAGATACCCGAAGGGAAGTGGCGCAATGGGTTCTGGTCCCACTGGTGTCATGCTCGACCCCCTCCTGGCAAGTTCATCGGCTGCATCGTTGCCTAGCGAACCGCTGTGTCCTTTGATCCACTGAATGGTAATATTGTTGAGGCTACCTACCTCGTTGAGGCGCTGGTGGCACTCGTATATCAGCCCAGAGTCAACCGTGTGACTGTTCAGCGCTTGTAGAACAGCCATGCTGTCTGAGAGTATGCGAATCGTGTGATCCTTAACTTCCCTGGCCATGATAGCAGACGCGGCAAGGGAGATGCCCATGCATTCGGCCTGGAACACTGTGTTATGGACTCCCAGTGGTGTGGCTATGTGGATGTTGAGGTCCTCCGAGAAGACTCCAGCCCCTGTGCCACTACCTGTTTTTGATCCGTCCGTGAAGATACGCAGCTCTGCGGGGCGCAAGCCTTCGCATCGTCGATCCTCATGCAGTTGGATTCTGTATTTTTTATCGAAGATAAATTGTTTGGGTACCCGGTCATTTATTGCCTTCGTAATGGGGAACTCACTGTTGAGTTCCTTAAGCAGCCCGGTGTGTTGTGTGTCTTTCTTACTCCATAGATTTGTAGCCTTTAGACGCACCGCCGCCATCGTTGCTTCCTGCTGTATGAACAGGTGGAGCGGCGGCAGCCCCAGCATGGCCTCGATCGCTGCTGTCGGAGTAGTCCTCATGCAGCCCGTGGTCGCCATGCAGGCTAGTCTTTGCATGCGCTGTAGTTTGTTGGTAGCTGTAACTAGCTTGGTGCGGGGCCACCAGACCACGGCCCCGTAGGTGATCATGGGGCGGATTACTGCAGTGTACAGCCATAGTATAATTTTGGGGGATAGGCCCCACTTCTTACCAATCATTTTCCTGCACTGCCAGAATGTGATGCAGGCCCTGTTTAGCTTGGTGTCCAAATGACTGCTCCAGTTTAGCTTACTGTCCAAAGTAACCCCGAGATACTTAACTTCATTGGCCAACTGAAGTTCCGTGTTGAACAGTTTCGGTAGGCAGAAAGGGCCTAATGCTCGTTTATGGGTGAACATTACTAGTTCAGTTTTGGTGGGGTTAACTGATAGCTCGAATTCCCTACACCATCTCTCTACGATACGTAGTGCTTGTTGTGTGAGGTTACAGATCGTTCCCGTCACTTTCCCCGAAACAAGAATTGCGAGATCATCTGCATAACCTATTGTAAAATACTGGTTCGCGTTGAGTTTGGTGATAAGATCATTAATCACCAGATTCCATAGGAGGGGGGACAGTACCCCTCCTTGGGGGCAGCCTCTGGCTATCATGGCCAGCTGCTGCTCGTCCTCTAAGCGAACCACTCGTTTGCTAAGCATGTTTGTAATCCAGTCCGTTAGTACCTGATCTACCCCATGTCTGGAGAGGGCGCTTCCGATGCTTGAGAAATTGGTTTTGTCGAAGGCTCCTTCGATGTCTATGAAGGTGCCCAGGCAGGTGCCTTTTTGGTGTATTGCTACTTCTATCTGACTGACCACTTGATGAAGAGCAGATTCGGTCGACTTACCTGAGCTATACGCGTGTTGGTTACCGTGTAGCGGTATGGTTTTGAGGGCGCCGTCTCTCAGCTCCCTATCACATAACCTTTCCAGTGTTTTCAGTAGAAAAGAGGTCAGGCTGATTGGTCGGTGGGATTTGGCGTTAGTGTAGTCACCTTTACCTGGCTTTGGGATGAATATAACTTTCACTTCTCTCCAGCCTTTGGGAACGTACCTAAAGGCCAGGCACGCTCTCATTATAGGCACTAGTCTTAATGCGACAGAGACTCCCCCCCAATGTAATAAGGCGGGGAACACTCCATCGGGACCAGCTGCCTTGAAAGGATGGAAGCTGCGGATGGCCCATTGGAGTTTTTCCAGCGTGATCACCCTGCATGTGTAGCGCCAGTCATTCTCAGATGGTGTTTGGATTACATCCTGCCAGTCGATTACCTGCGCGAAGACGCATCCAGGGAAGTGAGTTTCAATTAGGACGCGTCTAGCTTCTTCAGGTGATGATGTGAGTGTGTTATCAGGTTTGCGGAGGGTGGTGGGCCCGGAAGTCTTCTGTTGCGACAGTACCTTCCTTACCCTGTTGGCTTGCTGGCAGGATTCAATGTTACCGCAGAATTTGCGCCAACCCGCGGTACTCCTGAATCTGATGCATTTTTTGTAGCTGGATTTGGCTGCATAGTAGCTATCCCAGTCCTCATCCGCACAAGTGTTCATGGCTCTATTTAAAGCCTTCCTTACCTTACCGCGCTTGCGCTCCAGGTCAGCGCCCCACCAAGGTTGTTTGCCCGGTGTGCTACGCGGGGTGGTTTCTGGGCAGGCAGTGTGGTAGCTGTCTATCATTAGTTTAGTGATATGACTTACTTGTGCCTCAATTTGTGTCGTGTCCGCAAATGACGTCGGACCGCTTGGCGTCGCAAGCTTAGCTTCTAGGCTGCGTGTATAGATGCCGCGATCCGAATTACGCGGATTACGACGTGGTGTCGTAGGTGGAGCGCACACCTGGATGTCAAAGCGAATCCACCTATGATCCGAGCAGGAGGCCTGATGAATTAGCTTTCAGGGCCATAGTCATCGATATACCGGTGACAGTTTACGCTTACATACGCTTATTAAAACAACAAAATGAAACCAAAAATATGAAATGCATAATATTGAGCCATGCCAAAGGATATGAGGTTGGCATTAAAATAAAGGCCGAAACAAACTCGGTCTCTTTTAAAGTCTAGACATCATTTTGGTCAGGCAATAGTATATATATAGTATACTCATCCTGAAGTCTTTGACAATCCCGAGGGGTGACACTTGTCCACATTTTTTCCATACAAACTTCGGGGGGGTTTTACTCCACTGTTTGACTATGTACATCAAAAATTAAACATGGTAATGGTTTTGTCTCAATATTAATGTTGTCGGTACGGAAACAGAATACTAAAATAAAAAACCATTAAAAAGTTATGGCCAACAAAGATTCGTTTTTCTTGCTAATTGAACCTAACTTTGGGCGTGTTTAGGTAATAAAAGAAGTGTAAAATCTCCAAAACCAAGTCGGTAACGACAAAGTTCAATTATCGATAAGTTCAATAAACTTTATTGGTCATTGATTTATGCAGTGTTTTTTTTTACAAAAACCGATCTTCCGAAGGACTTTTCTTAATTTTTCCAAAATGTACCGAACCGAATATTCGGCCGAATGATTCGGTACAATAAAAAAAAACTGTTTCTTACATTTATTTCAAACTCAAACTCAAACTCAAAGCATTTATTTCAATTAGACCTTTCACAGGCACTTTTGAATTGTCAAACAAAAATCGAAGTTGAAGCTAGGTGCCCATTCCAAAAACGTAGATCTCTCTGGAGAAGAACGGGCAAGAAACTCCAGTTCCATGCTATGTTCGTATAACTCATCAAAATGTAGGGAACAGCAGATTTTTTTTTTTTCGTTATTTCAGGTTTGTTCCTGTATAGTGAACGGTTATTCTCGGAAGCAGGCAATGTATACGAAGAGAAAAGAAATAGATTGTTGACTCACAGGAATGAGAGCCTAGTATTTCTATATAATAATTTACCACTCTTAAATTTGAATGATTAAACATGTTGTTTTAATTTGTTGATAAATCATCATTATTTAAGAATGAAAATTTTACGACAAAAGGACATACTTAATAGTAATCCTGAATCAGATTTTATTTTGCTAACATTGTTATTCGTCAAAAAAACTTAATTTGATGAAAACTTCAATTACCTACTAATGTTGATTCTTAAAGTTTCCTCAAATTTACATGATTATTTTAATAATCTTCCTTAACAAATACTAGCTCAAAAATGAAAAAAAATTTGTTCATTGTCGATTTTATAGAATTTTATTTGACTTACATTGCCATAGGATAGGTACTTAAAAAAAACTTAACTAGATTAAAACTACAAATCGTTAAGACAATTCCTAATTTTTATGTTGCAAATTAATATTTGCTACTTAAGATTTTTTTTATTGTTGATTTCATAAATTTGAATTAGCATACATAGACATTTAAAAGAAAAAATGATTATACACATATTTTAACACTTATGTTGGTTCCTAAAGATAGTACCTAGTTATTATATTATAATCTAGAAAAAAAAAATATCTTAAAAAAGTGGTTACTCAAAGCAGTGTTCCTAAAATGGTTAAATTCATAGAAATTTAATTTAGTTTAATTTATTTGTAAATAATAGAACTTTATTTTATTAAAATTTTACTTGAATTTAATCTTTTTTATTTTGTCAGTAAATAATTGGTACAAAAAGTAGTGTTTCTTTCACTGATAAAAAACTTTGTAAAACTTTCGGAATAAACCACACTTATTTGGTAATTAGTTAACCTTACTGTTTAGTAAAATGTTCTTTTTAAATATTAACAATAATTTAAATATTCGGTAATTATTCGGCAAATCAACCGAATATTCGGCCGAATACGAACATGAAAAAATATGCCGAATGTACCGAATACGAATATTCGGCCGAACATTCGGCGCATCTCTACTATAAATGCTCCTGCATCTCACTCAGTAACGTTGTGCGTGTAGACTAGCGTCTAACTGCTCATCACTGATACTATCTCTGTCGGATACGAAGCCTGGTGAGACAGCGTGATTTTTAGCCAGGCCCACCAGTGAGTTCGAGCCCGTGAAAAGTGTCCCCTTAATCCTCATAAGTAGGGATCGGATATTCGGATACATATTTACCTAAAGTTAATTTTTAGTTATGACAGTACGGAAGCGGCTTCTTATAATATATTTTTTGTAAAATAAAACGACGGGTGTTTATTAGTTAGTCAGGTGTATAGGTATGGAAGCGAATTCAAAATAATTAAGATTAACTGTTCAGATGCATATTTATTTAAAACTGGCAGCGCTCCGCGGTTTTACCCGCGTAGTTCCCGTTCCCGTTGGAATACGGGGATAAAATATGGCCTATGTCACCCGGGGATAGTGTAGCTTCCCAACAGTGAAATAATTTTTCCAATCGGTTCAGTAGTTTCGGAGCCTATTCAATGCAAACAAACAAATCTTTCCTCTTGATAATATTAGTACAGATCAACCCCGATGCAAATATGTGTATGTAGGGTGTAAGTCTGTAAGAGAAGGGGTGGTTTGTGTTATTTATAACAATTTATTTTTTACATAAAGATTTTTTTCGATACAAAAGCGCGTTCCATATTAGCCAACATCTCAACTTTAGGTGATGCATCCAAATATCCGATCTCTGCTCATAAGTCATGTTAAAAGAAAACCCGCAAATGAAGAATTTCGCACCAACATTCGTTCAGAGCCAGATAGCTGGTCAGGCAGCTACCTCGATATGCAAGAGGATACCCCATGGCAAAAAAAAAAAGAATCTTATTTATTATCTTAATTTCGCTTTAAATGGAAACTAGCAGTAAAATTGGCAATCCATTGCCCCCTTATCACCTCATACACCTCATCATCATAATCAGGATAAGGCCTCCTCTCTTCAAAAGAGAGTGGGATACATAACGCGGGCCCAGTGCGGGTTGGTATAATGACACGTCGTGTCTACAAATTTTTGGTTCTAGGACATCTATATTCCGTATAGCCGGTTTTCTCGCGAATGTTTGCGTTCAAAATTTTGAGAGCAGTGGTGTTGAAAATCATTGCCACCACTGCTCTTAACACTGTACCTATTAGCATCCAAATTGACAACTCGGAATTTGGTGAAATATTGCTGTAACGAAACTAACGAATACGATCCTTCTTCATGTGCGCATAGACAACATAGAATAGTATCCCATTACCACCGTGTCTCAGTTTTATATATACCTAACCAACAAAATATACTACAGACCATTTACTCAAACGACAAGAAACGGACGCGTTTTGATTAGCTACGTCCCAACACTGAGTAATCGCGAATCAAACAGAGCTGTCCTTTCAAACTGCATAGTGCGTCCGCGCCTGCCTAACGTCATGTACCAATCAGCTGGTCGTTGTCAATTGGCTCCAACTCGTCCGCAAATTGAACGATAACCGATACCATGACAACTGTGTCGTGTCCATTTCAACATTATGGTCTTCTTAGAACTCGAAATATGAATTGAAGACATCATCATAATCAGCCTATATCGTTCCTACCGCTAGGACACAGGCCTCTCTTGGCGAGAGGGAGCGAGCCGTAATCCACCACGCGGACCCAGTGCGGGTTGGTAGATGTCACATGTCTTCGAATGTTTGGTTCTAGGATATGCCGGTTACCTCTCAATGTTTGGCTTCGCCGTTTTGAGAGCTGTGGTAATGTAATAAGTTATACAAAGTAAAGGGCCTGACTGGTTTCGAACCTACGACCTACATCTCCAAGTCGCGGCCATTACCACTTGGCCACCACTGTTCTCACTGTCTGATGCTTGGTGGTATAGAGGTATGAGGAACACGGTATAAAGTTCACTCATACTCTATGGAAAAGGGAGGATCCTCCGACCAGACGGGTGTTGAGTTTAGTGGGCAACTGCCCGACGGTTGATGTTGAGATGTTGTATATATTACGAGTCGCGTGGTAAACTCTGCTTGCGAGATGTAGGATTTGAGTGACGTCAAGTCTTTGATGCGTAGTTCGCATGTGGCGATGTAGATGCCGCCACAGTGGCATAAAATCTAAATTGAACTAAAATCGTTGCCATGATCTGCATCGGACTGCTTGAAAAGTGAACTTGTTTTAAACTTTTTTGTTGCACTCAGGTCTTTTGATTTTGTCATAAATGTTTCCCAGGTTTTGGATAAAACAGTAAACATGGTTGAAGCGGAGATGACTGTCCAAGGAAGCCAGTCACTTGTAGAGGGTCTGTAAATGAACCTCTAAGTTAATAAAGATGGTGCATCCCAAAAGTGTTCATAGAGCATCGAAAGAAGCAACGAAGTTGTAAACTATTTTCATAAACTTTTTAAGATTCTGTATTTAAATTGTTTGTTAGTGCCGCTTTATCGACATCTAGTTTAAATGATTACCTAGAAATGAAAACGATTACCTAGAGACCCGTGTTTTTCGTTATAACTTGTAAGTTAAATCTTAAAATGATTCAACCTCTTACATAGTAGCTATAGAATCTCCGTGCGTAGCAAATGGCGGCCACTTCACACCCACAAGACTATTAAATCACACAAATTTTACGACTGCTTGTAAACTAACTGTAGTACCGAAGCTTGACTGTGTTGCAAGAGGAACTCACAGATTAGATGTCCTACATACGCAGGGTTGCCAGATGTTTACGTATCTGCGTAACAATGTTACCATAGAGTAAACATTTCTTGCATACAGTCTCTCCATCATCTAATACTGCTCAATGGGTCATTGCCTTTAACAGATTTTCTTTCTTGTAAAATATTTTATGTCCTGTTATCGATACCAGCTTAAACTATTTTACATTGATTCATCATCATCTAAACCCTGATTTCCCCCACTGCTGAGCATATACCTCTCTTTTCTTTTGCCAATGTCCACGCTCTCTTCCTGTGCCAGATTCATCCAGGTTCAACTCGCGATGGTAACAATATCGTCAGAACAATATATGAAAACGGCCACGACTTATGAGTTTTCCAGTCATAGATTCGACGAGCCCAGACAGTTGCTTTTACTTTATGTAAATTATTTCATCACCATTGCTCTCAAAACGGGGAAGGAAAACATCTAGAGGAAACCGACAAGTCATAAAACCAAAATTTCGAAGACAGGTGATATCTAACAACCGAACTGGTCAATTAAGGTATTTTTTTTTTTTTTTGGGTGGGAAATCATCTAATAACTTCTCCCGCTCTGGGTGGAGCAGGAGGGCGTGTCAGACTTTTACTGACTAAAACCCACCCGTGTTCCTTCAGTAGCCCTTAAGCCAGGGGCTGTGGTGTCTCTTTCGAACAAACCCGCACCCCTGGCAGGCATCGACCCTTGCGGGTCCCATCACTTTTTGTGCTGACATCTCTTTGAGGCGCGCGTGGAACACAACGCGCCGTCGACTTGGGCTTGGTCCTTACCGGACAGCGAGCTACCCATTACTCGCCGTCCGCAAGCCCATGCCTACGGTGGCCGGAAATCGGCCTGGGATTCCCGACGCCCAGGGCGTCTCCGTATCCTGCGGCGGAGGGGTATTTAACCCAAAAAGTTGGCCAAAATTATTTAATGCTACAGTTGCTCTTTAGTGTACTGCTCTCGAGTGTAAATGACATGAAAAGTTATTTTGACTTTTTTTCAGGACACAGAAAAATAAAATCATATTTTAAGTTTTTTATTTTTTTTTATTTACTGAAATAAAACAGCTTATACAATAAATATTCACAATAATTAGTCACTACATTCGTATTCAGAATCACTTTGCGGGTTTTCCTCATCATCATCATCATCAGTAGGTACTCTCGATACTTGCGCTGGACACAGATACCTAGATTCGAGATTTCAGGCGGAAGTAACATTCCAACGGTTTCTTTTAAAAATGGTTTGGTTTTTTTCCTTGATATAGGTTTCATGGCCGTCAAAAATGGATCTGAGCGCAACAATAACCTGTTAACAATATCCCGGTTACAAGCTTCCCGGGAAAATTTTCTTGAAAACCCAAGCCTGTACTGGCGAAAATGCTTGTTGCGGGCTTCCGCGGCTTCTTCGAACAGCTGTCCTATTGGCAAAATTGCCGAAGATATAACAGCAGCCCCATGAATGACGACTTTGTGCATTGAGGGATGGGATACCAAGCATAAAGCTAAAAAAATCAGTAGGTACTACAATAACCTACAAAACTCCGAGCGTATCAATGCAACTTATAAAAGACTGATAAAATTTGAGGTGGTCTCTTTGGGTAAGAAATTATTACCGATTATTAAAGCTAATACATTAGGCTATAATATCTAATACGTCTCACTGCTGGGCAAAGCTGGGAAGTATAACTAAATAACTCGTGATTACAAAAAAACGTCAATATAAATTCAATTTTAATTGATTACTTCAAACACAAAAATATTTACAAGGGTCTCATATTATACTATTTTATATAGTGCTAAACTATGTAAATATCTTTATCATCAGGATCCATCTTCAAAAAGTTTGTTAAATTACACCAATTAACTTATATTTTAAGAATATTAAAATTGTATTTTATAGTTTTGACAAAGTTACGTACAGCGTGTGCGACCGTCCATTTGCGAATGAATAGTTTTCGATTCTATTGTTCCGCGAAAAGGAAACAAGCGCGCAGGTAGCTACCCCGAACCCTTGGCTAGTTCCGGGAATTGTCGCATAGAGTAAACACGTGGTTTAAAAAAAAGACTTTTGGCCAACTTTTTGGTTCAAATACCCTTTCGTGCGGCGGCTGGGGTCGCGAGGGCGCATATGCTGCCTCTCCCTCACGTGCGCCGCCTCCCTCTTCGCGAGCATCACTGCTTCGCTGAAGGAGGTGACGGCTCCCCATGCCCTCTCGCTCCGTACCATGGCCTGGACCAGGGCCGGACGCGAGAGATCGCCGCCGCCGATCGCCTCCACGAGGACACGGCGGTGCTCCGCCCAAGCAGGGCAGACCGCCACCGTGTGCTCCACCGTGTCCTCAGGGCGATCTTCGCAGTGGAAACACCCGGGCGTTTCCTCCCGCCCTATCCGAAACAGGAACCTCCCGAAACAACCGTGTCCGGTGAGGACCTGCGTCAGGCGGAAGGTGAGGACGCCATGCCGCTCGAGAGGAGGCCTGTGTCCCAGCAGTGGGAACATAGGCTGATAATGCAAATAATTACTGTCTTCATCTAGGACAGAATCTGCCTTCGTCTGCTTTAAATATCCATTTCAGCAGTAAATATTGCTACGATTAGTGACATTGACGCCAAATTATCGTAAAACGAATGAAAGAATTATCTTTTTGTACACGTATTTCTGTGAGAAATAAGCTTAATTTTCTTTATTTTCTCTACGTAAAGTAGCTCATATAAGAAAAAAACCCAACGTATCGCATTTGCAACCTCAGCATGATACATGGTAAAATCAGCGGTTTTGTGAAAACTCTTGCGATGTCCAACTGTATGAAGTTAGGCTGTGGAGTAGCGAAGCTCAATGCATTTTAGTGAGGCGCGTTTGTAATAGAATTACGCTGGATATTTCGGAGCAAATTGATTTTGAAATATTCCAACCGACAAATTCAATTCCGTTGCGGATTTTTGGTTTACCTACAAAATATTATATTGGTTTTTTTTTTTGGTAGAGTAACTGTAACTATAAATTGTGTTCTGTAACTTCAGGCACTTACTGAAAAATATTAAAAAAAAACATTTTCCCTATAAACCAATGTGACGAAGTCCACGGCATCACTATAACACAAGAAAGTAAAACGCATGGAAATATACGAAAATACTTTTAATTTTCACATTTTATGGATTAAGGGGGAATAGATCATGCATGAATACGGTGCATTAGAAAAGCTCCAAGTAGTGACGATACCCACCTTAATATGGACAGCGCACCTTTTTGATTGGCTCATCGTTTTACTATATTTCATATAATACAGGGTGGCAGGACATCGTCCAGAATTATGTACTGCCTCCAAGGTAACAGTTAAGCGTCGATGGCCCTGCCACCCTATATATGCGTACGACAGATGATTCTCAATCAGGTTATAAAATTCCCACTGCTGGGACACAAGCCCACTCTCTACGAGAAAGAGCGGGCTAAAATCCACCACGGTTTCCTCACGATGTTTTCCTTCACCGTTTTGAGACCAATAGTGACGAAATTAATAATACAAAGTGCCTTGTTTAAACCACTAGGCCGCCACTGCTCTACATGAAGATTACACATACTCAGCCTATAACGTTCCCACTGCTGGGAAACAGGCCTCTACTCCGTGAGAGGGACTAGACCGTAATCTACCACGCGGGCCCAGTGCGGATTGGCATGTCTTCGATTTTTTTGGTTCTAGGACATGCCGATTTCCTCACGATGTTTTCCTTCACCGTTTGAGAGCAGTGGTGATGAAATTTATACACAAAGTAATGCGCCTGGCTGGGTTCGAACGTATGACCTACAACTCGTAGGTCGCGGCCGTTACCGACATGAAGATTAATAGCATCTATTCTATCCAAGTACTTAGACAGCCCTATTTATAGTAGATAGTTAGGTACCCGCTAGTTAGTGAATGGGTGTTTATCAGAAGATGTGCAAATAGGCACAGAGTGTGTCTGTTTTGTATGAAAGCGTTTAGAATGAGGTTATCTGTAAGACTGATATATATTATTAGGAGTCGCTCCAGTCTAGAGGTGAAAGTTAAATATACAGCATTTTAATTGATGGTGTGCACATGTTTAATTGCTGATATTTGTTCTAGTTTTCGCCGGGATAAAAGTATTAATAGGTCCTTCTTTTACGCTTATGAGTCTTTGCGAAGTAGGGTCCGTGGATAGGTGACCATCTTTACATACCAAGACTCCTCCATGCCTCGGAAAGCAAGTTAAGCTGTAGGTCCCGGCTGTGATTCGTGGATCTTCGACAGTCGTTACGGGTCGTCAGAGGCCCGAAACTTGACAACCAGTCTTACCAAGGGGTATCGTGTTTCCCAGTAACTCGGTTGTAAAGGCCAGATAGGCCGTCGCTCCATGGAAAATACTGGTATTCAGCTGCATCCGGTTAGACTGGAAGCCAACCCCAACATAGTTGGGAAAAGGCTAGGCAGATGATGATTTACTAGTGTCAATAATAAAAATATCAAAGAAGATAACGCTCCTGAAATAGAATTCTTGTTCAAAGAGTTCATCTTCATCGCCGTCTTGTCACATCAATCCCAAAAATAAGTCGTCCATCACATCACCTGACACTTTTTACGACAACCCAAAAATAGCCCTTTCGAACCACAAAGCTTCACACTCCATTTCAAGCTCTTTTTCATCTTCAATTCTAAATGAAGACACGTCCTCTTCCTATTTTCCTGACTAACCCATTTACAGCCAAAATGTTACACCATTTATTATTCAAGCTGTCCAAACTTCCTATGACGAAATCTTTAACCAGATTATAGGGAAGTTCACACGTTTACGCCGTGTCGCAAGCCTGGGGCGAAAGCCGGAAAGCCGTATTCGACAGAATTTCGACACGCAACGCTTCATCTGGCCCAATTTAGACGCATCAGTTAACCGATGGATTATCCACGTCACTGTATCTATTTGCATTTACGTACAAACATTGTGAAACGCAGCGTCTGAATGTTTGTGTGAAAAGTTGCGTTGTTTCTGGATCGTGTAAATGCTTTTGTTGCGAATGGCTTATTTTTAACTGACATCTAAAAGGAAGAGGTAGAGGAATACGTATGCCTAACAAAACAATACAAAGGCAATAAACAAAGCAAACTGGTATACGAACACGGCTCTCAGGTGAGAATATTTCTTTTTAAACTCCTTAGAACGTGATTTTTCAGTTAGAGTTTGAACTTAATGATCACCAGCTTTTCCCCTCGGTTTCGCCCGCATGGTGGTTGGAAATTTTCCCACAGGAGCGTACTACCGGGGTAAAAAGTATATCCTCAATCATTCCGTAATGCATTGTTTTCATGTTTACGCGGCGCACGCCAGTAAAGATCCCAGTCGGCATGATTTTTCCGACATCTTCAACAATTATCACAGTATTTCAACCAATTTATATAAAATCTTAATTATGCACCGAAACTTTCCACATGAATCACTCTGTCTTTTGGTGAAAACCGCATGAAAATCCGTACAGTATTTTTTTTTTTTTTTTGTGGGAAGTCATCAAATAGCTTCTCCCGCTCCGGCGAACAGATAGACAGACGCGGCAGGGGTTTTGTTTTATAGTATTTGTAGTGATAGTCCATGAAGCATTTAACTGTACCCAGGGGGGAAATTGCGTTATTAATAATCGCTTTAATTTTGACAGTTCCAAAATATTCATTGCGTTGTTTACGTTCTTGAGTAGACGAACTATACAAACATATGAAGCAATGGAAAAATACCTTGTGCACCCGAATCGGGTTCAAATCTATTGTTATCTCATTAAATGTCCTAGACAGGTTAAAAATAAGCTTCAAAATGATTCAGATTACGATTAATTGTGTGTTACGCAATTAGGGTGCAGATCTCATATTAGCCTGTAAGTGTTAGGTACTGAAGCTTTAATGATCTTGTACACTTTGGCTAGTTCATAGCAACATGATCTTGTACACTTCGGCTAGTTCATAGCAACATGATCTTGTACACTTCGGCTAGTTCATAGCAACATGATCTTGTACACTTGGCTAGTTCATAGCAACATGATCTGAATTCAGACAAGTCAACAAAGTCATTCAGAATCTAGACCGAAAAGATAACTTTATCATACATCTAAATTGTGGAATTGAAACTAGATTTTGGTAAAATAAACTACTAACTAAAGTTCCCACAAATTAGACTCTTACCTAGATTATTATCTTTATCGTCTCACGTCTTTTCAGAACTTATTTACCATCAAGGTAATAAGTTATTTAAGTTCAGACCACAGACCTCATTTACCGAACCTTTTACGATCCTAAGGAAACTTAGATATTTTACAGATAGTTCGCCGTTCTACTTATTTATAATGAGAAAGTTTATTCAATTATTTGTTTTGGGACAGCGATAAATTCTGAAACTTTAGATGCTGCCAGAATTTATTGTTTGAGGCGTTTAGTGTTCCTTTATGGCGAAAATTTAATGTCCGAAACTTTATTTTAGGTAGTTTAAAAAAAAAAGTGAATAATAATAATCAATGTGTAGAAGAAGTTTATAGAAAAAAAGGAATGAAATAGTGGAACTCCTGCAAGAATTAGAAATTGCTCTACGTTATTTTTAGCCAGAAGGTTATTGGTGAATAAGGAACGATAAGAGAGAGAGGAATTACTGCAGTTGCTTTTCAATTTTGCTATCGACTGACTTCTGCCTGCGACTGTGTTCGCAATACTGTAGCTTTCCGTTCCTGAAAGAACTTTCGGAATCGGATCAGTAGTTCCGAATTTTATCCCGTACATGCAAACTCACTTTTAACTAATTATATTAGTATAATATAAACAAAAACATGACATAAACATCACGCCTTGTTTCCCCGAAGCATGGTTGGACCCACATTGTGCCAGTTATGTTTAAGGTCTTGGTAATTTTGAATGTACTCGTCGTATTGTCGTTATTTATTAATTTAAGGAAAAACAAACAGTAGCACAATAAGAGATAGACTTAAATTATCTTAAATTTTACGTTTTAAACAATTATGCTACCCACTACGTTCTCCACAGATTACAATTAAAGTATTTAAATACTAGCTAGTAACACAGATACAATACCTATACAACAGTCATTGTCATAGAACTCATATCTATATTTTAATTTTGTAAAAGAAAATAAAGGAAAAAGTAAATAGTAGTTAAGAGCGATAATAGTTCTTACTGCAATCCGATAAGGGTTAAAATCTGTCGTAATAAATTCGAATAATAAATGAGCAAGCATTGTCGTAAAAATGCAAATAAATCGTATAAAATCTGGGGGCACGGCAGTGCCCCCGCCAAGTCGAGCAACAACAAGCGGCACGGCCGTACCAACCTTTTCTCGAAGTAGTTCAGGCCATTTTCGACCCCCTTATAACTTCGTTGTAGATAAAATTAGAAAACCTTTTAGTAACCAAACAGGCATTGTATAAACTCGTTATATTTAAAATTTAATTTAATTTGAACCAGTAGTTTAAGAAATTATAACTAGTCAAAGTTTGTTAATTTGTCACTCACTCACTGAGTGACCGATCATCAAAACTCTAAGGCACTTCTAACAGACATAGAAACTTCAAATTTAGAATACAAATAGCGTTTAGTGTATAAATCAAGGAAAAACTAAAATATTTTGCAATTTCGTTACCGTCCAGACTTGTCAAAAATTGTAACATCAAAGCCTACGAGAAAAACCCATAGAGACAGGGAGTGGGCTTTGAGAAAAACTGAAGTAGTACCCGAAAAGAAAAAGAGGAAGACTACATACAAAAAATAAAAGAAATGAGATGCTATCAAAAACATAAAATGAAAAAAAAGAAAAAACAAGTCTCGCAATTCAGTTCTTCTATCGTAAAAAGTTGTGAGATCCAGATAATACCAAGTCGGTCAATTTAATCAGTTCCTACTTAAAGATTCTTCTGTCTTAAGTTATTACGTAATTAGCTAACCTAACAACATCTTATAGTGACCATATCAATATCAATATTGAAAATCTTTTATGTTTTAAATAAATAAATTGACTTGGCAATCGCACTAAACAATCTAATTTAATATAAAATGTATTTACTTGTGAGATACATTGTGTTTTTAATTTTAAAATAAAGATACATTGTGTTTTCATGTTTCACCTTTTTGAGCGTTTTCAACAAATCTCCACCTTAAGTCCCATGAAATAGGGGGCGAGTCTATGGCCATCATCGGGCTGAGAAATTAAAAATGGAAAAGCTCTATAACAGTTTGCTCGAACTGGGAATCGAAATCAAGACCTCGTGCTCAGCAGTAGCACTTGTGAATCAGTACCACTAAATGAATAGATAAACAAACAAAAAAACTTTTTATCCACAACTTGTAAATGGGTAGCAGAATTCATTCATTCATTCATTCGCAGAATAATAATAAACTCATTCTAAGCTTGCAACTATTGCAATCTGTTCATCTCAATACAGAAATTCAATGAAACGCTTACCAAGAAAAGTAAATTAATTAATTTCAACCAAGGATAAGACAGCAGGAAAGCTGTTGAAACAACAACTCGAAACTCGAACTGAGATGAAACTCAACTCGAAGCATTTATTTCTAATGTAACATTTAAAAGCACTTTTAACTTGTCAAGGAGTCGGGGAGAAATATGAAGCTGGTTGCCCAGGGTACACTCTAGGGTAGGGCACACAAGACTGCGTGAAGTCGGTTTTGGAGCGATTCGTTTCTGTCACTAAATTTTGTAGCACAACATGTTGACTTTTAGTTTAATCGAAGTATTGAAAATCGGATTGACGTTTTTCGGACCGAGAACCCTTCGAGTATTTGATTCTTTCGTACGTAACGTAAGAAAATCGGGAAACTAACAAATCGCATTTGCGACTTTCTGTAAAACTAAATTAAGTGATTTTTAATAATAGACATTACAATTCTTAGGTATTATGAAATTCGGACTTTTGAAAATCAGAACATCGAAATTCGGAATAAAATATTTCTGAGTATTTGTGTTCCCAGTTGCCCATTCCAAAGCGTTGTAGGTAGTCCTATGGAGAAGAATCTCCTTAAAATTATATGGTTACAATTACAATCATATTAGTTTGAATTTAAACGTCAGAACAATGTAAAATGGACGTGCACGTTAATAGATAGTGTCCAGAGAATATAAACAAAAAAAGAATAATTAAAAGTAAAATAATTAAAATAAAGAGTGGAAGCTAAGAGATGATCAAGTCCCATTTGACGGCACCCGTTCCCAAACATGACACATGCATGGATCAGCACTATTCACCTCAATCATTTTAAAGGCAAATTTCTTCTTGTATCACAGCCATCTACCATTAAGTCGGCCAACAGAATTCTGTTTATTTCCGTATTTTTGTATATTTCCCAAAACACGATGTATAATTCAACACGGGACGTAGGAAGTAGGCCGCAAAACTGACGAAGGTTCGTTCCCTTTTCCGACATGTTTCAAAATACGGCAACTGACATTTCGGTCGTTTTTTTTCTGGATATGTAAAGTTGAATTCTGTGGTTGGACCGATATTGAAATGTTTTTGTATTGATGGATTTGTAGCTGTATAGTTTGAAATAAAGGGGCTCGTGGGTAAACGATAACAACAGCATGGGTCGATCGAAGGGTAAGTTCTAAGTTACGCTTGCGGAGGCCGTTCCGTGGTAACAATCTTTTCAACACACTTGCTCATAAAATGGCTCTAATTTCACTGCAATTAGGCACATAATGACACCTATTATCAAACTGTGACTTTTTCATTTATTCACTAGTGAGTTATAGAATTGGTTGAGATGCTTTGTTCTTAAAAACAACGATGATGATGATGATGATGATGATGATGATGACGATGACATGACGATGACGACGATGACGATGACATGACGATGACGATGACGATGACGACGATGACGATGATGACGACGACGATGACGATGACGATGACGACGATGATGATGACGATGACTTTGACGATGACGATGACGATGACGATGACGACGATGATGATGACGATGACGACGATGATGATGACGATGACGATGACATAACGATGACGACGATGACGATGACGATGACGACGATGACGATGACGATTACGATGACATGACGATGACGACGATGACGATGACGCTGACGTTAACGATGACGATGACGATTACGATTACGATGACGATGACGATGACGATGATGATGATGATTTTGTAGTATTATTTTCTTCGCAAGTGTGTTGAAAAACGTCGTATGATACACGTGTGTATTGATGATTATCGTCCTCGGCTCTCTTAAGACCCTCGTTACACACTTGTACCATAATGTACTATTACATACCGAGATACTCTTATTATCAGAGTATTTCGGTAACAGTTACGGGTAGTGTGACAACCAGTCTTTCAAGGGGATATCGTGTTACACATTTACTGGGTTGTGAAGGTCCGATAGGTACTCGCGCCATGTAAAATACTGGCATTCAGCTGGAACCGGTCAGACTGGAAGCCGACCCCAACATAGTCGGGAAAAGGCTAGCCTGATTGAAGCACGTGTTTCTTTTAGGAGTTATGTATGTTGTTATCTCCTGTAAGCTCTTGATTAGCTTTATGTACTGAGTGAATTACCGTACTGTGTGGTGCCGGACGTAACAGAATAGCACCATCCCAATTCTTCCCGTGGGTGTCGTAGAAGGCGACTAAGGGACTTACTAGAGAATGGGCAGCAGCGTTTTCACATCTCTCAGCATTTTACCACCATAATGCGATCGCCAACCCGCCTGCCAAGCGTGGCGATTATGGCAATTCCCTCCCCGTTTGGAGGAGGCTTATGTCCAACAGTGGACGTCTTTCGGCTGAAATGATGATGATGATGATGACTGAGTGAATTCTTTTTTATAAGCACATCTTGTCAGACTCTTGACACTTGTATCTCATGCGTCTTGTAGTTCTGTATAAATGTTGCACATACATAAATGTCATAACTTCGTATCTATTTTATGTATATGTATATATCTATTAATCTGAAACATTGATTGGTAAGCTGTCTTTCTTTTCTAAGAGCATTGTGGAATTAGCCAATAAATGTTGCACATACATATAAATGTCATAACTTCGGATCTGTTTCGCTCTCAGGGCAAATTCATGAAAGTTTTGTGTATAAAACTTTTTAACCAACTGAAAAATTCAAAAGTAGTACCTGTAACTACCTGTAAATGGCCTCATTCAAATGCTTTAACTTTGGTTTATAGCACGTTGTGTGTGGTTGACTAACATATCCAAAGGGGCCATTGGCCCACGAGTTTGGCTCTCACAATGGCAGGATCTGTTAAGCCGATGTTTAAAGCCTGTGTACCTGTAGCATACGTCATACAGTCACGAGCAATAACATGTATACACTTACCAACTTTTAAAAGTAATTTTCTCCACTTTTACTAATTGTAATCTTATTTTATTATGAAAATAATATTTTGGAACCCACACTGTAACGAAATATCTAAGTTATCTCAAGGCTGCAATCGCTATTTAAAAGAAAATCGCTTTTGAATTTGGCGATGTGTTTACATGTTATTGCTCGTGACTGTACATATATCTTGGATCCTGTATTACATTGCATTCGTACATGCGATTTTAATTTTGTTCTTTTGCTTGTATTTTAACTGCATTTCTATATTCAATTTGATGTTTTCTTGTGTTTTTGATAATTGTGTTGTTGGTGAGTAGTCGTTGTGAACGAAACACGTACCTACTTAAGTTTTATTCATCTGAAACATTGATTGGTAAGCTGTCTTTCTGTTCTTATTTTACGTTTGCTATCGTTGTGAAGGGATTAGCCAATCGACAGAAGTCGATTGCCCAGGGTGCGCTGGACTTAACAGAACATCATCAAACGTCGGTGGGCTCCATTTGTGAACCCTATGCGGAGTTCGCGCAGCTGTTTTCCGGGCCAAAGATATTTGAACTTTACGCTAAGAAGAACAATTATTTTTTCCATTAACCGATTAATTCCTATGCAATAATGTCACACCTACTCATATTATAAGTTTCCCCAGAAGGCCATTTGCACTCGGCTTAATTAATTTCCCTTTATAGTTTATTTTAATAAAACCACCATAGTTTATCAGGTGCCCTTCCACGTAAACTGATAGGATCAATTAAAAGGCTTACCATTTGACATTTATGCAACATGCAACCTTTTGATAGATAACGCACAACAAGCAAGCTTTGTTATTAACCAATCCGCAAGCGCACCGATCTGTTTTAAGCCAATTAGAGGACCGCAGACGACCAGCGCTAGCCAATCAGGGAACGGGATGTTAGTTAGGCTGCCTCGTGTCATCTGGCTTACATTGTGTTGTTTGGTATTAGTGCTTATAATAGCGGCGTTTCTGGACTTTAAGAGTGAGCTATTTCAGGAAATTGATGCGGTCGTAATACAAGGTCAAACTAAATAGCTGGCGACACTTCGCAGGAGCGTCAGGTAGCGACATAAAAAGAGAAGTAACAAAAAAAAATGATGACCTTTTGTGAGGTCATCGACCCCAGTTAGTGCAAGTCACTTGAAACGTCAGTTTAAAAATCAGTTTTTTGTAGTTTTCATAGAAATTGTTCTACGAGTGTCGCGACGCCTTCGACGCGTCGTGCACGACCCTTGGACATGATGAACCCTTTAACCGCCACGGACGTCTATGGACTTCAAATTAAAATGTGCTCACGACGCTAGGAAGTGGTGAAAGGCGGACGTTTTTGGGGGACAGTCTTATGTAATTTTGACGTTCAAAAAGTGCTGAATCTCAGCCTAGTTTGAATAAATGCCTTTTGATTTTGATTATCCTTCAAAATGATCCAGATTCTGGTTGATAGTGTGCTGCGCAATTTAGGGTGCTGCTCACAGAACAAAGAACTTTTACGATCTGTGGTGCTGCTTCTACGGTTTTTAGCGTATCTAGGTCCACACATGGCTACACATCAAGCTATACGTTTCCAGTTTAAGCTGATCTCGCATTGATTCTTCAAAGGATTTCCGTACAGTGCGAGATCAGCGTAAACTGGAAATGTATAGCTTGATGTGTAGCCGTGTGTACTATTAAATGTATCTAATCCGAATTTATGTACCTATTGAATGCGTTCGTCATCAACAGGGATAGAGCCCTACCGCTTACCCAGCAGAGAATATTACAAAAGTAACAAGCCGTGGAACAGTTTTATCTATGCAGTATGCACCATCGTATTTTAGTGCACTGTCTAGACTAGTTCCCTTCGACTCTATTTACACTATGATTAGTTTAAATGATAAGGAGTTAAAATTAGAAGTGTGTTTACAAAGATTGTTACAACTGTTAACCACACATGGCACTTGATTTGTATGAAGTACGCATTGTACCTTTATTTATTTAGGGCGCTACTGTAAACGGTCGCTCTACGTTGAATCTAATGATTATTTTAATTTTTTTTCGAGTTTAGACACAGATATAGACTGTGACCACACAAATTATTAAAAAAAAAATTGGTAAGAATCTTTCGCAAAAGGGAACAAACGTAAAGCTGACTAGGTCTTTTCAAGACTAACTAAAATGTTAATTCGTATTTCATCTTTATTTGACCGTCGAAGGTTAATATTGAAGGTAGCGCAATGATAGAACAAAAGTTTGAGTGAGTTTAATTTTGAATGCACTGTATTTTTTCGTTATACCTTGTACGTTCTGTACCTATTGCGCAATATTTCGATAGCGTCCCCGAAAACATGGGACTTAACATATCTGCGAAAGTGTGTAAGGTACATCTCTGGTGGGGTCCGCAAGGGCCGATGCCTGCCAGGCGTGCGGGTTGTTCGAAAGAGATACCGTGGCACACAGGCAACTGAAGGAATACGGGTGGGTTTTAGTCGGTAAAAGTTTGATACGCCCTCCTGCTCCACCCAGAGCGGGGGAAGTAATTTGATGATTTCCCACCCACAAAAAAAAAGTACATCTCTGCCTACCTTTCGGGGATTACAGGCGTGATTATGTGGTTGTCAAAAGTAGTAATTACGACATCGGCTGTACAGTTACAATTTATCTATAGCGGCATAAATCCCACACTCTGCTAAGGCACACCGAAGCACTTTATGTAAGATTACCTCCAACACATGTATTTAACATGTACCTCACAAGTACCACTTAATGTTTCACAGACGTACCTACGTAGGTATGTATTTGACGAGCTTTATCTAAAGGTTAGGTCTGTTCATGAATAGTTGAACACTCTTGAACTTTATCGTCTTAGCCTTTGATTTTCAGCGATAAAGCTCAGTTATTGCGCTATAAGTATCAGGTAAGCTAGTCAGTGTTACGTCTTACCCTTTGATTTTTCAACTGTAAAGTGCAGTTATTACGCTATAAGTAACAGGTAAGCAGTGGTTCTAGGAATAGTTTAGTGATGGCCCAGCGTCTAGGAAATATTCACTTGATGGGCAGTACAGTCTCAAATGTCGTTACACTGTTTGAATAATTGTTGGATTTTGTAATGCCCCGCGTGGCGGATTACGACCCACTCCCTCTCGCCAAGCCTGCGTCCTATACGGGGGAACATATTAAGCTGATTATTTGTGATTATGCAATGCAAAAAAAAATAGAAGTTGCACTAAATTAATAAAAAAAGATGCATTCATCAGAACTCATTACAATATCCAGGATCCTACTATACCTGTACCTTACAGTTCATATATCTTCAAGGAAAAGGAGCATTTTCGCCATATTTCCACACTAATTGGAAACCTAACTCACTCCTTGAATCCAAGAGCTAGGTGGTCGTTCATAAGTCCTAATCAGCTTGGTTCTCAAAGCCATTCTTTGCAAACTGCTTCATAAGCGTTCCTTTTCCTCCTCGTATTACTTAGCTCTGTAGAGGCTAGTACCTACTTATCGCTCGAAACTAGTGTGGGAGGACTAATGAATTATATGGTCGTACTTCAGCTTATTGTGAAGCTGTGCTGGTAGATGTTCATCTGTTTTTATTTGGATAACTTAACGCTTGTGATTGTATCTCTCTCTTCAAACCAGAAGTCATTTATCCAAATTAGGCTGATTATTTATCGGCACTTTTCGAACTTCAAAATTACATAAGATAGTCCCCCAAATAGCGCCGCCCTTCACCAGTTCCTAGTGCTTTTGCTAGGGATAAGAATAGGCGCAACAAACTCCCCAGCAACACACCTGTCTGTTAAGTTAGATAAACTTGATATACAATAGTAGTTATGCAATGTAATTAACATTACGAGGCAAAAGAACATTAAATTAAATAATTTGCCATGTGGCAGCTAGCCATGCCAATATAACGACAAATAAAAGGAAAACGAAATTCAAGCAATTATTTTTATATTTTAAATCTTTCATCAAATCAAATCATTTTATTTGTCACAATGCAGGTACATAGTTTATATTAGGTCTTATAGTGATAATGTTAGTGCGCTGCATTCTACTCGCAAGCATACAAATATTACACACAAGAATGAAATATAATATTACAAAAAACATAAATTAAATGTCTGTAGGTATAATTAAAATGTCAAACCATAAAATAGAAATAAAATTATGTCAAAATTTAAAATATCATTGTCAACAGTTATCCTCCATAAATTCAGTGATTGAGTAATAACATTTATTGATTAAAAATTGTTTCAATCGTTTTTTAAAAATAACTAAATTAAGATATTTTATCTGGATATGGATCGACCGCCTGTCGTTCCATATAAAATACTAGTATTCAGCTGCATCCGGTTAGACTGGACACCGACCCCAACATAGTCGGGAAAAGGCTAGGCACATAATGATGATGATCTGAGGTCTACTTGGTTTTGGTTTTAGCCTGAGAGATTCTTCAATACTTCTATAGTAACCAATTCAGATTTTGATGACATGACTTCCTAATTAATTTGTTTAATAAGTTTGGCCCTGGGAATTAGGTTATTTGGACCCTCAGGGCCAAACTGCCCAAAGACTTATGGTCCTCAGACCACGTTTTTTTGCCCTTAAGCCTCTAAACAAGGTGCAAATAAACATCTGTGCCTGACAGTCCAGCTGTATATACGTAGGTACACTTGTAGACAGAGTTGGTTCAACGTCTGTAACAAAAACATCGCAGTACAGTCGCGTGCTACATAAAAATTAAAACTTCAGTTTGACATATCACGCGATTTGTTTACAAACACAGGTTTAAACGATAAACAGAAAACGGCGTATAATAATCAGAGACCGGCCGGATACTCGTTGAAAGGGTTTTTGAAGGGGTTTTTTTAAGCGCTTAAAAAATAAACCCTTTGATACATGTTACACCGTCGAATGGGTGCAATGTAACCCCTTCCGAACAAGTTAACCTTTCAATACCCTGTAACACTGTAACAGGGTAACCCATTCCATTCCAACACATTGTAATATCCACTCTTTGTAATCGACATAAGTTTGAAAATTTTATAACCACGACCGCACGTGACATCTTTCTGCCCGGCGGCGGCGGCGCCATGGTTGCATGTACCGAGCGACTTGTAAACATGGAATACTAATTATTGCCAATATGACTTTACAGTTCAATTTTGTTTGTCGCACATGCTAAACATTGTAATATTTCTTTTTCGTGTCTATACTTGTTTACATTCTCATCATTCGTCATTTAATTCGAAACTCGGACGGAACTACTGAAGATATTAAAAGCAATTTAGCTATGTTTTTGTTTAAGTGTGTGTGGTATTACTGCCTATTATATTTCTTATTACATATAAATGTATATTTAGTTACTGTTTCTGTGAAAATGCACAGCCGAGGCAAGATGCTGGACACCGTTATTATAGCCCGGTCAAATTAGCCCGAAAAATAGGCGTACCTACTCTTGCGTAAATTCCCAAGAAGCATAAAACTGTTGCATATACTATTATAATGAAATTGTGAAAAGTCGTCCCCATCGTTCCCCTGTGTGCAATGTTTTTTTTATACAAGGTCATAGTTCGCAAAGATGTTTTTTTTTTTTGCGAAACTGTTAGTTTTATGATAAAATTAGCTCACTCACAAAAAATGTAGATCATGCAATTATCACATAAATAAACAAGTACATACATAAATTGTCCTTACACTTTATACCCTAAGATTCAACATTTCTGAGAAAAAGCGATTCTAAAATATACTCTCTGTCCGTCAGAGCACCCCCTACAGAAACCAAACCGGTTCCGATCAGATCAGATCCGGCCCCTCTCTTGCCATGTTCTGAATGAGAAGGCTTGCAATAATTCTCTCGAAGAGTTTTTCCACCTCATCCAGCAACACAATGGGTCGGTAAGCGGATGGAGAGCCCGCAGGATGCCCTTCTTTTTTTTAGCAGGACCAGCGTTCCAGTCTTTCACTAGCGTGGAAACTGGCCCCTCTCCAAACATGCACTCAAGAGTCTAAGCGGGGCCAGAGAGCCCTCATGGCCAGAACCCATGCACGGCCATGAATGCTGTCTGGTCCTGGAGTGTTTTTGGCCTTAAGCCTTTGTACTGCTGCTCTCAGTTCTACCTGGGTCACTTCAGGCGCGTCGTCATCCTCGTTTTCCGCGTTGGGCACTATAGTAGGCGGAACCATATCAGGTGGTGTGTGCTCCCCTTGAGAGGGGAATAAAGCGCTCACCACTCTCTCTAGCAGCGTTGGAGGCTATGGGACAATGCTATGGGGAGCCCACGAGCGAAGTTTGCCCCTAACCAAACGGTAAGGTCGCCCCCACGTATCCCGTCCTAGAATTGCCAGCAATTTATCATGAGCTTCGATCCTTGCCCGCTTAATTTCCAGGTGAAGAGCCTTCTTAAGATAAAATATTTTTTTATTTGTCCAAAACATGAGTATAGCACACACACAGCATGCAAGATGTTACGGCAAATTATGATTAAGACAGTCATATTTTGCCTGAACGGCGTACAAATATAAGATGTCAGACGCTACACAGCATCAATTGATTCTAAATTCGTCCATTAGACACAGCAAATAATATATCAATTAACAATCCAATTTACCACCACTCTGCCACCGCCACTTTGTACACCTCACACCGTTCCGTCTCTCTTACTAGCGCTTCTGGTGTTCGTCGCCGGATTCGTCGGTGCCTAGTGTACGGACGCCACGCCGCTACGCATGCGATGTGCAACTGCGCAATATCTTGTGACGTCCAACACACCTGGTGCCTGGCAGATGGAGACTGAACGCGGAGCAACACAGCATCACAAATTTGGGTTATGGCCTCCCGGAACCATTCTGCTTCGTCCTTAATATCGATAGACCTGACTGGTGAGTCTAACCAGGCATGCACCATTGAGGCCACCAGATGAGCTTCCTGGTTCAGTCACTTGACCACCCATCGCCAGTCATCCTCAACCCGGGCCGGGGCCGCTTGGACCGGGCCACTCGAAGTCTGGGCGGAAACGTCAAACTGGATGTATCTGTAGTCCGACAACGTCTCCACCTCCTATAATACACGCCAGTCCTGAACAGAGCGTGCCACAGCAGGACTAGCAAACGATAAGTCCACTATAGACCCACCCCACTGCCGCACACATGTCTGAACAGATCCCCGGTTTAGGAGCAGTAGGCCTGACTCCATCGCCCACTCTTGTAATAACACACCCCGTGCATCCGTTGCTGGGGAACCCCAAGTTGTGAACTCGGCGTTGAAGTACCCCATGAAAAGGACGGGGTGGGGACGGCTTCGACTGACGACTGGGTTCAATTCCGAAATAAAGTCTCAAAATCAGCGAGAGGTCGGTTGGGTGAGAAATAAATATCCACGTCAATAATATTTTCGACTAAGGCCGCTACAATAGCCCCGTCCCGATTGAAGGTCTCCAGGGACAGAGTGCCAGCGGCCAGCCTCAAGATAAGTGTCGCCAAGCCATCAATGTCACCCATCCTGTCATCCTTGGGAGGACCAAAGTATGTTTCGGCGGCGATGGCAACGTTGATCAACCACTTGGCCGTGCCTGGAGCAAAAGTTCCTGAGCCCTGGCGCAACGATTGATATTGGCTTGGAGAAGACGAAGGTCTGGGGCCGGGTCTTTCTTTCTATTACTGGGTAACTATCACCTCCCCGTTAGCCCTTTCCTGGGCGTTATTGTCGGCGGGCGGTGAGCGAGCTGACTTCGAGGGCCCAATGTTACAATTTGAGTCAGCTTTTTTATCTCTCGTGCATGCCTTGCTGCTCGTCTGGTGGTCAGCCGGCCTGATCAATGGCGCTTAAAAAAAACGCGTCAAGTAACACTACCTCGTAGGTGGCATGGAAATGTGTGCACATTATGGCGAATACCTACAACTTAAGTAAATTTTAGAATCGCTTTTTCTCAGAAATGGTGAATCTTAGGAGATAATGAGGCAGCGAGCCTCTTCGCCAGATTGCCACCATGAGATCTGGAGACAAAAAGTCCTCGCGCATGTGTGGGAGCGGCGCGAGGAGGCAAAACGTCGGGGCGTAACTCCGCCGCCGCAAGAAATTACGGCACAACGGACAGCTCCGGTGGGATCTCATGACGTCATGGAAAGTGCGATTGTCGCAACCCAGTGCTGGGCACGGAGGGAAAGAGGGGTCTCGACGTCCTCACCTTCCGCCTTACGCAGGTTCTCACCGGACACGGCTGCTTCGGGAGGTTTTTATTCTGGATAAGGCCAAAGGAAACACCCGGGTGTCACCATTGTGTGGATCGCCAGCTTGGGCGGAGCACCGCCGTGTCCTCGTGGAGGCGATCGGCGGCGGCGATCTCTCGCGTCCGGCTCTGGTCCAGGTCATGGTGCGGAGGAAAGTGCATGGGATGCCGTCACCTCCTTTAGCGAAGCAGTAATGCTCGGGAAGAAGGAGGCGGAGAGCGTGAGGGAGAGGCAATCCGTGTGCTCTCGCGCCCTTAGCCGCCACAGGAGACGGATTGGGCATCGGGACTCCGTAGCGGACTCCCAGCCACCGTAGATGCGGGCTTGCGCAGTGCGAGCAATGGATCGTTCACCGTCTGGTAAGGACCAGGCCCGGGTCGATGGCGTGTTGTGTTCCACGCGCACGTCAAAGAGATGTCAGCAATAATGAAAGGGGTCCGCTAGGGCCAATGCCTGCCAGGGTCGCGGATTTGATCGAAAGAGTTACCGTGGCCCTGGCACAGGCAACTGAAGGAACACGGGTGGATTTTAGTCAGTAAAACTCTGACACGCCTTCTCACTCCGTCAAGAGTGGGAGAAGTCATTGATGATTTTCCATCCCAAAAAAAGGGGAATAAACTGTAAGGTAAATTTTTGTAGAGACATAATTGCATGACCTACAATTTTTATCTGACCTATTTTTATCATAAAACTAACCGTTTCGCAAAAAAATCCAAAAAACTCATTTTAGCAAACTGACCTTGAATGAAAACAAATTGCACACATGGGATCGATGGAGACTTTTCATTATAATGGTATCCCTAACGTTTATGTAAAAATTCAGCTTCTTAGGAATTTATGCAAGGGTGTCTATTTTGACCGGACTATCGCATATCTATCGTCACTTTCTTGTCAAATTCGCAATAACTAAATAAAAATAGTAAGACGAAGAGGCGCCACACCGCCGCGCCGCGTCGCCGCTAGTGTACAAGTATAAACATGCAGCTCAAGTTGATTAGGTAATTCAGGGTAACACGAATAAAAGCTTTTCGTGAAGGTAACCCCTTCAAAGGCTTAAGACATTGAAGGGGTTAACCCCTTCACGTGGTTACCATAATAAAGGTGTTAACCATTTCGCTGGGTTTCGCGCATGAAACTCGAACAAAAGGTAACACTGCGATATGAATTACCCCATGTACGGGTTACCCTGTCAAAAGGCTTAACTCTTAAGCGGGGTTGTCCGGTCCCTGATAATAATAATGGTAGCACGTGTCAATGTTTGCACCAAGCGCCTAATGTAACTTGAGCTGCAGTGAAAATGAGATTTTGATTTTCATAACGACCTTTGTTTTTTTTTTTATCTCATTGGCTCAGTAGTCACAAGCGCTATTGCCGAGCATGAGGTCCTAGGTTCGATTCCCAGGTCGGTTAAAAAGTTGTTGGATTTTTCTATCTAGAATTTCTTAATGGTAGCCAAAAGTCTGGATTTGTACCGGGTTTATGGCAATAGTTGCGCGAGATAACGCTTAAATATAACTAGCGAAGTGTGTGCTTAGTATGGGTACACGTCGTTCTAACCCTTTATAATATATAGGCGTATATGTGGAATATATAGGCGTTATGTTATCTATGTATGTTTGTTGGTTGAATTTCTGCAAGCTTGTTGTCAGACTTTTGGACCTCTGGCTTCTTCTCCAATTCGTTAGGTGAATACAGGATTAATAAAATACTGCTGAATTAGATAGTTACATACAAGTAACAAGCTCCATTGATCAATTTTTATTTGAAATGTATTTCATCATCTGCCATCATCTGCCTAGTCTTTTCCCAACTATGTTGGGGTCGGCTTCCAGTCTAACCGGATGCAGCTGAATACCAGTATTTTACATGGAGCGACTGCCTATCTGACCTCCACAACCCAGTTACTGGGTAATACGATACCCCTTGGTAAGACTGGTTGTCAGATTTTCGGGCTTCTGACGACCCGTAACGACTGTCAAAGATCCACAAATGACAGCCGGGACCAACGGCTTAACGTGCTTTGCGAGGCACGGACGGGTCTTGGTATGTAAAGATGGTCACCCATCCACGGACCAACCGCGGCAAGCGTAGCTTAACCTGGCCGATCGACCCGTGCAGCTATAGTTATTTAGCCACAAGCCCCCTTTTTATTTGAAATGTATTTATCAAACATAAATAAAACTGATAAATTACATTCAGATCTTATTCTAAAAGCATTAAACATTGTTGTTTTGTGCAGACTATGGCGCATAGACAAAACACTGGCTTTTGCCAGCGTCTACGCCCGCGTCGAGGTCTCAAATTATCCCGCGGGTACGTACTTCCGGGATAAAAGGTACCCTTTGTGTTAATCCAGGTTATAGACTATCTGTGTGCCACATTTCATCGAAATACGTTCAGTAGTTTTTGTGTGAAAGAGTAACAAACATCCATCCATCCTCACAAACTTTCACAGGCAGTATTGTGAAGTGTCAAGATAAACTGGATGACTAAACAGAGGTTTAAACTGTTCTATTGATGTAAGGAAAGTTAAATAAACGGCGGTACTGCGCTGGACATATACCCCCTTATTCATAAACGCTGGTTAAAGTAAAGTAATGAGTAGCGTCTGTTTAACCATACATTTTTGACGTTTAAACATCATTTAACTTTAATCATCGTTTATGAATATGGCCATAATACTTAAGGCGCAATTAGGGCCTGCACGAAGTGTGCTAGTGAACTTATTGTTCTATACAGACACGTGTCGAGACTGAAATCACTTTATTTAGCCGTGTAAAATATGCGCAGTTGTGTGCAATCTGAACCATACAATGTAATGACAGACAAACATGCTGACTCCCAATTCAGGAACCATAACTTGATGAGTTGAGCAGGCAGTCAAAAAAATCTGCAAGGCACTTTACAAATCCCTACAAGATGTAGGTAGGCTGTGTCTACCTGTCTTTCTTTGTCCGTTTCTTAGATAACACTGGGTAACTGTTTTGCTCCATAAGTAAGCATGCCATTTCTACATTCGCGACCATTTCTATTTAGCTAATTTACTGAATATCGCGATTTAAACTGAGCCAATTTTATAAAATCCCCTTACAGAGAGTTCGCAATAATTCTAACTACGACATAATAAAAGAAACACGATTTTCCCTGTTCCAATCAGCAACCAATGACAAAGGAAAAGAAGGGCAATTTTCTTCGGCTAATAAGCCTTCGTTAGCAGGAAATAAATTACCGTGCTATCGATAAAAGTATATCCTGTAACCTCTGTAGATAACTACTTCAATACAGTTCTGCACGAGTGAACGCTATGGGCGTTAGAAAGCCAATTTTATTTACTAGATTTTGCCCAAGCCTTGGCCCACGTGGATTCACGAATAAAATATCCTTTGTGTGTGTTAATCCAGGTGTTAAATTATCTGTGTGCCAATTACATCCAAATCCGTGCATTTTAACGTTATTTTATTCGTTCTAGACTAGTGGGATTGTCTAAATTTTCACACATGTTATGCCTATAGCATTGAACTCCAACGAATGAATTCAACGCCACTAGAATCGTGTGAACCAACCCGCACTGCCTGGACCCGCGTAGTAGACTGTAGAAGACATGCTCTCACAGAGACGAAGCCTGTGCCCAGCAGTGGGAACATTATAGGCTGATTATGTTTATTATAAGTTAGAATCGTGGAAACGACCAGTCTATCGCCACGTATATTTGTTGTTTCTTGTAAAGATTTAACTGTTAACTGACCTAAACCACGAACCCTGCCAGGGGTGCGGGTTTGTTCGAAAGAGACACCACAGCCCCTGGCATACGGGCTACTGAAGGAACACGGGTGGGTTTTAGTCAGTAAAAGTCTGACACGCCCTCCTGCTCCACCCAGAGCGGGAGAAGTTATTTGATGATTTCCCACCCAAAAAAAAATATATAAATAT
The DNA here is from genome assembly GCA_949987655.1 of Polymixis flavicincta. Taxonomy (NCBI): domain Eukaryota; kingdom Metazoa; phylum Arthropoda; class Insecta; order Lepidoptera; family Noctuidae; genus Polymixis; species Polymixis flavicincta. The sequence goes on along the minus strand of OX465183.1, from coordinate 5,096,180 downwards.
ATATTTCTCAGTATATGGTACATTATGATCTTAATATTATAAAAAGCTTCACATTTACTACCGTTGCCGGTGTAGCAATGTTTAAATTAAACTACAATTCTCATTAAAAAAGCTTTAAGTAAATTATTTTGAAATGACAATGGGTAAGAATTTTTTTTTAAACAATTTCAAATTTTATTAATTAGGAAAAAATTGCAAAATATTTATGAATGTGTCAAATGCCTTAAAATTAAAAAGTCAATTCACACGCACTAAGTACCTACTGATAACATGTGTTGTCAAAATTTATAATAAAAAAAAAGAACTGAATAAAAACAGTTGTCTAAAAGCCAAGCAAATATTGTTTTCTTGAATTTACTAGTAGGCAGCACTCTAATGCGTGTAGGTAAATTGTTGAAAATTTTGATTGTCATGCAATTGGAATTCCTGCTATACAAATACAGTCTGGCTAGGTACAAGTAATTTATTCGGGCTACAATATCTTTTAAATGACTGGATCAGTGCATAATATGCCCAGTCCAGACCTAGAGTGATTCATTGGACTAGAATAATGTAAATCGGGCATAACCTGCGCAGGTTCAACGCACATTTACAACATTATGTTTCCATTAGTCAGCGTCATCTGTAATTATCTCTTAAATTGTGGTAATCACTGTGATCAACATCTGAGCTAAAATCGATTATTAAGATTACATTGTTCACTTGTATATTTTTAATTTCAAAGTTGAATGAACTGCCATTGTTTCATTGCTAATAATGGGAATAGACTATAGAGTAATTGGGATAGAAAAACGCGCTACATTTGATGTGTAAATTGTTAATTACTTAATTGGTATGATTAATTAAGAATGTTAGCTTGGAAACCACACACCCACAAAAAGTATTTGAACATCGTGACATGTTGAGTCAATAAAGTGCTTTGAATAATTTAAGAGTATATTTTATGAATGTATGAGGGGTTTACCGTGTAGGTAACGACAGAATAAGAAATGATTGGGTACATAAGAGGAAGCCTTAAAGCGATACTGGTAATTGAAAAGTTATGTGGAAATTGGTTTTCATGCCATGTGGTGCGGAGGAATCAGGAAAATTCGTGAGGAAAGTTTCGAATGTAGTGGATAGAAGAGTAGAAGAAAACGAAAGATTTATGGATGGACTATGTGAAAGATGAAATGGCTGGAAACTACAGAGATGCCGGCTCATAGAGAGAGAAGTATTGAAGAAAAAGACATGTTACGCAGATCCCAGACAAATTGGGATAAAAGCGCCTGGGGAATGATGATTGTATGAATGTAGTTATTTCGATTGAATGATTTTATAATTTCAAACGATATCAGTGTAGGTAAATAATCATAATTGGTACCAATTAAGACACGGGCTTGATTCTGATTTTAACATTTCTAACAATATTTTTGTTGTCTTTTTCCTTATTCATTTTCCTTTTACAAAAAACAAGCTTTAGAATTAGGTATAACATAGGTAGTAGATATCGATTCTATCAAATTCATTATATTTAAAAAATCAGTATAATATTGTTTGTTTTGACACCGGATTGCCGGTAAATTCAAACAGTCCTTTCGAAAAAAGTAAGTAAAACATTTTCTTTTTTCACTGACCACGTTATCTCCCGCCGTCTATGAAATTCTTGCTTTTTTTCTGAGGATTTTGAATAAAGAATCAGACAATTAAGGTTTTATTACGTAGATATATTTATAGCCGCCGTATAGTCTCGTTTGTACATGAAGTGGATTTTCTGACAAACGTCAACAGACTTATCTAATCATTGAATACGTTGCGAATGTTGTTAATACAGATAAAAAGGAATACGTCTGTATCGGACATAAGATCCGTATTAACCTTTGTCCGGGCTTTCTTGTGTGTACAAAGATTTATTGCACTTGATTTAATATTACCCACGCAAAATATTTGTAATTCTGTGACATATTTCTTTTAGAGATCATTCAGCTTCACGGGTTACTAAGTTTGAAATTATTTTATGTCGATATTGTATCGGTACCAAATAATATTTTTAGTTTTGTTGAACCACAAATGAAAATATCGATAACCTCTTGCTCGAATCTCGATTAGTTTTTATAGCGATACTAAATTATTGAGTATAAGTCGACGTTCACAAGGATGTAAAAATATCGCGGTGGGATCGTATTGCGCCCTGGATTTTAACTCGCGGTGTTGAAGATGCACTCAATTACATCACAGAGCGTCAAAAAACACATTGGTTCGATTTTCCACTCTCGGCGCTAAGCATTGCATTCAAGATTTAAAAAAAACCCCGCCACGATATTATTACTTCCGTGTGAACGTCCGACTTCTCACCCACCCATGACTTCTCTGCCATCAGGGGTGCGGGTTGTTCGAAAGAGATACCGTGGCCCTTGGCACACAGGCAACTGAAGGAACACGCATGGGTTTTAGTCAGTAAAAGTCTGACACGCCCTCCTGCTCCACCCAGATCGGGAGAAATTATTTGATGAATTCTCTCTCTAGGCCCTGTGCGGATTCAAATTTATTACATAACATATTACAAACATTCAAATAATGTACAGATAGTGCACTAAATTCTATTAAGAAAAGGCCTTGATATTAATAATCCCAACTCAGATCTAAATGAATCCTCTAATTCTCATTTCAAATTACTTTTGCGAAACAGCGACAAATAAACTTTTATATCCTTCCGTAAGTCCCTCTAGAACAAGACAATAAATTCATTTAAACAGTAAAATGATTAAATGGGTCGGGTCCGATTATCCCAGATCTCTACACCCACCTGCACTATCAATCAACTAATTGATACGAGACGCTTAGCAATCAATTGATTGAGATGGAATCTATTTGCAGTCTGTTAGGAAATGTTGAAATAATTTTCAACTGTTACTATGCTAATATTGTTTATCTTGTCTTATAACTATTTCACTAAAAGACATAATATCACGCATTTAGATAGGCTCCTGAAGGGTTAGGCGAAGATGCACATATAATAAACCGACATTTCACAAGTTATGTTCTTCCAGTAGAAAAAAAAACCGGTCAAGTGCGAGTTGGACTCGCGCACCGAGGGTTCCGTACAAACCTGTGGGTATATAAGTAAAAGTTCAAAATTGTCAAAAATATTTTTTTTTATATGACGAAACTAAAAATTTTCGGTTTTCGTAATTTTTCCTATATCTGTACTATAAGACGTGACTTCGTACAAAATTTCAAGATTCTAAGTTCACGGGAAGTACCGTGTAGGTTTTGATTCCCGTGCGAGTTTCGAAAATTTGCGGAATTTTGCGGCCTAAATGGCTGTATCTTTTGATTGCGTTGACTTAGAAGGTTGATTTTTCTACAGCTTCCAGGGACAGTAGAACTAAGTATCATATAGAAATTTCAGTTTGATACCTCCACGCGTTCCTGAGAAAAACGGTCTTGACAGACGGACGGACGGACGGACGGACAACAAAGTGATCTTATAAGGGTTCCGTTTTTACCTTTAGAGGTACGGAACCCTAAAAAAACAACTTGCAAAGCACGCGGCGAAAAGGCCAAAGTCTGTGAGAGCACGGGGTGTGCATTTTTTTTTTAATGTTGTCATTTATAAATATTTCTTCAAATTTAGTCTTTGAAGCGTGTGCAGATCTGATGTAGTTGGTTGGCCATAGTTTAATAACTCAATTTTGTTCTTGATCGGTTTCAGCATCAGTTGTTTCCAGCCTGGACTGGAAAATGTTTATGCTGTACCTGTTGTCTTTTGTTTTCTGTGCTATCTTTAAACCTCTCCGTCTCATCTGGGTGCTTACTCTCGAATATAATTCTGATAGATCGACATTGGAATTGTCAGTCAAACGTCAGGGATTGGCTAGACTCGGAGTCCAGCCAATCCCTGACGTTTAACTCAACCAACTGACGTTTTACCAATGTCGATCTATCGGAATTATATTCCAGAGTAAGCACCCTGATGTCCCAGTACTCTCCATTTCACTTTCACCATGACTGTGTAACGTGAAATATCCTTCTAGTTCTGTTGTTCACTATAGCAATTGTGCCGATGACACAAGGAAATATCCTTCAAACCGACTATACACGTGTCACATGTCTAAATATCGTGTATAGACACAAAGTCTTTGTAAACAAACCACATTTCATCATACGACAAGCAAATAACGAGAGGTAATGTCCACTGGTAATGAACGTTACAGGATATTATGCACCGCCATTACGGACACGCATCCATTTTGTTGGCTGAGTATGTGTACCTTGTCCATCAATTATGATTGGCTTCCTTTTTATGCTATGGTTTTATGAGGCTTTTGGGATAATGGATGGATGGAGTGGAGTTTGTTAAACGTTGTTATGCTTTGCTAATGAGAACATTAAAATTCAACTTGGGTCTGGCTATCAACCTTATTTGCTGGCTGGTATATTCAGAAGTGTGGCATTGTAAGCAGTTATTGTATGACTTGTGCCGATAAGAGGGTATCCGCAAGATATTCTTTGGAACAATAACCAGCTTGCATTCAGCAACTTCTAACTATACATTTTTGAGCAAGGATTCATCTCCTCGGCTACGGCTGAACGTGCCTTACGAGCCACGGAGGTGTAAAAATTGTCACCCATCTACAAACCAATTGCGGCAAGCAAAGCTTAACCTGATCTCTCGATCAGGTGCGACTGTAATTAAGGACTTCGCCCCAAGGAAAGTTTCTTGAGAATTTGAATATAACTTGCACTTAGGTATAAGTGTTTTAATGACTGTCTCGTAGGTTTTTCCGCCAGTAATTTCTTAGCAGTAGGCCAGACTATGCGTATTTGTTTGATGACAATAGCAATAGGTTCACTCGTTAGTTCTTATTACTATATTAGTAGTAGTTAGTATTATTTCTAAACCCTTCGGAGAAACAAGGTGTGATGTTATGTTAAGATTCATTTAAAACAAATACATGAATTCACTTTTATGTTTACACGATGTGGCGTGTCGTATTTGCCAAAATCGAAAGGCAAAATTCCAGCGTAAACGGGTGAAATTCATACGAAGCGGTAGAAGATCTGTTTTTAATTGTGGATATGTAATATACGGCTGATATGGACAAATACCGAGCAACAAACATGAAGCTGTAATGAGTTCTTAACGGAAGTTCCCTCACTTTCAACGTTTTGAGAGCAGCGGTGATGATATAATTTTATTTACGCCTGCCTGGATTTGAACCTAAGATCTACAACTCGTAAGTCGTTGCCGTTATTACTGGGTCACCACTGTTCATAGTATTATTTATTAATTGTCTTAATAACCTTCATAAACGATACATCAATTTAACGCCACAAATACTACGAATGTGATGACAAGGCCATATCACTGACCATATAGCTACAATATTGTAGAATGTGTAACATGTATTTGATAGACAGGAGTGCGTCATAGACTTACTACGCTTTCATAGAAAAATGATAGTTTTCTATTTCGGTTATAATGAAAGGTTAGTTACAATGAATCGTACATATCATGTCACAATTTCTGTGGAACCTACAACGCCCACAGAGCCTAAATAAGTGTAGTACGTAGGTTTTGTGTGCTAACCTCCATTGTATTGTATTCTTGGAAACTTTATTGATTGAAGATTATTTAACGTTTTTCTTTATTTCTTTCACTCACTTCCTAAATAAGAACATATTTCAACCAAATCTTGAACTATCTCAACCAAAGCACTAAGAAAACAAGGTAGTACAGTAGGTATCAAAAATTATAATATTAAGTAATCAAATTAGGTTTAATTCCATATCTCTAACACCCAATGTGTCGATCACATACTAGCAAAACTTAACATAGAGAAAAAATATCCAAATGAATAGGGAAACCCCTATAAAAAAATCTGGATGAGCTCCTTGTACCAATCCAAGCAAAAAGAAAAACATAGCCAGTCTAGGAAACACGAGCACCGATTTGTCGACGGAAGAATAGACATCATGACTATTAACTAAATTATGTACAACTAGCTTTTGCCCGCGGCTCCGCCCGCGTGGATGTCGGTTATCGCGTAAAAAAGTAGCCTATGTCCTTACCCATATCCCAGGCTATATCTCGGCCAAATTTCATGACGATCGGTTCAGCGGTTAAGGCGTGAAAGCGTAACAGACAGACAGACAGACAGACAGAGTTACTTTCGCATTTATAATATTATATATATATAGTAGGGAAGTAGGGATAGGAGAAGATACCATTGTTTTTCCATTAACTATGACAGATATGCGTTCTAAACGAATCATGATTTTGTAGATGGTGGTATATACTTTGTGGCCGTCGAGTAGAAGTTTGTGGTCAGTGTGATTTTGACAGTTTGGGAAGAAATATTCTTCTCAAATAGTCTACATTTATAAGGACCTAGACAAAGATCGTAAGAAACGAAAGACTAAATGACAGATTGTAGAAGGCTATCTAGGGTGCCATGTCAAAAATGGAGAAACGAAATGTCACTTTGTATTGAAAAAGCACTGTCTATTCTTCGTGGAAAAAGAAAGCGTCATGCAGCTTGGAGATAGAACTGAAAACTTAACGGTGGTTGAAGTCGGTGACGCGAACCACAAGATTTTCCCGCACCATAAATCGCTCAAAGCTTCAAAAGTTTTCATTAAAACAAAATTGAATGTTGCAGCTTGGTTCTGAACTATTAGTAGAGCAGCGTCATAATTATCCTATAACGTTCCATTGCCACTGGCCTCCTCTCTCTGAGCGGGAGTGGCCCGTAATCCACCACGCGGGGCCAGTGTTGGTTGGAATATGTCACATAACTTCGGTTTTTTTGAATCAAACATATTCGAATTTTTGGTTCCAAGATAATCCGGTTTCCTCACGAAGTTTTCCATCACCGTTTTGAGAGCAGTGATGAATAATGATGTTGATTAATTTACACAAAGTAAACTACCTACCTGTGTGGGTTAAAAACTACGACCTACGATTCACAAGTCACAGCCGTTAGGCAACCACTGCTCCAGAAAGAGCATCTGTAAAGAAACGTCACCAATTAATATTCCGTATACATAAAAAATGTGAATCCGTATCTCTTGAAGCCATTCACTTGGCAACTAAATGCATAAATCAAATCCCTTTCCAATTACGTCCCTGTCACAGTACAGTGGAATTTGTATCATTGTTGTGTTCGCTGTTGTTGTCCACTTGAGCAGTATAGGGTTATTAATAGAATGTGTGACGTAGGAGTTAGGAAGATGCGCTTCGATGCAGGTGTGAAAGACAGGTGTGACAGTTACTATGCAGTTGTTACATACATAATTTGCTGGCGATTACATTCTTACGTGATCTGTGTGTTTTTCCTTTTTAACGCTTGTGATAAGTACTACACTATTGTTCAGATTATGATTGATCGTACGTTACGCAATTAGGGTGCTGAAATCCTTCTCCATATAAACTTCAACTGTGCCAAATTTCATACAACTCCGTCCGCGTCATTTTCGTAAAAAGAGGTACAAAGTTTAGATTCATGGATTGTTATCTTGCTATGATGATATTAGAGTATATACTGTGGCACATTAGGCAGTGACTATACCATCAGGTTTCTCCTTCCCTTATCTCAATTTCTTTGCTATAGCCGCAACATGTTTTTCTCGGTACTCACCCCGTTTCTACCCATATCATCTTTCCCTCTGTCCATCCATCGTTTCTTTGATCTTCCCATACTCTTAGCCATCGAGATTACTCAATACCAGTGGCGTAGCTACCACCGCATCAGCCGTATCAATGATACGGGGCCCCCAAACTACTGGGCCCCCTAGAGCCCCGACGTTATTATGCAGCATGTAAAAATTATTCAATACCTGTTGATGATGTCGCTCTTGATTTATCTCTCCTTCTGAGTCAGGACACTGTTTATTACTTTCTTTTTGAATAAAAATAATCAATATTGTCTTTTTAATACTGACCACAGAGGTGTAAAAAGGGGGGCTTCTAACAAATTATGATACAGGGTCCCTTTAAGACTAGATACGCCACTGCTCAATACTTTCCTCACGACATTCTCCTTATTCCTCTGCATCTTTTCAACAACTTTCGCAACTTTACTCACCGGTGCCTCTTTCAGACTTCCTCTGATGTACTCATTTCGTAATCTATCCATAGCATTCTCAGCCATTCTGTAGCCACACGCAATTGCCTTTCAGTCACTGTGTAAGGACGTGACGATAATACATAGATCAGGTATAGTTTATCAAGTCAGAGAAAACTTGACCACGACGATACTAGTAAATTCAGCATCATTCATCTGTCTAGCCATTTCCCAACTATGTTGGGGTCGGCTTCCAGTCTAACTGGATGCATCTGAACACCAGTATTTTACATGGAGCCACTGCCTATCTGACCTCCACAATCTAGTTACTGGGTAATACGAAAACCTTTGATAAGACTGGTTGTCAGGCTTTCAGGCTTCTAACGAACCGTAACGACTGTCGAAGATCCACGGATGACAGCCGGGACCAACGGCTTAGCGTGCTTTCCGAAGGGTCTTAGTATGTAACGATGGACGACCAACCGCGACAAGCGTAGCTTAACTCAGCAAGCCTCACTACAGCATAAGTAAATACCAACAATGTCATTGGTTCTCGGCTGTTTAAAATAAATTACCCTGTACACCATCTATCTATCCTATCTTATCTAATTAAGAATCCTACGACCGAAGTTCGCAACTAGGATTCGGGCGGAGACAATATTTCGTCTGAAAATTGCTATCGTTGCGCTAGTGTTAGTACCTGTCGAGGATACATACCTACAGTGAGCAGTACGATCACACACACATTGACAGAGGCTTGACGCGATTGCGCTACTAGCTACTGACCATTTATGATGAATTTGGATGTGTACCGTAATACCAAAAATGATGAATTAAAACTTATTGTATTTTAATATTTTTTTCGACATTTTACAACTTGATAATATGAGCTATGCTTTTGAGACAACAATATTACGGAAATTGTTGGTTATAATACCAAAAAAACAGTGAGAAAACATGTCATTTACGCTGTAAAAATGTGCGAAATGCAATTCGCTTAAACTTCATTTCAGCTAAGTATTTTGGAAAAAAAAACCCCTACGAGCCTAGATAAATACTGTCTGAATCCGAATATCATCATAATATGATGGAAATATGCTCAAGTTGCAAATGATTTAGGTATTACGTATGTATGGACAGTTCATTGTACGTAGGCCTCTTAAATATCTTGGGAAATATCCCAAGATATTTCCTAAGATTATTATTTATTTTATTGGAGCATGAGATGAGACACGTGTGGTTTACCGGTTTTCGGCTATGTATGTATAGACTAGCGATAACCGTTGGTACCTAAATAAACGTTGAATGTAAAAGGTAATCAATGGAAAAAGTACCCAGTAAAATCTAGACTAGCCGTATAGCGTGCAGCGAAAGTTTGCATTTTATGGGTTTGTAGTAATAGGGTATTTTACTCTATGTATGTAAAATATGAGAAATAATCCAAAATATATTATTGAGATAGCTTAGCCAAAAAAAGTCGGAAACTGTTGGTTTTAGTTCCTGAATTTTAAAATTAAATTCAAAGATTTCAGTTTTTTTAATCTGTTTTGGAACGCCATGAAATAGTAGCCGGCATGTTATTACGTCATACCGCTGTTTAAAAACTGATCAAACTGATCAACTAAACAACTTTGTACTTTTATCATTTTCGTAACCAAAGCAACAATAGCTGCACGGGCCGATCGATCAGGTTAAGCTACGCTTGCCGCGGTTGGTTCGTGGATGGGTGACCATCTTTACATACCAAGACCCCTCCGTGCCTCGGAAAGCACGTTAAGCCGTTGGTCCCGGCTGTCATTTGTGGATCTTTGACAGTCGTTACGGGTCGTCAGAAGCCCGAAAGTCTGAAAAGCAGTCTTACCAAGGGGTATCTTATTACCCAGTAACTGGGTTGTGGAGGTCAGATAGGCAGTCGCTCCATGTAAAATACTGGTATTCAGCTGCATCCGGTTAGACTGGAAGCCGACCCCAACATAGCTGGGAAAAGGCTACGCAGATGATGATTCAGGAACAGCAAACCAACCAGAATCTGATATCCTAGAACCTGATCGTATCTGCTGTGACGTCAGATTAAATTGAAAATGGCACCCAGATAGAAGACAAAGTGATGGAGTAAAAAAAAAAAAAAAATATAGGCGTCGAATTGAGTAACCTCCTCCGGTTTTTCGTCGGTTAAAAATTATACGACGTCGGCTTTTAGATAAAAATATTTTTTTGTATCATACTACCACCACCACCACCACGGCCACCTTTTTAGAGGGTGTTTTTTCAGAAGGTTTTAGTTATTGAATTTACTTTTTTTGTTCGTTGAAATTGGCCCTTCTAGATAGATGGATACATGGGCCATTTTCAAGATAGGCCTATAGCAATAATTTACCGGTGCATTCGTCTTTTAGATGAAAATATTTTTTTGTATCATACTATGACCACCACCACCACCTTTTTAGAACGTGTTTTTTCAGTAGGTTTTAGTTTTTTAACCGACGAAAAAACGGAGGAGGTTACTCAATTTTTTTTTTATTTATGTATGACCACGCATAACTTTTTCCAGTGTTGTCCGATTTTGATAATTCTTTTTTTATTGAAAAGGGTATACCCCGAAGTTGGTCCCATATCCATCGAAGAAAAATTCCAACCCTAAGGGTAAGAAAACAGGGGATGATTGATTGTTTACTCACAGATTTTAATACTAAGTTGTGTATTACAAAAGTAAAAATATATATATATATAGCCACATAAAATTATAAAATAAAAACTTTTTAATAAAAAAATTAAACCGCCGAAAAACCTAAAAGTAAAAAATAATAAACTTGCTTTGTCCAACCCCAATAACTAAGTTCGGAAGTCGGTGACTTTGGATATGTATTTAATTATGTGTCACCGCCTTCCGAACTTAGTTATTGGGGTTGGACAAAGCAAGTTTATTATTTTTTACTTTTAGGTTTTTCGGCGGTTTAAATTTTTTATTAAAAAGTTTTTTTGAACTTACTTTTTTTGTTCTCTGTTAAAATTGGCCCATCTAGATACTCGTAGATGGATAGATGGGCCATTTTCAAGATAGGCTGATGCAATAATAATAATAATAATTAACCGGCAATAGTTTACCGGTGTCTGTTGTTGTGATTGTCGTAAGCGAATGTTTAGAAATGATTGGACCCGTTCGAACCAAATTGTGATGGTCGTCGGAAGCCCTCGTTTAAACAACAATTATTGATTTATATGAAATATTGTTTCGTGGAAAATCTTTAAATACATTTGGAAACCCGTCGTCGATGACAAGGTCGTCAGTATTCTCGGCCAGCCGTGTGATTCACGTTATAAATTGCTGCGTACGGTTCTTTGTCCTACAGTCAACACCATACAAGGGGTGTTAGTCATCAGCTCCAAGAAATAACTGTCTTGGCACAGCAATGTAATTCCGCCTTATTTGGAACGCCTTAATCGTATACAATTTTATAATTCATGGGAACTTTTCACGCGATTTCCCATTCATCTTATTGTTGGTTAGCAGACGGGTACTAGGCGTACATAAATATGTAGGAAGTCGGTCGGTAACTGAACGTTTAAAATAAGCGTTCTAAAAAAATAAACTTACAATCTTACCAAGAAATAGCAGGAAAATGTATCGCTGAAGATTTCCTCGTTCGTAAATAAGTCTATGTAAATTCTGTATTAATTCATGATTATACGTTTGTCTGTTTAATTAGTATTGTTTGTGTTAAGTCTAATTACCTGGCAGAAGGACTTGTCAAGGATATTGTATGTACTGCTTTGTGTTGTCATTTCAGTCGTAGAAACACGGTTAGTGACTGAACACAGCGGTATAAAACCGCTTTCCACCAGAACCTCCAACTTGTGAATAATATAAAGAAAATTAGCATATAAAGGGTGGGGTCTTATTACTCCAATTTAGTTGTTATACGACTGGTCTGGGTCGAAGTTATCTAGCATACAGGTCGATGCTCCTTGCGTCCTCGCCTGTCCGACTTTAATGAAGAGATTTACGGTCACCGTCAATTACACAGAGGACACCTATTGTGCAATCATGGCTTACAGAACTATTAAAACAAACTAGAATAACTATTGTACTGGGAACTGGGCCGCGATTTGCAACGGACCGTTTCGCGAACCACTTTGCTTGTTATTTAGGAGGTTCGGGAAACGCCGAAAATATTCTTGCAGTGATAAATGATTTAAGTGGGATTGGAGTATAAATAAACTGGAAAAGGGGGCGTCATTTGCAGCGTTTATCGGGAACGCTTTTCCGCTGAAAGATAAATTAACCTGTTTGGTTCTTTAGTCGGATTTTGTGCTTCAGGCTAAAGGAAATAAAACGGAGATTACATGCAATTTTACCTGTAAACCGCAGGCGCTGTAAAAGGAAAACTCGCTGAGGAAAGCAATCCGATAATTGTTTTTGTTTAAAACAAACACAACTTGCCTTACTCTAATAACATATCATTTCATCTAACACAGAATCTGAAAATTGCTTATGCAAAAAAGCGAGACGAAATAAAAAAGTTTACCTCAGAAAATCTCCACAACCGTAAAAGATTTGTGACTAAAGTACCAGGATCACAAGAACGGGTGGAGGTTTGAGCAGATAGGTCTGGAGGTGGCAGGAGGGACGCGGGCGGCGCGACCGGCGACCTAGGCCGAGAGGTCAACTCGGGTCATGTGCCAGTTAACTAGGTCACAGGCTACTGCTTGTGTACCGATGGGTACCAAAATAAACCGCCCTGCATTATACACGATGCTTACAAGACAAAAATAGACTGAAATGCTCAAATAAATATCGGTTTCGACTGTTATTAGTGTTGACTGTTGTCGGATTTTGGAAAATGTTCGTCCTTTATTAACGAAGCCATTTTGTTTTTGTTACAGGTATGTTGTCAAGCTCAAGGACTACTTCGGGCGTTCTGGACAAAGTGTGATCGGATTATGCAACAAAGAAGGTGATAAAAATTGCACGAATTCCGTTTACATTTGTTAGTTCAATGCTTTTATGCAATATACTGAGTTGCATTCGATTTATTTTTACAGCTTCATCCTTTGAAAATCGTTAAATACTTGATCACCTACTCCACAGTAAATGTAAATTGAATGTTAGATTGATCTTTTCCATCAAAGATTTTACGTTTCGAGATCGTCTCTTAAAATATTTATGGCCTTTCAAACTGAATTAAACCAAGTTTATTGCAATGTATGCTGAAAGTGTCTTCGATGATAGATCAAAGACAACTTATTCAGGTATTTATGAAGCTTGGTAGGTGTATTCAAGTAGCTTAAATACACCATAAAAAAAACACTGAAACTATTCTTTAAAAACATGCTGATTATGAAAGCGCCAGCAAATCGCGTCAACCGTCCATTCATCTTTTATGACTCAGACGAACTAGGGCTGCAGACTAGCAAGGAGTTCGTTTACTCCGGCTCAAAGACAACGCAATGAGGAGGATTTGCTTTATGAATGTGAATACTGAATATTTTTAAATTTCTGCGGAATAAAAAGTAGCATAGTTTTACTTTAGTGAAGGGTTGGTTTAATCACTGCTTTCATGAATATATGTAGGATGGAAGAATTTGAAATGGTTGTAGAAGTAAACGCCTTTAGATATTTCTTTAGTAATTTTATTCAGCCTTTTCTTTTTGCACACCTGTCACCTTTTACACCTTTTTAACCTCGTCTCTCTTGTTTTTTTCGCTTCCTCTCGTCTATTCCCGTACCTACTGGTCGAAAACTTTAAAAGTAAACAAGAAATAACAAATAATCGACTAAAAATACTAAATAGCCTACAACCCGGCCTTCCTGCCATAGTCTGACCTCAGACTATGAACTTACTACTTACTTATTTTAAAACCACAACTTAAATATTAGCTAGCAACATAACAACTTTAGAAACAAACCACCAGAGATCCAATGCCTTATTGCCTTACTGTTATTTTAAAACAAAACTAAGCTTGAACTGTCGAAAATAAATCTAAAAGCACAAATAAAAAGCTTAGTAGCTTACCCCTGGCCATCTTTTCATATAATCAGCTGCAGTTGATGTTCTTATAGGGCCCTCAGCAGTAACTTCAGCTTTTTCCACCTCATACCGGTCTTTTCCAAGTACCTTCACCACCTTGTATGGTCCCAAATACTTTGCTTTTATCTTCAAAGTCTTTCCGAATTGTGTTCGTCTAATAGCTACAAAATCTCCAACAGCATACTTTACACTTTCCTTCCTTTTTTTGTTAAAATTCGTTCTATTCTCTTCTTGTATTTTCAGAATCTGTATTTTAGCTTGTTCTCTCAGCTTTTCTCTTTCCTGTACATACTCTTCTAGTTCCTCTTCCTGTAACATGTTAATTATCTCCATATTTTCTTTAAGTTTCATTTTAGTACCAATCAATAACTCAAAAGGAGTTGTACCTATACTGCGCTGAAAAGTACTATTTAGTGATCTTTGGACCTGGCTTACATGACGGTACCATTGCTTCTCATCTCCTAGACATAGCTTGGCAAGTATGGAGATTAAAACTCTGTGTACTCTCTCCACCTGTCCATTACCACGGGGAACACCGGTGGTAACTGTAACGTGTTGTATGCTTTCAGTCTGACAATATTCTGAAAAATCATTGCTAGTGAATGCAGCTCCTTTATCTGTTATCATTCTGCTTGGGTTCCCAAATGCTTGCTGATGAATCCTTAGCTTATTAATTAGCTCTGCAGAATTTGTAGTTTTTGTCGGGAACAACCACACAAACTTAGTGAAAGCGTCTACAATAGTCAAAATGTAATTATATTGTTTCTTAGTTTCTGACAGAGGACCAATATGATCACAATGCAAAGTGCTAAGAGGTATACTTTCCTTCTCAATACTGTTCAAAAATCCTTCCTGCTTTCCTTCTTTTTTCAGTGCTAGTAAACATGGTATACAGCTGACAATTACTTCTTCTATTTTCCTTGTGACATCTTTAATATAATAATCTTTTCCAATGAGCTCTATCATTTTCTTTTTACCAAAATGACCGTTTTCATGTGCTTTTTTAATTATTTGCATTTCCATTTCTTTTGGCACTACTATTTTGCCTTCTTCACCTTTATACAATAGTCCACTATGTTCATAATAATCCATATATGGCTTCTGTTTCACAATTTCTAAAATAGCGTTTGTTCCTTCATCACACTGTTGAGCCCTTCTTAATTGTTCATGGATTCCTCTTGTAACAATATTCACATAGGCACTACGACTGAGAGCATCTACATGTCTCATTTTGCTTCCAGATCGATGTTCGACTGTATAATCGTAATCCTGTAATAAGAGAACCCACCTAGCCACCCTGGTTGTTAAATCTTTCTTTTTTAAAGTCATCTCAAATGCTGAACAATCTGTAACAATCTTAAATGGGATTCCACATAGATATTTTCTAAACTTTTTCACACCTTCTATCACAGCTAAAGCCTCTAACTCGTAGCTGGTATATTTTTTCTCTGCATCTGTAGTTTTCTTGCTCATGTAGTACACTGGATGTAAACAATTGTCATTCGGATCATGTTGCATGAGCACTGCCGCATACGCTTGTTGGGAGGCATCAGTGTGCAGTTCTGTCTTCAAAGATGGATTAAAAATTTTGAGCACTGGACCCTGTGTCAACTTTTTTTTCAACTGATTGAAAGCAATTTGTTGCTCCTCACCAAAATAATAAATACTGGTCTTCTTTAACAAATCTGTCAGTGGTCTTGCAATCCATGAGTAACCTTCAATAAATTTTCTAAAGTAAGAGGTCAAACCTATAAAGCTTTGGAGTTGTTTAATAGTTCGTGGTTCTGGAAACTTCATGACAGCTTCTACCTTCTCACTTGAGGGCCTTACTGTCCCATTTTCAATTATATGACCTAGGTACTCGACCCTAGTCGTTAGTAAATTACATTTCTTCCAATTGATTTGGAGTCCATGTATAGCAGCCACTTTCAACACTTGTCCAAGTCTGTCAAGTGCCTCTTGATAAGTCTCAGCCATTAACATGATATCATCGATGAAAATTAATAAATAACCCTTGGCAATTATATCCCTGAAAATAATAGTTATGAAGCGAGTAAAATAGTTTGGGCATATAGAAAGACCAAAAGGTGCCCTATTAAACTCATACTGCCCCGTTTGTGTCACAAAAGAGGTATATTTTTTACTGCTTTCCCACACTTTTAAATGGAAAAATGCATCCTTGAGATCCAACTTACTAAATATCTTACAACCTGAAAGTCTATCCATGTGATCGTCAATGATTGGTAAAGGAAATTCATCTTTGACCATCTTCGCATTAATCTTTCGATAGTCAACACAAACACGTGTTGACCCATCTTTCTTTTTAACCAATACAAGAGGGCTTGAATACTCAGAATAACTGGGCCTAATAATACCTTTCTGCATCCATTCCTTGACCTGTTGATCCACGATACGCTGCTCATGCAGAGATAAGCGTCTAGGTCTTTGTGCAACCGGTATGTCATCCTTCAGAATTATTTTCATTTCGATTGGCGCTTCCTCCACCTGCATGGGCTTATAGTCTTCCACCATCTGCATAACAACTGTGCGTATGTTATCATCTGGAATATAACTCACTAGTTGTTGCTCCTGTACATCTGTAAGTAAACACCTCATCATTTCACTCTCCTCTTTCGATATTAAAGTTACACACCCATTAAAAAACAACACAGTCGTACTCATTAAAAAAGGTTGACCTAGTAAGATCTTGTAAGGCATTGCTCCTACTGGTATTACATAAAATAATACATTCAAATTATGTCCGTCCATGTTTAGGATAACATTAAACTTTCCTAATGTATTTACTTTTGCCGATCCAAGCCCAGTAAGTGACAACTTTTCACTGCTGTATGACAACATTTTTAATTCGAAGAATAGATCTACGGTTATTAAATTTAAATCACTTCCACTGTCAATTAAAGTTTCAACTTTTTGGCCACAAATTTCGATCATTTTCACCGACTTTTGAAATTTGTTTTGATTTTCCTTGTTTACATTCAGCACCAACTGACGTTGCGAACCACTGTCACCGTCACCTTCATTGTTGACGTTTGATACTTCAATTCGATTTTCGCCATCTTGATTTTTGTCATCTTGATTTTTGTCCATTCCTACGTTTGCCGCAAACTTCACACACATCGACTGGTGCCGCTGTCGATTTTGCGGCTGCGTACTGCTCGACTTACAATCCGGTGCAATGTGGCCAAACTTATCACATTTAAAACATTTTACACCATTCGGACACGAATTGGAGAAATGAGATGAATCACAACACTTGTAGCAATTTCTTTTAGATTCAGCAGCTTGCGTCTTTTGAGCGTGACCACCACTACTCGTACCTTCTTGATGTTTTCTGGAAAAGCTGGCACGGATTCTAGACTTATTTTTAATGTTTTCATAAATAGCTAACTTCTCTTTTAGGGCTGGGTAGGTGGTGACGCCGTAGAGAATTGCCTTGTTCATCTCCAAATCCTGTATTCCATCCACAATGTATTGAATGGCCACATAATCCGGGAATTTCGCCCGTTTTCCCAATTCTTTCATGACCAACATGTATTGGTAATAAGTCTCCTCGCGTCTCTTCTTACGAGCGCTCATTAGCTCATGCATTTCTTTGATGTTTAATTGTTCGGGAAACTCCTTTTGAAGTGCAACTTTCAACTCTTCAAACGTCTTGTAACATTTTTCTGTTCGCAACCAGAGCTCAGCCGTGCCTGTTAGAGATCTTCGGGCGATAATCAGCTTCTGTTGAGGCGTCCAGCTGAAGATCTCTGAGTTGTCCTCTATGTCCTGAACCCATTTTGAGGACGAATACGTCTTGTCATCGCCACTGAACTTTGCAATACCATCTGTGATGGAATTGTTTGCGACACCGAACATCACCTTGTCGTCTTGCATCTTTAGATGAACGTACCTTTTGCAATTTTCCCACAGCGACCGACAACGAGTAAGCCACATACGGGAGCCAACTCCTGAACCAATTTTTTCTTCCGATCCCGGACGAGCCCCCAAAGTTGTAGGATGGAAGAATTTGAAATGGTTGTAGAAGTAAACGCCTTTAGATATTTCTTTAGTAATTTTATTCAGCCTTTTCTTTTTGCACACCTGTCACCTTTTACACCTTTTTAACCTCGTCTCTCTTGTTTTTTTCGCTTCCTCTCGTCTATTCCCGTACCTACTGGTCGAAAACTTTAAAAGTAAACAAGAAATAACAAATAATCGACTAAAAATACTAAATAGCCTACATATATATGGCCAGATGTTAGTAGTTTTTATTTTGCATGTTAGTTGTGATGAGGGAAAACATTCTGCTTTTCGGATCCTCGTCATTTACATTCCCTAGGACTTTCAGAGTTTGACACTGTTCAGAGGAAAATCCGGGTAACCTACCTATAAATTGCTATCTTACCTTGGTAACATCTGCCAGGGGTGCGAGTTGTTCCAAAGAAATACCGTGGACCCTGGCACACAGGAAACTGAAGAAACACGGGTGGGTTTTAGTCAATAAAAGTCTGACACGCCTTCCTACTCCACCCCGAGCGGATTATTTGATTATGTCCTACAAAAAAAAACCTTGGTAACATAAAACTGTTTTCATTTATCAAACTAAGAAAGTCCTGACAAGTGACAAGGTAAGAAAACAGCAAAGACCTACTTCTGCACAAACAAATCGAACATTCCACTCAAAATCTTGCAAGAAAAAAGAACAAAAGAGACGAAGTCAAATCAATAAGTACCAGGCTCGCATAGGCCGAAGAAAGTATATCGACACGTTTCGTCAACAGAGATGCAGGGCGAGGGCACCGGGTCAACAGTCTCCGCTAAATATAGGTCGCGCCATTCGCGAGCGTGTCTGCAAACATTCTTCATTGCAATGTTTTTATGATTTAAATTTAGAATTACATTTACACAGGCTCCAGATGTTGGTTTGTCGGTTTCCGGTTCAATATTATTCTTCCTTTTTGGCAAATAATGCAATTTTCGAAGTTGACGTTTGACATTGACCAACACGTTCAAAAAGTCAACTGAAAAACTAAATGTCAAGGATAAAGACTCCAATAATTGATTGTTTCAGCTTCAAGATCAAATAAATAAACAGCCAGTCACAAATCATCATCATTAACAACTTTTTTGGCGGATTTCCCATTCTGCTGTGATTCCCTGGTACTTAGACTTACCTACAAGAACTTCAGCTGCAAAACTGTTTATCACAAACTGTTTAACAGTTGAAAATCGTTCTTCTGATTAATGTCGAATGAAATCATTATCATTTACAACCTACCCCGTATTGTAAAAAAAAATCAGAGCGTGGAAAACGCTTTTCATTCCGTAAGAGTATTTTGGCGGGTTGCGGATGTGTCTCGCTTTCAAAGCAAAAAGAGTGTATTATAAAATACTGCACTGAACTGGTTTCAGTGACACGGCCCCATTAAAACTGACCCAGTTAATCTCGCTAACTGGATGAGCGTGCATTTAGACGCATAGATAGATGGGTCGCCTTTTTTTTTCATCCAAATGTACCTACGTCCAGTCTATGGTATGTCGTCGGTCGCTAAATGGGGGGGAGTATATGAGCTACTGCGGGGCATTTTTTACCTGCATGTTTTTGCCAAAAGCGATGAAAAAAAAATCTGTCTTTTGTTTTCGGCGGCCATTATCAAATCTTTACACATTCACCAAATGCCTTACAGACATTTGGCAGAGATATAGCCTGGGATATGGAGAAAGACATAGACTACTTTTTCACGATTACCGACATTCACGCGGCCAGAGCCGGGGCAAAAGCTAGTAGAAAATAAAATAATCAGTCTCCTGTCCTTATACCGATTTATTGGGGGGTCGGCGCAACATGTCTTAAAAATACTCGTAACAAAGCGAACGAAAGCTTAAAGTCAGTCAACTCAAATCATTTTAAACTTACATGCTAATTTTTGAGATGGATTTCAGGATGAAATCCGAATGGATGGGTAGGAGTAGAGACAGCAAAGAAACCAGGATCTCGATCGAAAAATAGAACTGCATTTTTTGAAAAATATTCTACTTTCACTCGACTTTCGTTTCAATATTCTCATTACAATATTGAGGTAGCTTTGGTTCCAAACTAGGCACATCCTGTATCTTATCTCTTTATTCGTAATGATAAATAATACAAGTTAAACCAATAGACTTCAATTGCTCTATTGCATTACATTATTTGTATGTAAATAGCTTAATTACATAAAATATGCAAATTTGCACAGCGGGGGAGTGTAATAATTGTTTATTTAGTCCTTTTAATAGACATCTGTGGTATTATTGATTGTTAATTGAGGTAATCAGCCACTGACGCGAATTACAGTCACGATAAAAATAGAAAAGTAACCAAAGACATCCCATCTCTTCCCGTGGGTGTCGTAGAAGGCGACTAAGGGACAATGGGCAGCAGCGTTCTCCATGCATTTTACCACCATACTGTGATCGTCAACCCGCCTGCCAAGCGTGGCGATTATGGCAAGCCCCCCAAATTGGGGGAGGCCTATGTCCAGCAGTGGACGTCTTCCGGCTGAAATGATGAACCAAAAACAGGATATAGTTAAAATTTAGCAAGAAACTCATGGATGTTTTCGAATTAAATTTAATTTGGTGAATGAATTATTTGTTTTCTATTAGGTAATTTTATTTTATTTATTTTTATTTGAAAACATCCATCGGTTTCATTAAACTTCTACTTTGTCCGACGACCCTGGTTACTTAACTGTTTTGGTGACTGTACATATTGCGTCAATAATGCACGAGAATTAGCTAAGCAAATTTTTATGACAATCAACTCATACCCTTTAGTACGTTATTTTTTATGGGATGCTAGAAGGAAAAGCTTTGTTTGTCATTGTATTCGTGAAAAGAAGGTTGCCTGGTCGATATAGAAGGTAAGTCCTTACCTTACCTTCTGTATGAGCCAGACCAACTTATTAACAAATTGTTTCATTAAATATTTAACGCGTGTATGTCGGAAACGTTTTACCGCGATGAAAAGTAACTTATTATCCAGGTTTATCTGTGTGACAAATTACATTCAAATCCGATCAGCCGTTTTTTCATGATTGGGTAACATACAACCAAAATACATGATACAAACTTTTACTTTTTTCTAATATTTGTAGGATTTCTCAGACTCGAAATTGAATCGAAAACTTTTTAGTGTATTTACATAAAACGATACGAGTAACAGCACCCTAATTGCGTAACTCACGATTGATCATAATTGGTTTCGTCTTCACAGTTATACAATATTCATTGCGTTATTTATGTTGTCGAACAGACACATTTTTCGAACATATGAAGCAATGGTTTAACAATCCGTTTCAAAACGATACAGATTATGATGAATCGTGAGTTACGCAATTAGGGTGCAGGATACCGAAAGTTAAAAGTACTAAATTTACAACATTATAGACAAGCGAACGAACAATCCTATTTCCTTAGCAACTGTATTTATTTATTTTCATTTCCTTAGCAACTGTATTTGTTTATTTTCCACTTTCCCACATCTATTAAAACACGCACCGTAGTCGCCTCTTTGTTGGAGCCCGTAACATATCATAGACGTTAGGAGAGCGTCATGTCACCCTGAACAATAGTGCTCTCAAAGTGCTGTAAATTGATCTGGATACGATCAGGGGCAGTTCCACAATGGACTAGCTATGCTTTGTGAGTAATGAAGGAATACTATGAGAGCCCAGACGCGCTTTGACGTGGGGTTGCGGACAACAGCTCGTCTTACCTATGGGAGCCCAGAGGGTTTTTGAGCAAGCTTAAGCAAGGCGCAAAGTTGATAACTGAGTAGGTGCGGCATGATAAGAGAACACTACGTTTCAGATAGGAGCCCCGTGGTTGGTGATGTTGATGAGTCCGCTTTCAGATTTCGAAAATGGACGAAATATAAAATTATTCTCAGCGCCGTTGATTTTGGTATGATCGTGTGCGGCCCAACCCAATAGGCAAATTTGATGATGATATTGTGGGCTTTTCCTAAATCTGACGACTTTGAAAACTCAGATCTCAGATTATAAAACAAAGGCAGATAGACCGCGCGGAACACCAGAGTGAAACCAAAAAACCGAATAGGTTCTGATTAAAAACTCGATATAGTACGCCACGAAGCGTCGCATTGTATGTTAGATACAATGCGTCGCTTTAGTATTTGATTTTTTGAGCTCACTCTTGGTGTTCCGCGCGGTCTAATCTGCCTTTGTTTTAAAAGCCATTCTGTGCGATAATGTGACATGTCTTGGTATCTGTAATAGGTATACATACGAGGGTCATTCAATAAATATTTAGCCTACAAAAAGTAAACGAAAATTATGGAAAAGTGGCAATTTATTTTTCAACATAGTATCCTTTTAGTTCGATACACTTAGCCCAGCGATGCTCCAACTTTTTTAACCCGTCCGAAAAATAGTTTTTGTCAAATTCTGCAAAATAGGCCTCCGTGGCGGCGATGACCTCCTCATTCGATCCATATCTATTCCCGGCGAGTGATTTTTTCAGATTAGGAAACAGAAAGAAGTCGCAAGGGGCCAAATCTGGAGAATACGGTGGATGGGGCAGCAATTCGTAGCGTAATTCGACCAATTTGGCCATGGCAACGGCAGACGTGTGAACCGGTGCGTTGTCGTGGTGAAACAGCACTTTTTTCTCCGCCAGATGGGGTCGTTTTTTCTTTAATTCGGCGTCGAATCGGCCCAATAAATCGGCATGTAAAGCCCTGTAATTGTTTTACCCTTCTCGAGATTCGATGTAGATCACACCTTGTGAATCCCAGAAAACGGTGGCCATAACTTTTCGGCCGGCCGATTTTACAGTTTTCGCCTTCTTTGGAGCACGTTCCCCGGTCTGGATCCATTGTTTTGATTGCTCCTTGGTCTCTGGTGTGTACCAGTGAATCCAGGTTTTATCGACGGTCACAAAACGACGCAAAAACTCCGCTGGATTCCGCTTAAACAGCGCCAAACACGTCTTCGATGTGGTCTCACGGTTGCGCTTGTGTTCTGGTGTGAGTAAACGCGGCACCCATCGCGCCGACACACACTGGTCCCAAATTAAAAAAAAGTGGACATTGATAGTAGACGGCTGATTTTTTTTTTATTGTTGATACAATGATAACAGATAAGGCAAAAAAATATTATTGTCCTACTTCAAATACTTTTCTGTAAAAAAAATATTTCTTTTTTTTTTGTATGGGAGCGATAACATTTTACTCAATTTCTCAAAAACTTTAAGCGATGTCGAGATGGCAATCACATATATTAGAAAACTAATAATTCTGAGTATTTGGCTCGAAGAAACTTATTGCTTATCTCTGCGTACTTTCGAGATAATAGTGACAGAAAATAACAATTTTTTTTAATGTTAATTGTTCGCTTTTTTTTATTCATAGCCTTACTTTAGCACATAATTATAATGTATGCGTAATGTCAAATAAATAAAAAGAGACTTCTCTGTAAAAGAGGTTATGGGGGCTCACTAATGACTGAAAAGCTATGACCTTTCTGAAGGAGTATTTTCATCAGTTTTAAAAAACAATCAAAATGAAGACAAATAAAGCTGCAAACATAAAGTTGAATATGTTCACAAACGATTCTGAAAAAAATATTATGGTGAAAGATTAATATTTGGGTCTATATTCTCTTGAGAAATCTCTATTTCCTCGTTTTCCAACGAAAGCAATTCATTGTTCAAGATCAAAGCACTAGCCTCTGGAAACAACTGTTTATGTAAACGAGCAAACTTTGGTTTGATATGGCTGATGTAAGGATCTGAGCTAATTAGAAAGCTGTGGAAAATGTCTAAATTAGTCTGAACTCTACCGATTTTTCTTGTATGTGCCATTCTAACATTCCGGAAATCTTTATTCCTCGCTTCGGAAGCTTCTTCGGAAAGCATGCCTATCGGAATAAAGGAGAAATTTTCACAAATGCCAGCACCGTGTATCAACAATTTATGGACACTTGAAGGCATGTAATACCATGGATTTAAGTTTACATACAGCATTGCTGTTTCTTTACAATATTCCCTAAACAAGTTGGTATTAATAAGTTGACCAGATGAAATTGTTTGTAAAATGACTGCAAATCTCTTGATTAAAACAGGGTGGATACCCGTTATTTCAGCAGATACTTCATAATTTTCAAAAAACCTTCTTGCCGTGTTACCGTCATTGGTTGTACCAAATCCCTGTTTTACTATGTCAATTAACAAACCAGTTCTTTCCCGGAATTCTTCTTGTGTCAAATTCTTTTTAATTTCTTTTAACAATTTATCTTCAGCAGCCCACTTTTTGAAGTCTAAGTTGTACGAAATGTGTAAAATACATTCCATACATCTTATCCACATATGAAGCGAAGACAGACCATATTTATACATATCTTCTCTGATGAGTCTTTTGGATACAAAGTCCAAGTCATTCATTTTGCTAGGTAGGGTATTGCAAATATTAGGTCTTTACCTATGAAATTGCCGTTCTGCAGTACTGGCCATTTCAAATCAAAATAATTTTTGTTTGGCTAAGAATTCTAATTTCAAATTAATTTTATTTTAAAAAACATGGTTTTTTTTTTCTAAAAGTAGTCATTTCTTTATTGATTAGTGTTACATTTTCATCGCATTTCAATCTTTTTCGTCATCATGGATACGTTAAAAATTCGAGTAATTATGGAATATGAGGTCCGTCGTGGCAGCAACGCGGCACAAGCGGCACGCAACATCAACGACGTTTACGGAGCTAACACTACAAACCAACGCACCACCTGTTATTGGTTTGCTCGCTTCCGTTCTGGAAATTTCGACCTGAAAAATCAACCTCGCGGTCGTCCGAAGACTTTGGTCGACAATGACGAATTAAAGGCGATTGTGGAAGCTGATGATACACAATCTACGGCTGAATTAGCAGCAGCTTTCGACGTTAGCGTCAAAACAATATTGGTCCATTTGCGTCAAATTGGCAAGGTAAAAAAGCTTGACAAATGGGTGCCCCACGAACTCAATGATCGCCAGCGCGAAGTACGCGTCGAGACGTGCCTTGCACTGCTCAACAGACACACAAATGAAGGAATTTTGAACCGCATTGTTACCTGCGATGAAAAATGGATTCTGTTTGATAACCGTAAGCGCTCAGCAAGTTGGTTGGATCCTGGTTCAGCACCTAAACAATGCCCTAAACGAAAACTTACCCCTAGAAAAGTGATGGTCACTGTTTGGTGGTCTAGCGCCGGTGTGATTCATCACAGCTTCTTACCAAACGGGGTGAGCATTACTGCAGATGTGTACTGTGAAGAACTGAACACAATGATGGAGAAGCTGGCGCATCTCCAACCAGCATTGGTCAATCGCTCGTCTCCGCTGCTCCTGCACGACAACGCGCGACCTCATACTGCACAGCAGACGGTCTCCAAGTTGCAAGAACTGGGGTTGGAAGCTCTCCGTCATCCGCCCTACTCACCAGACCTTCCGCCTACAGACTACTACTTTTTCCAGAATTTGGATAACTTCTTGGCGGGAAAAAAATTTAATACCCGAGAGGCAGTACAAAATGCCTTTGAAGAATTTGTTGCCTCCCGTCCAGCTGATTTCTTTAAGAAGGGCATCAATAAACTGCCACTGCGATGGCAAAGATGCATTGATTGCATGGGTGATTACTTCGATTAATACAAATAAAAAATTCATGAAAAAAATTCGTTTAAATTTTTTCATACAAAACGGCAATTTCATAGGTAAAGACCTATTATTACAAACAGCTGCAGAAGAAGTATTGGAAATCACAGTAGAAATTTTCCCATCAATCATAGTCATGTACAAACCATGTTTAATATCAAAATTATCTACAATTGTGGGAACAAGATTACGAATTTCTTCCTCTAACGATGCACTTTCCTTCTTTATCAATTCATTTGTTTCTTTTGCAAATATAAAGCCAATTGGACGACAATAGTTTGTTGAAGAGGGAGCAGGATTTTGCCACAAGATAGTACCACTCTCTTCTTCCAAACGAAGCGGAACCAAACTAATCATGAAAACTGAAGAATCGTCAATTTTAGTGTCGGAGTGTGACTTTTGTTTATAATTACTTTGAGAAGATGACCCGTCAAAACCCCATTTGCTTATTAGTTTTAGCGATTTTTTGTCGGCAGAGTTGTGCTGAATTGTTTTTAATATCCTATTGGTTGTCAAATCTAGAAGCGATTGAAGTCTTATCTTAGCATCAGATTCAGTTACAGTTATGTCTGACTCTGGAGGATAACAAGTTTTTTTAGCTTCCAGGAGCTTTTGATAGGATGGAAGACCATACATTTTCTCTGAAGCAAGAATAGTTCTTAAATTTCGATATTGCCATTTTGACAAATTTGTTGAGGTGTAAAGCGCTAACGTTTTATCATCTGGTAAACACGGTTTGTCAGTCTTTTTAGCGAATAGTACATCATGTACCATCTCACATTTTTCCTTGTTTTGGCTGAGTTCGTTTAATATAGCTGCTAATTTTGTTTTTTTAGACTCTTTTAATTTGGCACATAAAGCATAAACTAATTCCTCCTCTGTGTGATCTAGAAGTGTTAGAGAACGCCTTTTCTTCTGTTTATCAGATATATCAACAAATGGTTTTTTACTTGTACCACAACTTAATTGATGAGTATCCACTTGCGTTTCGAAATTTGGAATTACTTCCTCGGCAACTTTAAAAATGCTGCTTAAATCGATATTTTGACATTTTGGCCAAACTATTTGGGATTGTAACCAGTCTGAATTTTTGTTAAGAAAGGTCTTTTGAGCTCTACTGGAAGCAGACCATCTTTTTGAGATATTACTTGAAAAATTACGACAAAATAATTTAATATTACTCAAATCTTCGGAAGACAATTCAACACCAATACGTTCAATAAGGGCTTAAATAAAAATTCGTCATTTTTAAAACCACCTCCTGATTTAAGAACAACGTATAAGTCTAAGTTGGTGACAAATGCGGACATATTATAATTTTAAGGAAAATTGAAAACAAATTAGAATCAAAGATATCAAAGACAAAGTGACTTTGATTTTAACAAAAAAAAATTACGAAAACAAATTCGACGAAAGAAAGACAAACAAAAATGATTTGATTTTAAAATCCAAAGATTCAAAATACAACAATAACAAAACAAACAAACAACAAGCATTTCTTCAAGCGCACAGAAAAAATAAGGACACGTCTTATCGCAACCACATTTAGTTGTACACTGAGGTGTACGCGCGCGATTCGTGACCGTATTACGTTACGTCATGAGAGGCGGCCATCTTGTTATCCCGGCAAACTCGCGTCGAAGCTCCATTTTGCTGGCCAGCGGACCTATTGCGATATGAGTAAGGCTATGAATAAAAAAAAGCGAACAATTAACATTAAAAAAAAAATGTTATTTTCTGTCACTATTATCTCGAAAGTACGCAGAGATAAGCAATAAGTTTCTTCGAGCCAAATACTCAGAATTATTAGTTTTCTAACATATGTGAATGCCATCTCGACATCGCTTAAGGTTTTTGAGAAATTGAGTAAAATGTAATCACTCCCATACAAAAAAAAAAGAAATATTTTTTTTAGAGAAAAGTATTTGAAGTAGGACAATAATATTTTTTTTGCCTTATCTGTTATCATTATATCAACAATAAAAAAAAATATCAGCGGTCTACTATCAATGTCCACTTTTTTTTAATTTGGGACCAGTGTGCGACAGCTTTCTCATGCCGAGTTCCTCGTGTAGAATATGATGCAGTGAATGAAATGCCAACAGTCTCAGCTAGCTCCCGAACCTTCAATCGGCGATCTGCCAATACGAGATCATGGATTTTTTTAATGTTTTCCTCCGTAGCAGCTGTTTTCGGTGCACCTGGACGTGGTTCATCAAAAACCGACGTACGGTCACGTGCAAAGTCGTTAAACCAATTCTTGACGGTGGCCATCGATGGAGAAGAGTCACCGTACACAGCATCCAAGCGCTCTTTGATTTCGATGCGCGTTTTCCCTTCCAAAAATAGGAATCGAATCACCGAACGATATTGCTCTTTTTCCATTTTTGTAAAACCGATCGACACGTTCGCTTCCATAAGTTGTCAAATTAAAACAAATGAAGGGATTGGAATGAAAATTTGAAAAAAGAATTAAAAAAGAATGTGCTACACTGTGGTAAAACTCTTTTGAAACTACAGCGCCCTCTGGCGATTAGACTAGGTACTTATTGAATGCACCTCGTACATATATATTATCTAATTCATCTTTTTCTTTTAATAAATTTATTCTTACTAGGTTTCGACACTCCTCCATTTATTAACTTAAACTGTGCTAAATCCACTACTCCTCCGTCCGGCCCGCGTAACTTTTATAAGGAGGGGTACAACATTTTTACTTCACGTAGGTATTAATATATATAGATTCTCTTATTATTGTAAATTTTGTATTTTTTGTCGTATTGTATTGTATTTTATTCCTTTTTAACTTTATTTATCTTAATGTGATTTTTCTGCAAAGTTAGGCATACATTGATTAATATTACTTTTTAAGGTTTTTTTTTGTCTGTTTGAGTAAGGGCAATTTTATACGTGCTATTCCAGTTTACTGTATCGTGCTTTTATACGTTTTGCCTTCATGAGACGTGTAAAACTTAGTTAATGGGTCGTAAATATATGTTTTTCATTATATCACCCGTGTAGTGTAAACAAGGCTTTTTATGTAACAATATGTTCCAAGCCACATATCACTATTGATATCATATAATCTAAGTACTCGACACATTCACCCGAAATTACTGATGGACTTAGTTATAAAAGTAGATGTATTGCTGATCGTAAATATTATAATTCTGTAAAGCCAAATTTTTGCGTTCCACGTATAACTTGACCTACAGATTGCAAAAAATAATAAAAATTGAATTTTGTGGACTACCCTGATGTTTTTGTGGAGTACCCTGATGTTTTTGTAGAATACCCTGATGTTTTTGTGGACTACCCTGATGTTTTTGTGGACTACCCTGATGTTTTTGTGGACAACCCTGATGTTTTGTGGATTACCCTGACGTTTCTGTGGACTACCCTAATGTTTTGTGGACTACCCTGATGTTTTTTGGACTACCCTGATGTTTTTGTGGAATACCCTGATGTTTTTGTGGACTACCCTGATGTTTTTGTGGAATACCCTGGTGTTTTTGTGGACTACCCTAATGTTTTTGCTCCGTTTTGGTGGCAACCTGCGAAATCCAATGCCTGCAATTTGCAGTTCAGTACTAGGTGATATTTTGACACGAACGAATTTACAGAATTATTAAAATACTTGGGAAAAGGCTGGGCAGATGATGATGATGATGATGATAATGGAACTAGAAACTAAATACAAAATGCATGCATTTTATGGTTGTTTCCAATTTCATGCATCTATTCCACGTCACGCGTCAGTACCTAAGTGGCAAATCTAATTCGCACCCTAATTGCGTAGGTAACACACTGTCAATTAGAATCTGTACCCTAATTGCGTAACACACGATTAATCAAAATCTGTTTCATTTTGACAGTTCAACAATATTAATTGCGTTATTTAAGTTGTTGAGCAGACACATTTTTAGAACATATGAAGCAATGGTTTAACAATCTATTTCGAAACGAAACAAATTATGATTAATCGTGAGTTACGCAATTAGGGTGCGGATTAATGTTGAAACATATTGCTAATCCATTGTTTCATATGTTTGATAAATTGTCTGTTTAACAATGTAGATAACGCAATGAGTGTTATTGAACTGTCAAAGTCAAAGATATTCTTATTGTTCTCGTGTTACGTATTTACCCCGCAGATTTTAATAAATCAGAATTGCAAAACAAATAACTTGTGAGTTCTTGATTCCATGTCTCCAGTTATTAGAAGCAATTTGTATTTTCT
This sequence comes from Polymixis flavicincta, assembly GCA_949987655.1. NCBI lineage: Eukaryota > Metazoa > Arthropoda > Insecta > Lepidoptera > Noctuidae > Polymixis > Polymixis flavicincta. The sequence continues at coordinate 5,066,175 of OX465183.1, read as the reverse complement.
CCATTTTCTTGTTTCTTGCACCTTAATGTTTATTTTTGCTTGGGAGGTAACTGTACGAAAGTTTAAATTGGTAAAATATTGCTGTGCTTACTTTCGTCGCAATAAAAATGCAAATATGAGACTTTAACGCGATGCATTTTTTCGAATGTCGGTGTTGTTTAATGCATTTTTTTATTGTAGTCGTATTTCACTGTGATTTGCGAGTTGATATCCTAAAAATAATTTATTAGATTAAATTTAAGCCCGTACCTATAATATTAATGTTGCAGGTAAAACGTGACAAAATTGCAATTTTTCTTACGTTTTTTTTGGAATTTGCAGAATCAGTATCATGCAAATTCCTTGTTGACCTATTTTACCTAGTAACAAATATTTATTTCCCGAATTATAATCATAAAATCATCAATATACAGGATAAGTTTTTATCCAGTGCGCAAACTGTAACCATTAATTCAGCATATTATTCTAAACCCCAGCGCAGAAATTTTTGGTCGGTTAATAACGTTAAACTTCGTGTTAACCTATAGAATGGTTATTTCATGAATTATTATTTCAAACATGCACGTCATTCAGGCTACTTTACTGTTCGAGAAACGTGTCTATGTGTGCGTTTATTTTCACTTATTATATGCAGCCAGCCCTCTGTACCTCCCTATTTTTTGCCTGTAATTTCTAGGTAAAATCTCAGTCGCAAAGGACAGACAGGTCGGTGACCCTGTCTGCTAGGGATGCGATACGTGGAGACGTTTTCGTAACACAATAAATACCTAGAAATAAGTTTTTAGCAGTCTTTATGGCTTAAATTTGTGTCTATGCGTTTTCCTAGATTTGGATCACTCAAGAGACTTCTCAAAAGTGTGGAAAACTTTGATGCTGAACCCGCAACCCTAATTGCGTAACTCACTCTCAGTAACAATCTGAAGAATATTGCTAATCCATTGCTTCATTAAGTCGAAAAGTTTTGTCTGCTTAGCAACGTAAATAACGCAATGAATGTTTATTTTGTAAACGTCAAAATGAAACCGATTGCTACTGACAGTGTGTTACGCAATGAAACACCCATGATGACCCCGCTGATTTTGTTGTAGTGAATTTCAGGTAAATGAAACACCCGTGATGACCCCGCTGATTTTGTTTTAGTGAATTTCAGGCAAATGCAACACCCATGACGACCCCGCTGATTTTGTTGTAGTGAATTTCAGGCAAATGAAACAACCATGATGACCCCGCTGATTTTGTTGTAGTGAATTTCAGACAAATGAAACACCCATGATGACTCCGCTGATTTTGTTGTAGTGAATTTCAGGCAAATTTTCAATATATATATAAATTTAATTATCGGTGGAACTACTTACATATCGAGTACATATATAGAGTTTACTAGTATTTGTCAGATACTGCCAGTTTAATTAATTTATATCATTTTTGCTTTTCCTAATGCTATCGTGTAAAGAAGTAAACTAATGTCTCCTATCTCAGCCCCAACCCTACAGGACTAATTTTATTAAATTAAATTTTCACTTAGAAATGCCCTTTTAGAATCCTGTTAACCTCGGTCCATTAACTTAAAACCTAAAGTAAATATTACCTAAAGTATTCTTCAAATGGGTAGGTAGAATCGTAGAACGGTCTTTCGCCAGTTCTTTTTAAGCGAGCCTTTTTCCATCAACTGGGCACAAAACGAGACTCCAGATTGCTATTGAGAAATTCCTGATAGAAAACTTAATAATATTGCAATAACGAAATGTGGGTGTACAGACGCCACCACATCAAGCTACCCCAAACTGTCAAATTTTCCGAATTAGGTTTTTCTGGCAGCACTGAGACGTCAAGTCCGGGCACCTGTCAAGTGTCAAAGCGCCTACACACTGAATGGTGAACGAATGAATGAAACGAATGACATCAAATATTTTAAGTTTATTGTCGAACTGGAAGACCTCTTCTTGTCAAAGTGGCGCCAACTGGTGGCTTGAATATTCAAGAACACTCTCATTGAACATGAACCTTAAATTTATGTGATAAAGTTGAAAATCTATCAAAGAAATTTGACGGATTGGGGTAGCTTGATATGCTGGCGGCTGTACTACAGGTAGGTATACCTCTGCCTATTCCTTTGAGGATTACTCAAAACTCAAAGCATGTATTTCAATTAAACCATTTACAGGCACTTTTGACCTGTCAAAAAGTTAATCAGTTATTTGGAAAGTTGAAGCTAGTTGCCCATTCCAAAATGTAGATCTCTATGGAGAAGAACGGACAAGAAACTCCACGGACACTCTTCGAGATATTACAAAATTCTGGGTACATTATTCTTGTTGCTTCTATATGTGAGAACTATGTAGAGAAATTAAGAAACAATTCCAAATTTTATTATCTGCCTAGCCTTTTCCCAACTTTCATCTAACTTCCGGTCTAACCGTTTGCAGCTGAATACCAGTATATTATATTGAGCGACTGCCTATCTGCCCTCCATAACCCAATAACTGGGTAATACGATACCCTTTGGTAAGAGTGGTTGTCAGGCTTTCGAACTTCTGACGACCCGTAACGACTGTCAAAGACCCACGAATCATAGCCGGGACCAAAGGGTACGTATTTTCCTAGGTTCGGATGGGACTTGGTATGTAAAGATGGTCACCCATCCATGGATCAACCGCAGCAAGCGTAGCTTACCCTGATCGATCGACCAGTGTGGCTGTTATTACTTAGCCATAAGCCCCTCTTAGAAACAATGCAAAATATAAGATTAAAAATAAGCCTTGGAAGTTAGGAGATGACCACTTGACCAGTGAAACCGACGACCCCCGTTCACGCACTTGACGCGTGGATCAGCAGCATCCAGCTCAACTGGATTGATGTTGTGTAATGTGTTAAGGTGACACTTGTCCACATTTTTTCCATACAAACTTCGGGAGGGTTTTACTCCACTGTTTGACTATGTACATCAAAAATTAAACATGGTGTGATTTTGTCTCGTTATTATTATTGTCTGTACGGAAACAGAATACTAAAATAAAAAGCTATTTAAAAAATTATGAGCCAACAAAGATTCGTTTTTCTTGCTAATTCAACCTAACTTTGAGCGTGTTTAAGTAATAGAAGGAGTGTAAAATCTCGAAAACCAAGACGGTACCGACAAAGTTCATTTAACAATAAGTTCAATAAACTTTATTGGTCATTGATTTATGCAGTGGTTTTTTCATAAAACCCGATCTTCTGGAGGACTTTTCTTAATTTTTTCGTGATTTTTTTGCCAAAAATGCTCCTGCATCTCACTCAATAACGTTGTGCGTGTAGACTAGCGTCTAACTGCTCACCACTGATACTATCTCTGTCGGATACGAAGCCTGGTGAGACAGCGTGATTTTTAGCCAGGCCCACCAGTGAGTTCGAGCCCGCGCAAAGTGTCCCCTTAAAACACATAAATATTAATTACCTTAAACCCTCCATCCGCATAAAATAAATAACCCTGCATTAAATCACATCAAACTCTCGTGCGGTATATTTAACAACCGCACTTCAGCGGGTAACCGATGATGCCGAGTTTATTTTCAGTAGCACACACCGCTTTAAACATTATATTCGCTGAATCGTTCAACTTATTACGGATTAAATTATTATTTCCCTCTGTTTCCGTATGAATATTATTTGGGTATACTGTAAAGCTGGATTTTTACTGTTTATACAGGGTGTTTGGCAGAACGTTGAACATACGAAAATCGTGGATAGGTGGGGTCATCTGCTACTTACTCATCATTTCAGCCGAAAGACGTCCACTGCTTGACATAGGCCTCCCCCAATTTGGGGGGTTTGGCCATAATCGCCACGCTTGGCAGGCGGGTTGGCGATCAGTATGGTGGTAAAATGCATAGAGAACGCTGCTGCCCATTCTCTAGTAAGTCCCTTAGTCGCCTTCTACGACATTGCACCCAATGGAAGAAATGGGATGGTGCTATTCTTTTACGCCCGGCGACACATACCTAAGGGACTACTCAGCCCTAATTTATTTGGCCCTGGGCCCCTGGACGTTTTTTTTTTTTTTGCTTTTCTCTAGTTTCACCACTTTCTTAACTTTAAAGTGTAATTTTTATTAACAATGGGTAAAACAGGCAATATTTTTGTTTGTTTTTTAAATCTTTAATGTTGGCAGATTCTTATAAAATTATTGCTTTATTCAGATGTTTGCTAGAAAAAAAGTTATGAGTACTCAAACTTACAGAAAGATGTAAAAAATACTTAAATCTAATTTCAACTTGCATTTAAAAAAAATATCCAGTGGGCCAGGGCCAAATAAATTAGGGCTGAGTAAGTAGCAGTTGACCCCACCTATCCACCATTTTCGTATGTTCAACGTTCTGCCAAACACCCTGTATACAAAAATTAATAACTCACCATGTAATGTAACATTTAGAGCAGTTAGTAGAGGTACGAGTTTTTTGTTAGTCGTAGGTTCGAACCCAGACAGGCGCTTTACTTTGTGTTAATTATTTCATCACCACTGCTCTCAACATGGTGAAGCAAAACATCGTGAGGAAACCATAAATGTGACATCTACTCCCTTTCGAAGAAAAGAGGCCTGTGTCCTAGCAGACCGTTTTAGGATGATGACGTATGATTAAAAAAAGTTTTGCCTGGACAAACTGCCTGTCTCTTCTTCAGAATTGCTTCACACCTGAAATTCTAGAACATTAAATTATGATCCGTGTCCGCGATTAGTAAGAACAAGCTTTGAAACGGTATCCAAGCGTCAGCAATGATGATGGTTGTTTCTATTTTTTCAAATTGTTGTTGTTTTATTTCTACTTAAGCGAATATCAACTTTAGTGCTAGTGTACACTGAACTTTTTGTATTGGAATCTAAGTTGTTTTTCAAAAGACCATATATTTGTTTACATGTTTGGAAACTACGTATCCAGCGGGCGACGAATGTGGTCGCCCATGTAAATCTTTGTTTTTCTTTTATTTGCAGTCCATTATGTTTACCGACTCCAAGAGGCGATTTCTTTTCTCTTTTGTCTACTAATTCTCTAACAGTTATGTTATTATTATCATCCTCATTAACATTCCCATCGTGTCACCATAGGCTCTGAATTAACGTCAGTTAATACCATACCCCGTTATGACATTAAGCGGCACGTGTAGGAGACTAATGGCGAGTACTGTTGTTGTGTCAATCAAGTGGGTTAGCGTTGACTAATGATACGCAAACTACATGTTGACGTGCTAGTATATAGGTGGAAAAGTTATGGAGTTAAGTTCTTCTAGCTTTTGTTTTGACAGCGGCTTCGCCCGCGAAGAGGCCCGAACTTGTCCTACGGGAACGTATTACCGAGATGAAAAGTATCCTACGTGTTAACACACAGCTATCTGTATGCCAAATTTCATCTAAATCCATTCGGCCATTTTTGCATTATTGAGTAACAAACATCTTAACATGCAAACTTTCTCATTTATGATATTAGTAGGATTTGTGATAGTAAATAGTGGACAAAAATTAATAAGAGTACTCAATACTTCATAAGTTTGGTATCAGCTGCACGGGTCGATCCATCGGGTTAAGCAACGCTTGCCGGGGTGATCCATCTGGTTAAGTTACGCTTGCCGGGGTTGATCCTTGGATTGGCGACTATCTTTACATACCTAGGCTCGGAAAGGACGTTTAGTCGATGGCTCCGGCTGTCATTCGTAGGTAGATCTTTGATAGTCGTTAATGGTCGCCAGAAGCCCTAAAGTCCGACGATTTCAGTTACGATTCCCTTGGTAAACTGGTTGTGAAACCAGTTTACCAAGGGAATCGTAATACCCGGTTAGCGGGTTGTATAGGTCGGATAAACAGTCAGCAAAGGGGTACAAAGTTTTTGCTTAACGTATTAATAATTATGTAGATTAACCATATAGTCATTTGTTTAATCTTTCACTATTATAATAACACTTGTACGGGCCTCGCTAATCTTCCTACCGAGGTAAAAATCGCAAAATCACATGAAATGGCCATGTTTTATACCTGATAGCCGTTTTCGAACTGATGAATTGAATTATCTCATCACAATCTTAATTCTTTACTCCTGTAACGGCCCGAATTCAATCAATCATTCCGATTTATCGAAATTCAATTCGCCGTCGATCTGAAAGTACCTTTTGTCTGTTAAATGGTCTGTAACGTTTCGACTTTAATCAAGGATGGGAAACAATGTGACCTGAAGACCAATTCTCATAATTAAAAACGTTCGCATTGTCATCTCGGCGACAATCGAATTTCAAAAATTTGTCAAAAGTATATGGAAACTCGAGGTATTTTTGACAGATTGACACTGAGATCAGACTGTGAACGTTCTTAAAAATTACGAGAATTCCCCTCTTATTCGTGAGAAATGGAAAATAATAACCGACTAGCTGTTGCCATGCCAACGGCTTCGCCTGCGAGGGATTCGAAAATTATTCCACAGACTAAACGTACAACCGGGATAAAACATATTCTAATGTGTTAATCCAGGTAATAAATAATCTATTTGTGTGCCAAATTTCATTTGGCTGTTTTTGCGTGATTGAGCAACAAACATCCAAATATCCTAACATCTAATAGAAACATACAAACTTTCACATTTATAATGTTAGTGAGATAGTAAGATTTATCATTTACACCTGCATATTATTTTTGTATAGAATTGAAAACTAAAGTAACTGATGACATCTTCTGCCTGTATTCTAAAATGTCATTCAGAATCAGTCTAGTAGTCATATAATAACGATAGGTCAAAATACAGGATAAGTTTTAAACCAGTGCGCAAACTGTAACCATGAATTCAGCATATCATTCTAGACTCCCCAGCGCAGATATTTTTCGTCGGTTATGCAAAAAAAATATCAGCTGTTTCATAGGAAAATACAATACCCACGCAGTCAAAATGTATGGAACAGCTGATTTTTTTGGTTTGATTTTTTCAGCAGGTTGTGGTCGAGTTTACAAGGACCAAAGCAGTGCTACTTTTATTTAATAGTAGGTAAAGGTTACCGTTACCTTTTTTTTTGGATGGGAAATCATTATATGACTTCTCCCGCTTTGGGCGGATGTCGGACTTACTCAATAAATCCCACCCGTGTTCCTTCAGTTGCCTGTGCCAGGTCCACGGTAACTCTTTCGAAAAATCCGCGACCCTGGCAGAGGCCACCTCTACCTTGATTCTAAATTATTAATTCTTGTGTAACTTCCGTAAAGAATATCTGAATACCCTGTGAAGATGTTTCTGAGGAAAATCGACTGCAGCACTGCCATACTCATTCTTATCAGCATCTTAATTACGTATCAATCAGAATCTGAATCATATAGATAAATCCATTGCTTTATCTATCTACATATTATATGATTCAGATTCTGATGTTCGAAAAAACCGCCTACTCAATAACGAAAAAATAACGCAATTAATGTTGTTGAACTACAAAATGATAGCCAATTGCTACTGTTTGTGTTACGCTATTTTAATTCATAATTTATTTTAATAATGATTCATGTTATTGAACCTGTCTTTACTTCACTTTGAAAAGTAAAAATATGCAAGTACCTATTTATTATCCAGCACCGAGGACCAATTGTCACCAATCTGTTGTTGTCGGGTTTTGGTTCTCTGTGGGAACACTTTTCCTCTGGCAGTTTCATGGCAAATCGAACTCTGCAATTGGAGTACTAAATATCGCCACAAGCTGCTGGCTTGGAGCCAATTCGCCATCGGTGTGACGCGCACTTTATAGCAAATCTATACCCGAGCTAGTTTCTGATCATACATAAAAGGTTTATCGTTCTATAAAAGTGCAGTTTAACTCCTTTGTTGGTCTTGTGGTGGCAAGCAAGACTGCTGAGCGACGGTCTGCGTTCGATCCCCAGGTTAGGAGAAGTGTTGTTGGGTTTGTTCGATCCCCAGGTTGGGAGAAGTGTTGTTGGGTTGGTTCAAACCCTAGGTTAGGAGAAGTGTTGTTGGGTTTGTTTAAACCCCAGGATAGAAGTGTTGTTGGGTTTGTTCAATTCCCAGGTTAGGTGAAGAGGTGTACATTGTGTACAACCCCACAACAGACCGTTCTTTGTCTTCTTCAGCTTCGTGTGAGGAGGCTCATGGCTAAGTCAGCCGTAAGGGTCGATTGAACAGGTTAAGCTACGCTTGCTGCGGTCGGTCTGTGGATGGGTGACCATCTTCACATACCGTGCCTCGGAAGGTACGTTAAGCCTGCTGTTGTTCGTCGATCTTTAACAGTCGTCCACAACCAGTACCCAATGGGTCTCGTATTACCAGCGACTGAGCTGTGGTGATCAGCTAAGCAGTCGCTCCTTGTAAAATACTGGTATTCTGCTGCATCCGGTTACACTGGAAGTCGAACCCAACACAGTTAGGAAAAGAGTAGGCAGACGATGATGTTATATTGGGTGTTAACATACAAGTAAAAAAAATATCTGGATGACCGAGTATTTGTTTGACGTTTTCTAAAAATGAAACCTAGCTAGATCGATTTATTGCCCCCGAAACCCCCTGCATGCTAAATTTCATGAAAATCGTTGGAGCTGTTTCCGAGATTCAGATTATGCTTGGTTTTTATTTTTGTTTGACGTTTTCTAAAAATGAAACCTAACTAGATCAATTTATCGCCCCCGAGCACTAAGAAGGGGTTTTTGGAAATTCGACCTTTAAGGGGGTGAAAAGGGGGGATTTTGTTTGTATGAAAAATCTTATTCCTTGAGATAATAAACTTGAAACTTAGCACAAATACTAAGTTAAGTAAATTATGATGTTGGCCATTTATTGTTTTTCTAAACTACTCCCTAAAGGGGGATTGGGGGTGTCAAAGTTTGTATGGAAGAATTTTAACGCGCGGTCTGATTAACTCCAAACTCAGTATTTATACCTTAAATCAAAAATAAAGAATAACATTTATCAGGGTTTCTCGAAAATCTACCCCTAAAAGTAAAAAAGGGTAGTCCGTGATATTAGAAATGTGAAAGTTTGTGAAGATGATTGGATGTTTGTTACTCAATCACGCAAAAACGGCTAAACGGATTTGGATGAAATTGGACACACAGACAGATTATAACCTAGATTAACATATATAATAGTTTTTATCCCGGTAGTACGTCCCCCGCGGGATAATTTCCGACTTCCACGCGGGCGAAGCTGCGGGCGGAAGCTAGTTAGATAATAATTTACAAAATAAAAAACCCGACTGCCTAAAAACGGAACTTTAATCAAAAAAGATGGAAATAAGAAACTGTTTTTAAAATGGATGGAAATAAGAAACTGTTTTGAAAATGGATGGAAATAAGAAACTGTTTTTAAAATGGATGGAAATAAGAAACTGTTTTTAAAATGGATGGAAATAAGAAACTGTTTTTAAAAGGACAGGAAAAGACGAAGGGTAACTATTAGACTGAATAGGTACTACTATAAGCAATCTCATGCAGTTGGAGGCATCATGTTAAATTTACCAATATAGACCGTTATTGCCTCCGACTGCATGAGATTGCTGTATTCAGTCTAATTGTCATCCTTTTAAAAACAGTTTCTTGTTTCCATCTTTTTTATTAAGGTTTACTTTTGAGGCAGTCGGTTTTTTTTTTCACAGTTTTTCGAAAATATAAGTATTTTTGACGAGTAAGGAGACCTATTTATGTAACCCTTTATTTTGATACCTCACTCAATAGGATTTGAGAAAAACATTTTTTTAAGGCTCTATACGGTGCCAAAAATCGGCCATTTAAACCTTTTTCAATTTTGAAATACCCAGTGTCACTCTCACAATTAAGACGAATCTAACGGCACCTCTCAAGTTGAAATCGATCAAGCCGTTTAGGCTATAGAGCGTCACAAAGAAATATACATACACACACATTTACATACACTCGAAAAACATAACCATCTTTCTGGCGCAGTCGGTGAAAAATTGTTTATATACATGAATTGCACCAAAAAAACGACCTTCAACAAAAATTATACAATTCTTTTTTTCTAAGCTTAACTGTTTTGTTATAACCTTGAGCGATTATTTAATGAATAAATAATGAAGCTTTTGTGTTGCGCAAGCGTCGCGTTGTTTTAATTTACGTAATTTGAATATCGTATGAGCAGCCATGAACTTCGGTTGCACTCGTCCTCTGCTGCGTGCATACTAATGAGATGTGGTGTGATTGTATCATTTAATTTTTTTTTTTAGTAGCGACCTACCCCGTTGGCACCGTTGTTACAAATTGACAAAAAATATCTTTATTATGAATTCTATACATCACCAACCCGCACTGGGCCCGCGTGGTGGATTACGGCCCAATCCCTCTCCCAGAGAGGAGGCCTGTGTCCTAGCAGTGGGAACATTATAGGCTGATGATGATGATACATAAACCTTTCGTTATAAATTCACTAAGTAACGATTAAATTTCGAAATAGGCATACGAAAAGAGACTTTAAGTTTCCTTTTAGGGTTCCGTACCTCAAAAGGTTAAAATGGAACCGGAATGGAAATGGACGGACCATTTCCATTCCGTCTGTCTGTCCATGTGTCACCACCGATTTTGTCAGGAACGGGTGGACCTTGTAAATTTATATCAGATACTGAGGTTTATTATAGTCCCTATTAGGTGTATAAAAATCAAGGTCCTGAGTCAACACGATAAAAAGATATGGGCAAATTTAGATTTTCGCGAAAACGTTTAAGTACCAAAATTTACCTTAATTTTCAACTTGTTTTATTTTTCGGAATTTTCCCTTTACTTGTCCCATAATACCTTGATTTTAAGTCAGTTTTGGGTCGAAAACCTATAAAGTAGTTTCCGTTGACCTAGAATCATGAAAAATCTTTTTCATGGCTGCCATCTAGTTTATGAAAATTGGCAAGGAGTAGACTTTTATAACTTTGTGTTACAAAGAGAAAAAGTGTAATTGTACCTTAAAGAAGAGAAAAGTAGGTACGTTTTGGATCCTAAAAACGGCTTCTGCCAAACTCGTAGCCAAATTCTGGGCTTTTTTTTTATGGGAAATCATCAAATAACTTCTCCCGCTCTGGGTGGAGCAAGGCGTGTCAGACTTTTACTGACTAAAACCCACCCGTGTTCCTTCAGTAGCCCGTATGCCAGGGGCTGTGGTATCTCTTTCGAACAAACCCGCACCCCTGGCAGGCATATCAGCCCTTGCGGGCCCCGTCGTTTTGTGCTGACATCTCTTTGAGGAGCGCATGGAACACAACGCGCCGTCGCCCTGGGCTTAGTCCTTACCATTCTGGGCTGACTTTTATTTTGTCTGCCACCGACACTACGATGAAACTTAGCTTATCTACTCCACAAATATTATTTTTCTTGTTTGTAGGTAAACATTTAACCATCATAATATCCGGTGTAAACAGTTGAAGGAAAGAAGACAAAGGAAGGTCGAATTATAATTATAAAATAAATAAACACACATTAAAGTCTATTTACTAGTAAATTAGGTTCAGTTGCATTGAAAGACCCAGGAAACATGCATATGGAAATACTATACCTACCGTTTAAGGGGAACCTAGTCGCGGGCTGGAACTCACTGGTGGGCCTGGCTGAAAAGCACGCTGTCTCACCAGGCTTCGTGTCCGACTGAGGTAGTACCCGTGATGAACAGTTAGACGTTCTCGTGTCTACACGCACAACATTATTGAGTGAGCTGCAGGATCAGTTATAGTAAAACAGGCGCGTAAAAAATTAAGAAAAGTCCTTCGGAAGATCGGGTTTTATGAAAAAACCACTGCATAAATCAATGACCAAAGTTTTTTGAACTTTTCGATAATTGAGGTGATTTTGAATTTGAATTGAGATTGTACACTTTTTTATTATTTAAACACGCCCAAAGTTAGGTTAAATTAGCAAGAAAAACGAATCTTCGTTTTTAATTTTAATATTCTGTTTCCAGCAGGCTTAGCACGAGCACCGACTTGTCGACGGAAGAATAGACAAAACTAATAAATAAATTATGTACAAGAGGATAAGATCGCTATGTTTTTCCATTCATTATCACAGTTATGCGTTCTAAACGAATCATGATATTGTAGATGATCGTATATACTTTGTGGCCGTCGAGTAGAGAGTTTTGTTGTCAGTGTGATTTTGACAGTTTGGGAAGAAATATTCTTCTGAAATAGTCTACATTTATAAGGACCTAGAGAAATATCGTTAGAAACGAAAGACTAAATGACAGATTGTACAAGGATATCTACGGTGCGATAACAGAAATGTAGGAACGAAATATCACTTTGTATTGAAAAAGCACTGTCTATTCTTCGTAGAAATACAAAGCGTTATGCTAAGCCCGCAGACAGACAATATTAATAATGACACAAACTATGCCATGTTTAATTTTTGATGTTGTACATTGTCGAACAGTGGAGTAATACACTCCCGAAGTTTGTATGGGAAAAATATGGACAAGATTCACCTTCACTGTGATTTCATATGCTTGTTTTCTTTATTGCCGAATTCACGGCAGTGTGAACTTACAATAAAGCCAGATTTACACAGTAATTCCCGTAGAATCGATGACCGTTGGGGTATACGTTTTCTTAAGTGGAGACCGCGAATCGGTAAACGTAAGGTAGGACGTCCTCAGGCTAGGTTGAGTGACAACCTTCGCAGGGTGACTGGTAGCAGCTAAATGAGACTTGCTAAGATTCAAGCTGATTGGCGTGGAATTGAAGCAGCCATGTCCAGCAGTGGACATAGGCTGATGATGATGTGATTTAATTGCCCGTTGCATACCATAAGTAGAGCAACAACAAAACCATCGTCTAAAGTGTTCGGACGATGCAAGTCATATTTTCCGACTCCAAAAAGGAGGAGGTTCCCAATTCGTCGGAACCTTTTTGTATTTATTTTTGGCACTCCAACGACTTATTCACTAATACATTTTTTTGGTACTGTAACAAATAAACTTAAAATCTAGGGTGAATTTGTCACTTACAGGTGTGCACAGCACTTACATATTTCAAGTTTTATAACATTACAGATAATATAAGACTATAGACAATGAACGTTTTAACACTACAGGATCCATATAGACTAAAAAAAACAAAACTAAGTACATGAACACAAAATTTAAAATTAAAAAGAGAAAGAAAAGAAATAACTAAATCTATTTTGTTGCTCTAAAGAGTAATACTATTAATGACAAGTAAGTAATAATAAATGAAGGTGTAGATATTAACTATGGCCACTGCGGGTCATTAATATTTTTTGCGAAATTGCGGTAGCTTGTTGGCGAAGATGTCGACACTATTGGAACGTGTATGGAGCTCATTGTAGGTCCTCATCAACCTGTTCATTGGTGCCGAATGTCCGAGGTTAGTTCTTGTTGGGCATGGAGTGAACACATCTAGGATGCGTTCAGATCTGGGTAAACTATGGCGCGGGACACATATATTTATTTCGACGAGAAGCTTCGGAACTTGTGAACTTTTTAATGTATGTTCCCCGATTACTCGAAGATGGCTGGACTGATTTGTTTTTTTTTTTTTTTTTTTTTTGAAGCTTTGTACTTTTCAGGTGGTCCCATGATCATCAAGTCAGGATCTGATGATGGGATCCTGGAAAATAGAGAGAACTCTTCAAATTTTAAAGACACACTTGAAGCGATTTGGGTAGTTTTTGGAAGAGTACTTTCTCGGAGTGGTCCTATTTCAATTTGGTGAAGATCTGATGAGGAACTTCGGAGATAGGCAACGGAACTCCTCAATGAATTAATTATAGGAAATAGACTGGGATTGCTGAAATCTCATGTCTGTCTATTGTTGACACCAGTTCATAACATAACATTACGCTGTGAAGGGGTAAGTACATGTGAACCACTAAAAAGTGAAAAATAAAAACGTTTTCCAAAAAGAAAAAACAACCGACTTCCGGAAAACACTACAAAGTGAAAAATAACTTTAATTCCGGAAGGCGGTGATAAGAAATTAATAAAATACATATCCAAAGTCACCGACTTCCGAAATTAAAGTAATTTTTCACTTTATAGTATTTTTCCGGGAGTCGGGTGTTTTTTTTTTGTTGGAAAAACTGTTTATATTGCAGGCAACTTGCATCGTGTAAATGAGGTTTCACGAAGAGTTGCTGGTTTCCATTAGACGAAACTTAATGGGACAGGGAAAGGGGCGTGAAAACGAATATTTTGTGTCTGTACCCTAATGTAGGGAGAAGTTATAGAGGAAAATAGTCCCGGAAGGATATGTTTTTGTGGGTCAATGACTAGAGTATTTACAGTACGAGTATCTGTTTTGTTTCCTGAAATTAAGGGCTAGGATGGATATCATTTTGGTATGCATGACAATGCAGTCGTAACTTATTCCACTGCTATTGTACTAATAACGCTAATAGCACAGCACTATCGTAACGTCTTATGTATTAAGTATGGTAAACTTTTCTGCATTTCATTATTGCCCTTCCTTAGGTCGTTTTAGATTAGACCTAAGAGCGATTGCACTTTTTATATCCCTACTCTATCTTTTTTTTTTTGTAAAGGAGAACAGGAACAGATATTTTATTCGGTGTCCATAGTACCATGTATCCATAGTGTCCATACAAAAATTTCAAGAAAAGTAGGCTCGAGAATAGCTAGTCACAACCAATCGACGAATCGAAAATGACATATTTTCATTTACTTATTTGTCTTGCCCCAAACAGCAATATCTGTCGAAAGAATGGCGGTCCTCTATTCATTCGATTGAAACTGACAAAATTTACAGGTCATGCATGATCGAAACTGCAATCGATTTCTTTTTTTTTAAGTGTGTTTTTTTTAAACTTAGTTTTGTCTTGAACAGATTTTCGTTAAACATTATTCTATTTCTTATCTTATCGTGTCCTTCTAAATACTCCTCTAATATATCACACTCTTACCGCTTTCTTGTAACGGTGTCTCGCCTCGACATAAGTGGGTGTCTCGCCAGCCAATCACGTCGGGTCGGCGATTCCGTCTCGTCCCTTTGTTGTCTGCCTGCACCAGGGTGCACCGGTGCAGCCAATAATGCTATAATGTTGGCATAAATGTACGTGAATAGAGGTTTTATTGGTCTGGCAGGGATGTTATACTAAATGAATGGGTTTGAGCGGTTCTGCCGGGAATATTGGTAAAGATGTTGTAATGTTTGGCGCGTATTGCTTTTCATTTTTGTGAGGTGTTCGCTGACTTCTTTATTTAGGGATTGAATTATACGCTGGAAGAGAACGCCCTAGGAGGACATACCTGTGTATATGTACTGACCTTATTGGTGATGTTTTTCAGACCGGTCAAGTGCGTACTATTCGCACCCAGCGTGCGTGAGTGACCAGATGTATAATAATCAGAAATGTCAGATGTTACAATTAATGTCAAACTAACCGCCACGCTAGAGAGCAGTGGTGTGGTGACCCAGTGGTATCGAACCCTGGAGGACACTTTACTTTACTTTGCTTTACTTTGATTTCATCACCACTGTTCTCCAAACGGTGAAAGAAAACATCGTGACGAAAAAGGCATGTATTTGACGAATAATTCAAAGACATGGTCACGGTTCATGGCCGAGTGCGGTTGGTGAATGTCAATTCACCAACTGCACTCGGACCGCGTGGTGGTTTATGGGCCACTCCCTCTCACAGAGGCCTGTGTCCCAGCAGTGGGAAAATAATAGTCTAAACAAAGCATTAAGAATACCGTTTATATTTCTAAATCAGTTCTGTAGAAGTTATCAGTGGTACTCATTAAAATGAGCGCGAGTCTAAAAGCTACCTTTAAAATTCCATGCAGTTTTCCTAATAATTCGTCTAGTTCTGTCCCCTTTTCACTAACTACATAGGGGTGTAGAGGTCCCTGCCCTGTCAATTAATCACGTCGTCGCTTTGTTGTCTGCACTCTATGGCGGCCATCTTGGATTTGCAGTCTGCAACGGTAGTCGGAAGTAAATCTCGACGAATAAATCTACACATTGTTAGAGACATATCTTGTGGAGTGGATGGCGTCTTAGTCTTAGATAAAAGCCGTAAAAGGTTGAATGTTTTATGTTTGAACTTATAGGTTGGTTTGTGTGTTCATGTCAGGTGTTGGCGATGTTGGTCAATAAGTTACTGGATTAGTACACTGAAAACTAAGAAATTGACATGCATGCATTGAAGTTAAATATTTCTGACAATGTTGCAATCACTACATATTATAAAACAAAGCCCCCGCCGCGTCTGTTTGTCTGTTCGCGATAAACTCAAAAACGACTGAACGGATTTTCATGCTGTTTTCACCAATACACATTGATTTATGAGAATTTTTTAGGTGTATAATTTGTGAAGGTTTTGTGCATTGGTGAACGCGGGCGAAGCCGCTGGCAAAAGCTAGTAATTATTATACTTTACATATAAAGAAAGTGAGTTGGTCATCTTCCATACCTGTAACTTTGAGGAAACTAAAGATGATTTGAAGAAACTCTTGTTAGTCCTAGCTTAGTTATCCAAGTTCTGAACATTGTCTAGTTTAGAAAAAGAACAAAACTTAATGTTTACTAAATAAAATTCCTGTAAATGGCAGTAGGTTGTTCCTATATTTCGTGAATTTCCTTTGTCGTCTGCACTCTGTCTGTCTGCATGTCAACGCCGGTAGTAAGGCTCGCGGAATAAATCAACTTTTTGTACACGAAACGACAAATCGTCTGAAATTTTGTATTTGCATTAAAATAATACGAATGTTTTCGTGGACTTCAGTTAGCTTTTTATTACAAATTCATGCGAAACTTTGTTATCAGATTGTTTTGAACTATTGGGGTGGCTTGAACAATTTCTAGAGCATTGTAAACCCAATTCATATTCATGCAGAAAGTTTTAACTTTTAAAGTTTGTTTAGGATTGTAATTTTTCTGTCTAGCTAAAAATGGTTTGCTTAGGCTAATTTTTACTGGGTGGGCTTTCACCAATATAATACAATGCATGTAGCATTGTGTTGGGTTCCATAAGATTTGCGCTTAATTTGACGCAGATTACGCCATAGTACGCCTGGCTCTTACCGTCTGTAGTTTCAAATTTTCTTACGTTTTTTGCCGTTTGCAAGTCATTGTCAGGCTCTACGTTGCACAAAATATATTTCGCGGCCGTAAAACGTATGTATTTACAGAATAGGTATTATAGCCATTAAAATAATCAATACAACTATCTTCGTTCATTTAATCCCATTGGTCATTCAATGGGATTAATTGAACTAAGATGGTCGGTAATTCATGAAAATTTCGCGGGTTACCTTAGCGCAGTGTAGGACCTTTATTGTAAACAACAAATCGTTTCATAACACGTTTGTTTACGTCCTTAAATAGTGCTTCGGGTTCCTTTATTTGAACCGGTTCGGTTCAAGTGTTTACCGGGTCTGTCCACGTGGTTGTATCTTTAGAAAGTGGTTATTTATAGTGTTGATTATGTTGCATAACAATGTTAACGCCTACGTTCCTTTAGGTCGGGTTATCTCCGAGCTTTGCAAGTTAAGACATCAAGTTAAGCAGGATCACTAATCGGTTTAAGGGTGGTCAGAATTGTCTTGTCATTCGATGATTGTCCGTTCCAAGAAATTTCAGTTATCGCGTCCATCGCAACGGTACGCTTGAAATACTTGGAATGGCATTGTCGCACAAATTCAATCGATTGCTTTGTACTTATGTTTGATTCATCCGTTCGATCGTGTGTCTTTGAATTCTGGCACCTTTACTGTTGTGTAAACGGTGCAACTTTTGTTGTTACTTCAGCTAATGGAATGTCACAGGCTATTAAATCGCATCTTGTAAATCACGCAGAGAATAGTGCTGGCCCAGTGATTGTTTTACGAGTAGTAAGCCGTGAGTTGGAACCCAGGCAGGAGCTTTGTGTAAATAATTTCATCACCACTGCTGTCAAAACGGTGAAGGAAAACGGCATGTCCTAGAATAGAACCAAAATTCGGAGACATGTGACATCTAACAACCTGCACAAGGCTAGCTTGGTGGATTATTATGGCTTTACGGCCCACTACCTCTCACCGAGAGCAGGCCTGTGTTGCAGGCCCAGCAGTGGGAAAGATGATGATTTGACTGTGAAAATCAGGCTTAAATTCGATTTTAAGTCCCTGATTCGTAAAAGCGGTTGCTGTGATATTTCCAGCGTTCAATCTTTTTCTAGCATTGACTCAACTTGTTCCTATATTTACTCCTTTCAGCGAGTCACCTCGCACAGTTTATCATTGATCTCACACAGCGGTGCACCCACAATCCGCGGTCAGAGTTCAACAACCCACCCTACAAGTGCATCCATCAATTTAATACTGAATCTAATAAAGAGATAATTGAAGCTGCGTGGGTGGGTGTACCTCCGTCGGGAGGACCCCCGCTGTGCTGACGTTGCTACAGTATTGGATGACATCAGAATATCGTATCGAATAGTGCCTACGGTTGCAACTGGTGCGAGAATATAAATCCGAGTTTGCAATGATTCTTGGTAGTGGTTAATTAATATGTTTCTACTATCATCAGTGGCTTTGTGTGAAATTCTGCTAAGGGAATTGATACTACCTCTAGTAAATGGTTTAGTCCCATCTCGGCACCCATGAATTTATTTATCGGTACGGTTTTAAAAATGATAATGTTTCGTGGGCATGATAAATAAATTCATGGGTGCCGAGATGTGACTAAACCTAGTAAATGATGATCATGATGCTAAATTATACCGGGTGGCTTGGCGCAAATCGACGCGCAAACTCTAACTATGAATTCAGCTACTTCCATTTCTACTTCGCTCGCTTATCGCTTAAAAAAATCGCATGTATACAGGAAAAAGTTTTATCCAGTGCGCAAATTGTAACCATGAATTCAGCATATCATTCTAGAACCCCTAGCGCAGAAATTTTTCGCCGGATACACAAAAAAAAATCTGCTGTTCCATACATTTTGGCCGCGTAGGTATTGCACTTTTCTATGAAACAGCAGATTTTTTTTTGTACAACCGGCGAAACATTTCTGCGCTAGGGGTTCTAGAATGATATGCTGAATTCATGGTTACAATTTGCGCACTGGATAAAAACTTACCCTGTATGGTAACTCGTGTCTAGTATTTCTAAAGATGAGAACGGAAATACTTTCCTTTATCCCCTCAAGTGTCAAAGGAACACCAAGTGTGCATAAGAAAAAGTGCTTCGAGCACTTTTTCTTATGCACACTTGGTGTTCCGTTGACACTCGAGGAGTTATACGTATACATATCGTACACATTATAAAACATGGTTTTGTGAAGTTACACACAATGAATCCACATTTACTTTATACTGCGCAGATTTCACGTATTTATTCACAACAATATCATGCAAAAAAAAAAACTTTTATTAATATGCAAAAACTTGACCCAGTGCCAGGTACTGGAAAACAACAAAATTTAATACAAAATAAGGTTATAAAACATGAGAACTCTAGCACGTAAGATTATTCACATATTTGCATTCAATTGATATCATTTGCACTGTTTTATGCAACGAGCATTTTTCATGAAACTGTAAACAATATAATTTGTATGAATATTTAATTTACATAATCGTGTTGACAAATACGATATTATGTAGGAGTTCCATATTGTTAGTCAGTTTCGGAAGTTTTCAGAGTTTTGAGTATGAATGTCGATGGCTATAAGAGAAGAGGAGGATCTAAGAAACGATGGAAGGACTCTGTGAAAGTCGATATTTAGCTAGAAAGGGATGGCGAGTCATAGAGATAATGGAAGAAAAAAACTAAGTTGTACCGACACCAAAATAAAAGTAGGTTTTTTTTTTATTTGGGCGTGAAATCATCAAATAACTTCTCCCGCTCTGGGTGGAGCAGGAGGGCGTGTCAGACTTTTACTGACTAAAACCCACCCGTGTTCCTTCAGTAGCCCGTATGCTGTGGTATCTCTTTCGAACAAACCCGCACCCCTGGCAGAAATATAAGTAGGATAATGATCATTTCAGAAATTTTCAGACTTGAGAGGTTTTTGAGAAAGAGTTGGTCTTGGTCTTTCATGGTAGTCTCTTGCATGGAGTTCTCAGTACTACGAAAGTCTCGAAACAGGCCAGTTCTTTGAAGTATCATCATTTCAGCAGAAAGACGTCCACTGCTGGACATAGGCCTCCCCCAGGCTCCTCCACTTCCACCGGTATTGTGCTTCCCACATCCAGCGGATTCCCGCGGCCTTCACAAGGTCATCGGTCCACCTTGTAGGAGGCTTTCCCACTCTACGTGATCCGGTACGCGGTCGCCACTCCAGAACCTTTCGGCCCCATTAGCCATCTGTTCTGCGAGGCTATGTCGGTTGCCTTGGTTCTCCTGCGGATCGGTTGAAGTAAGGAATGGCACATATACCAAGGCATGATTTTTTCGGAAGGCATAAAATGAGTTGTGACGGTATTATATCTATCTATTCAAATGAAAGCTTTGATAGATCGGGTGCAAACCACCCTGCAGGCGATCGACTGTGAAGACCCCTAAAGATATGACATTTTTACGAGCACAGACGAATCAGTAGAGTGAGAGCCCTATGAATAAATAAAGATAAGTTGAAGACCCGACAGTTCACTGTAGTCGAGGTTTCTATGTATTCTAGATTTATTTGAACAATTTTAGAGCTCTAATGTAGTTTTATTTATTCAGCAAATTGGCTATAAAACTTGGGAGTCTTCTGATGTCAATGAAAGTTCATGAAGACTTTGCTTTTTACAACCGCTAGCTGTAAGTATAGTTTATGGCTTTCTCTCATTGTGGACATCTGAATTGTTCGTTTATGCATTTGTCTTTATAGCTTTATTTATCAGTCTGTCGTCTGCCTTCAAAGGAAGAGTGAAAAGGCAACTGCTTGACATGTTCGTTCTATTGTAGACCTCATTCAGCGTCTTCATCGCTTTCCGTAAGGGGTGGCTATGGCTATAGGTACGTTCGTACAGTAACAGATTGAAACTTTAAAATGGTTTCGCTGGACAAACGCCGTCGCTTTAACGACGCAATGTTTGCGTACAAAGTTCTGACTCATAAAATTTACTGCCAACTGGTTTGGGAAAGTTGAAAGCCACTTTTCATAAGTATCTGCACGATTAGTTTTAGTCATCAATATACAATAATAAGTTAGTCCTAAAAGATGTATGATGTTTCCAAGTTTTAAGTAATAAGCATTTTTTAACCTAGCTTAGTTTTCCTTTAAATGCATACGGAGTTTACCTATAAGTGATTGTTACACTAGAATATCAATTTATCTCGCATGTTATCTTTAGTATAAACCAGTTTAAATTAAACAATTGTTGGTGAACATAATAAATAGATATATCGAATATGCAGAGTGACAGGGACATTGACGCGCAAACTGCAACCATGAATTCAGTGAATGATTGTAACATATAACTTTACGTCGGATATCATAAAAGAAATCGGCTATTTCATAGAAAAGTGCAATATCTACCTAAGTAGTCAAAATGTATTTACAACAGAAAGTTTAAATTTTCTGGTAAATTTCAGCACAGGCGTTCAGAATCGTGAACGGAATCCATGGTAACACGACAGGTCGCGCGTCGATGTCCTTGCCGCCATATTTGGCCGCCCGACTGTGTCGAATAGTACTGAATCATAGAAGCCAAAAAAATGTGAAGAAAGCCTTACAGAGATTTTGTCTGAACGTAGCTTTAATACCTGACTTGAAAACTTCTTAGTTTCGGACTTCTGTTTTTCAGGCAACAAATTATGCTGTCGTCCATATGATCAACATCATCATTTCAGCTAAAAGACGTCCACTGCTGGACATAGGCCTCCCCCAAGCTCCGCCACTTGGACCGGTTCTGTGCTTCCCGCATCTAGCGGATGCCTGCGGCCTTCACAATGTCATCGGTACACCTTGTCGTCCATATAAGCTAAGGGATTTACATACCTTGCTTGTCCAGCCTTCTATTTTCAGATTCAGCCAATTTGAACGTTAACGGCTGCTGTCCTGGGCCTGGATATGCATAAGTAATTTTTTCAAAAGACAGTGATAGCCTTGAGAACAAAAATGATATTAAAGACAGTGAATAACTTGGCACACAAATGAGATTTGTTCAAGATTAACATTTCAGTCTTCACACTTGAACGACTTAGAAATCATCCAGCCGAAATTACGCACTTAGGGAATTCACTTAGATATGTTATGTTTAAAACAACGTGTCTAAAAGTGTATTGTAAACGAAGATTTAAGTGGTTCCATCACAATTTTCAAAGCACCTACGTATTATGAATTACTAGCGGTAAAGTCCGGGAAATTGCTGCAAGTTAATGTAGGTTGAATGTGTTAAAGAAACATCATCATCATCAGCCTATAATGTTCCCACTACTGGGACACAGGCCTCCTCTCGGTGAGGGGTAAAGAAACATATGGCTATATAACTCTTTCATAGTGTATTGATAGGTGTTCATGCAGAATAAATAACTGTGACATAAGCATAGAATAATCAACCTATGATGTTACCCACTGCTAAGACAGGCCTCTACCAGTAGGGCCCACCGCGGGTTGGTCGTCTTCAAAATTTTGATTCTAGGACCGTTCTAGTCTGCTGCTTTCCTCTCGAGGTTACTTTCACCGTTTTGAGAGCTCTGTTGATGAAATTATTGGCTCAAAGTAATGCGTCTGCCTGAATTCCAATCCACGACCTACAACTTGTAAGTCGGGGCCGTTATCACTTGGCCACCGCGGCACTGTAAATAATTGTGGAACCAGATGTTATTATCAACAAGATAAGTCAATCAATCACAACTGAACAGGCTATAAACTAAAAGTCTTGCTGAATGATAATAAAAGCAATCAGACCTTGCTTGAATACGAAATACAGATATAGAGATGCGAAAGATAGAAAGATCTATCAAAGCCAATCAACGCGGTTAAAGAAATGCCTGCTGTCTTTGTAGATGCTGGTTAGAAGGAGATAGACGGGGTTCGGTCACCATAAGAGATGTAACCATGCAGAGTCGTCGGATGTAGTTGAAGTTAACCGACGATCCTGGTCACTCATATATTTTAGCGACTGTACACGCATGAATTAAGTCTCCAAAACTGCAAACTACTTTACTTATCAAACCACCAGGATTGCATAACCACTGCAAATTCACCCCATTTCATTCAAGTTATTCATAAAAATCTGAGTAACCACTCCTCTAGAAATGTATTCAGCACATTTGAATAAATTGCCGCACGTCTTGTCCCTCATGTATCGTTCACGTTTTCAACTGGAAATTAAATTATGTTGTCGTACATTGTATTGGAAAGTGAGATAATATGGCTAGAAAGAGGGTCACTATTGAGATGTGATGACTAACAGAAAGTATGAAAGAAGGCATAATGCGCGGACCACAAATCAATTGGTATAAGGCAAGAGAACGATGTTAGTAATTATTACCCGACTGCGCCAGAAGGAGGGTTATGTTTTATCTTAATATATGTATTTAGACTTCATCATCAGCCTAGCCTTTTCCCAACTATGCTGGGGTCGGCTTCTAGTCTAACCGGATGCAGCTGAATACTAGTATTATACATGGAGCAATTGCCTATCTGACCCCCACATCTGTGTAAGACGATACCCCTTGGTAAGAAGAAGTTGTCAGACTTTCGGGCTTCGGACGACCCGTAACGACTGTCAAAGATCCACAAATGACAGCAGGAGCCAACGGTTTAACGTGCTTTCCGAGGCACGAAGGGGTTTTGATATGTAAAGATGGTCACCCATCCAGGGATTAACCGCGTCAAGCGTAGCTTAACCTGGTCGATCGACCCGTGCGGCTGTTAGTAGTTATTCCATAAAATTCAAAACCTGCCAATTACGTAATTCTGGAGTTCTCCATTCGCCCACAAATACCTTCATGCAAGTCGGCTAATAAGCCCCCAAAACATGTTGTGGATTGTTTTTGTTTTGATGGAGTAGCGTTACATATTCCTGTACTTCTACGTGTACCATGTACCATGAGTAGATAGTTGATAGGAAATCAGCAGGGCTGACTATCCAGGGTGCGTCTGACTGCCTATCGCATAAGCTCATGCTTCTTGGTAGCCTGTAAGACTTTACAGGGACGTATCGACTGCCCAGAGCTCCATGGCCTTTTATGCCGATTATTTGTACCCGGACCGATACATCGGTCATTGTCAGAACCAGCTACACAGTCTGTTTGCGCAACTGTCATAAAAACTGTAGCCAGAGCCGAATCCCCAGTCTGTCGTACTTTAAAATGTTAAATGCCCTTCTGACTCACACTGAATGTGTTTGCGGATGAATGGACTAAAGTCATGCGTATATGTCTGGTGTACTGTGAGAGAAAGTATGCAGGGGAGTCCAGTGTAGTTTTATAAAATTATAATGCAAAATAATTATTGTCAAGTAATAATGGATTCTACGGCAACTAATTTAATTGGTTCCGGGAGACACAACTCCATTTTCATTCACTTCCTGCTTAGAATAATCTGCCTACAAAGTTTCCATTACCAGGACACAAGCATCCTCTCTTTGCATGGGACAGCAATCATCCACCTCACTGCTCCATTCTAGCGTATTGTCAATTGAAACTACCCAGAGTGCTTCTGACTGACTTTCATTCAAACATGTAGTCATGGAGACGCAACTCCATTTTCATTAACTCCATTTCAGCGTACCAATAATCAGCCTATGACGTTTCCAATGTTAGGACACAGGGTTCCCCCTAGGTGGGTGGGGCTGAGCCATAATCCACCTCACGGCCCCATTCTAGCGTATTGCCCATTGAAATTACCCAGAGTGCTTCTGACTGACTTTCATTTAAACATGTACTCAGGAAACACAACTCCATTTTCATTCACTCCATTCCAGCGTACCAATAAGCAGCCTATGACGTTTCCAATGTTAGGACACAGGGTTCCCCCTAGGTGGGTGGGGCTGAGCCATAATCCACCTCACGGCCCCATTCTAGCGTATTATTCATTGAAACTACCCAGAGTGCTTCTGACGACTTTTATTTAAACATGTACTCATGGAGATACAACTCCATTCCAGCGTATCAATATATAATCAGCCTATGACCTTTCCAATGCTAGGACACAGGGACCTAAGTGGGTGAGACTAGGCCATAATCTCCACGCGTCCCAATTCTAGCATATGATGTGTTAAAACTAAAAAACCCGTTTTACTATTTGAAAGACCAGGGGATCGATGCTCACTTGGCAGCCAAAAGTGCTCTGCCCTCTATTATATAAATTAGTTTGTTCATTACATTAGATATTATATTAAGCAAGCGGTTTAAATGAGCTTTTAGTTTGTAGTGTGCCGTAATTTAGGAGAGCTGACATACTCTTGGAAACCTAGGCAGTAGGTAAAGTGTTGGAACTTAGTATACTCCATGTTATTTAAGACTAGCTTTTGCCAGCTACTTTGCTTGCGTGGATGTCAAAAATTATCCCACGAGAACGTAGGTACTACCGGGATAAAAATAATTGGTAGAGTGGAAAATTCAGGAGATTTTTCTTCAATTTCTCCTTCATAGACCCACCACGCTCTCGTGTCACATACCGTATGTTGACTCAAACTTGTCACTATTTAACACATAATTTACGTGGAATAAGGTGATAATCTAAAACACTCTATTTATTTAACTATTTATGTACACAGATTAAAGAGCAATGCTTTGAGACCCAATCGGCAAGATTACTCTCAAAACGGATTTCTTGAGAATGGACCCAAAATAAAAAAAGAATTTTCGTTGTTTTATCATGGAGTCCGTATTCATATCAGATGTTTCCAGGAAAACAAACAGTTTAGTTAATCAGATGCTTAGCCATTCACACGCCGCCGCCGCCCGCGCCGGTCCTTTGGTCCGCAACCCGAGACAGTTCTCAAGGGCAGGAGGTCCTCGCCTCCTCCATCAAGAATAAAGATTGCAGAAGGATCATTTTGTGTTATCACTGAACGGAAAATAGTTAAACAGATTTTCTAGTTTTAACACAATACGCTACAATGGGGTGCGCGTGGTGATTTATGGCCCAGTCCTACTCATACAATTTAAGCCAACGAATATACTTATGTTCGTTGACTTAAATTGCTTTCGGTGGTCATTTGCCAATGTAAAATGGTTAAAATGTAAAATCAACGTTATTTCCCATTCCCATACAGCTTTGAGTACTCGAACAGTATATGCATGGCTTAATTATTAGCGAGATTGTTAAGTAATAGCACCAAGATTATCTAATTAGATTGCTTTTGTAAGTTTAAGTGATTACTTGTTTATTTATAAGTATCAAAATAATGTATTACCTATGTTGAAACTGTTTTATAATACTCTTCGTCACTTGTCCCTAAAGGTTCATTACAAAGCCTGTGTCATACAGCATCAGTCTGTCTGGCATTAATGCTGAAATTAACCTTTTTGGCGCAGTCGTGAGGTACACACTGTTGTAGTTATTTATTTTCCGTTTTTTTAAGCTATTGCATAGCTTCTATCGCGGGCCTTGAGCGTGGAGACCGAATCCAGAAATTCCGTAACGAAAATAACCTAACACCCTAACCTAACCCCGTAATTCGGCCCTTAGCAACAGGTCGGACTGTTGCATAGCAACGGAGTAATGACATGCTAAAATTGCAATTTTGACTGCTTTATCTGAATTTTCATACACAACATCGTATATTTATGGATAGTTTATGAAATTTTCTTACCGTTTTAGCAGTATTTTAGCCATTTAATACAAAATACGCACACGAAAAGTCACCGCAAATATTTTATGATTTGATATGGCGGCCATTTTATGTAATTCAAACTCAAACTCAAACTCAAAGCATTTATTTCAATTAGACCTTTCACAGGCACTTTTGAATTGTCAAACAAAAATCGAAGTTGAAGCTAGGTGCCCATTCCAAAAACGTAGATCTCTCTGGAGAAGAACGGGCAAGAAACTCCAAGGACACTCTTTTAAATCGTGGGTATTACAAAATTTGTGTGTGTGGGAACATTATTCTTGGTGCTTCTATATGTGAGAACAATGTAAAAAAATGTAATAAAATAAATTAAAAAAAATAAGATTCAAAATAAGCCATGGCAGATAAGAGATGACCAGTCTCAACCGACGGCGCCCGTTCACGAACTTGACGCATGGATCAGCACCATCCAGCTCAACCATTTTCTAGGGAACCGAATGATCCAACACACACGCCACCATCAGTGAGACATTTAAGTGAGCATGACATACTCTCAACTACCACGTTTTTTCAAGTCGACGTACATTAAAACAACATATTATAAGGATGCATGGTACTCACATTTACAAAAATTTGACAAAATGCTTCTAAATTATACAAAACTATAGTTTCAATCCTATTTGAGAAATTCATAAAATTTGACTTCCAAAAAGAAAGAAAAATATATATTAAGTAGGTATCTATTGAAATTTTAATAAATAATACTTGGTTCAGTAAAATCAAAAACAAAATCGTAATGTCACAAAATTAATAAAAATAGGAACAGAAATGTTCGCAATGTCAGAAAAATAATAATAATAGGAACAGAAGTGTTCGTAATGTCAGAAAACATAAAAAAAAAGGGGAAGCATCTCTTCCAAATATTAAAATGTTAATTAGTAAGCCCAGGTGGCTGTGGAGCAGGACCAGCATTAAGCCAGGCATTTTTATCTAAGATATAATCATCTAACTTATAATATGCTTGTCTACATAGTGTGCGTTTAATGCATGACTTAAATTTATTTTCACTTAGTTCAAGAATATCGACTGGTAGTTTATTATAACATTTTACACAGTACCCCATAAAAGAAGTATGTACTTTAGACAATCTGAAACGTGGTTGATCTAATTTGTTCCTATTTCTAGTGTTAAAATTATGCCTGTCACTTATCTTACTAAAAAGATGTAGATTTTTCCGAACATACATAATGTTCTCATAAATATATTGAGAAGGTACCGTCATGATGTTAATTGTTTTGAACAGTTCCCTTAGAGATTCGCGTCTGCGGAGGTTGTAAATGGCTCTGACAGCCCTCTTTTGCAGAATAAAGATCGACTCAACATCCGCAGCCCGTCCCCATAGCAAAATACCGTAAGACATGATGCTATGAAAGTAACTAAAATAAACAAGTCGCGCGGTATCCACGTCTGTTAATTGGCGGATCTTCCAAACAGCGTAAGCGGCAGAACTTAGCCGCCCTGCAAGTGATGTTAAGTGAGGACCCCACTGTAGCTTTGAGTCAAGCGTGATCCCCAGGAAAACCGTCTGTTCGACGAATTCTATTATCTCCTTATTCAATACAACGTGACATTCACTACTTCTGACATTCGGTAACGTGAATCTTATGCATTTAGTTTTCTTTCCAATA
Source organism: Polymixis flavicincta (assembly GCA_949987655.1). Lineage (NCBI taxonomy): Eukaryota > Metazoa > Arthropoda > Insecta > Lepidoptera > Noctuidae > Polymixis > Polymixis flavicincta. The sequence continues at coordinate 5,037,840 of OX465183.1, read as the reverse complement.
ATATATGGTACGACTATACGTTATAATAAAATTTGTTTTCTTATCGGTCACCACGCTCAAAACTGTAACTTGAATTAATATCAAAGAAAAAACTTGAATTAATATCAAAGAAAAAAAAAATACAGCATAAATAAAAACTAAATAAATAATTATAATTGCATAAGTTGATAAAAATGCTATGCAATAGCTTAACCGCGACAGTCCCCAAGTGCCACACGTATTTTTTTATTTGTTATTGTATTTTGCGTTTCACGAACTGTGTCCAAATAAACGGTATTCTTTCTTTCTAGATGCTGTCATATGTCTTACTATGAATTGGTAAAAATACTTGAACTCTGTTTGTAAAACCTTCACCGACGCTCAGTCGACGTTCACACGAACGTAATAATATCGCAGAGGGATTTTTTCGCGTAATGGATCTTCAAAGCACTGCTCATCGCCTCGAGTTGAAAATCGAACACTGTGTTTTTTCGACGCGCTGAGGCTGCACAGTACTCTGTTAGATTCTTATTTTTCTCTTCAACACCGAGAGCTGAAAATTCAGCGCGCGACTCACTGACTCCCTGCTCAATTAGTGTCAGCATTTGGACCTTCTTCACATTTTTGTGGAGTGTCCCCTCACTATTTATATTATGATTGAGTGAATCACTTGATTTGAGACAATACGTCTGAAAGCTTTTTGTTTTTTTATATTAACGAATGTTTCTGCGAATCTCGACCGATTCCGGACTGCCATGGACTTCGGTGTGACTGAGCTTGTTAACTTATTCCGTCTCTCTTTTATATCGATATTCACTAACAACATACCGAATGGTTTTATTGCTTACGAGTTATGTCATTTTAAAGTAGAGATGTAGCGACTAATTGCCTTAAATTTTGTAGAATTACAGTTTCGTTTTAAACATCCTCTGTGTGTCCGTCAACGAAAATAAGGGCCCGAACGCTCAGATATAAATATTCTGTAATCTGAGCCCTACCGAAAGTAATTCGAAACTACTGACTGAACCCTACACACGATTCGCGCACATGTGGCAGTGGCGCGAGGAGGCCAAATGCCGGGGCGTAACTCCGCTACCGCGGGAAATCGCGGCACAGCGGACAGAGCTCCGGCGGGATCTCATGGCGAAATGGAGAGTGCGATTGTCGCAACCCAGTGCTGGGCAAGCCACGATTGCGGCAGTAAGTCCTCTCTTTGAGGAGTGGCTTGAGAGGCGGCATGGTGTCCTCACCTTCTGCCTGACTCAGGTCCTCACTGGACACGGTTGCTTGCGGAGGTTCCTGTTTCGGATAAGTCGGGAGGAAACGCCCGGGTGTTTCCACTGCGAAGATCGCTCTGAGGACACGGTGGAGCACACGGTGGCGGTTTTCCCGGCTTGGGCGGAGCACCGCCGTGTCCTCGTGGAGTCGATCGGCGGCGGCGATCTCTCGCGTCCGGCCCTGGTCCAGGCCATGATACGGAGCGAGAGTGCATGGGTAGCCGTCACCTCCTTCAGCGAAGCAGTAATGCTCGCGAAGAGGGAGGCGGCGCACATGACGGAGAGGCAGTCTATGCGCCCTCACGACCCTAGCCGCCGCAGGAGACGGAGACGCCCTGGGCGTCGGGAATCCCAGGCCGATTTCCGGCCACCGTAGGCATGAGCTTCCGGACGGCGAGTAATGGGTAGCTCGCTGTCCGGTAAGGACCAAGCCCAAGTCGACGGCGCGTTGTGTTCCACGCCTCAAAGAGATGTCAGCACAAACCGAAGGGGGCCCCTTCGGTTTGTGGCAAGGGCCGATGCCTGTCAGGGGTGCGGGTTTGTTCGAAAGAGATACCACAGCCCCTGGCATACGGGCTACTGAGGGAACACGGGTGGGTTTTAGTCAGTAAAAGTCTGACACGGCCTCCTGCTCTACCCAGAGCGGGAGAAGTTATTTGATGACGAACCACCCAAAAATAAAAAATCCCTACACACGTTCAATGAACTTTCTCGGGTAAAACACTTCGGTAGTAAGGACAACTGTCACGGTGTAAGTGAAACGGAGTAGGAATCGCCCGTAACTTGCACCGAAACTACGAATTTCGTGTTGTGACCTCTCAGAACTCGAACCTAACTCCAACTAGAGCATTGACCGGCTTGGCCGACTGTTACTGTTAGCCCGCATCATCCCACTGATGGGCAAATGCGAGAGGCCTTTGGCCCATGACTTCCAGCTCTTTCAATTGGGTGACTAGTCGGCCTTTTTGCAATCGACTATTCGGCAAACCCTACTTCAGTGCAAGATGATTAATTGATGAGCTGTTTGAATTGCAGATGATCAAGCACTTGTAGGCATACAATGCACTTCGTGACAAGACATTTATTACCTATGTCATGGAATTCATAAAGCTCTATGAGAATGTAGTTAAAAAAGACAAAAATAATAATTGTTGCGATGTGCATATTAGGTATTACATGACATTTCGATGTGATAAGATTATTTTCTGGTCAAAATTCTAGACAGGGTAGGAACAATTATTTGAATCTTTGTAATTAGCAACTATGAAGGAGAAACCTTTTTTTAAATCCTCAAATGACTTCTTCCGCTCTGGCTACTGACTAAAACCTACCCGTATTCTTTCAGTTGCCTGTGCCAGGGCCACGGTAAATCTTTCGAACAAATCCGCGAACCTGGCAGAAGGAGACACCCTAGGTTCACTTATACAATTCCTTTAAAAAATATTATGATTATTCTGTTAAGCCATTATACTCGTCTTTCATAATCAAAGGATAATAAACGAAACTCAAAAGGAACGCTACGCAAGCTTTGAATAATTTAACAGTTTTTATTGAACGTTTCTTAAAACGAACAGCTAAATAAAATTCAGCATGAATTATACAAAGGTTCATCCGTTTCTGTTTTACAGCCATATTGCTGTTCTTATTAAAGGCCTCGAAATGTATGGAAGTTGGTACCCCCTCCAATAGGAATAAACCATATATAATTAGAAAGGTACTAAGATTTAGTTCAAGAATTCCAATGTCGTGTGTGGTATCGATATTGAAAAGTAATGAACGAGAAAAAGAACAAAAAAATATAAATTTTAATTCTTGAATAATTGTTTAGTTTTACTTTTATAATCAATCTCACATCATTTGTATATCGCATGTCCAATGTCATATTGACAACGCCCTTATGTCGTAGCCGTACACCTATTTCGTAGTGCAAGTGTTGCTACCTATGTGCGTTTGACGGTACTTACAAAATTATAACCCACAAACGAAGTTTTATTACTGGATATAATGACAGCTTTAACTTTAAGTAATTGAACTGGGTAATTGAAATTTGAGTGGCATGAGGAGCAACAGGGTGTAAAGTTCACTCATCCTTTATAGAAAATGGAGGATCCTCTGACCAGACGGGTGTTGTGTCTGGTGGGCAACTGCTCTACGATTGATATCGGGACGTTGAACCTATACGAGTATATCCTCGTTGTGCGGTAAACTTCGCTTGCGCGATGCAGGATTTTGCGTGACGCCGGTGTTATGTGTAGTTTACATGTGGCGTTGTAGATGCCGCCAACTATTGTAGATAGCTCACCTTTAGTCTCTAAGGACCAGAAATAACACTACTCGATTCATATACGTTTAATTTTGACACAGGCAACTCCTAAGGAATTAACATGCATTATCGTCTTAGAGAAATAGTTGTAAAGTTTCATGTGCCAACTGAAAATAGCCATATTGCCATTTCATTCAACTATTTAAATGGTGGCAATTGGCATCGTTTCAGCTGCAAACATAATTTTTCCCATTTACAAGTCTTGACGTTTGCTTACAGTACCGAAATAGATTTGCAGTAGCGAAACTATAGCTTTCCTTGGTCCAAGGTTTGCCTTGAAGATAACCTCTAGATTTAAGGTTAACTTTAACAACCCTCTGATTGAACTTGTTCTAGTTTTGAGCTCATCTATTATTGAAAGAAAGTTAAACTGTAAAACCAAATTAGTTGTTTACTTTACTTCTTTTAATGCAACCATGTTTTTGTTTAAACAGTGTTCTAGTTCTATGTTTTTGTTAGTTGTGCTTCACGAGACCTGCCTACGACTATAACTAACAATGCCCATTTTACGTGATTATGATCAAGCATGTTTTATTTTACACCACTGCACTTTTGAATTGTCAAGAAGTCGGTCAGGCAAAAGTATGAAGGTACTTGCCCATTCCAAAGCGTCTGGAGAAAAACCAATACTCTTTTATGCATAGCCGTAGCTCTTAGATTCCCAACGTATTGATGATCGCAGCAAGGGGAAGAAGCGGCGTAGGTCGCCACTTCCTATCTAATTCTTAAGTGACATCGGTTTGGTGCACTTAAAATAATCAACCTATAATGTTCCCACTGCTGGGACACAGGCCGTCTCTCGGTGATAGAGAGTGAGCCGCGGGCCCAGTGCGAGATGGTTGACGTCACGGGTTGGTGTACTTAACTCCATTCAATTATGAAAGTCATAACTTTTACTTTAGGAAAGACCAGAAATGTAAAACAAGATCGTATGCATATAAAGACGCCATCGTTAATATGAATTTACGAGATTTGCTCTCAGGAATGCATTTTGGCTCGCTGCTATATCTGGACCGGCAGTTTGTGGTGTCGACGGCCAATCCTTCTGCACCGAGAGATTAATATGTTTACACGTATTTGTAACCCTTTGGTTGTAAAGTAACGTAATATCAAATTGGTTGCTCGCTTCCTCCTTTATTTCAGTACGATCTGGATAATCCGTTTCTTTAATTGTTTTTTCGATAGTTCTTTTTTAGGAATGGCATCTGTTCGGTCAACCTAGGAGGTTTCCGGCTGCTTAATTGGCCTTGCCTGTGATTGCCTCAAGAAATTAACAACTAAGCGAATACACGCAAAGGACAACATCCCCTGTGGGTACGGAACTCTGCTTAGGGCGTCGCTGGAGGGGGGGCAGCAAGGGATGGGCTGGCTCGGAATTATTACTAAGGAGCAAATTTAGACCTACAGGCTCATATAAGGGTCGGGGCGGATTTTTCCGATAGTTCAGAGTTCAGATATAACCCAAGCAGCAAAATATGGTCTAGTAATTGTCCTGGAACCACCATTTCATTAGGACTATAAAGGAATAGTAAGCAATTATAACCACGGAAAAGGGCCCAATTTATAGGCGTATTTTACCTAATTAAATACTTATAGTCGATTTGGTGAACACCACTTTTACCAATAACGAACTTATAATTGGACTACGTAGAACTATTTGCTCCCGCGAAGCTAACTATAAGCGCTTAATGGAACCAAATACGACAATAACGTACACAGTGAATCTCTTACAAGCTCATAAAAAGTGTTGTGAATTGTTGAATGTTGCTGCGCGCATTTGTAAAGATTTATATTGATAAAGGTAAGTTATTCATCCATTTCTTAAAAATATTATCTGGAATATCAATTATGAGTAGAGTGTTAGTTAACAATAAGTCAAGATGTATGTGTTTGAATGTGCATGGCGCACGTATATTTTCTGTGAAGTATAATCCGTTTATTATCAAAAAAATTACACGCCCCTTGAAATTTGCGTTTTCATTAAGTTGAATTTTAAAATAATGTTGGTTTCAGTAAGAAATACAACGAAAAGTCGCCATTTTGACAAAGTTGGTTTTCCTAAATACATTAACAAACCGTTATAGGCGTACTTTGTTTAATGATGGTAAATATCAGAACCATTGCTTGGCCATATTGTTTGGAATTAGAGTTCCGCAAATATTTCTATAACCGGACGGTTATTTTATATTGATATTGGTACCAATGTCTTATTTTATTGTTTTTGTTTAGGTCTCAGCATTGAAAATGGCAATGTTTCTGGACGTCGTCGATCGCTTTATGACTAAAAGCGATCTCCGAGCTTTAAAAACCTTAAGATGGCCTTGGAACGAAACACACTTCTTGTTTTCTCACAACAGATTGTTTTTTTTTTTATTACGATTAGGTATCTAGTGCCTATGGATACATTATTAAGTTTCAATTTGTTATAGGTCCAATAATGAATGATTACTGAAATAAAAATGTTACCTATTTGGAATACCTACCTACCTTTCTTAAGTAGTTTAGTTTAGTTTTACTGAACAGTATAGTGAAAGACTATAATTGTGATAAATAATTTCTTAGTTAGGGACCTATTAAAAATAAGATACATTATTAAGTTTCAATTTGTTATAGGTCCAATAATGAATTATTACTGAAATAAAAATGTTACCTATTTGTAATACCTACCTACCTCTCTTAAGTAGTTTAGTTTAGTTTTACTGAACAGGATATTGAAAAACTATAATTGTGATAAATAATTTCTTAGTTAGAGACCTATTAAAAATAAGCGATTTAAATACCGTTATGATATAAATTGAAGACTGATGATTATCTCTAATATTAAGTACAACATTACGTAAAAAACAAGTATTGTGTAAAACTAATAGGTACCTAGCGAATCTATTTTAAGAGAAAATCTAAAATTAAAATACATTACTATGAATAAATTGCTTTTATTTATACCTTGTTTCAGTTTAGTTCATTTGTTTTTGTCAATTAATTCATTACTAACCCTACAGGATCAGTAAGTACTTTTTATGGTGATAAAAAAGAACTAAAATTGGCCAAAACTGATATTTCGATTTTTTATATACAGACAATCCAACAATATTTATATTTAAAGAAATCCCTTCGGGTGCAATGGGTAGTTGTTGAAAATTTTTTTTTAAACATCGCCATTATGCCAATATTCTCCTGGTGCTGAATTAGTAATATGGAGATTTTCTTTATTAGTGTCAAGTAGTGTACGGGCATCCTCAGGAAGGGCATATTCAATCTTCTTATTCAAAATTTCTAATAAAGAATATAATGCCGCATGTCGTACATTGTATTCTACAGTCCATTTTCTATGATCACTATGTAGTTGAAAATTTGAATAGTCTTCAATATCGCTTTCATCTTCTTGCACAGTTTCCTCACTAATACAATCTTACTTATCGATAAATACATCGTTTTTTGCAGTTGTCTAAAATTTTCATAGTACTTAACTATTTTGTACGGAACCTTCTCCTATTTTTACGATTCGTTCTTTGACAGATCCAAAGCTAGAACCTGACACCTGAATTATTTGTGTATAGGTTTTCTGAACTTTTCGTATGTAATAACTACTTCTTTTTATCTGTGTCCATTTAAATATATCCATTTTTGAAAGAAAAGTAAATAGAACAGCAAGTCGGCAACGAATACGATACAACAAAATCAAAATGTCCGTGCTGAGACTATTACAGCATTTGCAAGACCATTATAAACCAAGGGATTCTTGTACAGGACACCACGGATATAGTTTTGGATACTAAGTATATTATATTAAACCTTTATAATCGTGTTAAGATTATAACAATATTGGTTTATACCACTATAAAACCGCTCCATTTTACTTATAATTGTTCTGTAAAGTGAATTTATAAACCTTTATAAAACCAAGTAATAAATGCAAATAGTTTCCAGTATGTTTAGTTCTGTTTATAACTCTTATTGGCGTACTTTGCTTATAGTAGTTCTATAATGCTTCTTATTAGCAGTTATAAGTATAGCTTACCAGTTTATCTACTCTTGAGTGCATTTACACCCTCGCGGTACTCTTATAGGTCACCCAAGCTTATATTGCACCCTTAATTTCTACCTATAAGTAATTATAAGTTAATGTATAAGATCAGATATACTATAAGGCCCAACTAACTCCATGCTTGCTATTATAAGCGTGGCAGCAAATACTAGAACCGTTAAGAGATTATTATAAGTGCTGGAGGCCTATATCATCTGCACTATAGGATAATTTTGCTGCTTGGGAAGTACACAGCTTCTGCCCCTGAATTAACAATCAAACATAAACTCCTCGTTTGACCCGAAAAGATACTATGTTACTACAAAAGGTTTTTTCTTAGGAACATAATCTTCTAAATCCTTAAAGGATCCTCCATCCTTTGTATCATAATTATCAATCTTCGCCTTTTTTATTCAAAACAACGTCTACGTAGTTGTAAAAGAATGCTTACGTCAAACAACAGTTGTCTGTTACGTCTTCCTTCTCGAATTGTTCCATTTCTCGCTAAATCTTGTTATGACCGACTCCAATAACGCAATCTGTAGTTTTGAAGTTACGAGCACAATGACATATTTCCTCGACACAGAATGTAGCTAGTAAAATATTATGATACTAATTATTTTCAGAGGAGACTTCGTTTTGATGCTTGATGTAATTTGTCATATTGTTTCACTTGTGGTCTTTTTAGGAATATTGGTGTTTAACTTACACACAAAAACCCTCGCCATATTCCCATGGAAGCAGGCAAACATTTTAGAAGAAATTTTTCATTTTTTTTTTAAACCATCTCGATCTACTGGATCGGGCCCGTTCGGCGCTCCGATTGGTCCTTCAACAATCCTGCGCCGATCCGAGCGCCGAAAGCGCTCGATGCGTTTGATCGAGATGGTTAAAAGAAAATCACACTAGGGCGCGTTCACACGTTTAAGTTACTTCTTTTGTAGTAAATTAAAAGCCACCGTTTTGTCGATTCAGCCGTTTTCTATTATGATACAATTCCAATTCCTTTGTATTGTTTGTTTGTTTGAAATATGCTTGTCACAAATTCAGAGCATCTGTGTAAAACTCAACTAACACACGAATAAAAACACACACGCTAAATCAGATCTACATAAGCTAGTAGTTTAGTCCGCAGGTTGAGGTTTGGTTCTTTGATCCGTTTCGACCGGACAACTGACCATGTCTGCCACTCAATTGTAATTAACAATATCCTCTACAATTTAACCCACTTTGCTGCCGCACGACGAACATCTGCGTGACCTAGGAAGACATAATAAAGACATATTAACTAGCTATCACGACGTGACAAATAATACGTGACACCGTGACAGTAGTCACACCAGCTGCCGGAACAGCCGATAATTTAGCAGCGTGACAAACGGCCGGATGTCGGCTTGGTGTAAAACCAATTGACGTGACATTCATGAATATATGGATGATATGATTAATATTCCAGACGGCTTTAGCAATATTTCAATGTGCGCCAAAATTGTTTTTTGGTCCTTTGTATTGGTAAATTTGCATGGCAAAGACGCACCGAGGATAGCATAGCACGATTGAGTCGAGAAAGGCGTCCTATACATCGTAGTTGTGATAACAATACTGAGAGCGATGTAGAAGCCAAACTAGCACTCCTATTTTGTCAAAATCTGATTTCATTCATTGGGAAGGAACAGTGCTAGTTAGGCTTCTGACGTCGCTGTAAGTGGGATCTGAGAAGATTATGCTTGGCACATATCTGTCTAGCCTTTTCCCAACTATGTTACGGTCGGCTTCCAGTCTAATCAGGTCTAATCTGACCTCCAGAACCCAGTCACTGGGTAACACAAAACTCCTTGGTAAGACTGCTTGTCAGAATTTCGGGCTTTTGACGACCCGTAACGACTGACAAAGATAATGCTTAGCGTCCTTTCTGAGGTAAAAATGGTCACCCATCCACAGACCAACTACGGCAAGCATAGCTTTACTGATCGATCGACCTGTGCGGCAGTCATTACTTAGCCATAAGCCCCAGAAAATGATACTTGGCATGAATGTATAAAAGCATCTGAGAAAATGTATACAAATATAGAACCAAAATGTGCCTTCAAAATAAGTACGTGGAATGGTGTTCCCCGGATCACTTTTTGAAGAAAGCTTGTCTCCAGCTTAGATCTGTAGCATTAGCACTAGTGAGCTATCACTAGCGCTGATGATGCTGATAGTTCAGTCTCGTAATTGTCAGAAGGTCCATAAATATGCGTGCCTTATACCAATGGACTACAGTGTTTTTTATCACAATTTTTGGGATAAAAACGGACAGAATAGTTCGTTCTGACGATTTAAAAACCTGTAGTCAGCTTATTGTAGTCTTTTCATGTAATACAATGTTTTTGTTAGTTATGTCACACTTGTAGTTAAAATGAGCACAATGCACGTTTTTATTTTATCAAGTGTAATTTTAGACTTTGTACAAATGTGGGACATAGGGTTGCTACGTTCGTTTTAGCAAAAGAGTTAAATCTATTATTTTAAAAGGTTTTCAGAACAACGGCTGGTGGTAATTTGAGGAGTATAAGACCAGAAAATTTGAGATTAGTCCTCCTCCTTCGCTCGGCAATTTTTAACCACTTACATAAGAACGCCCGTCAATATATTAAGTTAGATTTAAATACGACTATTTTTGAATACATGATTAATACGTATAGTGAGGACGATAGTGACGAGGAGTATTTTGTAGAATATGTTCATTTCATTTCATTTATGAACGAAAAATGCATATATCTTCTGCCAAACTGCTGTTCAGTATGTCGGTAGTATTCTCGTGGATACACTTTTGTGATATCCAAGCATTTAATGACGACTTTATAATATACACATGAACGCAAAGTTGAAGCAAAAATAAAAGTTTTATATGGATTCTTTGTAAATCCATAGCATATCCAATCAGCCTATACCTAATGTTCCCCAAGCCTTCTCTCTTCGAGAGGGAGTGGACTGTAATCTATCACGCCGGCCCAAAGTGGGTTGGTAGATATCCAAAATTCATTGGCATGGCATTCAAAATTTTCAAAAAAATTGAGACCTTTATGCCAATATAATTAGCCATTTAGTGGAAATCTGCTTTGTGTTCAGCAAAATAAAACCGATCATATGGAACGGATGATGTCGCGTAAGTTGATTAACTTTATATTCCTGACGTTACGCGCGTTTTATATCTTTAAATCACAGATTCGTTTAAAATATTCAAGTAAAATGCAATTATTATAAAATATTCTCGTTCGATTCCGAGGATAACAAGTAATTTTATACTTTTTTAATAACTTTTAATGTTGGCTTGAAAGCCTGGGTTCTTTATTGAAAAGGTCTATCTAGTTTTGTGTCACAAAATTGTCCTTTTGTTGTAGCGGTAGGGTAAATTTGAAACGTGGTTAATTGCTTAGTTTTCACAATCTAGGTCTGCTGTGGCGGTCTTATCATCCATGACAAAATGTGATATCTTCTAAATACATTTATATTTAAACATACAAATAAATAAAATTGAAATGCCTGTTTGTAATAAACAAACATACAAATAAATTATTTTGAAGTGTCTTTTTGTGGTATCAAAGTAACAGCTTTTTACCAATTGCATATTAAAGTATATACTTACGCTAAATATAACAAAATCCAATTAAAAAAATATCTGTTTGTCAGTTTATTCCGGCAAATCTCCGAAACGGCTCGACCAATTTTGACGGGAATTTCACTGGCAGATAGCTGATGTTATAAGGAGTAACTGTGGTTACTTTTATTTTAGAAAAAAAATTAAGGGTTCCGCTCAAAAATATAAAAACCAAAATATTCATATTGTTTTTCTACATAAATAATAATAATTAAAAGGTTAATAGTAAATCACCGAGTACCAGCCCTGCCACTGCCAATCGGTCTTGGTTATGTTTCGTTATTCTATATTGGTGTCAGGGCGAAGTTTCATAGATATGTACTACTATACGTACAGACATCGATATTTAACCGTTGAATGTGCAAGGTTAGGTGAGCGGCCTGACACTCTCAGGTCTAGATATTAGACGTTCTACTTTTGGTTTCCATGGCAACTGTCGGTAGCGGATTTGGGTCTGTTTGGTTCGTTGCCATGGTAACCCCTTGTGTTTTGTCGTTGACGTAGGTAAGATTTAGGTGGAAAGCTAGCAGTATCTTGTCTTTTCTTTCGTACTTCTCTAGTAGTCGTTATCTTGGAAGTCAACCCCTTTCTAGTCATATCATCTTTCACACATTCCAACTATCGTTTAATGTACGAGTATCTACTGGTATTCTGCGAACATCGATGCAGTCTAGAATGTAGTTTTTTTTTTTTTTTTAATAATAAAATTCGCCTTTTTTTGTCCTAATTAGGTTTAGGTATAGTGGGTTCCTAATGAAGTCAAAGCTTAGTTGAAAGTTTCTATTACTTCTCAAAATTTTAGCGTGAGGTTGTCTTTTGAGATTGGTAAAAGTTGGCTCAATTAAGTGGGACCCGCACCATAATTGTGTACATTGTCAGCCACAATATGAATCAGTATGTTAGAATAGTGTGTTTGCTCAACAACGTAAATAATGCTGTAATAGTGTATATAACTGCAGAATAGTGTATATAAAGTGATACATAGACACTCATAATAGAGTACATAAGTGGCATAGTTTTGACAATTCGTTCATAGTTGTGTACATCGTAGACTTAGTACTAGGGGTAAGCAGTAATTAAGTGTTTATGTTATTTTTATATTGTTTTTTTTGATTTTATAATTTTCTTAGATAGTCTTTATTACATAGAGTCCAATTATAATATAGTTTTACCTATGTAAATGTAATAAAGTTAGCGAAAAACGCAAATAATGTAGCGCGGTCCCCGTTATGGTAAGGCGATTCACACACGGCACCGCGCACCGCCGCGGCGGCATACAATTCGACCGCGCGGTCGGGCGGTGTGGGTGTTAGGCATCAACGGATTTCTTAGACACCAATGCGCCATGAGATCCGCTTCACCGCCTACCGCGGCGGTTTGCGGTGCCGTGTGTTAATCGCCTAAAGGTTAGAGAGATTTAAGGAAAAATGTTCACTATTGTGCATCGCTCTGATTGGCTGATGCATTACGCGCGCTTTTTTTAAATTTTAATTGGTCAAATCGATTTTGAATTCTTATCAAAAATTGTGTAAAAGTAGGAAAATTTTTGCCATTTGACACATTCAGCGGCGAGCTACTCCTACGAAAGCACTCAAAATATAAAAGCAAGTCTCCAGTGGTTTTATTCCCCGCCAACCCAGCACACAAATGCGGCAATAGGTCACAAATGCTATGAATGTTGTCGAACTCTAAAAATGAAAGCGATTCTCACTGTTAGTGTTTCGCTGTTGTGTTAGTGTCGAACTAATTTGTCTGCAATTTTGACGAGACCGGTAAACTCACTCTAATTTTGGATCGTATTTTTAAGTAGCAGATTAGCAAGTACATAGAAAGCAAATTTCCAAGCATTATTTCCAAATATAATTATGTCATAGTTATCCTATTAGATAGCAAAAACAGCAAAACTTTTCTCCTCAAAGCTACATTTTCAGCAAAATTCCAAAGTAAAATTCCGCAGATCGAAAATAAACAGCTCTCCTTCCATCACACTAGCAAGTAGCTGTATTCTATTTGTGCATCCCCCAGGAATCACTCGGGATGAATAGGATGGATAGGATATCGAATACCAACACTTGGGCCATCCACTCCCGACTCTCGAGTCTTTGGAGATTTCGGGTGACTTCGTGGGACTTCGGGGGATGTCGTGGATTATGTGCTACGAGTATCATTGTTTGGGTTGTTGACCAGAGGGGCAATTCTACTAATTTTAAGAACGTTCACAGTCTGATCTCAGTGTCAATCTGTCAAAAATTCCTATACATTTTTGTCAAATTTTTGAAATTCGATTGTCGCCGAGATGACACTGCGAACGTTTTTAATTAGTAGAATTGGCCTTCTGTTCTTCTGATGTATAGTGCTAGAGGAATGTAAATATATAGGTGATCGATTTATTAAGAACTGTTTGTACTTTTTGCTTGCTCCTGACGTTATACCTAGATTCTGAGTTGATGTTTATTTGTTTTGGAACTAAATGTTGAAGAATAATATAACATTTTTTTCTGTTGCAGGTATGTCCTGGTCGTGTATCGGAATTAAAAGGTATGACTGAAAGAACTAAAATAGAAAAAAATGGAAATGCAGCAAGCGTTCAAAAGTTGCTTCTTTATCAATTCAAACTAAGTCGTTCATTATTTATTGATTGCGTCATTGGTTAAGTAGGTCGCAAGCACTACTGCCGAGCATCAGGTCCTGGGATTGATTCCCAGGCCGTCAGTGTTGTTGGGTTTTTCTACCTGGAATTTCTTAGTAGCAGACCCGGAGTCCGTATTTGTGCCCGGTTGATGGCAATAGGCTCGCCCCCTATTCCATGAAAATTAAACATAACTGATGAATTGTGGGAGAACTGTAGCTACACCTCTGCCCAACTCTTCGGGAAACAAAGCGTGAAGTTATCTTATGTTATTTATTTACTGAAGAATAATCTCAGAGCTTCATTTGCCACTAATTTAATCATATTCAATAGTACTCTTTCACAGCTTGAAGTTCTACTCGTGTTTCGGTACTTACGATTTCTACGTTGAAGCAAGCAACTTGTCAATTTCAATATTTTCCTGTGAGCTCCTTTCTCGCTCGTATTGTAAATGTAATTTTATTTCAAAGTGAGAAAAATCTAATAAATTCGGTGTTAGGCCCTCGCCTCTGCAAATATATCTGTGCTTACAAAATTGGCTCGTAAAAGATGTTAACTGACAGCTGTCAATAGCACGTGAAAATATTCGGTCCCTGGTTTGTGGCTTCTGTGCACAAGGGCTAAAGAAAAGGGCGATTTTTTTGACGCGTTCTTTTTACGTCAATTGGTAGATTGACCTACCTTCCATCTTATAGGATTGAGATCTATGTGGAATGTTGCCATCGCGGGTAGGCCCTGGATGAAACTGACACAGGGGCGTGGGTACTGTCAGAAGAAATGACAGGCCTAAGCCTAGCAGGAGGTGCAGTCGGGCTGTTGATCTATGTAGCATATTTTCTGGAATATTTTTAAAACCAGTTAAATAGGTACAGACGCCAGCACATCAGGCTACCCCAAACTGTCAAATTTTCCGATTTGAACATGAACTTTAAACTTATGTAATAAAGTTTTAAATCTATAAAGAAATTTGATAGATTAGGGTAGCTAGATGCATAGATAACAAGAGCAGCTTGATGCGCTGGCGTCTGTACATCAAAATTTTATAATTTACCAAACAAAAACAAACATTGTAATGCAAATATGCTGAAAAAGTTTCAGAAAAAATAATCTAATTACGTTTCGAAGTTTTCCTAACATATTATTATTCTAATCGCCGTCAACATTCCACACAGGCTCGCCAAACTTTTCAGACGGTTGTGAGTTCTTCATCGAAACTGACGGTTGTACATATTTTTTGTTTACCTGTTACGTTTTCTACAAGTTGGTCGGCAAAAATAAAACAATAAAAGAGCACCTACAGAAATAAAACCCATTATGGTGGACATCTTCGCTTATATAGCACTAACCAGTCTTTTTATACGAATGCGCAATTAACCTTTTTTGTCCTTCAAAATTAAAATCGAATTCTGAATTCTAATTCTGAAAAAAATTAAATTAAATTCTAATTTTGTCTGTAGACAGCATGTTTGAATTTTGCATAGTTCTGATGATGAATTCAAACTTTTTAGTGAGTTTGTGCTATCAAAAATTTTCACGAGAGGTTATTGCCCTGATGCCATAGTTACGAATTCCAATTGGAGATGAAAATGTTTGCAATTTTAAATAATGCATAGTCACGTCTTCCATCGTACCTATTGCTGATACATATTGTGGATTCCTAGGAGGCCTTATAACTTGTGGTATTTCTTCAACTTTTTCTAGACACTTTGTGGTAGGTAAGTGACTAGAACCATTTCTGTCAGATGGTCATCCTTAGGGAACTACTCACCAGTTACGGTAAAAGGTTTCAACCTCATCATCAATAGGTACCTTTACCTAATTGTAGTCCCCGAATCCCGAGCGACCATATTATTGTATTGATTGGATGGATAAGTACAGGCGCCAGCATATCAAGCTATCCCAAACTGTCAAGTTTACCCAATTGAACTTGAACCTTATTGATTTGCAATAAAGTTGAAAATGTATCAAAGAAATTTGACAGATTGGGGTAGCTTGATGTGCTGGCGTCTGTACCTGGTACTGCAACCATCTAGATTTCTACGAAAACTTAAATCGACTAGGCAATTTAGCTTACTCCTTGTAGTCGGTCTTTCGACTTGTGCATGCAACGATCATCAGTCTTACTGTTCTTTTTTTGACGGTGGGAAATCATCAAATGACTTCTCCCGCTCTGGGTGGAGCAGGAGGACGTGTCAGACTTTTACTGACTAAAACCCACCCGTGTTCATCAGTTGCCTGTGTGCTAGGGGCGACGGTATTTCTTTCGAACAACCCGCACCCCTGGCAGGCATCGGCCCTTGCGGACCCCACTAGATGTTGCTGACATCTCTGACGGCGCGCGTGGAACACCATGCACCGTCAACCCGGGCATTTTTAACGTGGAGAATAAGCCTACTGCGCTACCACGGGGAGATAGCGCAGTTATGTGGGGCTTTAACCCACTAAAACTCCACGGTGTCCTCCAGTGCCGCTTGAGGCGGGAACACCCGCAGGCCATCCACGAACCCGCCGCGGCTATCCGTCACCGGACCCTCCTCGGAGGGGAATAACCCCTATCACCGGCGCACCAGGACACATGGCACGCTGTGACCACCCCAAGAACCAAATAGCTTAAGGGCCCCAGACGACCCCGTGTCTGGCACCCTTGGTCCCCCTGCGACAGGTCAGCACAGTGGCCCTGCCGCCTACCACTATTTTGGCCGCTACGTCGTCGGCTTGGAGCAAAAGCCCTGACCAGCGGTCCCACCTTGGGGTTCCTCTTTGCTTCACCGTGGGAGGCGACCACGGCTACTGAGCCCCTCTGCAACGACAATACGGAAACCCACTGGTGGGACAGTCTTACTGTTCAGTTTCTAAATATTGGTTCCCTTAAAACTGCAATACTCTATATTCATTCACGTTTGTCCTGAAATGAACACACCTTTTTTAGTATAAATATTTATGTATTTAAATACTTGCACACATACAAACCTGGTTTATAGCAATATATATCGGGTCGTGGGACTTTTGGGACCGGGACCGCGGTCCCGGATGCCACCTTTAAATACAATAATTAATTTAAGTAGTCTTTTGGGACCACAAATAAAATAAACAAAGTTATGTCTTGGTAAAGTACGGTTAGCCAAAAATGTTTTCAATTATACAAATAAAACTATTTTTATATAACGATGAATATATTATCTTTCATAAAAAAATAAAAAAATAAACCTTTATTTTGAACTGGTACTGATTTATTGATTTAGTAGATTTACACGGCTTATTAGACCAATTACATAAATCATAGTATATAAGTACAAACATAACAACTAAACTAATAACAATTAAATAGCATTATTCTCACAAAAATATAGGCACATAACCATTAAATTGGCAAATTTATTAGCGAACAGATCGCAGTCTGGGTTGGCTTCCACGAGCTTGTTTACTGCGGTCAATACGCACGGTACGGGAGCCGCAGCATTGTGGATGTCCGGCGCATCCCTCATACCCCTTCCATACCTTGAGCATAACGCCTACCTGGCCATATGCCTTTCTGGTCTCCAGCATATGATATTCCAGACATCCTAAGAGGAACTTGGTTGGTTAGAGATAGCGATAGTATCCGAGAGTTCTTCTGTAAAGAAAACGCAGGAATGCTTTTTGCACTTTTTCTAGAAGAAGATATGTCACGGAGATAGTCAGCTAAAACTCGAAGTAAGTTTGGACAGAAACCGATGGCGCTAGCGAGTTTCCGAAGCAAGACAGAAAGAAGCTTTACAAAAATGAAAATAAAGCACATCTACATATCGCTTCTTGTCAAGATGTTTTGATATGTACTCTGTTATTATCTGCAGATTAGAATCCACAGACCTCTTGCATCTAAAACCGTGCTGTCTATTACTCAAATATTTTTCAACTTGGGAGTATATAAGTTTATGAAGAACATTTTCGAATATCTTGGCTGGAGTTGACAATATGGCGACAGGTGGATAACCTTCAACAGCTGATTTATTGGTAGTCTTAGGTATGGGCGTCACTCGTGAGATTTAATATTCATGCAATAGTTGATCAAAATATTGTATCAGCTTTTTAGTTAACTGTACTTTAACTTCTTTTTCTTGTGGTCCCAAAAGACTACTAAAAATAATTATTATATTTAAAGGTGGCATTCAGGACTGCGGTCCCGGGCCCAAAAGGTCCACGACCCATATATCAAACTATTTAACTATCTACTTAATATCAATATTGAATTCTTGGAGACAACTAAACTAAAACAAAAATTAGGCGATCGTCCAAACATACTATTTCCATTCCGTTTCTTTAAAAAACCAGTAAACTTTCACGGTAACTGTCAAATGAAATAAATTTTAAACGTCATAACATTGATACAAAATCATTTGAGCAAATCACATACTTTTAATTTTATAATTACTATTCACTAGGTACAAATCTCATTAATACTTGGAAATCATAACATCGAAATCAACACGAATCAGAGTTACACAATGGACTCATTCTGTAACTATGACTATGACTTTTAGCCTGACGGTACTATGATATCTGTATCCATCACAAGGAGATCATCACCGTAATTGTGTGACACACTATCAACTTTTAGCCTGACTGTACTATGATATCTGTATCCATCACAAGGAGATCATCACCGTAATTGCGTTACACACTAACAACTTTTAG
Source organism: Polymixis flavicincta (assembly GCA_949987655.1). Taxonomy (NCBI): domain Eukaryota; kingdom Metazoa; phylum Arthropoda; class Insecta; order Lepidoptera; family Noctuidae; genus Polymixis; species Polymixis flavicincta. The sequence continues at coordinate 5,019,291 of OX465183.1, read as the reverse complement.
CCTGACTGTACCATGATATCTGTATCCATCACAAGGAGATCATCACCGTAATTGTGTGACACACTATCAACTTTTAGCTTGACTGTACTATGATATCTGTATCCATCACAAGGAGATCATCACCGTAATTGCGTAACACACTATCAATCACAATCTGAGTCATTTTAAAGGATGCTGCTAATCCAAAGTCTCATTCATATGTATACTTCGTAAATAACGCAATTAATTTTAATAAACTGTCAAAATGAAAGCCATTCTTACTGTTAATCATCATTATTTCAGCCGAAAGACGTCCACTGTTAATGCGTAACACAAATACCACGCCATTTCTTCCATTCCCAAGTAAGGCCATCTCTAGAAGTAAAAGCAGTAGGTACTCACCTAAGTTTTGGACCTTTTGGTACATTCTGAAACTTTTTGCCCGCGTGTGGTATGCTACCTGGATCATTTCCGTCGAGCGGTCATCGCTCGGCGCTCGTTCGTCGGGACGTTGACATCGCTTTGTCTTGCACCGATCGAATACAGTGCAACCCGTCTGCACTGTGCAGTCGGAATGGAGTAGGAAGTAAGTGAGCGTAGTTGTATATGTGGCACTTGGTTTACGTGGATTTTTTTCTCCTTTGTCTGTTTGATTTTGTATATAAAATATAAAATCATTGTTTCAGACTATATCCATTACAGACACACATCCATATTTGTGTTAGTATACTTGAGAACGAAAACTGAACTATTTTGTGAACATTAAACTTGTTTAGTGTAATTAGTGTGCAATAAATTAAAAATTTGGAAAGGTCCTAGAAAACTAAGAAATAATAGGTATTTCTTAATTTTCTAGGACCTTTCTAAATTTTTAATTTATTACACACTAATTACTCATTTAAAACTAAAATATTTATTTTAGTGTGCCTAATCATTTTTAATTAGTTTGACTTAGTCATAATGAAGAATTCGTAAAGCTTAAAGAAAAATAAGTAACAAATGGTTCGTGAACTTTATTATAAAGCTTTCATTTTAAAAGCCCTGTAACTAACGTCGCCAATAATTATATTTTGATAATAGTTCATACAAAGGTAGGTACAGTTTATTTTTAAAATGGTCGAGTGTTTTTAAATTTAATGGAAACATTTAACCGAGTCAAAACTCAATAGTCTTGCCATAGATATATGTATAGCAAGAAGGTAATATTTTTCATATTATTCTGTTTGAAGACGCAAGAGGGTGTATTCTTAATTTTTATATTCGTACATCACTAAACTCGTAACCTCAAATGAATAAAAACAACTGTAAATGCATAACTTAAAAAAAAAAACAATATGCATAACAAAACAATTTAAATAAAAACGAAAAACAAGAGTGATACTTTCTTACATTAGCGCAGTGAGACAGACATTTACATAATTTCCACGGGCGAGCGAACCGCGAAGGTTGTTGAATTTATGTGTCTGGTCGACTCCACAGTCTGGTATCGTAACGGAGCCGGAGTGCAGGACCTCTGGCTGCACATTGCATTGTGGACTGTGTACAGTCAGTTGTGAACGTTACCTGCTCGCGACGGACGCCCGCGTGTGCCGGGAATCTATTGCGCATCCAAAAACTTTGTGCTTTTTCTTCGTAGTTCTGTGTGATCAAAATAATCACTGACGGATTGTTATCTTGGCCGCCGCACAAAGAGGTGGGTTGATTCAACGTTTTGTTATTTATTTAGAATGCTGTGGTTTTGTACGTTTGCTCAAGTTTAACATTGTTTCGTTTGGTTAAATTTGACGCGGCAAAGTTTGTTCGAAAATTGTTCATAAACTCGGGATCAATTTCCAATTAAATGTTTTAGTACGTTTTAACTTTCTGTTACCTTGGAGAAACCTTACTGATGAGAAATTTTATTGATAGCCAAAAGGTCACTTTCGAATAATGCTTTTAGAATAAAAGAACAGTTTAACTTATTTTTTTAAATGGTGTTCACCACAATGTAATACAGTATCAACTAGTACGGGGGGTACCTATTGTGACTGTTACTGGCGGCCTTTTATTTTTTAACGTGCGTTGTGTCCTACGCGCGCATCAAAGAGATGTCAGCACCAACTTGTGGGGTCCGCAAGGGCTGGTACACAGGCAACTGAAGGAACACGGGGGGGTTTTAGTCAGTAAAAGTCTGACCCCCTCCCGCTCCCCGCTCCACCCAGAGCGGAGTAGTTATTTGATGATTTCCCACCCAAAAAAAAAACAGTATTCTTTAGTAAATTGTGCACAAATAAATAAAAATAGGTAATTTTGTGAACTGTAAATCAGACTACCAAGTATTACCCAGTAACTGGGTTGTGGAGATCTGCGTGCATACTCTGGAATATAATTCCGATAGATCGACATTGGAATTATCAGTTAAACGTCAGGGATTGGCTGGACTCACTGAGTCTAGCCAATCCCTGACGTTTGACTGACAATTCCAATGTCGATCTATCGGAATTATATTCGAGAGTAAGCACCCAGATAGGCAATCGCTCTAAACAAAATACTGGTATTCAGCTGCCTTCGGTTAGACTGGAAGCCGACACCAACATAGTTGGAAAAGGGATAGGCAGATAATGTTGAGTGCACTGTGTGTGTAATAAAGTTAAGATAAAAGTACACTAGTGTACAGAAGTGATTAGCAAAATACAGCATAAGTTTTTAACCAGTGCGCAAACTGTAACCATGAATTCAGCAAATCATTCTAGACGCCCTCAACGATTTTTTTTTTGTAAAACTGACGAAAAATTTCTGCGCTGGGGGTTTTAGAATGATATGCTGAATTCGTGGTTACAGTTTGCGCACTGGTTAAAAACTTATCTTGTATTTTCAAAATCTTTATTTAATAATTTCTAAATTGTACATCTTGCTCAGAAAGTTATACTACCAACTTTATCTGTCGATTACCCGAAGCAACCTTTGCATTTCCATAGAAATTTCATTATTATTCTAAACGTAAGTTGAGCCTAAGTAGCGCTGAATTCCTCTTAAATTGTTCTTCTTCTAAATTCAATTTATAATCACAAGATGGCCGATACTATAATATCACTTTTCAAATAAATACACCTAACGAAACTTAAAATTAAAGTTATTTGAAACCTCACTGTTGAAGCTTGTTAGTAATTTAAGTAACTAAAGATGTTTTAACTTAGTTCATCGAATAATTCAAAGCTAAACGTTGATAGAAGAAATACTTGTTCTAAAGTATTGATTCACAAAGTAAATTCAAATAAGAAATCGACTTGACAAGGAAAAACTTGATGAAAGGAAAATTATAGGCACAAGTTAAAGTGCACGCGGAACAGCCATTAAAGAAATTAGGGGTAATTTCCACTGGCGGCAGTGCCCAGGTGTTTTTTAATGAAAGTTCTCAAGAACAGAACGTAATCCACATAAGTGACGTAGTTTTTCCCTCTTGAGTGTAGTATTCATTCTTACTTGAAGTTTTAAGTTTGTGCTTTTGAGTCTGTACGGATTACAAAGGACCAATTTCAATTCTTATACAGGAAAAGTTTTTATCCAGTGCGCAAATTTTAACCATGAATTCAGCATATCATTCTAGACCCCCTACCGCAGAAATTTTTCGCTGGTTATACAAACAAAAAACAGCTGTTCCATACATTTTGACCGCGTAGGTATTGCACTTTTCTATGAAACAGCTGTTGTTTTTTTTGTATAATCGGCGAAAAATTTCTGCGCAAGGGGCTCTAGAATGATATGCTGAATTCATGGTTAAAATTTGCGCACTGGATAAAAACGTATCCTGTAAACTTGTGGGAAATAAGGAAAATGTTGTGAGTAAAGTTCTCGAATACGAATTTAAGGAAAGGCAGAAGAAACGATGGATGGACTGTGTGAAAGATGACAAGGCTAAAAAAAGGGTGACTATCGAGATGACTACTAAAAGAAGAAAAGATAAGTAGAAAAAGACTTATTGCACCGGCCTTTTGGAGACCATTTTCTATTTTATTAAGTACCTGGTACTTATTGACAGGCCTTCAGTGTCTTTTCTTACCTGATAACATTTTAAAAGACAATAGCCATTTTTTTTTAAAGAGTAATCCTGGCGTTTCTTCCCGGCACTTCTTTATAGGAAACGACCAGTTGCAGTAATGTTATGCATTTGTTTCATAAGTGCCTGTGTAGTTTTATGTGAAATAAAATATAAGGGATAAGGGTAAGAGATGGATAATTACTTGAACGATTAGACCCTTTGCAATCTCATGACTGCAACGCCTTTATTAAAAACTAAAAAAAAAACATGACATTAAATTGTGTCAACCATCAACATTTCATAAATAAAATAATGGAAGTCATTTAGCGGTAACACAAGAACAAAACAAAAAAGTAACAAACACAGTTCATCTTAATATTCTGAGTCATACAAATTTGCAAGTGTTGACTAATTCAGAATTACTTCAAAACGTTTAGGAAGAAAGCCAAGTATGTTTCATTGTGAAAATATTTCCGATTCTTTTGAAAAAACAAGACATTCATAGCGGTATTTCTTTAAACTTACTCATCTGTTAGTTATACTGATTTTTCTCAAAAACATTGTCTCTCATGTTATGGACACATGTTTGTAACAAACCTCATATTTACGAAAAACTCTTTAAGTATGCAAAATATCCCCCCCGAGTGGGTTCCCGCATTGTCGTTGCGGGGGGGCTCAGTAACCGTGGATTCCGGCCACGGTGAAGCCAAGAGGAACCCAAAGGTGGGGCCGCTCGTCAGGGCTTTTGCCTCAAAGCCGACGACGTAGCGGCCAAAAAGTAGGTTGCGGTGAGGTGCACCGCAACTGAGGTGGCCGCGATGTCGAATGGGAGGCGTGAGGGTTACGGGCTGCGGTAGACGAGGAGTGCCGGTGCTTCTGAGCAGCGCTCTTCCCTTCCGTGGCCTGGACGGGGCCGCCACCGTTTGATGGCGGATGCGGTGGGGCAGCAGGGGAAGAGGAGTGTCGGTATAGCGTCAGCCGCTCTCCCTATCCCCTGCGGCCAAAAAGTGGTAGACGGAACGGCGCGTTGTGTTCCACACGCGCGCCGTCAAAGATGTCAGCAACCACCGGTGGGGTCCGCAAGGGCCGATGCCTGCCAGGGGTGCGGGTTTGTTCGAAAGAGATACCACAGCCCCTGGCATACGGGCTACTGAGGGAACACGGGTGGGTTTTAGTCAGTAAAGTCTGACACGCCCTCCTGCTCTACTCAGCAGGAGAAGTCATTTGATGATTTCCAACCCAAAAAAAAAAAAAAAAGTATGCAAAATATGAGATTTTTGAGATTTGTCTATAGGTATATCTATCTACATATATAAAAGGAGAAACTGACTGACTGATCAATCAACGCACAGCCGAAACTACTAGGACAAGGCACGTGAAATTTTGCACACGGCTTCCTTTTATAATGTAGGGGAGCACTAAGAAGGGGTTTTTTGAAATTCGACCTTTAAGGGGGTTTTGTTTGTATGAAAAATCTTATTCCTTGAGTTAATAAACTTGAAATTTGGCACAAATACTAAGTTAAGTAAATTATTAGGTTGGCCATTTATTGTTTTTCTAAAAAAAACCCTAATTGGGGATTGGGGGGTGTCAAAGTTTGTATGGAAGAATTTTAACGCGCGGTCTGATTAACTCGAAACTCAGTATTTATACCTTAAACCAAAAATAACGAATAACGTGTATCAGGGTTTATCGAAAATCTACCCCTAAAAGTAAAAAAGGGTAGTCCATGATATTAGAAATGTGAAAGTTTGTGAAGATGATTGGATGTTTGTTACTCAATCACGCAAAAACGGCTAAACGGGTTTGGATGAAATTTGACACACAGACAGATTATAACCTAGATTAACATATAGAAACTTTTTATCCCGGTAGTACGTTCCCGCGGGATAATTTCCGACTTCCACGCGGGCGAAACTGCGAGCGGAAGCTAGTTATTTCATAGTTTACATAGCTTTATTAATTATGTATAAGAAAATTAATTTTCAAAATTTCAAAAGTTGTTATCCATTGCTAGACGAGAACAACTGCCGACAAACCGTTAACAGTTCGGCAGACATTCTGGATATTATTGTTAAAACAAATTTTGAACAAACTAGGTTTTTGATAACTTTGGTAACGAGATAGGTAACCTCCTATTGCATAGTGCTTTTTCAAGTGAATGTAAACAACAAAATTGCATCCCTCGCAACATTTTCTGTTACGTAATCAGATAGCATTCTAATGTTTAATAAATCTTATTTTAATTAAAGAAGTGAAACTTAGTTCTTTCGTCAAGGGTTGCCTTCGAAATTAAAATTTTCTTACGGTTTTTGTAATTTGCAGGTCATTGTCAGTTTTTATGTTTAAAAAAAATATAATTCGCAACCGTAACAGGTATGTATTTATAAAAAAACATCAATGTAACCCTCTGAGTTTAAAAATACAGCATAAGTTTATTACCAGTGCGCAAACTGCAACCATGAATTCAGCTTATCATTCTAGACCCCCCTCCCAACGCAGAAAGTTTTCTTCGGTTATACAAAAAAAATCTGCTGTTTCATAAAAAAGTGCCATACCTACGCGGTCACAATGTATGGAACAGTAGATTTGTCTTTTTTTGTATAACCGACGAAAACTTTCTGCGCTGGGGTGTCTAGAATCATATGCTGAATTCATAGTTACAGTTTGCGCATTGGATAAAAATTATCCTGTATATATTGATTGATATTTTCTTCATTCACTAAGCTACCCTGGGCATCCCTTTAATGTTTTCTGCAAATCTAAACCCGCCTATATACCTGTACTGGCTGAAGGTACGTATACCTAAGTCTAAAGTGAACTGTTACTTACGGAACTCTACGAAAGGGCAATGCCCGCGAAGTTCAACAAACACCATTTAAAACACAGTTTAGCCTTACGAATATATTCACAAAAATATCACGTTCGGGCCACCAACAAAGTGCGAAACCTGACCGATAAAGGACCCAAAACACGGTACTTTACCTCGCCTTGTTTGACAAATACACATTCCCTTATATACCTACATTGATACTATTCATACTACAGAAATATAAGAAAAACATGATTCATATTTTTACATTCATACAATAGCTGCGGGTCGATCGATCAGGTTAAGCTACGCTTGCCGCGGTTGATCCGTGGATGGGTGACCATCTTTACATACCAAGACCCCTCCGTGCCTCGGAAAGCACGTTAAGCCATTAGTCCCGGCTATTATTTGTGGATCTTTGACAGTCGTTACGGGTCGTCAGAAGCCCGAAAGTCTGATAACCAGTCTTACCAAGGGGTATCATATTACCCAGTAACTGGGTTGTGGAGGTCAGATAGGCAGTCGCTCCATGTAAAATAATGCTATTCAGCTGCATCCGGTTAGACTGGAAGCCGACCCCAACATAGTTGGGAAAAGGCTAGGCAGACGATGACTAAGCTTTGATAAACAAATCATGCGCCATTTCTTGCCAGCTAGAGCACAAGGAAGTGGTGAAGGGCGGGCGTTTCGCGGGACTTTCTTATGTAATTTTGACGTTTTAAAAGTGCTGATTCTTTCTCATTTGAATAAATGACTTGAGATTTTGATTTTGAATGAGGTATCTTGACTTGGGTCGCGAGGCTGTCGGCGGCATGTGGGATGTGGACTCAGCGATCATTGTGCCTATGGTCGTGACAGCCAATGTCTTAATAGACAAGTGCCTCGACCAACATCTCAGGAGGGTCACGTTGGGCAGCTGGGTTAAGGGATGGATTCAGACAGGAATACTTCTGGACACGGCTCGTATTGTTAGGAGGTTCCTCTCTCTTGAGCCCTGACCGGCTAACGGCACCGACCGGCCTACCGGATCTGGGACGTTGTTCCCGATACCGGTGTCTTATTTTTTTTTCTTATTATAAGTGTATCATTCCAACACGATCCCATTGTCATTTCATTCATTTGCTACAAGTTCGTAATCTGCTAAATTCATAATGGTCGATCAGTGGTCGGTCAATGGTCTCGTAATTGAATTGTGTTATAATGGCATTGTGATACGCCATTATTATAAAACCCGTTAGTAGAAAATTGATTTTCGAAGAAATACTACTTTTGAACTTTCATTCATGCCAGATTTCATTTAAATGTATTAATTTTCACAGATTATTTTTTAACATATTATTTTAGGAACAGTCAAAATTTTAGCAGATTACCCCGTAAGTCAGTCATTAATTTTTCATTATGTCCGAGATTACCAATAAATGCCATTTCTTTCAATGGAGTGTGAGTGGCTGACAACTGGAAAGTCATAATGACGCCATTATATTAATAGATTACCAAACTTGTCAAAATCAACAATTATGAAATGAATGATAGACCATTCTGACACTATTGTAATAGCAGACTTGAGGCCCTGGTCTGATGTGATTAATTATTTTTAACCATTTATGTACACACTAAATAAACAGACAAGAAGATTAGAACAGAAAAATAGGTACAGAGGTGATGCTTATTTCTAAAGAAATCTCTTCCAGCATACCTGCGATAGGAGAAAAGATAAAGAGATGTAGACAACGTGTGTAAGAGTAAAAAGGGAAAATAAACTACATTTATAACCAAAACCACCACCATTCACTAAATTAATTAAACAAATAATAATATACTAACATACATACTTGGACTATACATACTTACATACACCTAAAATAAATATACTATAATATTAATAATAATGCTGTAAATTAAATAATACATACACAACTATGGCAACTATTTATGTTCTAGTTTGCAGTCACTTTTTCAGAGATAATTGAGTGATGTATAAGTGTCCACAGATACTTACCAACTTTTCTTTTACATACAATAAAAACTTGTTAAAGTGCCTATTTTGAGAAAATTGCAAAAAATTGGTTGTCTAAAAGGGCGGTGCAGAGTACAAATTTGCCGCCCTCTGGGCAAAATTTTATATTATGATTTTTTTATTGTTTATTGAAATGAAATACCTGAGTAAATAATTATAAATATTAATTAATTAATTTTAGATGGTAGCACTCCAAGGAAAACTTCGAAGGGATACTGCTCTCGTTATCACTACCCAGAATGGTATACAGCTGATATAATAGGGATTATTAAAGAGAAGGCTTTTTGGCACAGAATGTTTAAGACAACTGGTTCGAGCAGCGACTATAGTAACTTTTCTTACTATCGTTCTGTGGTCAAAGATAAAATAAATTCCGCATATCGTAACTATCAGCATCGTATACAGCAACAGTTTGTAAAAGAGCCGAGGTCTTTTTTGGGTTTTATTGGTAGAAAACGTTCGAAACGTAGCACGACCAGAATAGTAAAAAATGGTGAACCGTTACCTGAGCATGAGTGCGCCCAGGCGTTCGCGGACTACTTCCATTCGATTTATGGTGAGGTGGCACCGCGGTTGGATGCCACTTCCGCTGGGCAGGTGGTGCCCGAGCGCGGCGCGCGCATTCACGTGGGTCAGCTGTCTCTTGGTGAGGTGAGCACCGCTCTCGCTCGCTCAAGCCCAAGCGTTCAGTTGGGCCGGACGGGGTGCCACCCTACATAGTAAAGGATTGTAGGACTGTACTGGCCAGACCACTATTGCATTTGTTTAATAGCTTCCTACAAGAATGCTCGTATCCGGACGGCTGGAAGTTGACTAGGGTTACTCCGGTGCCAAAGGGTGCTCCGGCTTCTGAGGTCAGCGGATATAGACCTATTGCAGTTCTGTCAGCATTTGCAAAGGTCTTTGAGTCTGCATTGTGCTCTTGTATTCATTCGCAAGTAGAAACTCAGTTTAACGATGCGCAGCATGGCTTCCGAACGGGCCGCAGCACAAATTCAAACTTAATGTGTTTTATGAACCAAGCCGCCCCAGTGCTGGACTCAGAAGCAGGGGCCCAACTGGACGTCGCTTACTTCGACTTCAGGAAGGCATTTGATAGTGTAGATAATGACATTCTCTTAAGTAAATTTGCAAAGGATGGTTTCACTCCAGCCCTTCTAAAGTTCTTTTCCAGCTACTTGGGGGATCGCAAACAAATTGTAGAATACGCCGGCTTCACCTCTGACGCATATTGCACCCTTACAGGGGTAAGCCAAGGTACTAATTTAGGGCCATTGGAATTTATTATAATGGTAAATGACCTTCCTGAAGTTGTGAAAAATGCTGGTTGCTTACTCTTTGCCGACGATCTGAAATTGTTCATGCGGATTGCCAATCAGTCGCACTGCGAACTCCTGCAGCAAGACATTGATCGTGTAGTCGCGTGGAGTATTGAGAACAAACTACTTTTTAATGTGAAGAAGTGTAACGTGATGTCTTTTACGCGGGCTGTGGTTCCCCGGCTTCACGAATATAGCATGGACGGGCATGCGGTACCGCGGGTAGTGTCGGTGCGGGATCTTGGGGTCACTTTCTCCGAAGATCTGTCTTTTCGCAAACATATCGTGCAGGTGTGTAAGAAAGCCTTCAGGAATCTTGGATTTGTAATGCGTGAAACACGTGAATTTTCTAACACAGCAGCGGTTAAGTCTCTTTATAATGCATTAGTGAGAAGTAACCTGGAAACGAGTGCTATCATCTGGAATCCGTTTGAAACAAAATATTGTCTAATGGTGGAAAAAATGCAAAATAAGTTTGCCCGGTTCCTGTACATGAAGGAATTTGGCATCTACCCATTCTATCCTCTTATGTATCCGACCCTCTTTGTAATAGGGATGGTTGGCTACTACAAGTTGGAGGTAAGGCGCAATTTAGCACTGGCCAAATATGTTTTTATGGTTTTTCGTGGTATGCTGAATAATCCGCAAATACTGGAATCTTTGGGATTGCTCGTTCCAAATAGTAGGCTGCGGCAAGGCCCGAGGGAGAGGCTGTTTAAAGTCCCAGTGGCCCGGACGAACTTGTTAACATTTGCACCGGTGGGGCGGGCAATAAAAATACTCAACAGCGTATCTCTGCGATTGGATATCTTTACTTGCTCTTTGGCGGAATTCCAGAGGGTGACACTTAACGAATTGTCCTCTGTGTAAACTGTACATACTTTTTCATTTTATCTATTATTTTTATGTGATTGTTCACTGTCAGTCAGGACAGTTAAAAATATTTCCTTTTTATTTTTTGTCGGTGGTGGTACCGAATTCGTTTTTGGGTAACGTCTCTAAGTGGGAAAATTATGACTACATTGTTGTATTGGGTTCCCAACCTGTAAAAACAATTGTATGTGTTAATAGTAAATAAATAAATAAATTTTTATTACTAATTTCCAGCTCGATCGTCAATTACAATGTCATAATCGAGATTGTTGGCTATGATGATTTTAATTTGAGGAAAAAATAAAAACTTTTTCCAAACTTTAATTTCGGAAGTCGGTGACTTTGGACATGTCTTTTATCAATTTCTTGTCACCGCCTTCCGAAATTAAAGTTATTTTTCACTTTCTAGTGTTTTTTGGAAGTCTGTTGTTTTTTTTTTTTTTGGAAAAAGTTTTTTTTTCACTTTTTTAGTTATAGTACCCACTCCACACCAATTCATCATCCTTGGGGTCAAAACAATGCATATTTATGCGATAGCAGCAATCGCGGTTGATTTGCTGTCATTTTTTAAAGAGTTCCGTTGTCTGTCTCCAAAACGCATCATCAGATCTATATGAAATTTAAATGGGACCATTTCGGAATAAAACCCCTTCCTAAAAAAAGAATTTTGCAAATCGGTCTATATATGATGGAATTATGCCCGAATCTGCACCTAACTCCTAAGTTAAAGAGTTGTACCTTCCATCATCAGCTTAGCGTCATGAGATGATGATGACCATACGCAAATGTCTCAATAGCATTAGAAAACATAGGAAAAACATTGTTAATACCTATCAGATTTTAGGGTTGCCCTCGATTTCCCTGGGATTCCATCATCAGATCCTGACCTGGTGCCAATGGGACCACTTCAGGAGTATACTCTTTCAAATAAAAAAAAAGAATTTTGAGAATCAGTCCATAAATGGGAGAGAAATCGAGGAACATACAAAAAAAAATACGTTCGATGGAACATACATATAACGTCCTCCTTTTTTGGAAGTCGGTTAAAAAACCAGCTGATGGCTGGCCGCCCCCAATTTTTACCACCCGGGACAAGTTCACCCTCTGCACCTCCTACATCCGGGCCTGTTCAACAGAGCTCGTTTCTCACTCAAAATCCGGTTCAATAACAATCCACTTTATTAATTGCTCATAAGCTACCTACCAGTTCAATTCTAATTTCCTTAATTGATTTCTCAATCAATACTGCTCGTTATTTGTAAACACCGTCGTAAACAGGTTTTATTACGTAACGTGATTAGTTAAAGATTAAACTTGGTACTGACCACGCAACTGACCAATTTGTCTCTAATGACGTAGCTCTCCTTTTAGGCGTTCCTAAGGTCCAGGACTAAATTCAAAGTTCCCAAAGACCTTTAATGGTTGCCCTTTTAATGGTTGCCCTTTTGAATTTGAGGGCGGGAACCCAAGCTTAGCTGAAAATACGTCCGGAAAAACAGTTGGAAATATTAGACTTCATAGATGATTAATTTACGCGATTAACCGTAGATTGTATACAGGGTGTTTGGCAGAACGTTGAACATACGAAAATGGTGGATAAGTGGGATCATCTGCTACTTACTAATTTATTTGGCCCTGGCCGCCTGGATATATATTTTTTAATATTGTTTTCCTCTAGTTTCACCACTTTCTTAACTTTAAAGGGTAATTTTTATTAAAAAGGGGCAAAACAGGCAATTTTTTTTTTAATCTTTAATGTTGGCAGATTCTTATAAAATCATTGCTTTATTCAGATGTTAGCTAGAAAAAAAGTTATGAGTCCTCAAACTTACAGAAAGATGTAAAAAATACTTAAATCTTAATTTCCATAATCTTAATTGGCCAAATAAATTAGGGCTGAGTAAGTAGCAGATAACCCCACCTATCCACTATTTTCGTATCTTCAACGCTCTGCCAAACACCCTGTATATAGAACGCATGGTCCATTAAGTATGAATAATAATATAAAAGCAAAAAAGGCCGTTAGCTGCTACTAGCAATTTGCTATCGCGATGCAAATTAACCTCTAAAAATAAATTCTGAATGAAAATTTGCTATAGAATGAGGTCAAGTGTTCATAATAACTAGAGATGTGCCGACTATGACTTCGGCCGACTAGCCGACATATGGCGTCTACTGCGTCCAGTGGACGCCATATATGGGTTTCCCGTTTTCGTCAAATACGCGCGAAATATGAAAATATTACGTTTAAATGCAAACAAAAATGTAGTTTTTTTAGTGGTTTATTAGCGTTTTTGAATCGAATTCAGACACTTTTCAAAAATGGGTGTAATACCTTATTGCCCGGGCATATTTTTATTTGCTTTGCATTTATTCTATCATTGTTTAAGAGCGAGCCGGCCGTTTCTTTCTATCCTATTCTAGATTGCACTGAAAGTAAATTGATTCTATAATAAAAATAATAACAGCAAAGATTTCAATTTCATTACAATATCCGTCTTTTAAATTTTTAAGCTATTAATACTATTAAAAAATGGGCCGACTAATCGGCTTTCCCGACTAGTCGGTCGGTACGTCACTAATAATTACATACAACTGGTGACCGATATGATATGAATGTGGATTGTAGTTCTGCACTCGACATGCCCCAGTTTTTACTCATAGATCCATTTAGTGGCTGTTTTACGGTTTTTTGTGAAACATTTTCGCGAGAACTTTAAATTCCGAAACTGTACTGTGGGAGAATGAAGTGTAATTAAAACCTCTTTTTGCCTCCAAACGGTTTTAAATTGTGTATTTGAAAAGCGAACGCGTAAAAAATATTGTAGCTGCCAATGTTATTCTGTATTATGGTAATCCTCTTGTGTGTGGAACCAACGGTTGATTCTATTGTTCTCAATTTGAAACTGAGATTTGTCTCGAATTTTCGATGAACTCATACATGAAACAGGTTACGGTGTGTATTTTATTTACCTGTTTTTACGATTTTGGTTCTCAAACATTTATTTATTTAGAAAACTCATGCGTTCTTTATTATGAAAAGTAACAATGCGACATACATAAAACTCTACTTGCCTTGATTTCCAAGATAAAGAATTGTAGATATTTTTTTCTTCTTGTTGACTGTTACAATTCCACGAAGAAGATGCTAAAAGAAGGAAGTATCTTCAAAGTAATTCCCATGTCACAATTCCTGGCATATCAGATCACATTACGATAAAGTTTGCGAGAATTTTATCTATATGGACGTAGATACGAGTAGACTATTAGATAAAGAAAAATACCAGACAAATGACTACATTATTAAAACCATTTTTTTTTTTTCATGTTCCTTGGAGGATACCCAAATAATAATGTATTTCATAAGCAAAACCCTGCTGCACCCTATTTAACACACTATTAATCAGAAACATTGCTTCATATGTTCGAAAAATTTGCCTGCTGAACAACGTAAATAATGTAATAAATGTTGTTGAACTGTCAAAATGAAGCCTATTCCTACTGTTAGTGAGTTAGGCAACTACCCCACTGTTTTAGATACTAGAGAATCTGAAAGTCTGTACTTTCCACTATATAATAACTACTTTCTGATAAAGGATATGGTAGTGACTAGGAGAACCGTTTATCTGACGTCTGGAAATGCTAAAATCTTAGACAGTCCTACCTTATTTGAAGAGCGGTGGAGGCCCAGTAGTTAACGGCTTCGACTTACGAGTCGTTGGCTGTAAGTTTGAACCCAGACTCGCTCGGGACTCGCTTTACTTTGTGTAAATTATGGCATCATCACTGCTCTCAAAACGGTGAAGGAAATAATCGTGAGGAAGCCGCCTTGTCGTAGAACCAACAATCCGAAGACGTGACATCTACCAACCCGGTGTGGGCCCTCGTGGTGTATTGCGGTTTTCACTGAGAGGATACCTGTGTTCCAGCAGTGGGAATATTATAGGCTGATATGACCACCTTAATTAGCCTGAAATGATTTTTTTTTGTCTCTTCATAAATTGGTCAACAACATCGCAAGGAGCTCCACTTTAACAGCGGTTGAAACTTTATGCAGTCTCTCCCAAAATCCTCCTTCATTCAAAAAAATAATTTAACTCGATTAAAATACACCAACAGTTTCCGTAGTACACCATAGCCACATGACGGTACAAATCGATCAAATTACATACAACCGCACAATTCGCTGGCACGCTACTCGTGTCAAGGACTAAACCAGATCTTACCAGCTGATAGCTTAGGTCAAGGTGTGATGCACTGATTGGGGGCTTCCTTCCTAGTGAATCTTCGTTACAGCTTGACAAGGAAAGATCTGACGTTGTTTTGTGTTGTTGATATCGGTTTTATCCGCATTCTGATTTAAAGTGATACTATTGGTTGGGTGAGCAGTGGCCTAATTGTAACGAACGCGACTTACGAGTTGTAGATCGTTGATTCGAACCCAGCGTTCGTTTTACTTTGTGTAAAATCTTCCTTCACCACTGCTCTTAAAACGTTGAAGGAAAACATCGTGAGGAAACCGTCATGTCCTAGACTAGAACCAAAAATTTGAAGACATGTGACATCTACCAACCCGCACTGGGCCCGTTTGGTGGATTACAGCCCACTGCCTCTCATCAAGAAGAGGCCTGAGTCCCACCAGTGGGAACATTATAGGCTATGCTTATATTGCCGTGGGTTTAGTTTAGAAATGAAAGTTGCAATATTTGATTGACAATGGTGATTATCATCATCATCATTTCAACCGAAAGACGTCCACTGCTGGACATAGGCTTCCCCCAAGCTCCGCCTTTTCGACCGGTAATGCGCTTCCCGCTTCCAGCGGATTCCTGCGGCCCTCACAAGGTCTTCTGAACACCTTGTGGGAGGCCTTCCGATTTTACGTCTTCCGGCACGCGGTCGCCACTCCAGAACTTTTCGGCCCCATCGGCCATCTGTTCTACGAGCAATGTGCCCTACCCACTGCCACTTAAGTTTGGCAATTCTTTGGGCTATGTCGGTTAATTTGGTTCTCCAGCGGATCTCTTCATTCCTGATTCGATCACGCAGGGAAACTCCAAGCATAGCCCTCGGTGGTGATACTTCACGAATATTTGTTATACCAGATATATCCGGGCTTATACCTTATGGTAGTTGATACCAGGTATGGAAACAGTGTGATGTGAGGCAGCTGGATTTTCAGATATCCCCAAAACTAAGATATCCTCTGAATCTTTACCCAAAATATAAGAATAAGCTTTTATCTTTTATCATCAGCGATATCAGTTGAAAGTAATAAGAGTGTAAAAATATCTGTGAAAAATCGCGAAATTTTCCCAGCGTATCCATATCTTATTTACAGACTGTCATACGCAACGTAGATGTTATAAGCAAAAACTGCTTGACATTGTTACGCACTTTGACTCAAAGGCTTCAAAGTATAAGCAAAATACCACATAAAGGTAAAGACGTGCTTACACATACATGCGTATGATAAGCCACGGGTTTTTAGGGGCACGTTGTCGAATGTTGAACTTTATTATAATTGAAGTGAAACTTCTTGCGCGGCCGTTCGATAATTGGACGAGAATTGAAAGTGAACGGACGCGTCACGCTTAGACGCATTTCGTTACATGGGAGTCAGGAAAGATATAACTCTCTCTCTTTTTCGAGGGATTAAAAAATGTTTTGAATAAGAGAGATAAAGTGACAATCAGTCCGAGGGGTAGCGTGTTATCCAGTAACCACCCAGTGATTGTGGAGGTTAGATAGGCAGTCGCTCCGTGTAAAATACTGGTATTCAGCTGCATCCGGTTAGATTGGAAGCCGACCTCAACATACAGATCTTTAACAGTCGTTATAGTTAGTCAGAAACGCAAAAATCTGACATCCGGTCTTACCAAGAGGTATCGTGTTACCCATATAACTAGGTTGTAATGGTCAGATAGGAAGCCACTCCCTGTAAAATACTGGTATTCAGTTATTCATAGTTGAGAAAAGGCTAGGAGGCAAATTGATTGTCATATTAGGTATAAATGAGGTAGAATGTAAATGGGCCACATTAATAATAACAACATACTACTTTGTACACCTACATTTTTGACAAATAAAGCATTACAGCTCTTGGCTATCTTTCATCGCGAATCGTGTGAGAGATACTTTACAAAGCCTAAGGATAATATAGACTAGCATATAGTTATTATATTCCGTTGTATCCTTGACTTCCAGACTGTTTACACACATCTTTTTACATAAATACATAAAATCGTGCTTATAATCCTGCTTGAGCAGTTACAATTTGTGCCAGAGCTTAACTTGAAAACAGCTTACCATTTTCAGTTTTAATTTTAACAACATTGTTCCATTAGTTTTATAGCTGCCGGTGTAGTTTTAGACTTGTGGATCTTATGGAATAGAATATAATATGATTTATTTTGCAAATATGGGTAGTACACAGTAGTTGTTAAGATACATTAAAGGTCAGCTATATTTTACCATTCGGCATGCAAACATTAACATTATTTATGTAAGTTGTACTTACATTTTGAAACCACAGCAAGCAATAAAATAAATAAAAATCGTTACAATTATCATTATCGTTAAAATTACCATTACAATTACAACTATCATCACAATTATTATTATCATTATCATTACAAATATCATTCATCACTACAATTATCATTATAATGACTAAACTTGTAAATGAGAAGTCCGAAAATTAAGTCTCGAAGTACCAGTTTTTTTAAATAATTTTTCGCGTAGTTATAGCATAATTATCCTATACTGTTCGCACTACTGGGACGCAGGCATCCTCTCAACGAGAGGGAGTGGGCCGTAAATGGCCGTAATCCACCATCTGGGCCAAGTGCGGGTTGAGATGTGTCACATGTTTTCAAGCTTATGGTTCTAGGACATGCTGGTTTCCTCACGATGTTTTCCTTCTCCGTTTTAAGAGCAGTGGTGATGAAATACCTTACACAAAATATAGCGTCTGTCCCGGTTCAAACCGAACTCGTAAGGACCTTTATAACCATGATGTTTGCTGAGATATCCTATCCATCTAAGTAGTACTTTATTTTCTGGACAGTCTCCATTAAAGTAATCAGTGATTCCACTTACCCTTTATAGACTTCACTTGTTATTCGGAAAATATTCAAATATCGAATGTTGCGTCATTGGCTGATGTAATTAATTTGTTCATGAGTGATTTCCCCGAATTTCCATCGATTCAACGAAGCGTAGGGGCGGAACAAACCTTTTAAGAACTTTTTTATATACATGGGTTTACACTGTTTCGGGGAATGGAAGAGTGGATTAACTTATTTTTAATTCTTTTACCTATTGTGGTTTATAATTTAATTTTAGGTGCATCGTCTTCACATAATATGTTTTTATCCAAAATATTGTAAAACCATTTAAAAGATTAACGGTTGAGTTTTTTTCCCATTCGTCTTCATACGAAACTACCTTTAGGAAGTGGTGACTAGAACCAATATCTACTATTATGACCAGGATTAATTGTTTCTTTTTTTTCTATATTATCTTAGATTTATCCAATATTTTAATAAAGTTTATTCACATCTGTTTTTTTGTTATAAATATACCTATCGATAATCATGAAAATGATGCATGAAATGTCTGGGACGACGCCGATGCACTCACAAGGTCTGACCTTAAAATATTGTAAGCAATATTTTTAGAAATTACATATTTTCCAGGAATTTCTTTACGCAGAGTACGAATCGAAAAGTCAATGTCATTTACAATAAGAGGACACGCAAAGTAATATACAGAACATTGAAGTATATCGGAGACTACTTTTACAAAGATTGCTATTTTCCTCTTTTTACCTGGTTACACGCTACATTTATTACATACCAGTAATATATATATTGATCGCAGACACTTCGCATAAGCACATCATTATTATACTGAAATTCTAAGTAAAATGCTCTACTTACGTAAAACCATTTTAGATAATAGAGACACTTGCAAGCCGTATCGCGAATTTTTTTTTTTCATATTTTTTCGATATTTATCTCTCGTCTCATAAAATGGTATCAGCAATCTTTGATTTCGTAGCATCCTGGGCATATCTGAAATTGAATTTGGAACTGAAAGCTGTCTTAGTAGTTTCTTAAATCATTTTGCACCATCTTAGAGCTATCAATGTGAAGGTATTGAAAAATGAACTTTGATTTTACCGTTATTAAGTCCAGCCTGGAGCAACTGGCTGAAGAGCAGTGGTAACCTAGTGGTATCTACCTCGACTTGCAAGTTGTAGGTCGTCGCGACGTCGGTTCGACTTTTAAACCCAGACTGGCGCTTTACTCTGTGTAAATAATTTTATCACCACTACTCTCAAAACGGTAAAGAAAAACATCGTGAGGAAACTGGCAAGTCCTAGAACCGAAACATCGAAGATATGTGACATCTACCAACCCGCAGTGGGATCGCATGGTAGATTACAGCCCAATCGAAGAGAAGAGGCTGTCCCAGCAGTGGGAACATTATCGGCTGATAATGCTACAGATGACTTTAGACAATGATGACGCTAAGGAAATAGTGTATGTATGTATCTATGCATTAGTATGAATTATTTTTGAGTCACCTATCCCTTATGTTGCACCTGCCACGTTTTCTTTCTGCATCACCCTAATGTCGACTTGTAGTAAATGCCTCAGGCATTAAGTTCGCCTTTGTACAGATTTTTTTTTACTTGTGCATTAAATTTTAACAAATAAATAAATAAGAGGAGCTAAGTCTCAAATTCATCGTCATCATTGGCAGCTTTGTTCGATCCACTGATGAGTATGCCTCTCTCATCCCTTTTGTGCCATGTTTCCATGGTCTGGGCAAGTCTCAACCTCACAACTATTTGACAGGCTTCCGAATTGAGCAAATGACATGTTTTGGTACCCGATTTGCCTTGTTTCCAACAGCAAATAGCCTTCGGAGAAATAGTAGTCGTCTATTTGGTTTAAATTGACAACATTTTTTGGTTTCGGATTTTTGAACAGGTTAGGAACAGCTTTAGGAGACTGCTTCGGTAACATTGATTGATGTTCGATTCGGCACGGAAGCGTGTCGAACAGTTGTGAATAGCTATACAGGTCTCTTCCTAATTGCTTAACGTAAAATCAGAAACAAATACATTATACACCCTAAAAAGTCGCCAAACCTATACATTATGCTGCCTAATGACCGAAAGACCAGCAGTTATGTACATAATTAAGACGCATCGTTAATATACAAAAAGTTTGTACGTCAAGTTGCTAAAAGTCTGGTAAAGACTTGAAAATTGGAAAAAAAAAAGTAAACTAATGATGTTTATGACAGCAACAGACTCCACAACACAGAGGAAAGGGACGTACTTCACTTCACCAACACTTCAACTTCAGGATAAAGTTACACAAGCTAACATTTGTGTTACGTAAGGGATAATATGGCCCCTGACCAATACCAAACAAATTGTTTTTGTTTACATTATGTAACACGCACATAGAGGGGCTTGTGGCTAAGTATTAACAGCCGCACGTAACCCCACGAGTGGGTTCCCGCATTGTCGTTGCGGGGGGCTCAGTAACCGTGGATTCCGGCCACGGTGAAGCCAAGAGGAACCCAAAGGTGGGGCCGCTCGTCAGGGCTTTTGCCTCAAAGCCGACGACGTAGGGGCCAAAAAGTAGGTTGCGGTGAGGTGCACTGCAAGTGAGGTGGGCCGCGATGTCGTATGGGAGGCATCGCGACTGAGGGTTACGAGCTGCGGCAGAGGAGGAGTGCCGGTGCTTCTGAGCAGCGCTCTTCCCTTCCGTGGCCTGGACGGGGCCGCCACCGTTTGATGTCGGTATAGCGTCAGCCGCTCTCCTTATCCCCTGCGGCCGAAAAGTGGTAGACGGGACGGCGCGTTGTGTTCCACACGCGCGCCGTCAAAGATGTCAGCAACCACTGGTGGGGTCCGCAAGGGCCGATGCCTGCCAGGGGTGCGGGTTTGTTCGAAAGAGATACCACAGCCCCTGGCATACGGGCTACTGAGGGAACACGGGTGGGTTTTAGTCAGTAAAAGTCTGACACGCCCTCCTACTCTACTCAGCAGGAGAAGTCATTTGATGATTTCCCACGCAAAAAAAAAAAACATCCGCACGTAGATCGATCAGGTTAAGCTACGTTTGCCACCGTTGGTCTGTGGATGGGTGACCCTCTATAGATACCAAAACCAGTGGTCCCGACTGTCATTCGTAGACCATTGACATTCGTAATGGATCGTCAGAAGCCCGAAAGTCTGACAACCAGTCTTACCAAGGGGTATAGTGTTACCCAGTAACTGGGTTGTGGGGTCAGATGAAGCAGTCAGTGCAGTCGGAGGCCGACCTCAAGATAGTTGGGAAAAGGCTAGGCAGATGATGATAATGTACACGCACATAATAATACTACCGTCTATTATAACACAAAATATATATCCTGCGAGTCCTGTGAGACGTGACAATATTGTACATTCTCATTAGTGAAAGGGCATTTTTTGGGACTGTCTTATGTAATTTTGACGTAAAAAAATTGCTGACTCTGAGCCTATTTTGATCAAGTGAGTTTTGATTTTGATGCTATGATTGGTTCCACAAAAAACAGCACCCTAATTGCGTAACTCACGATTCATCATAATCTGTATCGTTTTGAAACGGATTGTTAAACCATTGCTTCATATGTTCGAAAAATGTGTCTGTTCGACAACATAAATAACGCAATGAATTTTGTTTAACTGTGAAGACGAAACCAATTATGATCAATCGTGAGTTACGCAATTAGGGTGCAGGGTTGTGGAGGTCAGATAGGCAGTCGCTCCATGTAAAATACTGGTATTCAGCTGCATCCGGTTAGGTTAGGTTAGACTAGAAGTCGACCCCAACATAGTTGGGAAAAGGCTAGGCAGATGATGATGATGATTGGTTCCACAAAAAAAAAAAAAAACAAATCGCTCATAATGAAACTTCTTACACCGAATCAAACTGAGTAGGATTCCGAAATCTGAGGTTATTTTAATGTGGAATCACGATATTCAACTGTTTACAGTCACAGCCTCTTTGCAAAAAAAAAGCTAAAACTTAAAAAGCAAGGTTTAAATATCTTGTCCTGAACATATTTGGGCTGGTTTAAAAGGTTTTTAAACGTTGATAGTATGTTTGATAAAGAACAGGTTGCATTTAAATCCACTTAAAAAATCCAGTTCTCCGTAGCCGGTTTGTCTTCGAAAGTAACTTTATGCAGTTCCGGCTTCGGTTTCTTTTGGCAAACAAGTCTTCTGTTGGAAGACTGTTTTTTTCTGGGACAGACAAGAAGACTCATTAGTAACATTATTGATTGCCGTATTTCACTACCGTGGTGACCTATGGCACTGTGACGTGGTCGCTCACAACGGACCTTATAGGAAGGCTCAAAGTGACCCAAAGACCAATGGGGAGGGCTATGCTTGGAATATCTCTACGTGATCGAATAAGAAATGAAAAGATTCACAGGAGAACCAAGGCAACCGACATACCCCAAGAATTGCCAAACTTAAGTAGCAGTGGGCAGGGCACATTGGTCGCAGAACAGATTCTGGAGGTGAAAGGAGAAAGGTTCTGGAGTGACGGCCGCTTACCGGCAGACCTGGAGTTGAAAAGCCTTCCACAAAGTGGACCTTGTGAAGGCCACAGGAATCCGCTGGATACGTGAAGCACAGAACCGGTCGAAGTTGCGGAGCTTGAGAGAAGCCTATGTCCAGTAGTGGACGACTTTCGGCTGAAATGATGAATTTTACTGAAGCCCTACTGATCCGTGTCTCCTATCACTCAAACATGGCCATGAATAACACATTCCCATACATAATAATCAGAATAATGACGTACACAACGTTAGGCAGGCACTGTCGCTTCCTAAAATTGATCCCGCTTAAAAATATCTCGAGAACGTCCATCGAAAATCTGTTGTTATTCCTAATTTGAAATCGATTCTTAATTTAAACGAATCGATTGTTTAAGTTTAATCTAAGGCTGCAGGATGCCGCTAGATGCGAGAAGCACAGAACCGGTTGAATTTGCCGTACTTGGGGTTTGGCCTATGTCCAGCAGTGGACGTCTTTCGGCTGAAATGATGATGATGATTCTTTAAATACAGGACGTTCACCTTTCTTAAGGTCGTTTGGATTAGTCGAGTACATGATTTCAATATTTTCCGTACAAATTATTTTCTATATACTAATTTGTGCAACGTAGTACTTTGTTATCTGTCAACGATAATGCATTACGTATGTGTCATGGCTACATTTGCGAAGTGAGTGGAATATTAAGCAATATCTGTGTGTACTTGAATTTATCATCACTCATCTTGAAACCTGAGAGATGTACTTAAAACATATTTTTTTGTTACTCGTTCCGTATTTTCCTCGACACATATATAACTCAAAATTATTGATACTAGGATTCCGAAGATTCTTTTAATACGTGTTTAAAAGCAACGACACATCGATCTTCTTAGCGTGTCGATAGCATCTATATGTATATACAGTCAGCCCAGAATAGAGCTACGAGATTGGCACTTTCAGCAGCGTCCATCAACTCCTGTAGTGTGCATACAACAGGGCACGCTAGACAAGATATTAAGTGCCCCATTCTTTGTGGAACAGGATAACACCACATTTACACTCCAGGGCGGAGTCATCTGTGAATCTCCATCTGAGCAGGTTTTCTCTACTACGGCCTACCTGAGTCCGGAGTCTATTTAAAGGTTTCCAGGAAAGCCAAGGCAGCTCATGTCGTCACATCGATGACATTAGCTGCTGGGGTAGCAGCTAGGAGTTCGCCTATATCATGTCAGACAAACTAACTTTATTTTACCATTCACAGAACACGAATACTTTTACATCGTAATATCTATTTAAAATCTCGAAATACGAAGAAAGGCACCTTGACTATTATCAGTGTCCCTCACTACTTAAAATAAATGTCATAAAAACCACCCGTGTGATGTAAATCTGTAAATAAAGTCACTAAATCAAGATCAACAGTCGTTACGCAATTTAAGTCACTGACGCAAGAAAGGCTATTTATCAAATGATTGGAAATTGAAATACGTCTCCGTCCATTCGAGTGCGTTGACTTGATTAAATCACTTTCTGAACTTTGCGTCGGAATTTCGAGTTTCATTGTTGGCCCTTCGATTCGCTGAGTTGGCTCTACGATAGGCCTACGAACGGCTACGTAGAGTATACGAACATCTACGATAGGCCTACGAACGGCTACGTAGAGTATACGAACATCTACGATAGGCCTACGAACGGCTACGTAGAGTCTACGAACATCTACGATAGTCCTACGAACTGCTACGGGGACCCTACGACCATCTACGATAGGCCTATGAACTGCTACGTAGAGTCTACGAATATTACGATAGTCCTACGAACTGCTACGGGGAGCCTACGACCATCTACGATAGGCCTACGAACTGCTACGGGGAGCCTACGAACATCTACGATAGCCCTACAAACCACTACGGATGGCCTAGGACCCTCGAAAGTCCTGTCTCACAACATTTATTTATTAAGGTAGAAGCACCAGGTTAGCCCGCAAAATTCAAAATATCTTACAGTGGCAGACTATGTTGAACAAAGAATGTGCGACTTGTTCATGAAAAAGTCATTGAATGGGAAATATAAACTTAGGGTATTGAATTGACTACTATAATGAAATTATGCCATAATGTAACAGTCACGAATCCTACTTTAATCAATATACAACATGATACTGACCGAAATTTTCATTTCGCGGGCCTTATTTTCACAATTTGCGGTTATCACGCCTTGCAAAATCGAAAGAGCTAAAATTCAAACCTATTGTTAGGCCGTACGCCATGGGTTTTGCTTTAATGGAGTTGACGTTCCATATAGTTAAGGACCAACCTCTGTAGAAAGTGCCTTCTTCAAAACAATAAGGTGTGGACTTTCACGTTCACGTCTGCACTAACTAGATCAAATATTGTTAACCTCATGTTTGCACGAGTGTCGTTGACTTGTAGCGCGTAGTTCTTCCGATGGTATTTGTAGGACAATTATGATAGAGAAACCAAGATTTCCGAGACAGTACAACAGTCCCAATTTCTCAGAAACTAAGAGCGAATTTTGCTTATGAAACTGATCGTTATGTGTCAGTGAAATCATCATCTGCCTAGACTTAACACCAACTATGTTTGGGTCGGCTTCCAGTCTTACCGGATGCCGCTAAGTACTAGTTTTTCATATGGAGCGACTCCATCTGACCTCCACAACCCATTAACTCGGTAACACGAAACTGATAAGTGAATACCGACATCGGTGAAATTCCCCCTACCGAACTAAAAGCGATTTCTGAAACCATAGCTTTGGGCAATGTCAAAATTAAAATTATTCCTTGTTTATTTCTTGAAACAGACTCAATATCTTTGCTTTCCGAATTAAAAAAGTAACCTTAAAAAGTTTATAATACATTGTCCTATACAAAATAAAAAATATCGATTGTTTAGCAAACCGAACCCATTGTCGAAGTCGTCATATCCTTCAAAGTCATTGCATTGTAATTGTTTTATTAAATGTTTCGCTGTACATGTATATAAAATAATATACTTTCTATCATTGTCCAATAAGTCCTGGCTGGCGGCCTTAATTTATGAAGGTATCCACAGGCAAATTCGGTCAATCATCCGGCAACCACTTTAGGTTGACCAGCGAGATATCATTCCCAAAAAAAATAAAGAAACAGTCCATTTGTCCTCACTATTTCTCGCGAGCTGTTGTGCTCTCTACCCGCCCCCGCGTTTGGACCATTTTTTTTTTTCAAACGCACGTCTTTAGGTTCATGGCTACTTAGTTATTTACGTATCGCGTGCCAACATTAGAACATTCATTCGTGACCTTTCACGATTTACTTTTCCAACTACTAAACTACCCATAATTATGTATGTAGAATCAGCTGTCGAAGAGTCTAGACTCGTTGTAATTACGATTTGTTTTACCGCTATCGATATTGCGGTCGTCGATAAGGCCCCTGTTATTGTTTTGATGCGCTCTTGCTCGCCTCGTGTTCGCATGGCTTCGACAATCGATCTCATCAGACTTATATCGAAATTACATTTTCGGAGAATCACCCCCGGCTAATACAACCTCGCGGTCGGAAAGGTTCTAAACTTTTCCGAAACCGTTTTAATTTGCTGGAAGCGTCGGGCGGGATTCCTCCAATTTTATAACGAAATTTATTACAGCGAAATCTAAGCTAATCCACTCAATGTTTACGTGTTCATTCACACGCGTTGTATTGTGTGCGTGTGGCGTCGTTGCGCCTGCGCAGAGCGCCCGCGATCGAGCCCTCTTTGTTTGTTGACAAGCGGAGTGCTCGACTCAACAAGCTGTTCTATTCGCGTGTGGACTTCGTGCGCGACGGACGTGTGCCGCGTCGACACTTACTTTGTTTAGAGCTATCGTGTTATCGCGTATATCGGCTAAATTTAGTGCAGTTATTTTAAAGAATTTTTCCTCTTCTCCGCAATATTACTGTGAAGTGTTGTGCTCTGGAGCTCTGATCCGTCAGCGTTTGTACTGAAGATTTTTTACCACGTCTAAAATTACGCATTCGCCACTGTGCCAGAAGGTAATTCGTTTTCTTTTATTTTTCTCGGACATTGTACGTAATATACGGCATTCGCGGACTGGTGTTACAAAGGAAGATTATAATCTATAATTTTATATCGGGAGTGTTGCGAATTTATAATATCAGTGGATTCTTCGCTACATATCAATGCATATCAACGTCTTTCAATGCAAATGTGTGCATTGCTCATAACATCGTCTTTTATACAAACAACAAAGGCGTATACCTATTCACACACTCGATTGATCATCGCAAAATGTCAGTCAGTCAGGACAAGGATTGGAAAGTGAGTACCGACATGGTCATTAGATGTGGCACCACACGATTTCACCGCAAATGAGATGCTTACACACGAACGACTAAAGACCAAGTTGCGACTGCGTTTATCCTCCGCTTCTGTTACGACTTGCAACTAGCTACAGTTATAATTTGGCCGGTTGCCGTAGAAGGCGTGTAGCGGTATCTTATGGTCGTCTGGTGGCCCGGTAACTCGTCTCTTGGGTAACGGTAAACTTATTGCACCGTACGTGGTTTCTCACATACACAAACAATTACCCACTACTGACACGATGATTCAATTTTGCGGTCAACTAAACCGTATGGCACAGATGCGGCCAACTTACAGTTACGAACTATTAATAGTAAACAAAGGTATGATTTCATTTTTGTCAACAAAGTTTTGTCAGAACTATACTAGGTTCAGTCTTTCTTGTGCCGAATGACAGTGATGTTACTGTAAATGTCAATAAGAGGTCATAAAAGTAACGTCCTCCTTTGTTTATTTATATCGCATAATTTACAAATCGTGAAAATGCCACTTACAATAATTATGTGCATAATATAATACAACAGAGATAAGTGAAGTACTTGTCATTTCATTGCAGTTCCTCGAAACGTTTTCTATCAATATCCTCGTTCTACATGCTCATTGCACAATAGTTGTAAAATACTAATTTTGTCGCTTGCTGGTCAAACTTTTTGAAGACATTTCCAGGTAAACATCTGCATACAATAACGGCGAACTTAGTGTTACTTTCTTTTACGTTCATTTCTAAAGGCTTTCTTTACTATTTAACACAATTTACAACGAATTTCGTTTGACCATTAGCTATTGTTAAATAATTCTTTTGTGCCCTGTTCATTCAAGAGCTGCTTAAAATTCTTCAAAAGTAATTTCGAACGCTTAGTTGAGTTTAAATCTATAGTTTTAAAAGGTTTTAAACAGTAAAGGAATTTTATCTCGTCCTCGTCTGTTGACCTCTCGCACCGTGATTGCTTTGATACCCGTCTCGGATAAAAATAATCTCGAGTGAAAGTTGAATGCGTATTTGAATAATATTCATAAACGTATTATAATATCGGCGTGTCTATAACGTTTTTTGGCGAAAACAGTTTGTTTATCACAATTTTATGAACTGAGAATAACAAATATGAAAGTGTCAGCTGTTTGTCTTTCAGTTGAGGAAAATAGACAATTTTATATTTATAAACAATGCGAAACTGCGCATTAGAAGTGGCTGTGTTTACATGCTGAAAACTGAGCAAATGAAAAACATATTTTCCAACATTGACATTGTAAAAGCAATTAAGGAAAAAGGGTTGTTATCGTGTCTGCTACAACGTACTGCGTATAGTTTCGTCTGGCGCTAATTAATTAATATCAACATGGAGAGCTGGATGTGGCAATGTTTTCAATTAAGTATCAGTGAATCGAATTCAATCCTCCGTCAAAATAAACATTTTGTACAACCTACATCTTTGTTCCATCCATGTGTTTGATATCCACGGCACTTTGCATCACAGTCTGAGCACTATTTGCATTAACACCGTCACGAACCCATTTAGTTTCTTTAGTATTTGAGTAAGGAACCTTAAAACGATCTCAAGCTGTAGTTAAAATTGTATGGCTACTTCAGGCACCATTACAATCACTACCAAATGTATTATTAGGTACTACAGTACCTAAGTTTATAACGCTTTCAACAAATTTAGTGTTGTGCCAGCCACACACGAAAAAAAGAAAATCTCCGTAATAACACTGGCGACTATCCACGAATTTATTTGGATCTTAGTAGAATAAGATTCTGAAAATACGAAGCTTCTTAAAATTTTAGATATTTCCGGATGAGTTTGGTAATCGTCCACTTGCAAGAGATGCATTTTCTTATTTCATCTGCATTCTAGCAATGTTGATATTAGTATCCACTTAATAATGTACGAATTATCTAAATTGAATGAACTATTAAGAGACAGGCGCTGCCTCATATTTATTCATGTCATGCACAATAATGTAGTCGGATTACTTAATGACAGTAGTGTTCCCAAGAGTCACCATTTATAGGGCTCATTGCCAATTGACTGCCAATTTGCTTAACAGAAAAACCCACCGTGGAGTCCTCATACGTATATCGAGCTCAATTTATCTAGGATATAGAAAAGACTCCAAATCTGCCAAAATTGTAACTTCGTTGTTCATTCAAAAATCGCAAGACGACTCATCTTCTGAAAATTTGCATCACGTGCAACCATAAACTGAAATTCCACATACACACCATCTTTCAATCTTTCAAGATCCACAAAGTGATGGCCAGGTCAACAAAACTCTGATTCACAGAGAAAGTTCCTGATCGTTACTTTATACGTTTTCTTGTGCTGTTGGCTTTAATCCAATGAACGTGTGCGCCTTTGTAATACACTAAATCTTTTGTAATTAACTAGAGTTCGCGCAACAATGGATTCTTGCGCCGCCTTGATGAAATTACAGGTGATTTACTTAATGTTTATGTGTCATAGGGACTTTTTGTTAGTACCGTCTTTGTGCTGTTTACGTTAGTCTGTGCATTGTCTTTCTTTGTCGCGGTTCATTATTGCAATATTTACGATGTTATGACAGCTTATCGTAGATACGTATTTAATGAGGGGCCTCTTGATAAGGAATGAACGATGATTTATTTCAATGATGTCCTTTATTACACACATGATGATACTTAAATTGCAAAGAAGAGCCAGAGTTTTAAAGACACAATGTTTGCTTAAAGTTATAAATTGGTAATTCCAAAATGAATCCTTTCTCAGCACTGGCTACAGCAGCACAACGAACACAAATTCATTTGCGAACGCTACAAAGTCCGTTGCAACCAAAACATCCAATGCATTCGTAGGCCCATAAAATAAACCACAAAGATAATCTCAGCTATCTTTGGACTGAAGCTCGTGACTGCAGTAGAACGACCGAAACGCACGACTGCACGATAGATCGCCTCTTGTCTGTCGATCCTAACTCTCCTAATGTAGTAAATTGTGCAAACATAGATACTGTTAAGCTTGGGTATCCAATATGTTTGCGCACCGACATAAAGTTCTAAACTACACGATTACTGGCATTTGCGTGGACTGACAGACACTAATATGCATGGTCCTCCTATAATCACACCAAGATAATGTCTGAAGTTCAAAAGAGACTGGAACCTCTGAGTTTGTTTCGGGGGTCCTTCTAATAATCGAGTCGGCAACATTGACATCATCCAGCATATATATATTTTCTGACGTGTTAAAGTTTTTGTTAAAACTAATTTATACAAATAAAAATTACAATTTATAGACCATACTCCATGCATCTTCTTTGTCATCGTGGTGGCCGTTTTTCTTCAAACAAAGCAGAAATGCTGTGTAGAATTGGTGCGCTGGCATAGTGGATACCCAGTTTAACATAGTCAGTCTCACTAGAGTACGATCTATGACTTGGTTACTTCGAAGCTAAGTGATCAGTCGTAAAAAGTTTTAAGACCCGACTTCGTATAATTTTACAAAATCTTCCAGACAGTGAACTCGTCGTGAAGTTACTGATCTTTTAACGTACCTACAGTCGATTAACTACGGGACTTCCAGAACGGAGACAGTCAGTAATTTGGCAGTCAAGCTTGGCAGGCTGCTGTCACAGACACATAAACCAGGAAACGAATATGAGACTTTGTGATCTTTGTTACTGTGGGACGTTTTTCTCGTGTTTCTCTTCCAATTTTCTCATTCCTGACCAGCAGGCTTAGAACAAGAACCGTAGGAAACGTTTTGTCAACGGAAGAGTAGACAAAAATTACGTTTCCGTGTAGACAGTTGACAGTTTTGTACCGATAAATATAGACAAGCGATTTCTATTCTACGGTAGAGTAGAAATAGAAAGTGTCATGTTAAGCCTGCTGATACTTATAAACTTAACAAAAATCTATAAGGATTAAACACATAAAACAAGAATATCTACCTCGTAAATCTCAAGGTTATTCAACTACCTTGATACACAAGCGACAGAAGACAAGACAAACTACCTAGAACTGCATTCAATTTCATAAAAACTTTATTTCAACTGTCATATAACCGCAGCCAAACCATAATGGAGCTCGAAATTGCAGACGAAACTTTAATATTCCACCTGCAGGTGTAGATGACCTTGGAAATGAAATACGGTAGACAAAGGGGCACACTGACATGCTGTTTCATGTTGTGACTTAATGATGGAACAGGTTACTCCGTGTTGTGTCATCTTATCAATATAATGAGGAAGTTGTTATTACTTTGATAAAATTACGAGTTGCCACTCAAGAATACTCATACGATGGATTTTTGTTCGAACACGGCTTCATCGCAAGTTTCCTATATATAACACATCTCCGCTGTGTCGATCCATCAGGGTTACGCAATTCACTTATCAAATATTAAAAAAAACACAGATAATCGTCTTATACAAGACCCTTACCCCCCCTTTATCCCCTTTTATCCCCAACATAAAGCTACACTTGACATTGGTCGCAATTGCCAAACTGTATGAATTCATGTAATTAGTATGAAATCTGCTCGAGTAACCGGTCCTTCATTACTGTAACGGGTACAGGAGATACCGTTGCACTGCAGGCCAGCGAAACAGTCACCTAAATAAAGTAATTTTAAGGTATAAACTCGTCTCGTTTATTTTGGCTCCCGTCCAATGAGTTTAAGGAAAATATTTACCTGAAGGCGACTTGAAATACCGAAACCCTTTGTTGTAACTACGTACTCACTCTTTCCTATTGCGTCTCAGATCTTTAAAACGTGTTTCTTTGAAATTTTCATTTTAGTTAGAGAAAATGCTCATAATAAGAAATTAAGAGTAATCCTGCGCAGTTGTGAACAAACAGTTCTGCAATAAAATCTAATTTCTGTCTCGTTAGTCTTCACTATGTCTCTTACTTAAAATCCTGTTCCATTTTGGTTTTACTAAACAGTACAGTTTTGCTTGTGACGTCAGTTTTAACTAGAACGCTGTCTGTAAACATTGCGATTTATTTCATTGTTGTCCGTGCTAAGCGTTCCCAAGAATTTGTAGATGAATCAAAAGTTTGTAGAACGTTATGATTGGTAGTCAGTAAAAATAACTAAATGGAAATATCAACATAAAATGCATTTATTACCTAGCATCGAATAGCCAATTTCATTTTACCGTAAAATCTATATTGAAGTAGTTTATGCCCAGACAGTGGGGTGTACTTACATAATATTGTTACTATAGACTCTCTCTGCATTCTCCTGTCTAGACATGCGTGCATTAAACTTGAAACTGCATCTCCCTTTCCATCGTCTGCATCGAAATTGCGATCCTTATTTTCTGCAGCTCCAGGATAAAGTGTCGGAACATCGTCTGGACAGTTTTCAATTTAGTTTTAATAATATTCTGCTTCCTCGACATGTGTATTGAGTTCTAAGTTTGAGCAATAAAGCGAGACGGGCGAAGCGTTCGGTGATTTTAAATGTCTGGGTATTGTGCCCTGTCTAGCCGGCGGCTAACTTCTGTAATAATATCCAGCCAGTCCTTGGACTGTTGACAGACTACACATATATTACTGAACGCTCCGTTTTGTTTCTTTTTTTGTCATTTTTACCTGCTCTGTCTCTGCGTATTTAGTTTCCTCCTTTATTTTCTTGACTTGGTAATTGTGAACTTTCTTTTGTTCGTTTTTGCTGTCATTTTTGTTTTATCATCTACAGGTTTATGTAATCGTCCCTCATTTTAGATCGTTTCCAAATAATTTAACTTTATTTTGCTGTAGGTATAAAATGATTATTTACAGCATCCTTTCAGACGTAGCTTCGTGATATATTTTTCTCAAATATTGGAGATGTCTCGTTCATTTTACGAGTGTCTCGTCTCGCAATCTTCGCTTCGTGTCTTTGGGTCTCGCGATCTTCAGTGCACACTAATTCACTTCGCTTAATATAATATAGTTCTCCATGCAATCCAGACGTTGACTTACCGCAATTTGTAAATTGCGCAATCCCACTTAGTTCTGTTTTGGTGAGCGTAGGAATTATCAAAACAAGACAACTGTTTTAGTTTAATATTCTAATATAATCTTGTATTTATTATGTTGTCCTGTTTCGGGTTATCTTAGTCCTGTAGTTCTCGTTTACAATTTTCATTTTACATTTTTATTATTACCATAGACTGTTCTAGTAGTCTACAATATTTTTTGTCGAGTGGCCGTCTGTTTTATTTTTTGTCTCAAACCTGATCCTTGTTTTAATGACGAACGCAAAAAGTATTGGTACCTACCGAATGTTTTACATTAGCCTTCGTTATATAATGAAGCACTTCAGTATTGAATAAAAACTGAATGTATTCATATGTTATTCCTAAATATCTACCACCCATAATGGAGGATACATCTTCGTTTGTAAAATCGAAATATATTCAATATCATGTCATGATTTATGTGAAGTGTTAGATCTATCGATGGTTGTAACAAAAGCTTTATTATTACAGCATAATATGAAAATATACATCCAGAAGTTCTACAAAATGACAAATAAGACGAAAATCTAAATTTCAGAAAATTACGCAAACTGATGTTCGGTTTTGCATAACATATATCTCCTGTTATCCTGATTTATTAATCCGTTCATCTTTCACCTAATCTACATAAACTGCTTGCGGTGTGATAAGTATGTAATTTTGTGCATCATTTCCAAATATTAGTTGATCTTCTTTGTTTCCATTCTCTGTGGTGGCAAGTACCATCAAACAACGTGGTTGAATGTTGCCGCTGTATGCAACTACGACAACAGTTAATTTATACGTAACACGATTTATCATTGTCATTATTTTTATGTCATCGTTGACAGATTCTCGACTTTGTTACATAATAATAAATAATAGCCTGTTGCTACTTGCTGACGAACAGGTCTATTATTACTCAATATTTTTTCTTTATGTTATTTATGCGATCTTTTTTTTTTTGTTAATGTGTTTAGGTACTCAGTTCAGGATAAATAGAAAATCATTGTTTGGGTATGGAAACTTTATTGAAACTAAAATACGACTAAGTTGGTACTCTCATCCTTCCGCACACACTGCAACTTTTTCAATAAAAAAAATCAGTTTTTCAAAAGATAAAACTAACCAAAACTTTCGGCTATGACGCTAACCCAATTCGACGTAAATTCCAGTATATTTTTATGAAGCACGTCCGAGATATAAATCTGATGATTCATCCACATTACTAAGGAGTAAGGACCGTTGACGGGAAGATTTCGGGGGCACTAACCGGCGGTACTTCAAACAAGGTTGACAGATCTGAAATAAACTGAACGGACTCAGAATCTGATAGCGCCTCTGATTCGTTGATATTGACAATTATAGTCCCTATTACGTCTAAATAGAACGTTGCAGTATAAAACGCAATAGAGATCACTGTTACAGCATTCCAATTGCTAATCCGTTGCTTCATTTATTCGACGAATGTATCTGCTCAACAACGTAAATAACGCAATGAATATTGTTGAACTGTCAAAATTAAAGCTATTGTGTTAGTGTGACAGTTAGTGTGTTACGCAATTACCCCGCTGGAGGGACTCAGAGTATAGCGTCTCTGAGACTACTTACTCTCAAAGCACGAAATCCGTAATTTCGGCAAAAGTTACGAACGTTTACTACTCCGTAACACTTCCGGACAAATGATTAGTTAGCGCCTTGAACTGAGAATGAATGTCATTTTCGACAAATCGTGTGATTTGACAACTGTCCCGATATGTATTTGCCCGCCCGAAATTGTTTTTACCCTTGTTTTTACGTATCAACTACTTTCGAACGGGCCCATATTTTTGTTGACGGACTAAGTAGACCGCCTGATTCGTTGATATTGAAAATTACTGTACTATATCCTTTTATACTGTGTCCCTATAACATCTAACTGGAGCGTTGCAGATATATAACGCAATAGGTCACTGTTACTAGCTTTGTATTCTTAGTTCGTACAACCTTTACTAAACAATTAGTTATCTACTTTAAACTAAGAAAAGTTTTTCAATATTCTACCGAAGCCGATATACCAATTGCTTTATACATTAAATTAGGTTAAAACTTCGATTCTCTCTTGTTTTCATTTACTGCTTTTAGTCTGCCATTAGATACGATTAAGGCTAAAAGTGGCAAAATTCGATTTCCACTCTTAGTAAATGCTCAAAATTTTCCAATGTGCGGATTGACAACCTTATTCGAATTTGGCCCAAGGGACGTCGACCATAAAGAGACACGTCTATTTTTAAAATGACAAACACGAAGCTCTACTCTGTTATTGTAAGGAAAACCACCGTAAGTCTTTATCAATAAGGTAAGTAAGTACGTGTAAGTTTTTTCTACAAGAATCTCCTTATGTCAGTTTATATGAAAACAGTCTTGAAAAAAGCTCCAATCAATTTTAAGTCATTGGATCGGAATAAATTATTATCTTCTTTTTGTCATCAGGAAAAAACACTTTGCCGCAACCATACTCATATTGATTGATTTATGACGGTTAATGACTAATTATATATAAGAACCGGATTCTTAAACAAATGTTTACCAACAATTTATAATAATTGAGGAAGTTTTACTACTTACTAAATCGAATGTTCCGTGTGGTGCCGGACGTAAAAGAATAGCACCATCCCATTTCCTGGCGTGGGTGTCGTTGAAGGCGACTAAGGGACTTACTAGAGAAGGGGCAGCAACGTTCTCTTTGCATTTTACCACCATTCTGCGATCGCCAACCCGCCTGCCAAGCGTGGTGATTATGGCAAAACCCCCTTTTTTGAGGGAGGCCTATGTCTAGCAGTGGACGTCTGTCGGCTGAAATGATGATGAAATCGAATAAGAAGTAGTTACATTGATAGAAGAAGTGGTGTTGATACCGCTTGGAACAGAAACAGTAGATTCTGATTCAAATGCATTCCGTCAAGATTTCGTCAGCACAGATTTTGTTGCTGGAAACGGAAGGCTTTAATTACGTGAAGGCAACTCATAAACACAAAGCATAATAAAGCGTGTGTGATCTAAAAACCGTCACGATCGTGTTACTCAAACAGCTAATTTGCATAGAGCCGGCGATTCGATTCAATGACCCGCCAACGTCGTGTCGTCAATCGATTGCTGCGTTTGTTCGAATTCATTCACCCCACATATACTACATCGATACATCGAAGCGGGAGCAATGTACTCGATTCGAAATCAGTAGGGATTCATGGAATCGAGTCTTTCAATAACACCCTATTAACCCTCAAAGTTACGCGAGGTTGTTAACTCTCTTAATATTGACTCAATCCAAGTCTAGTGCATTCGAAAACCATTTTTCAATGTGTTTATTTAGTCCTGCGTTTCTAAACCTGGGATTTAGTTGGTCGTAATTAAGTTGATGCTCCCATTATTCTTTAATTACTAGACATTTATTCTCGTTACTGACTTTGTAAGTATCGTGTTCTGCTTTTAAGGCTCCTGAAGACAGAACAGTTTTCACGAATTTTTCATAGAAATTGTTCCACTAGAAATCCCGTCACGGCTGCCTGCGGGAGCTTTTATGGTTTCAAATCGTAATGGATCACCATTATTTCATTATCGATTAGGTACATTGACTGTTTCATTAAGTCAGCTACTAACATCGTTATCATTTTGATTTCGTAATATGTTAATCGATTAATCACATCAGTTTTATCACCCAGTTGACTTGTTTATATTTTATTACTTAAAAATATATTTCACAATATTAGCATATTTACTTAATATACTAAATGTGGTGCTGTTCCACAAAAAATGTGGCACATAATATCTTGTCCAGCGTGTCCTGGAGCTGTCTGCACGCTACAGGAGTGTAAACGCTGCTGAAGTGCCAAACTCGTAGCCAAATTTTGGGCCGACTGTATTTAAATTGCTATCGATACGCTAAAAAGAAGAAGCATATATACTAATTACAAAAATCTTAAATTAAGGATTTTTCTCATTCAAAGATAGGGCGTTAAACCCAAGTAATTACGATGTTAAATGTTTGGATCATCTGAATCAATTCAATGGAACTCCCACTGTATTAAAAAACTGTTTACGATCGCAAATCAAGCGTGGGACTGTTTGAACGACAGGTACTAAGCATTCTGTGAATTTTTTCGCTGATCAGAAGCTGTTCATGAAGACTTGTTTACGATTCCATTTACCATTACATAGCTTTTTACATATGCACTTATAAGAAGCTTGCTAGGTTTAACGAGACTCGTACTAAATGCTCTTGGAAAACCAATGATTGGTCATCATCATCATCGTTCTATGGCAGTCTACTACTGGGCATAGATCACTCTAATTATATCCCGCTTCTTATTCTTAGTGTGTCGATAGCAATACACAGTCCAGAATTTTGTCACGAGCTTGACCCTTTCAGCAGTGTCCATCAACTCCTGTAGCGTGCAGACAACATGGCACGCTAGACAAGATATTATGTGCCCCATTTTTTGTGGGACAGGACAGCACCACATTTACACTCCAGGGCGAAGTCATCTGTGAATCTCCATCTGAGCAGGTTTTCCTTACTTCGGCCTACCTGAGTCCGGAGTATATTTAAAGACTGCCAGGAAAACCAAGGCAACTCATTTCCAGATGCGAAATTTTTATTAGGTGGAACGAATGAGTTGGCTATGGAAGTACCATCTCGCCACAGGCTTAGCCTTTCCTTTGACCACTGAGCTCGATCCTTGGCCACTCTCAGCCATCCATCCTCTTTTACTCAGCCCAACAATCTACCTTCTTACATATCAATTTCTCATCTTTTGACAAAAGGCAATATCTTCTTCTCTCATGTCGTGAATTTCGATGTCTTAATTAATTCAACGGGCGACCAATAAATCGTTAGGAAGCCCTGAATCTAGACGTTCTAATTTAAGAACTGAAGATTACAGCTGAGATATAAACACGATGATATTCTCTTCAGAGTTCATTAGCATTAGTGTTATTTTCTTCACTCCGGGCGGATATAGGCTAATGTTTCTTGTAGATTTCTGAATTAAATTCAACTTTGACAGACATATTTATATGTGTATTTTTTATGTTTTTGAAACCATCAGCACTTTGTATATGATGGTAACTTATATGATGGTAACTTCCAGTTCGCAGTTCTCCATCAACTGTTCGTAAGTAGGGCAATGTACATATTTAATGGCGTCTCCAAACTTATAAATCTTCAAATTATATAAGCAGATATATAAAAAAATAGACTAAAACGTTACCAAGGTTAATAATACTATTTTAAAATCTGGCGCCGTATAAAATTAATATAATTAATGTGTAATAGAACCTTGAAAGGTCATGTTATTAATATTTATAAATTGTTGTAAGAATTATTTTTTGATTGATTAAGAGTCTGGCTTCACAGCGAAAAACCACAACGCGCGTGCATTTTGCCATATCGAAAAACCACAACGTCTGTTGAAATATCTAGAATTCTTAAAAACGTTTCGTCTGATTTAAGCGTGGTGGATTAGGGAAATAACCTGGCCTTCCATTAGACATACCATGCAGTGTCAATGAGAAGATCCATACCTATTCAGTGCTAGAAACTTCATCTCTGATCTACTGGCATACGTTTGGGCCGTTGCTAAGTGCGTTTAGATAGCGGATTTTCGTTTTTTTTTTTCAATTTTCAGGTCTGTCACAATATATTATGTCGATTAAAATATGACTCGCGGCCGTAACGATATGGCTTTATAATAAAAAATATAAAAATATCAATTTCCCTCTAATTCCATTTCATCCCATTGAATGACTATTTCATGAAATAGTCAACATCAGGATAAGTTTTTATCCAGTACGCAAACTGTAACCATGAATTCAGCATATTATTCTAGACCCCCAAAAGAAAATTTGAATTTTGCGGGGTACCATAATATGGTGCTTTCCGCTTAAAGCTGAGTAGTCTGTGTACTGTAGGTTTATAATAATACGAGATTATTATTGTCCCACTGCAAGGCAAAGGCCTCTTCTCATACAGGGAAGACACAAGCATTGATCACCACTCACCACACTTGCTCAAGACGGGTTGGCAAATTCCATAGATTTAAGAAAGAAGAAGATATGCCAAGTAGTTGAAAATGTATCGGAACCTGGTGTCTCCACTTGCTCCCCACTACCGCGCCACAACCACACATGCAATTTAGTAAAACCAATAGATACGAAGTCGCGCTCACACTCGCAATTTATAAATCAGAACGTACTACACAATCAAATATAGACCTTATCCCTTCAAACGCAGCGTGCATTTAAGTACAACTCACTCACACAAACAACGGTTGATACCGTTGTGCTGTGCAAAAGCAATTTATTTTACATATACGCTAGTGATTGACTAAATCGGAAAGTTGTCGATACTTCTATTTATTATTATTGTACTTCTTCAATTTTTTTTGGGGTCCAGGAAATAAGATAAAATGAAAACGATAACCGTAATACGTCACTAATATATTATCTGAACAATGCCGATAACAATAACGCATACGAAGCGTTTGAAGACTTTAACGTAAGTTAAATGCCAAAACCAAAAAAAAGTAAGGAATTAGCACGAGGATAAGACTTATTATACGATAATTCAAACCCAATAACACTCCACCGACATTATCTAAAATTTTGTTAACTTTACGACTGTTGTTTAGGCATTTCTCTACTACGCTGTAAAATAATCAAAATAAGAAAAAAACATTAATTCACATCGATGTAGCCATCAATTTATTCGCGAATCGACATTATCGATAGCCTACGTTAGTGGATCTGCACGAGCACATCACTAGCTCGACGCAAGAACCAGCGGCCGTACTACGGAATGCGTCCGCATAGATACTTTATCGTTTTGTGATTTTTACATTGCTTGTCCAGTCACTTAGCGACAACATATTTAGGTAGTGGTTTAGGAGCAATGTATTTAGTACAAAAATAATACGGTCGCTGTGATATTTGAAAACAAAAATAACATGGTAAACGCAAGAAATGTTTTTCGATTTCTTGTTTTTCATGATTTTAAAGACAAATATAGAAAAATACTTGTAATTATTTATGGTAAGTGATTCCATGACTCACAAAGTTTTTGTTTTGGCTTTGGTTTTTACAAGAAACCACTGAACAACACGGCATTCTTATGATTTATCACGACAACGGTCGAAAGCACACTAGTTCGCGGAGACGGCCATTTGCTTTAGGAATGATCATGCTGATCATACCGCGCGGACACAGACACGCCCCTTTCCCACTTCTCCTGCTTTTTATATTTCTATGGCAAATTCAGACTTAGGCATAGTTATTATAAAGTCCAGGTTTCCTCAAGATTTTTCAATGGTTATAGCTAGTTCTTTCACAGTGAAGTAATCATTGTTTGCCCCAGTCTATGTTTTTGTACAGGTGCCAAGATATTTTCTCCAGTATTGTCTTATCGCTGAAAAATTCCTATCAATGAACGTAATGTCGGCAAGTCATTGACTTGCGAACTATTTATTTACTGTGACGCTTATTTACTTTCACATAGGATGGTCGGATTTTGGCTTATTTTTAAACTCATTGACTTGTCCTTCACAGTAGTTTTTGTTCAGGTAGTGTGTTCCTTATGCATGAATGACTTACAATGCTACAATGTTCCACAAACAATGTTCCAAATATTTTGTTATGGTGACATTGGTGACATTTCGTGTTATTAGGCGACTCGCACTAATTAACTAGCCAGAATTGGGCTAATCTTCACTTTTAATATGTAGTATTATATTTTCTATAGGCGACTCGCACAAAGTTTATTTATTTGTGGGCGAATCGACAATCCCAGAAATACGTATTAGGCAGTTGGCACGCTTTGTATTTGATGTAATAAATTTTGCGTTTTATTCAAAACATGCCAATTGACTAATACGTATTTCTAGAATTGTCAACTGGCCCACAAATAAATAAACTTCACGCGAGTGGTGGTGGTGATTTGATTGTTTGTTTGCATTGAATAGGCTCCGAAACTACTGAACCGATTTGAAAAATTATTTCACTGTTGGGAAGCTACACTATCCCCGGATGACATAGGCTATGTTTTATCCCCGTATTCCCACGGGAACGGGAACTACGCGGGTGAAACCGCGGAGCGCTGCTAGTAGAAAATATTTTAGTAACGATTCGCCCGAATCGGGCGAGTTAATTCGTGCGAGCCGACTAATAAGCCGACATTTCTTATCCATTTCTGCACTTTGAAATTGATTAATTATTTTAGTGATATAATAAATACAGTGATACAAATATTACACTAATTAACGTTACAAAAATATAAGTAATAATCACAATCACTCTACAAGTAACAATTACATAAATTATAATTGCAACAATAAATGAATACAAGTGTTAGATAACTCCAATGAAATTATACTATTTGTTCAATTACTTAGAATTATGTCATATTATCGATAATACACGTGCAGTAGGCGGAAGACTACGGGACCTACAAAGAAACCAGTTTGACCAGTCCTCAGTCTAGCCGGAGCCTTATACCCAGTTTCTGAATTGAGAATTTGAATTTGAGAACGTCGTGATCTGTACTTAAGTATAACTCAATCATTTAATCGTTTCTGAATTAAGTATTTTTAAACTCTAATCCAAATTTGAGTATTTTAACCTCATTTACTTAAATTTGACAGAAAGCGTGCTCAACTCATACTTAAGGTCGTTGGTTGCGTTTCTGAACTAAAAAAAACGTGTTTGACAATACTCAAAGCATAATCAACGTCAAGTTAAGTAGTTGAAAGTTGACAAACCAATTTCAGCTACTCAAACTGTAATCAGTTGTAGCAATTAGAGATTTTGTAAGGGATTTTGATCATAATAAGTGACGACGATACTTCCCTATCATCTTTGGAGATGCCTCAACGGTGACAACCATGCAGAAGAATAGCAGGACATTAGCCTTACTTGTTCATCACGCTGTTTTAACAGAATGAAGCCTAAACTGACCTGTCGTATTCAACGGCGGGACTGCATTTCTCCCATGCAGCTACTAATAGGTCTTAGGTATAACGCGACTGGTAGCTTTCAAGCTGTGTTGGGGGACACCGTGAATGTGAGCAAGGTGACGGTGGTTTCCTTTTTTGAGGGTGGGAAATCATCAAATAACTTCTCTTCTCCCGCTCTGGGTGGAGCAGGAGAATATATATATATATATATATATATCAGACTTTTACTGACTAAAACCCACCAGTTGCCTGTGTGACAGGGGCCACGGTATCTCTTTCGAACAACCCGCGTCCATGGCAGGCATCGGCCCTTGCCCCCTTCAGTTGGTGCTAACATCTCTTTGAGGCGCGCGTGGGACACAACGCGCCGTCGAACCGGGTCTGGTTCTTACCGGACAGCGAGCTACCCATTACTCGCCGTCCACAAACCCGCGCCTACGGTGGCCGAGAATCAGCCTGGGATTCCCGGCGCCCAGGGCATCTCCTGCGGAGGCTAAGGCCGTGAGGGCGCATATATTGCCTTTCCCTCACGTGTGCCGCCTCCCTCTTCCTTACTGCATCGCAGAAGGAGGTGACGGCTACCCATGCATTTTTTACTTAAAGTCGTAAGTCAAAGAAATCCTTTGAAAATAGATTAGAATTTTTAAGAGATTTCGCTCTATCTTAATGGATATGTTTCTTGTTATTTAATTTAACTTGATTTCATTACTAGTATCTACTAGAATCTAGTTAGACTGATTTATGCATTCACAAAAATATTTGAAAATAATGTCGTATAATTACGTAAGTTGAAAATGAAATTTCTCATTTATGAACAGATTTTGATTATTTTTATAATAAACAAAAGATCTATATACAAAAACATTTTTCCAGTTGGAATTATATAAATCGGACCACGGGTTCCGAAGTTATTGCAGATTTGATGTAAGAAAAATATATCAAACTAAATTTCATAATAGTTTTTGTTCTGGATGTGAACTGAATATATGTAGTATGTCCCTGTCCTTTTGCACTCTATTACACTTCCGTATCTGAAGCAATAATAATCACAAACATCTAAATAGCGAATGTGGTAAAATTATATTATGGTAAACAATGTACCTAGGTTATTATGTACTTACTTTGTTATTATTGAAAGAATATTTTCTTACTCCTATATAGTA
Source organism: Polymixis flavicincta (assembly GCA_949987655.1). Lineage (NCBI taxonomy): Eukaryota > Metazoa > Arthropoda > Insecta > Lepidoptera > Noctuidae > Polymixis > Polymixis flavicincta. The sequence continues at coordinate 4,976,199 of OX465183.1, read as the reverse complement.
CAGTTAGGTGATCTCTTTTTCTCATCGCTATCCATTTTAATTGGTACAATTATTATAGGTAGTTTACGTAAAATACTAACAGAATTCCAATAAAACTTGTGTTTATTTACTTACAGATTTGACATTCACGTTTCAGTTGATTCGTCAAACACGTCAAATATGAAATTGGTAAAATATGCATTAAAGAGTTGCTATAAATTTGTAAATAACATAAATTTGTTGAAATTAATATCGTTATTTAAAATTAAAGTACTTTGTAAGTCTGTTTTAAATTTATAACATTAAAATGATTTAATATTTGAGTTTTTGAAAAGTACCGGTTTTTAGAATGTAAAATGGAACGTGTCAGCTTTGATCAGGAATTCTTAAGTATATGATCAGTTGATTATTGTTTGACGTAATTCAATTTTAACTTGTGTAACGCAAAAAACTTAAGCATATACTTATGTATTTGACAATAATCAGTTGAGATTTGCTACTTTTCTCAAATCAGAAACTGGGTGTTAGTGACGACCAATAAACTCTGATTATTATTATTTACTCAATTTATTCAGACTAGACATTTAATCCTTTGCTTAAACCGTCGTCAAGACGGTTTAAGTGAAGATCTTAGTCAACGTTGTAACGACTTCTGCACACCAATGTCCGAATTTGAATTTAATGAAGTTCAACACTGTGGGATAGACTTAAAGTACAAAATTATGTTACAATAATTTGGTTAATAGTTCCAAAAAAAAAACTAAGTAAGTATCTGCAAAGGTCGATACTAAAAAGACCTCAAAAACAATAAATTCAAAATATTTTACTCGTGTGTAATTTCATTTAAAATTTTTTTTTTTTTTTTTTAATTAAATTAAATTTTGATCCAAGACATTAGAAATTATTAATAAGCTAACCCTTAGAAATTGTAAGCTCTCAAAATGCCATCCGTCTAACACATTTAAAAGGATCAAAAGGCTCTAGAAAGCTATTTATACTTGACGCGAATTTAATGTAACTTTATTTCGAGAATATTCTTATTAAAAATCGTATACATATTTTGTTAAAATTCAATTTGTGTGTCAAAGGCATAATTGACGCTCGTCTTCTGTGGAAAAAGGTTTTAATATTACTGGATAAACGTGACGTTTATTAATTACCTACATTAAACTCTTGACTCTAGCTGACACTTATTCGGTGTTGTTCAAATAAATTTTAAAAGTTTCTCTAGAAGCAATAAAAACCCGAAAGAACATCGTCCTTTCACTTCCTCTTTGATGGAAGTATTCTATTATGTACCTATTATTTATTTAAAAATTTGGAAATCACTATTAAAAAATCACTACTACTTAAGTACCTACTTTAAAATAAATGTTTATCTGCTAAAATGTTCTAAATAATCGTAGCATTAGTCAGATTCAGACCTACTAAAAATAAAACATGTCTATGAGCTCAAAAATCCGGTTTTAAAATCAGATGCATATTTATTTTCAACAATGTAAATATGTCAAGTCAATCAGAGTCAAGCCAATTTATAAAGAATACCACTGGCTGTTGACGATTAAACCATAAACTACATACATTTTCTCGACAAACCATAGATTCGCAGAAAATCTCTGTGAACCAAATGTCTTTGCTTTACTCCATAACAGCTGTCACAAAAGGTTCACGGTCGTTTGTTTGTGGTCATCGGATCAGCTGACCAACTGACACATCTGCATACGACTTTCGATTTTAAGTCGTTCTAATAAAATCAATAATATGTACGAAAGATTTTGTATTGTTTTGTGTTATCAAGATTCTTTCGGTTTTGAAGTATCCTGTACTAATTTCATTGTTTTATTATTTCAGGTAAATACATTTTTGTGTGAAACAAGAACCCTGACTTCTCTTGCAATCGGTAAGCATAACGTATTTATTAAAGAAAACGGTTTCATTAAAAAAATCGGCTCAATATTATTTTGACTGCATTACACGATTACATGGCCAGATAAAATAACTGGTCGGGAATATGTCACTGATAAATTACAATTATTAACTTTACTAATTACCAATTTAATGTATATTTTTTTTCTTTAAATAAATATGTAGATACGGAATTAATAAACAGTACTGGTTTCACGTCTCTCCAAATGTGAACAGGTATAATTTTAATGTCAGTTTATGGCAAGAACTGGTTTGTTTTTCCTTTTACCGCTAATTTTGCCTTCTCAACTGCACGTGGGTTGAGTGATATTTTGGCTATACAAACAGCAGAACAAAACAGTAGACCTAAAAATACAAACAATGCAATTTTGTAGTGTTAAAAAACCATGCCATCGAGACGGCCTAAAAAAAAATAATCGACGCTATAGAACATCTTTTAAAAAGTAACATTGAATCAGCATGACACTGAAGTGTATACAGATGTTAAAATTTTCTAATGACCTTATAAAACCCAAAATAAACTCTGACAGACATCTTTACTGCACTCAGAGACAGATACAATTTGATGCAAGATTTTACCATAACTATACACAAGGTGATAACTCAACTTTATAAGATGCATCAAAAGATTTCCCACTAACGGCGACAATACACAATTACTAAGCGTTAGACCTTGGTCAGTCTGCCCTACCAACCTTCCTTTAACGATTGTCAATTTTCGTTCACGTTCTCGTACGCCCAGACTAGAGGTTTGCACCGGAGCAGTGAGTACCGGAGAATAACCGGTGATTTACCGGTAAAAGTACTCGATTGAAATAATCGGTAATTGACCGATTGATCTCCGGTGATCGATCTTATTTTATTTATTTAATTAATTTACACAAATAAAAGACACATTCAACATTATTTTTTTATAATTATTTAACATTCATGACAATTATTTACCAACTTGTTTCTTTGAATCAAAGCGGCCTTGTCCGTTTATGTGATTCATTTCACTAGCAACTAACGGGCCAAAAAATTTGTTGCAATGTTCGTAGTTATTTTTGTAATTTTATGGGTTGCTTTTTTGAAATATTTCTAGCACAATCACCTTCTGGTTCTTCGTCAGAAAATGTCAATGTCAAAAATGTCATGAATTTATTCAAAATGTATACGGAAACACAGTAGGTATCCTGAAAAAAGCCACGATTGGGATGAAGTTGTACAATTCTGGAATAGCATTTAAGATTAAGCTCAGCTGCTTACGCAGTAAGAAAAATAAGGCAGTTGACTGATGTAGCCACAGCTAGGTTAGTTTACTTTGCTTATTTTCACAGTATTATGTCTTATGGCGTTCTGCTGTGGGGATCGGCAGCTGACGTAGATTCAATTTTCATTTTACAAAAGAGGGCAATCCGCGCAATCTATAAAATGGGGCCTCGCGAGTCTCTTAGAAACAAATTCAGCGAAATTGATATATTAACTCTGCCTTCTCTTTATATCCTAGAAAATATCTTATATGTTCGCAAAAACTTAGGCCTTTTCAAAAAACGATGCGATTTCCATAATCTGAATACACGTAGTAAAGATGAAATTGTGATTCCAAAATTTAGACTGACTAAAACTAGCAAGTCATTTCTAATAAACAGTATCCGCTTCTACAACAAGTTGCCAAAGTCGGTTACAGAACTTAGCGATGGAAAGTTTAAAACGCACATCAAACGTGTCCTTATCAAAAAAGCATATTATAAGATGAAAGACTACGTTGAAGACAGGGAAGTTTGGCATTAATCCCTTCTGCACATGTGGCTTCCCTGGTACCTCATTAACAGCATAACTATGTGAAAGTCTATTAACTGCTCTCAAATACAATGTTCTTTTTTTTTCTTTTTTTTTTTACAACGCTGACATAATCTCGTCATTAATTGACATTATACATCAATTTTATTTAGGTTCATTTTATTTATGTAGATTATTTTACATATTGTGAATGAGAGAACGTTGTAGGCCTTACTGACTGTAGATTTGTAGACGATTTTGTATTCTGTATTCGTCTAAGTACTTGGTACTTATTGACAGGCCTGCGCTGTCCTCCCATACATTTAATCTCTGTAATTTGAAAATATTGTTAAAGCCAATTATTTTTAAAAGAGTAACCGTGGAGTTTCTTGCCGGCACGTCTCCATAGGAAACAACAATTTGGAACCGTGCACCTAGCTTCTGACGTTTCATAAGTGCCCATGCAGGTTTATATGAAATAAAAATATTTTGATTTGATTTGACATGTTGTGTTTCTAAATCAAAATCAGCATTTGTTGTCTTTATAAAACGTTTTTTTTTTATTTTAATAAATGATTATATAAAGTATATCAATTTATTATTCTTATATCTTCATTTTTAATGTATAAATTTTAAAAAAGAAACAAAATTTCTTTATTCTCCGGTGACCTCCGGTTTTTCACCGGAGATTGCCCAATCACCGGTGAATTCAATCGGTTGTTAAAATCTCGCTCCGGTGCAAACCTCTAGCCCAGACGATGATGGAAAAAAGCAAGATCGAGAATGCTTGCATTTGGGCCCGTAATTCTTTGGACCTAAAGGCCTAAAGGCCAATTGGGTTTCATGAACAAAGCTTTTTGTATTTCTATATATTGATACTTGAAGCAAAAACTTTGTACCCCTTTTTGACTGAACGCCGACCCCAACATGGTTAGGAAAAGGATAGGCAGATGATAATGATCAACAAATCTATGTCAATCCATAGTTATACAATACCTTTTCGACTTTTCCACCATCGTTAAAGCTCCCGCAAAAAGGCGCGCCACGACGGATTCTGGTAGAACAATTGAACCATGAACTTTCCATACAAATTGTTCTGCTAGAGTCGCGTTAGACCTATCTTATCGGGAGCCTTTATCGCTGATAGAATATCACTTTATCTAAACCCTCTAGTCCTTTTTGTCTTCAAACTTTTTGTGTTCTTTGTCAATCGTGCTTTCTGTCTCTCTTCTTCTTACTTGACCTGCACTAGTCTATCTTTCTATATATCTTTTTCGTGCTATCACAAATACAACATCGCTATCTCTGTCCTATTTTGCGCATGTTCCACATTAGGCTCCACACGTGGCCTGATAGATAACTCATAATCACTTCTGTAAACACACAGTTTATAACAGTTTCGACAACAACTGCGTAACAGTTCTTTGTACTGTGTGTTATTACTTTTTAGAGCGATTTATCTTGAGCTCTTGTTGAGATGACTCATGAAACGTGTGTCTTGGTTCTCTGACGTTGGCACTGCGCAGTCTTTAATGGTTGGTAAGGTCATATCGACGCCGATAACTCAAGTTTGTACTGCTTCCCAGCATAGGCCACACCTGGAGGTTTCCACTGTTTTCAAATCAAATAATTTAATTCAAACAAACATATTGCAATAGATTTAGTGAAGTTATTGTAAGATTTCTTTACTTGACACGCAAAAATGCATACCCCAGACCGTAAGTTACCTTGAAGTCCTAAAAGCGATGTATTAATAGACCATCCTACGGCCCATATTCAGACCCTTTTTCAACCGCTGATATCTACCTACAAAACTTGATTCAGGTCAATGCCCAACCTTCTCGATACATTCAACAATCTCTACGTTTTCTCACAAACATGCCAAACACTAAATCAACATTTATAAATACACATCACACAAGTTTAAATAAAAACTTTAAGGTCAATCCGCCCTCCTTGGAGTCTAATGGCTTTGGCATACAAAGGGCCAGTGACAGATATTTGATAACCATCGCTAACTTTGTATAGATGAAGCTAGTTCAAGACCTTACTAAAGTACCAATGTACGACATAATTGAGCCGGGATCAGCCATTATGGATGGCTATGGCATGAATGGCCAATCGTTTGGAAGACCACCCGCACGGTACATTGGTTTCCTTCACAAAGAGATCTTTGTTTGCTGGTTTTCTACTGTTATTGCTATGAATATGACCAGATACGAACATGGAAAGTGAGGAGATAAGATGCGCCATGATGTGACCCCTTATTGATATAGGCTGGAGCGAGTGTTCTTTGTTACTTTGGATAGCTATAGCGATGTTTATTGTAGTTGTTTTACTTTTCCTTTGTAGGATCCAACGTTTTTGAAACTGTCAATTTGACATCAAAATTTGATATCCAATCTGCAAAAGCAATCTTGCAGAGTCACTGGCAATAATATGACCATGTCAATTACTGCAAAAACTTTTGAAGAATACTTTCATATCTGACACATCCTGTTTGCTGGGTTTTCCTTAGTTCAATACTTGTATTACCAAACTGAGTACCATATCCTTGTTTGCTCGGGGTTCGCGTGGCTTTCCGAAAATGTCTAACAGGAAAGTACTATCGGGATGTGTTAATCTAAGTTAAAAACTATCTGTGTGCCAAATTTCTTCTGATTTCGTGCAGCCGTTTTTGTGCCAAATTCTAAAAAGAAATCTCGTTCCCACTCCTCTTAACAATTACTTAAAATATTTAATATACACTTTTGAGTTTAGTAACTATTTTATTGTATGTACTTAGATAATGGAACATTTCAATATCACCATTTCCAACAAAACAACTACACACTGCGAAAATGCATTACTGTTTATGAAACAGAATTATTCAATATCATTATAATGAAAGGCTTTCCCAATATCTTATCATATCTCTATCACGATATTGCCCCGTGATAGTCTGAATGCGTTATCACAACATTCGAATGTGTCGGTAAATACAAGGATTAATATAACTGGGCTATCGCGTAATTGAGAGTTTGGATTATAGACTTATAGTAAGGGGTCGAGGATGTTGACAAGGAAAATAAAATAGACAAATATTGGGACAAGGAAATAATACAGAAAAAGTTCTGTAAATTGTGTGTTGGACATTCTAGATAAGACCATGTTGACGGAAAAAATTCATGGCGAGATTTATCCGTTACTGGATCTTCAACGGTGTTTTTTCGATGCGCTGAGGTGCACGTGGAACCGTGGTAACAAATAAGGACAAAAAAAACCATTGATCTATTCCCGTCGTAATTAACCGGAACAAATCCCTCAGCTAGCTAAGAAATTCTTGATAGAAAAACCCTTAGCCTAACCTGGGAATTGTACCCAGGACATCATGAAATGACAACGGCGCAGTCAACCTTTTTGATAAGCCACTAGCAAATCTATACATACTATACTTACTAATATTCTAAGGTTGACTGGTAGAAAATGTCTCAGGCATTAAGTCCGCCTTTGTACAGTATTTTTTTACTTGTGCATTAAGTTTTAATAAATAAAAAAATATTAAAAAGAGGAAAGATTTGATTGTTTCTTTGTTTGTTTGCACTGAATAGGCTCCGAAACTGCTTAACCAATTTAAAAAAATATTTCACTGTTGGGAAGCTACACTATCCCCGGGAGACAGAGGCTACATTTTATCCCCGTATTCCGACGGGAACGGGAACTACGCGGGTGAAACCGCGGAGCGTTGCTAGTTGTAATAATAAAGCTGAAGAGTTTTGTTTGTTTGTTTGAACGCGCTAATCTCTGTAACTACCGGTCAGATTTGTAAAATTAGTTTTTTATTTGTTAGCCCAATTCTTGAGGGATATCACGATAGGACTCAGAGGCCAAGCAAATAAAAAAAGTCAGGAATAATGCTAAGCGAAAACTAAGTAATAGCACGTGCGATACGACGAGGTGGGTTAGTGGAACAAGAAATTTTACGCAGATGCAGTCCCGGGCAGAAACTATTGCAATAATAAACTTCTTTTTAGTCAATCTTTTTAGGTTATCATCTTTTCCTTAACGTTCCATATTGATATGCTTAAGACACGAAACCATTAATCTCATTGAAGTTGTAAATGAAAGACTCAGAACCAATAAAAAGGACAAGGTTACTGAAAACAAAATTAATGTGAATGATATTGACATCAAACTTGATACTAAATTCAATAGCAGGTGGCAATTTAACATTAATTTGACATCATCTGCTTTAGACGTACGCATCAATTTATCCGTCATAGATTCAGGCGACACAAATTCTTCTTCGTTTGTTAACAGACCAACCATGTTAATAGAGTCGCCATTTTTGTCTTCACCCGTCAGACGGAGTCTACTGAAATCGAATCAAGTTTATTCGATTAGGAGTTTGCAGAATTTCGTGACACGGGTCAGAACAACGTATATAGTGAAACAGAAAGTAGGACTCTGAATATCGGCGCCTGCGACCCTTTCCTTGTCACAGGGATGCCATAGAGTGCCTCAGACACTTAAAGCATTGACAAATAATGAGGTCACGTTTGGCGCTGACGGTATTTTGTTTTATTCGCTAACATATTACTTTTTAACTATCTTTATTACCAAGTAATTACTTTTTTTGTAATTTTTGTACGATTGTGTGTTTAGTATGTGATCTTCCTGTGCGAGTCACAATAAATACTTTTTCTTTCTTACTTCCAAATTGTTTTTAACCGACTTCAAAAAGAAGGAGGTTATCAATTCGACATGTTTATATATTTTTTTTTTATGTATGTTCGGGCATAACTCCGTCGTATATGGACGGATTTGCAAAATTATTTTTTTGTTCGAAAGGGGTTTGTTCCGGAATGGTCCCATATAAATTTCATATAGATCTGATGATGCGTTTTGGAGACAGACAACGGAACTCTTCAAAACTTTACAGCAAATCAACCGCGATTGCTGCTATCGCATAAATATGCATTGTTTTGACCCTGAGGATGATGAAATTTCGAATTGGTGTGGCGTAGGTAACTAAAAAGTGAAAAATAAAAACTTTTTTCAAAAAAATATCAACCGACTTCCAAAAAAACACTACAAAGTGCAAAATAACTATAATTTCGGAAGGCGGTGACAAAGAATTAAATACCTACACGTCCAAAGTCACCGACTTCCGAAATTATAGTTATTTTGCACTTTGTAGTGTTTTTTTGGAAGTCGGTTGATATTTTTTTGAAAAAAGTTTTTATGAAAAATGTAATGAAATAAAACAAGATGGCGGCTGGTTGGTTCCGATTTTGACCACATAATCAGCCTAGCCTTTTGCCAACTATAATGGGGTGGGCTTGCAGTATAACCGCATGCAACTTACTATCTGACCTTCACAACCCTGTTACTGGGTAAGAAGAAACGCCTTGGTATGACTGTTAGTCAGATTTTCGGGCTTCTGACGATCAGAAACGACTGGGAAGGTTCTACAAATAACAGCTGGGACTAACGGGTTAACGTGCTTTCTGAGGCACGGAACATATGTGTCGCAAACATTGACACTTTTATTATCAGAGAAAAACTGCACCACCTTAGACGCAATGTATCAAAACAATAAGGCCGTTTCTAAAGACACTATAATTAAAATAAACTTATAACTTTCTCATACGCTAAATTTCTCATGTAGGTAAGCCATTATCTCGCGGGGTCCGATTATTCAATAAACAATTCTCATATACCTACCAGCACCTTGCTGTTTGCTACGGTGAACTTATCTTCTAGCTTTGTTCGCAGCATAGCATATCAGCGTATAGTGTTTCTGCTGCTGATTCTCCGAAAGGGACCTGTGTCCTGGGCCATTATCTACCACGCAGGCCCAGTGCGTGTTGGTAGATGTCACATGTCTGAATGTTTGGTTCTAAGACATGCCGGTTCCCTCATGATGATTTTCTTCACCGTTTTGAGAGCAATGGTCCTTCTAAATCTATCTGTAATTTGAGCGAACTAACACAGTTTACCGTGTGGTGCCGGACTTAAAGAATAGCATCATCCCATCTCTTCCCGTGGGTGTCGTAAGAGGCGATTAAGGGACTTACTAGAGAATGGGCAGCAGCGTTCTCTATGCATTTTACCACCATACTGCGATCGCCAACCCGCCTGCCAAGCGTGGCGATTATGGCAAGCCCCCCCAAATTGGGGGAGGCTTATGTCCAGCAGTGGACGTCTTCCGGCTGAAATTATGATGATGATGAACACAGTTTATGTAATTAGCCGAGCCAGTTTATATTTGTGGCAGTTTTATACTAGCGATAGTTATCATAATGTCGTTTTCTATCATATTTTATTATTTCGTTTAGTAAAATAATAATAGGGGCTCATAAGAGGGACTTGTGACTAAGTATTAACAGCCTCACAGATCGATCGATTCGGATGAGCTACGCTTGCTTTGGTTGGTCCCGATGGTCCCTGGACTATCTTTACACACCAAGACGGTGAAGATGGTCCCGGCTGTCAATCGTGGATCTATTACAGTCGTTACTGGTCGTCAGAAGCCTGAAAGTCTGACAGCCAGTCTTACCAGGGGGTATCATGTTACCCTGTATCTGAGTTGTGGATTTCAGATAGGCAGCCGCCCCATGTGAAATACTGGTATTCAACTGCATCTGGTTAGACTGAAAGCTGGCCCTACATAGTTGGGAGAAGGTTAGGCAGATGATGATTAGGAAAAGAATAAAAACGGTGGTTTCTCCTTCGATTATGATTCAAAATTCTGCTGAATAAGGCGAAACACCATTTTGACGATGGTCAATAAAAGAAAAAGGTGTTCAATAGGTAGATTTCTGGTTGTAGACACTGTTGAATAGAACTCAGCAGGCTTAGCACGAGCACCGATTTGTCGACGGAAGAATAGACATCAGTATTAAATGAATGATGTACTATAGGATAAAATAGCTATGTTTTTCTATTCATTATCACAGTTATGCGTTCTAAACGAATCATGATTTTGTAGAAAATCGTATATACTTTGTGGCCTTTGAGTAGAAAGTTTTATTGTCAGTGTGATTTTGACAGTTTGGGAAGAAATATTCTTCTAAAATAGACTACATCTTTAAGGACCTAGACAAATATCGTTAAAAACGAAAGACTAAATGACAGATTGTAGAAGGATATCTACGGTGCGATAACAAAAATGTAGGAACGAAATGTCACTTTGTATTGAAAAGGCACTGTCTATTCTTCGTAGAAATACAAAGCGTCATGCTAAGCCCGCAGGTCAGGCCAAATCTAAATCGCAGCAGTGAACGTTTATAAATTATAAATTTATTGGTACGAGAGTTTTTCTTCACGAGGTGTCCCCTGAGGCACATATAGCTTGTTCATTACTAATCATCAGAAATTCATGGCTAATTTGAATACCTTTATTATATTTCACGTAGGTATTCCCAATTCAATTCAATTTCGCTATTAGAATCCATAAACTAATCGACTCATCTCGTAGGGAATTGGAGCATCTCTGTTCGGGCTATATTCTTGTTATGCCTAATCAATCTTAGGCTTTACCGTATCTAACCGATTATAATTTGGCCTCAACCTGGCTGGAAAAAAGTCTTTATGGTCCGACTCAAAGGAGATGCTAATTATTAAAAAAAAAGTTTTGTTCTTAAATTTGTCTGTTCTATGTTCAAATATCTTTTATGCGTAAAACAACAATATTTTCGCCGCGTTCTAAATTGTAGCAAAAACTTAACCTTGATCCCTCACTCACGCTCGATTAGGACCAAATTGAGTGAAAGATGACTTTAATAAACTTTGAGTTTCCTAAGCCTTTGTGTCAGAACATTGCCATATGGCTGACAGACTAGCGACGTCAAATATTTCCACAGAAAACATACAATTTATCTGGAAAATTGAATAAAGTTACAAATTGTTTGGAACGTTCAAACAAGAACAACAATAATACTATAAGTAGTTAGAACAGAGGATACAAAAAAATCAGTAAATAAACTTGAAAACTTTGTTTCGGACATCTTTGATAATGAAACAACGATTGACTGCGTCAAAAAGAAAAATAAACACTTTATTCACAGAAACAATATATCTTTAGTAACAGTAAAATAGTTTACGACTAAAATACTCAATAAATAAAAAAATACATGTAGAGTGTTTAATATTCTGCTCATGTAAGCAAAACAACGTGCCAGCAGACATATGAATACAAATATTTACGGTCTTATGTGCCGAAAATAGGGATTAATCGAATTCGCGAGCCATAATCCTATTCGTATCGATGGATCAGTAAGCATGATTGATAGATTAATTCAAATTGTATTAGATACATGGACACACTGATATCAGATCTATCATAATGAAAGAGTTACACAGCAAAGAAGGTGATACATTGTATTTCCTTTGCCCCTGTCCTGTCCTCTTCATCATCATCGTCATCAGCCCGCTATATCAGGCCTCTGCTGAATCCAAAATTCTTGTGCAATTGTGTTATCTCTACTTTCATGTTCATCTTTGCCAGATTTTGGCTCATTGCTTGTATGTAGTAGATAAAAATAAATAAGTACTTAACCTGTCATTTAATATTCTACGTTAGCTGCACCTGTTGCTAGTGTCAAACGTCAAAGTCAAGTCTTTAAACGGTGATCAGGATGAAGCCATAAAGGAAGTCAGACTCATGACTGGCAGGATGACAGGATTACCAAGGCTTGGTATCCAAGTGCTTTTTGATCAGTCAGTCAGTCAATCAAATATACCTTGTGGCTGCTTGTCATAGTCATGTGCTGGAAATATGATCCATATTATTTGCTTCATAATTCTTAGTCCTTCATCTTTTACTCCCAGTACCTATTCCTTAAATGGCCGGGTCAAAGGATTTACATTTACAATCTGTGCCAATCCCAATCTAGAAAACAAATGTATGTGAAACACAAAATAGTTAATTATTTAAATACCTTAGAGGTCACAGTCACAAGGTCGTTTATCTCAAAATTATACAGTTATGTATTTAAATCCGTTATAAACACACATACTACGAGTATTAAAGTTAATTGCTAAAATGACTCAGCTGTCATATTTTTACAACTGTAACGTGAACACTTTTGATTTCAAAGAAGTTTTTTTTCTTTTGATCTATATTTTACCATAATAATATTAAAACTTCAGAGACGTTAACATAAAAGTAATATAAATCAGACTGGACATAAGGAAACTATAAAGGTTACATGTTTTAAATACGCAGCACTCATGTTGGAAGCATTAGTTTAGGATTGAAACCGGCCATATTGGATTTATAAGTTTTCCACTTAGCGACTGTTCATTTAGCGAAGTCAGTTCAAGCGTGAAGCCATTGCTACAAAACTTTGAGCAACCCGTTATATAAGCCAGTAGTGTCTAAATCGACGTTTAATATTCCTAATTAATGTTTATTTATAACTTTAAAACTACTACAGTACGTAAGTCAACGTAATAAGTTCAGACATTTAGGAGGAAAAACACACGGACAAAAAACTGGTTAGCAAAAAATACAATCTTGAACGGCATTTGGATATAAATGAAAAAAAAAACAAACATTCGTATATGATAAAAATATTATTGTTGTTGCGAAAATTATTTTCATACCTTGTTGTATCTACTCAAATTGTTACACTGCGCAGTTTGCCTAAGAACCATCGTAATATTTTTATCGGCTCATGGTTTACGTCGATAGCCAATTTGAATTGAATAATAAACGGTAAGCAAAAAGCAAAGAGTGCACTCGCTGTCTTAAATTAACAATCAATCTGTATTCATTATCAATTTGTCCGTTAATATACTCTCAATCAATCAACTCAGGCTATCGCAGTCCACTGCTGGACATAGGCCATGCTGTATACATCTTCTGCAGGACATCTATCTTATTCTGTACCGTCCCACTGCAGGGCACCACTTCTCTTGAGGTTCTCATTTCATCTATATGTATAAATGTCCGGGCATAAACAAATTTATATTCTTTTCAAATGAGGGCCAGTCCATCTGATAGGAGGCAAGCTTATCTCACCATTTTCGTCTTGAGAAGAACATGGGTCTTAAATGAACCCCTCAAAGCGGTCTTATTGTAGGTAGCCATAATCTCCAGGCTTGGTGAACTCATTGGTAATGGTAGTAACTATCTTGTTAGTGGTGCACAGCAGGATGCGCCTGCCCATCCTCATGACACTTCTCTCAGACGGAAGCCGTACACACGCAGATCGTCCAACTCAGAGTTACTCTGGATGATTTAAACGGTATAATTTTGAATATATCTGTTTTGATGCTAAATATAGCATGACAGTTGGTCATAAAGAGTTTGTTTTAAAAGATCTTTGACTTTCTTGTGAATTCGTAAGTGATTGATGTGTTTTAGTCTAAAGTTAACTATTTATTGTTTGGAATCTGCAGTTGTGAATTCATTTTGTTTCATTGGCATGTCAGAATTAACTTCATCTTTATTACACATGTCAGGACTATCAGTAACTTCACATATCGGAATTAGTTTCTCAATTTCTCCAGAACTACAACACATTCCGATTTCCAATAAATTGATAATATTCATAACTGTTATCGTCCTTGCATGTTTTCATAGGTCAATACGTTGGCGTGAAATGGCTTCTTACGTCTGTCTTAATTAGCGCATTCTTGGCACAAGCTGTAGCCCTACGTTCATTGACATTTCGCATGTGCATTATAAATATCTTAGATTTTATTTCCGTGTCGGATCGGGCGCGGAGAATTGGTTATTCAAAATAATGATCGATTCGTGTGTTCATGGTTTGTGCGTTTGGATGGAGCTCGTCTTTATATTTCCTATTTTGACCAAACATGAAAAAGTCAATTGTTCATAATTGAGTTTAAAATACTTGTCACTTTTGGCTTCCTTTTTTGCTTCACTATTATATAATTACCATAGTTGCCGAAAATATAAATATCGATACACAAGAATAGTTACTTGAAATGGATTCTATAAGATAGTACAAAATTATTTTATGATCTGTACCAGATTAAGAACTCTAATCTTCTGATCTCATCTAATTCTCTAATTAAACGATATTATTATTAATTCAAACATAATGATTAAGAAGACATATAGCCCGAGACCTAAGAAACAGACTTAGAAAAGGTTTTAGTCTTGCTATAGACTTGAAAAGTGTAGAGTCTACACACTACAGCAAGGCAAGAACCTTTTCAATTGGTCTTCACTGTAGACCAATTGAAAATATACAGAGAGCAAAACAAGTCATGAGCGTCGCATTAAATCTGTGTGCTAAAAGATTCATATACTATGCGTATTATGTTTCAAGCTTGTTTCTTCCAATTGTATCAATTCTCGGCACGATCGTATCTCCATTAATTTATTCCGCGTGTGTCCTCATTATAGTTGATGTCTCTCTGCTTCCTAGACGTGTGCCATCGGCGATTGGTGCGCGAAAATATTGTGTTTCTGGCTGTGAGAAAATGTTTCTGATAAAACTTAGGTGAGTGACCACAGTTGTAAGTGTTGTAACCCTACTCCTAGTATATCTCGTTTGAAAACGGTATTTTCAACTTCTTTTCTAAATTGTTGTTATGATTGTAGGAAATCATGCAATGTTTTTGAACGGCCGGAAAAAACACGTTCATGAATTTTATGCCGTGATTTACGTTAGACAATTGTATGCTCTTCAATTTTTTATGATGGCGAAACGTCAACAAACCACGTCATTTTGCACGTAGTGTATCATCTAGAAATCAATGCAAATAGTGGTTTAAAATGATTTTCCTCAGTTCACAGATGTGTGTGGTAAATGCCAGCCATCGTCATGTACCTAATAATCAAGTAGAAACTCACTTATTGCCGCGGAAGTTGTTTCTATATGTCGACTTTGCAACTGATTGCACGCGGTAATCAAAGGAAACATATGCCTTTGTAGCAAACAATACAAAGTATACTCTATTACTTTGTAATTTGATTGAAAATTGATTACCAATAGTCCTCACAGCCGGTTTCGCTTCGGCCAGATTATGTAAATGGCATACACATTACACAGCTGTGAGCCAGCGTGCTCTACTCTGTAAAAGTGTTTATCGTCGGTTCCAGCTGATTATGTACCGTATAATGAAGGTATAGGGCTCATAATAGTATGCACTAGGGTTAATGCGCAGCCAACGTTATCTGGTTGCATAAGAGCGAGGGCTATTGTCTTTATCAGTTGTTGTTCAGGCGTGTTTATCTGACGCAATTGCGCTCTGAACCCTAGTCGATACGTTGTGTGCGATTACACGAAAAACTATATTAATCGTTAAAATAAACAGATTTAATCCGATGAAAATATTTACCAAAACACCTGAATTCGGGCGAACTTTTGAAGAAGTGTAAGGAGAAAAGTATCGTTTCCGCCCTTAACGCGAATCGCGAATTTACTTTGGTGTCTTCTATAGATAACCAATTCGTTCAGGTAAACAGTGGATTTGCCGGTGGGTTATTAATAGATGAAGGGAAATTCAGGAAATACTGGCGTGGTATGCGAGTTATCCTGACTTAGAAGAGATAAACATTTCAGACGACGGATGTTTTTAGTTCTGTCGTCGACCTTATCTGGAGGTATTGGAGAAAGTTCACTATCTGCGATAACGCTAAGACATTTGCTATCAATATTTTATCTGGAAATCTTGTTTGCGTAAATAATACGTCGAAAAAAAAAGTATGTGACTAAAATAGTAAGTATACATATTTCAAAAAACCAACAGCACCTGTCGAAAAATCCATAGCTATTAAAATATGTTGAATCAAGTATTAAATAATTATAAAATCTGATAGAAATGAGAATGGAAATAATCCACAGAATGATAACGACCTCCCATCGTCATATGAAACAGTTGATAACATTTTCTCTTTGTGTCCAACATCAATCGACGTTCGATCGCATCGATTACGTAGTACATACCGTTGCTGTAGCAATTAACTTCTGATCTCGGTAAAAGGCAAATTGTCATAATTGCGATAAAGAGGAAAACACACGACATTTATAGCCATTTATAGATCTTAAGTAGGTATACGCCAATTGCTGTTAGTAAATAATGATATTATAATGAACATTTCTTGAAATTTTTTTTTTTTTTTTTTTTTTTTTTTTTTTTTTTTTTTTTTTTTTTAATGAAACGTTGCCCCACACTAGGAATTTCTCCTGTATTGTGGGTGCGTTTACAAACATTTAAAACTCACATATACACAAACAGCCAGACCCGGAACAACTACTTGTAGGTCGTACAAATATTTGTTCCGTGCGGGAATCGAACCCGCGACATGCAGCGCAGCAGTCAATCGCTTAACCACTGCGCCAATATGACGAAGAAAGTGATTATATAGAAAGTAAACAAGCTATATCTGTATTCTCCGTAGGTTGATATGATATGTGCAGTGCCGTTGCACAAAAACGTTATGTTATTAGCGGTGATTAAGAGGGCTCTAACAGATGAGACTAACAAAACTTGTCCAGAGCAGTTCCGACCTACAAAGTGAACCAAAATGTTTTCCCAACATTTGACGTCAGATTGGCAGTTGGTGAAAGACTCCTATAACTGTAACTGACGATAATGATGATTGATGACCAATCCATCTACCTGCCTAGCCTTTTCCTTACTATATTGGGGTCGGCTTCCAGTAAAACCGTATACAGCTGAGTACAAGTATTTCATATAAAGCGACTGCCTCTCCGATCTCCACAAACCAGTTACTGGGTAATACGATACTCCTTGGCAAGACTGGTTGTAAGACTTTCGGACTTCTGGCGTCCCGTAACGACTGTCAAAGAACTACGAATGACAATCGGTACCAAAGGCTTAACGATGATTGATGATCAGCATGATATAATTCTTTTGCGTGATAGTTTCTGTTGCGGCTGGAGATAAATCATCAGATATATTATTTTCCATATTAACTCCAATATGTACAGACACCAGCACATCAAGCTACCCCAAACTGTCAAATTCTCTCAATTGAACATGAACCTTAATATGTTTATGTAATAAAGATGAAAATCTATCAAAGAAATTTGACAGTTTGGGGTAGCTTGATGTGCTGGCGTTTGTACTTACCAAAATTCGACTGACACTATTTTAACATTCTACATCAATAACCTGGTGGAGGAGCCTGGGGGAGGCTTGTGTCGAGCAGTGGACGTCTTTCGGCTGAAATGATAATGATGATGACATCAATAACATTCCCATTCTATAAAATACATTGGTACGATTTTATAGTATCTTTTAAAATCACGTCTCATGTCTTAACGCTGAGCTATATTTTGATAGATATCCAGCGAAATCTTGGAGAAAAGATAACCTAATAAAATTCAGTAATGCACATTCATAAATCATAGCCATTTTCTTGTTCAAAATTTTGCAAGAGTAATTTATCTGGATGCAGCAAATTCGCCAACGCCTAGTCTAATATTAAGACGGCTATAATTAGGAACATAGATGATCTTCCCAAACAACCTTGGCGTTAATTTAGCTTTCAAGATCAATAGATGTTTACGGGTGTATCTGCCATTCATACTTATTGCCGTCTTCTATTGACATTTTGCGATCATCATTTAGTATGCGTTTTTATAATAATTAATTTCATTAGTAAAATGTATGAAAATATAAAGACTTTTCTTTTTTCGTCCACGTAAACGTTCTAACGTATATGTTTTGCCTTACATTTTATGGACGTTTCACGGTATCTATACCTACCTAATATATCTATCTATATACTACTAATAATGAAACTGAAGAGTTTGTTTGAACGCGCTAATCTTTTGGACTACCGGTCGGATATGAAAAAATATTTTTAGATTTGATAGCCCAATTCTTAAGGCTATTTGTATCATCACTCTACGATCCTTAAGAGCCGAACTAAAAGAAAAAAAGAACGCAAAACCAAAACGAAGTGAGACGGGGTGGGTCGAGGAACACAAGCAAACGAAGTCGCGGGCAGAAGCTAGTAAATTATAAAAAGTGCACATATTTGGTCAAACGTAGTCATCATGGCAACTTCTCCTTGAGTCGTTCA
This sequence comes from Polymixis flavicincta, assembly GCA_949987655.1. NCBI lineage: Eukaryota > Metazoa > Arthropoda > Insecta > Lepidoptera > Noctuidae > Polymixis > Polymixis flavicincta. The sequence goes on along the minus strand of OX465183.1, from coordinate 4,957,514 downwards.
CAGCATTTAGTTATAGTATCATTATGATTTGTCCTAGTAAAAATAAAAAAATATCCCTAGAGGCATTCACAATCTCTCGTTATCAACCTATCGATAGAAATGCAATCGAAAACATGCATTTATGAAGGAATGTCTATAAAACAACAATGTTCAGAAGCCATTAAAGAAACAATGAAGCAAACGGAAGTCGTTTACACTTTCAAATTACATAAATAAATAAACCAGTGTGCAAACATTTACATATTGTGCTTCTTATTAAGATATTTTCCATGCATGTGGTATCCGCTATTTATTTAGGTATTATATTCACTTGACCTGATATTGCAAAAAAGTCAATAGAATTTAAATCTTTTGCGAGGCATTCAAAATCTAAAATCATTTGTCCAGAGTAGGCTGAGAATCAACATTTTTTAACGTCTAATTTTATAATATAGTCCCTCAAAACGCCCGCCCTTCACCACTTCCTAGTGCTTTAGCTGGGAATAAGAAGTGGCGCAACATACTCCCCAGCAGCACAGCTGTCTGTTCAGTTAGAAGAACTTGATTCCATACAATAGTAAACATAACGAAACACAAAACAAATTATTTGCCATATTATTTCAGCTAGCACACGCCAATATACCAACAAAAACATTGAAAACTATATCAAGCAGAGATAAACAATGAAAGTAAACAGAACTTAATTATCTAAAAGAAAGCCTCCAGGCATAAACGGCGTGCTCGGTTACGTCTGTGCCTAGCCATTTCCCAACTATCTTAGGGTCGGCTTCCGGTCTAACCGGATGCAGCTATGTACCAGTATTTTACATGGAGCGACCGCCTATGTGACCGCCACAACCCCGTTACACCCATTAACGGGGTTTTTTATAGCTGTGGCATACCCTTTGGTTAAGACTGGTTGTGAAACTTTCGGGCTTCTGACCACCCGTAATGACTGTCATCACAGTATCACACATCTACGAATGACAGCCGGGACCAACGGCTTAGCGTACTTTCCGAGGCACGGAAGGGTCTTGGTAAGTAAAGATCACCCATCCACGGAGCAACCGCTGCAAACCTAGTTTTACCTGATTGAAAGAAACGTTCGGCTGTTATTAATTTACCCTAAGCTATTTACGGATTTCTACCCCTCGTTGCTAATTTTTCTTTCTTCATTGGAATCATTTTGTTTATTATCGCCATGGCTTAAATCATCTCGAATAATACCATCGTCTGCATCGGGTTATGTTACAATTACACAATTTTGTCTGTATTTATTTTTGGGTACTTAACATTTTATTTAACTCCATACCAATTAGCCAACCACAGTTATCAATTCTCATTGTACTTTACCCTGTTTGAACTTATCGCTGATGTTTCCTATGTATTTTTCCTGCATCTATAAACTAATAAACATTATTAATTTACATACTGTAGACAAATAGTATCATATAACAATACTAGTATAAATTTAATTTGCATGATCAGTCTTTCTATCCATGACCTTCATATAGCGTGGGACTACAGTTTGCATGATAAATTATAATAAATACAAGTATCTAATGGTAGAGGAAAATTTTCATTACAATGCATTTAAATAATATACTCGTATTATTGAAATATAATGCTTCCTGAACTAGTCGATGCATCACAAGTCTTATTGATTCGGAGAAGATGGGCATCGCTGACTAAAACTCTTGGTCTAGAAACAGTCTTTCCAGTCATCTTCCTTACTTTTTCATCTATCTTACATGAAGCGACTGCCTATCTGACCTCCGCAACCTAGTTACTGGGTAACACGATACCTCTCGGTAAGACTAGTTATTAGACTTTTGACTATCCGTAACAACCATCAAAGATCTACGAATTATCGGGAACAACGGCTTAACGTGCTTTCCAAGTCATGGAGAAGTCTCGATATGTAACGAATGTCTGCCATCCGCGAACCGACTGCGGCTAGCATAGCTTTATCTTTCTTCCTTACTATGAACCAAGAGACTACTTCGATGGTCTCCAGAACAGAATAGATTGTAAAAGCAAATGGACAGCATGCAAGAGAAAATAATGAAATTGCGGCACATCTCTCCAGAGATGATCTTTGCCATTTAGCTCACGTACATCTCCGTATTCACAACACATGGCGAACCAATTGGTAACAGTTGAATAATGTTACAGTTCTTACATAGTGCATCTTGCCCATCTTCTGACTGTAGGTAATCCCTTCAGTCCCTCATAGTATGTGGGCGGTGGTACCGATGCCGTACGTCAATTAACTAATCTTAGCATTTGGCAAACGTTCGCTAACCACCAGACTATACGTCGACGCCTGTCACACAAAAAATATGTTTGTATCAGCTAGGCTTGCAAATAAATGAACACTAAATATTGGTGCTTTAAGTAGTTAGAAAATGAAGGCACCCATTTTTTTATGATCGATATCATTATTCACACATGTAGCAGGAACTCACCGCTATACGTTTATGTAACCTCTTTTGTTCTATCTTGTTTCTACTAATCTTCTGCCTGGTGCTTTGCTAATCTTCTTCGTAACGAGTTTCCATAAACACAATTTTTTCGTCTTCTATACCAGGGTTCAGCTCTGTAAACTAACAAGTCTGACGCTTCATTTGCTTGTCCTAGGTTACCATTAATTACTTAATAATTTGACTAAATCACTATAAACAATTTGTGGTTTCTTAAAAAAGAGCCTGCATCTACATCTTGTTGTTCTCAGGAAATCATGCATTATTTCTCAGAAATACGGAAACTTCTTGCGTTCTTTATCGCATGCGTTTGTGACTGTCCTTACATTTGCATGTAAAATGACCTTGTAGAAAGATATATTATAATTATATGTAAAGATTACTGATTCAAACCCTCATTGTTGCCAAGTTGTCTCCATCCTGTTCAAAGTCCAGTCAGTGACTAATGCAATCAGCTGGTTTCCAAGAATGAGCCAACGCTAGACAAGACTTAAGTCTCATTTACACGATGCAAGTGTTTTGCCTGTGGCATACAATAAAATTGAAGCAACAAATGACTTGCATCGTCTAAAACACTGTCTAGACTAGACGGTCTAACTTTTATTGTTGCTTCAACAGTTCAACTTATGGTAGTTATGCCATAGGCAATTAAATCGTACCGTGTAAATCACGCTTCAAGGTACAACTAGATTGCTATCGATCGACTTATACCAGTCCATAATGGTCGACTGAAAATATGTCACCATGTCAGCGATCTTCGTCCATGGATGACCCTAGTCTTAGCCCGCAAAATTCAAATTTTCTAAGTTTTTTGCAATTCGTAAGTCAGTGCTGGGCTTAGGTTAGGTATATGGCGAACAAAATATGTTTCGCCACTGTTACAAATATGGCTTTTCAAAATTATAATACAACCCTCTCAGTTAATTTAATCCCATTAAAATACTTTTTCATGTAAGAGAATAATTTATGTGTTAGTTTGTATTATTTTCGAGTAACCTATCCCTTATGTTGCACCTGCCATATTTTCTCTCTGCATCACCCTAAGGTTGACTGGTAGAAAATGCCTCAGGCATTAAGTCCGCCTTTGTACAGTATTTTTTTTACCTGTGCATTAAGTTTTAATAAAAAAATAAATAAAAAAATAATTCAATGTAATTTCGTCACATGATAAGTCGCGAATCACATTTTGTTCAACATAATTACAATCTGACACTGGCCTCCAAATGACAAAAATACGAACGAAATTTTAATTTTTGCGGACTACTTTAGCGCATCCTCCTAAAGCAAAAGAAATTAGGAATAAGAACGCGAAAGTATATTAAGATAGGAACCTAGCCAGAATGGCAGAAAACAATGTACAGACGCCAGCAGGTCAACCTATCCCAAACTGTCAAATTTTCCCAATTGAACATGAACCTTATTCCTTTGCAATAAAGTTGAAAAACTGTCAAAGAAATTTGACAGATTGGGGTAGCTTGATGTGCTGGCCTCTGTACATAAAGGCGTAAAAAAACTAGTTTTACTGTAAATAGAAAAGTGAGAGCGGAATACATTTACTACAATGATGAGTTGATGACACACTAAAGATTGTTCATCGATAATCACAAATCGGCCATTCTTAAAGCCGACGCCTAATGTGTTTTCCAGTCATTATCACCTACGTAATTGTTTATGTTGTTATTCTTTAGCGATAAAATATCGATTAGATAGTGATTAGGATTTGTTGTGTTTGTGTTGTCTTTGTTTAGTGTTTTGGGTCGCTACTTGGTTTTCGGTGATCGAACTACTATGGAGATAGAAGGTTGTTAACCCTTTTCAGTGAGGAAATCAGCACCCTAATTGCGTAATCCACTATTAATCAGAATTTGAATCATTTTAACAGATATTCCTAATCCATTGCTTTATAATTTTAGAAAAAATCAAGGCTCAACATCGTAAATAACGCATTTAATGTTGTGGTCAGTAGTTATGGATACACTTAGACTTGCTTGTAAGAAGGCTAAAATGGATTTAGTTCCTACCTCTTTGTCTGTCGTATTAAATGATAACGTAAAAATAAACTACATTATCTTTAATTTAATCCAATATTAATACTGCTTCCGAGTTCTACAAAATTAAGCACTGCCTTTATAGGCAAGATTAATAATGAATAAGTACACGATTAATAAATGGACCATTAATTTTGCCATTTTGTTTTAATGCACTATTTGGTTTCCCTTCAATTACAGTCATTGGAACCATCTTGTAGTGTCATTATAATAGTATAGCATATTCATCAAATGAAAAGGTTTCATCATTAAAAAACGTTTGCAAAACCTGTCTTCAAATCGATTTTTAAATATAATAATAATCATCACGACACACTGTAATTGAAACGATCCGTTATTAAGTTACCTTTACCCTCCGATTTACACACAATAACGTTTACTTACTCATATCAAAAATGTAAATATCACCCAAAAAAAAAACAATATCCTCCATTGCAAGTAGGCCAAAGTTTGTACGTACCGTTGACCGATACGTTTGACTGATAAACTATCGTCTCGTCAAGGACATTGTTATCAGTAACTGTTTGTTTTAGTTCCCTGTTGAAATAATTTTCTAATTAATTTGTGCGTAATTTGCGACGTACTTGTGTACGGTGCAAGGGTCAGACTATATCGCTTCCTGGGGTCAGGGGTAGTGAGGGATTAGTGCGTATTATCATCATCTGTCTAGCCTTTTTCCTACTATGTTGTGGTCGGCTTCCGATCTAACTAGATGCAGCTGAATACCAGTATTTCACATGGAGCGATCTATCTGAACTCAACAATCCAGTTGCTGGGTAAAACGATAGCCCTTGTTTAGACTGGTTGTCAGATTTTCGGGCTTCTGACAACCCGTAACGTCTGTCAAAGAGCTACGAATGACGGTCAGGACCATCGGCTTAAGGTGCTTTCCGAGTTACGGAGGGATCTGAGTTGTACAAATGGTCACACATGTACGGAACAGCCGCGGCAAGCGTAGCATAAACTGATCGATCTGACAACTTTCAAGGCTGTGCATTTCATACAAAGTAATGCATTTGTTTCCTTAGCCCTCAGCATCTTCAACAACCTTCCTGGTTTCCGACTGGCTAATAATTTCACCATGGCATAGTGGCGTCACGTATTTGTGAACGCACCTTAGATTGCGTGTCGTCGCCTTACTACACTCGCGAGCAAAACTTTGGAATCACGTAGGTACTTGTTACTTGTTCCAAGCGATTTTAAAAACGAAATAACTATTGAAAAATAATGAAAATGCTGCTTTTACGTCCGGCACTACACGGAACAATCAATTAATCAAAAACTGGCACTTATATAATTATTGTACGAATTAAATTTTCACATCCGCTCTTCGACCAAAACATTCTACCGAAGTCGCTCTATGTCCCCAAAACACATGCTATTATATTCTTTTCGCCCGGAATACACGTGGGATACTATACATTTTAAAGCCAGTACCTCAGCTCACCCCATTTATTATTAGCGTGTAGTTTCATGACTAATCAGTTTGTCAGTTAATAAGTCTAGGCGAGCCTTAATAAAAACATATTGCTGTGCCAAAGAGCCGAAACGTGATGTGAATTTAAGTTAACCTTACTAGTAACTACACTGGATTAAATTACATTATGTTCCATAGAAATTGTTAGACGTGTTTATTCGGGTTTGAATAAAAAATAACTAAGTAAGTATTAATGCGAAGTAACACGTACCCTAGACAGGTGATAAAGATTCAAATGATGGGCAACGTCAGAAAAAAAAGAAACATTTCATGTTTATTTTTTTACTTCTTTTCTGGGAATTCAGTAACAACCATGGCAATGTCTTGTAAATTTTTGTCAAAATTAAAAAAAACAGCTTGTAGATACCATTTCAAATATACAACATACCTTCACGCCTTGTTTCCCAGAATGGTTGGGCAGAGTTGTACCTATAGTACACCCTCATTTTGCTAGTTATGTTTAAATCCCATATGATAGGGGCGAACCTTTTGCTATCAACCGGACACAAATCCCGACTCCGGGTTGCTACTGAAAAATCCAACAAACTTCAAAATGGTTTAACTTGAATGAGCTATTTCGATATTAGGTAGGTACCTGTATTTATTCATCATTTCAGATGAAAGATTTCCACTGCGGCTTATTCTCTGAGTACCGGCATCGGCAGCCCGATCCCCGAGGGCCCCGTCCCGGAGGACTTTTAAGCTAAACTGACTTTTTACTGAGTTTATCAAGATAAAAATATATCGGTTATTTTTATCTTGATAAACTCAGTAAAAAGTCAGTTTAGCTTAAAAGTACCGGCAGCAAATGAATAGTTAAATAAAATTCTATTACGTACTAAAATTATAAAACTTAACGTTAAGGATCAGGAAAAAAATATAAGGTCTTGTTTGGTTAAGGTAAATACATATTATAATGAGAGAATACAATATAGAATCTCCTAGAGCAATCACAGGTTTTAAATGCCCACTTGATCACTTATTTGGCTCAATGTGACACGCACATCATTTTTGAAAATATGTGGTACACATTGTGGTACATGATTAGATTGAATATTTATAAAGTCACTTTCAATGTCAAAATTCACTGCACCACCACATTTTATTTTTATTTAATAACTGCAGGTCCAAACGCAAGAATTTTTATTTTGTCTATATGACATAGGCTTGCCCGGCATGTAATAGCCACTTTCTCCCATCTGTCTTTCGTAAATTTATAATTGCGCTCGCGCCTTTTAGAAGTACCTACCTGCTTCTGAAATGTTTGTTAAGTATGATTTGATAATATTGTTAAATTTACTTTATCTTTTTGATACATTTTATTTAAACTGAAACTACCTCTATTAAAACTATGTTTCGACATTGTACTATCAAGATTCACTAATGCAGTCGCATACTAAGGGCTATATTGCTATGAAGTGGCGGTCCAGGCCGTACCTACAGCTGTGTGTATAAGTGATGTATTAACACAAAACTCACCGCTCTACTCACACACTGGCGTTACTCTTTGTCTTGTATACATACCGTCGGCGACGACAGACATGACCTTGGTCGGTTCATACCATTGCTAAAATTTACTTTTATAATTTGAGTTCCGGTAGCGTGCAGCGTACCGTCTTGGATTAAGAAACTCATAGGTCTGGGTTCAAATCTCGCGATGAAGCTTTAATTTTTCTTTTCAACAATCATCTTCATCTGTTCTTTTATTATTCGATTTATTAATATACCAGAATAATAATGTAACAAATTTGTTTTATTACTCGTATTGTTATTTAAATAAAGGTTTAACAATAATAAATGATAACAAAATGTTTATTCGTTATAACTTCATGAAGAATGTATAAAAATAACTAATAATAACTTCTTGTTAAAACAGTTTATTTTCTCATAAAGAACAATTTATTGAAGTAAATAAGCTAGTTGGTGAACTATGATAATCAGGCTATTGTATCTTAGTAATATAATAATATTGTGCTGATTACTACTGTGTGTCGGTACTCTAAATAAATCACAATATTCTACAAAAATCTACCCACGTAAAAGTAACAAATGCAGACAAGTTGTCACAATACAATTAAATGACTCAGTAGTACTACTTTTATTCTACTGCGAGTGAGTTCGTTTTAACTCAAACCTCAAAGTTAACAAATCGTATTTAATAGGACTCAAAGAGGTTATAGCTTAAGTGTTCATTTTCATTCCGAAAAGAAGATTGAAACTAAACCTCAAAATAATCCAGATTACGGATAAGACAAAATATTATTTGAATATTACTAAAATAAATAAATATTTGTAATTTATAACTTAATGTTAATGTTTTTTCCGTTAACTATGTTTTTTAAGCTGATTCTCGAGCTGGTTTTCCATGATGCCTTGTTTGCCATGAACCTTCTGCGTGGAGTGCACGGCGCACGGTTCGTAAAGATGTGTCGAATAATTCGGCAAAATGTCTTGTCGTTTTGAAACCACTTGTTTCATATTCGCTGAACGTGTGCCTGTTATAGGAGCTGGGGTCTTCCACTTTGCTTTCCACGGGCAAGGCTACCGCCTTCCTCATATCTTTTCACCCACCGACTCACAGTATTTCACTAAAACAAAAAAGGGGTACTGTTAGGCTACTAAGCAAAATACACACTTTATGTATTACCTACTATTTAGAAACAAAATTATTTAAAAGGGCAATTTCACATAGATATTAAGTTTATTGTTATTTTCATCGTTCTATAATCTAGGAAATAAATTTACATTGAAATTTTATATTTTTATTCTATTTAGACATTGTGATATTTATAAAACGTTTAAAAATAACTACAAGGATCAGCAGTTACACTTTAATTAAATAAATGTTTAATATTTATATTTAAATCATAATACTCACACTCAGTCCGGTTTCATCACATAGGTATTTGTGATATAGGTATTAAGTCCACTTTTATGCAGCGCAATAATATTCGCTTTCATTTCTCTATTTAAATTTGCTTACATTTTAAAATGAATTAGAAGGACGCTAATAGTGAAACACACGTCACTAGCACACAATTATCAACCAACACCGTTCTATAAGTCGCGGTGTATGAGTCGTAAATCATTTAAATTTATTTAGGTTTCTGTGGGTATAATGATAAAGTTTTACGAGTTTAGTGAATAAGAAGAACAGAACAAGAAACTATACTCAAAAGTGATTTTTAAAACAATAAAAAGACTATCACACAGCGAGTGGGATTCGAAACCGCGACTCGCTGCGCTCAAACGCGATAATCAAGTGCAGTAACCGCTCAGCTATCATGCCATTTGCTTTAACGGTTGAATTTAGGAAATACATTCATTCGTAAACGTATGGGAGTGTGTGTGTATATAGTATTATAGCCTATAGAAATTGCTTATTATAAGAAGGTCGTAAGTTAAAGCGAAGTGTCAATCTATTGCTTTTTGAGATTGGGGCACCATTAGTGAGGGCTACTGTACAACATTTCAAATAAACGACTTTCGGCTACATACATTCAAGCACTTTTTATGTCGACCGTACAAGTTGAAAACAATAGAAAAAAAGAACCGAGATTCGAGGTCCTCCGGGTCGGGGGTCTCGAGGATCGGGGTACTAAGGGAATAACCCTCCACTGCTGGACATAGGCCTCCCCCAAGCTCCGCCACTTCGACCGGTTCCGTGCTTCCCGCGTCCAGCGGACTCCTGCGGTCCTCACAAGGTCATCGTTCCACCTTGTGGGAGCCCTTCCAACTTTACGTCAGCCGGTACGCGGTCACTCCAGAACTTTTGAGCCCCATCGGCCATCTGTTCTGCGAGCAATGTGCCCTAGCCACTGCCACTTAAGTTTGGCAATTTTTCGGGCTATGTTGGTTTGGCTACCTTGGTTCTTCTGCGGATCTCTTCATACCTGATTTGATCATGGAGGGAAACTCCAAGCATAGCCCTCTCCTTGCCTCCTGCCCTTTGGGTGGCTTTAAGAATATGAAGTTATAAGAACATGAGGCCCATTGTCAGCGACCACGTTTCGGTTCCATATGTTATCACTGGCAACACGCACTGGTCAAAGACTTTCTCGTCTTGAGACACTGTGGTATGAAGGACGAGTCTTGATTGAAACGAGATTGACCTCTTTCTCGAAATTGGACCTACCTAACTGGACAGTTTTTTCTAGGTAAACGTACGTATTTATTACCTATTATAAAAACGTACCGGATCCACATAAATCCGTGCTAAATAAGAGAAAAAAAACCGTAGCACACACCGATACCGTAATCTGAATCTCATAAAGCAAAAAGTGGCAGTTTCATAAAAAAATAACCTCTAATTTTAGTAAATTGCTAACTATTATTATGTATATTGCTTTTGTTAACTACAATACTACCACAACGTACAACAACATCGTTCTTTCACTAACTCAATATTTGTTCAGCAAAAAAAAACATCCACCTCTATTATGTTTGTCAAGCGGTATTTGTTAAACAGAACAAAAAAAAAACGGGTTTGTTTGTAATTCACGAGCGGTTCAACAAAGTAAATCAAATTAAATTGTTAATCAGACTACACAAAGTGCACTACCATGTACCTACTCGTGCTGATTTATAAAAACAAATGACTACATATAAAAGTGGCCAAGTGCGAGTCGGGACTCAGGCACGACGTAGGGCAATATATATCTAACACTAGCAGCGCTCCGCGGTTTCACCCGCGTAGTTCCCGTTCCCGTGGGAATACGGGGATAAAATATACCCTATATCACCCGGGAACAGTGTAGCTTCCCAACAGTGAAAGAATTTTTCAAATCGGTTCAGTAGTTTCGGAGCCTATTCAATGCAAACAAACAAAGAAATCTTTCCTCTTTATAATATTATTAGTATAGACTATATATTTAAACAATACTAATACTACTTTAGTAAGACAGACACGTTTTTTCTATGCGGATTGCGGACCCCCTTATTAACCGTCTTCAAAAAAAAGGAGGTTCTCAGTTCTATTCAAACTTTAAGGTTCCTGTGGCCAGGTGCGACGAGACATTTGTCAAACCGTTTTCATAGATATTGTTCCATCAGAGTCGATAGTAGTAGACACTCTGAAAATTTAACGTGTCTAGCTATTACAGTTAAAAATAGGTACAAACTTGTGACTGACGGACGAACAGCGAAGCCTTAGTAAATAGGGTCCCGTTGGACCACCCTTTGGATACGGAACCCAAAAATAAAACACTAAAAAATTTCATTATATTTTATTTTAGTGGAGTGTCCTACAGAAAATGGACCTCGGCAACCTAGGGGTGAACGAACCGAAATACGAGAATAATTCTTTTGAACTTCAGTCGTAAAGTGTTTAATAAAAAGTTGATTGGAATCTAATCTAGATAGAAAATGAATAAGCAATCTAATTGCAACTTGAAGCATTTTTAAGTACCTAGTCTGTTTAAGTTGTTTTACATTTAACAAAAAGTTGTGAATGGTCAACGACCGCTTAGTAAAAATTTCTTGCTAGGTAACTCGGAGGATCAAGTGCACAGTGTTCCCCATGTATTTTTGTAGCAAAACAGTATAAGCTCATAACTTTTTCCCATATTCCTTTACTGCTCCCCATTTTGTAGCAAGTTATAAGTAAAAAGGAGAGCGATAGTGTCCCAGTGGTAACTGCCGCGAGTTACGAGATGTAGGTCGTAGGCTCGAACCCAAAACAGGCGCTTTACTTTGTGTAAATTATTTCATCACCACTGCTCCCAACGGTGAAGGAAAACATCGTGAGAAAACCGACATGTCCTAGAACCAAAAAATTCGAAGACATGACATCTACCAACCCGCACTGGACCGGGCGTGGTAGATTACTGCTCGCTCCCTTTCACAGAGAGGGACTGTGTCCCAGCAATGAGAACATTAAAAGCTGATTATACTATGAGTAAAAAAAACAACATAATTAACTTCCCAAAATTGTACACACCTACGAAGCAACCACAGACGAAAGTCACCAAAACCATAAAAAACGAAACTAAATTATCTAACATTCATTAGTTAACAAGGGACGGGATGTCGCAACGTAAAGTGATAATTTCCCAAGCGTCGTTAGTATTGTTCATACAATATGCATTGTGGAGCTAAACGCTACTAAAGGTGTTGCAGCAACGTCTGCGAACAATACGACGCTGCCCGCAGTTGCGACACTAACACTATCGGCAATACAATGCACAATCGCCTGTGAAATAAACGGTTTATAAAAATCTAGGTACATTGTGATAAAAGCCAAAAACTTAGAGCTAAGAAAGAACAAGTTTGTCCTCTTATGGGCGAATTTCGCCCTTAGTCATAATAGAAAGCCATTAGCAAAGAAATCAACAAAGACACGATTAAGAATTAATAATTCACAATTTCACAGACTTCTGCCACCAAAGAACATGATAAAGATGACAATGATGTTAGTGAAGATTCAATGATCGTTGTGATGATATTGATAAGTGGGTACATTGATATTGTTGGTGGTGGGTGATAAAGAAACTATTAAAGATGGTAGTCATTACTGGAGCTTGTCGTTTGATTCACGTACCGCATAACATAACATGGCGCAGCCGGTAATTGATAAAGTACAATAGAACCTAATTAGCAGTGAGTGAAATAGATATAAAATAGTAAAATAAATAAAGTGCAATAATGGAAACAGTGTTAACACCGCCGTCACCGTTTCAATTTGATGAGAATTCGATTGATGTGGCATCGGGCAAACTGAGTGATAGTTGGGAAAGATGGAAGAAGGGCTTCAAGATATATTTTAAAGCGTGTGAGTTATCGACAAAAACACCAGTGATACAACTCAATATCTTTCTGCACGTAGTAGGCGAGCAATGCCGGGAAATATTAGAACAAAGTAAAGAAACAACTTTAGACGGTGCGTGGGTAAAGTTAGATGAACATTTTAAAACGAAGAAAAACTTAACGGTGGAACGGCACAAGTTCTTTACGCGAGATCAGCAGCAAAATGAGTCAATAGATCAATATGTGTTTGATTTGAGGAAATTGTCCAAGACTTGTGAGTTTGCAAATTTGAATGACGATCTCATAAAGGACCGACTTGTGTGTGGAGTGACAAGCCCAGCAATTAGAGAACGATTATTGCGAGAAGGGGATCTAACATTGAGTAAAGCATTGGAGCTATGTCGAGCTGCAGTAGTGTCAAGAATGTATTCAGAGAACATAAAGAAAGAGAATGAAGTAGTTCACGGTATTAAACAGGAAAGTAACACACAGGAAGGAAATAACGAGATTTGGGCAGTACGGCGTAGTAATAAAGTAGGATATGGAGTGTCATCGTCTTCAAGGACATGCGAAGGCAACATACAAGGAACAATGCGATCACGCGGTGGGCACGAGCGAGGAGGCGCAGCTTGGCGCGGCGGGCGCGCGGGCGCCGCTGACGCCGCTCGTCCGATGCAGCCGCCGACCAACAGACCGCGCACGACGCCCCAGTGTGGCAGATGTGGTAATACGCACGGAAGGAATGCTTGTCCGGCGTATGGTAAAAGATGTCTACGCTGCTCGAAAATGAACCATTTTGCAAAAGTGTGTGGTGTGTACTTTGTGGAGGCATCAGATGAAAAGGTAATATTTGCATTAAATAAAGACTTGAGTGATTGGACTATAGATTTGAAAATTAATGAACATAGCATAAACTTCAAGTTAGATACGGGTGCAGATGTTAATGTGCTACCGTTGCGTGTCCTGTCAAGATTAGGAATATCCATTGATAAATTATTGAAAACTAATACTAAATTGAGCGGATATTCAGGTGATCTAATTACTGTCTTAGGAAAAACACATTTAAAAGTATATCATAAGAATAAGTTATATTTATTGGAGTTTAAAATCGCAGATGTAAATAGCACTCCTATATTGGGACGTTATGCGTGTGTGGAAATGAATTTAATAAAGAGGGTTATGTCTGTGCAGAAGGCTGATATCAAATCCAAAATAAATAAAGAGTATAAAGATGTTTTTGAAGGAATAGGTTGTCTACCGGGTGAATATAATTTACAACTGAGGGATGACGTCATACCCGTAGTGCATGCGCCTCGTAAATTGCCATTTGCGATTAGCGAGGACGTTAAGAAAAAATTGTTGGAAATGGAGTCACAGGGTATTATAGCAAAAGTAGAGGGTCCATCAGATTGGGTTAGCAGTATAACTGTGGTAAAAAAATCGAACGGTGATTTAAGAATTTGCTTAGATCCGAAAGAATTAAATCAGGCTATTAAGAGAGAACATTTCAAGTTACCAACTATAGATGAAATTGTGTCTAAATTAGCTGGAGCAAAGTATTTTAGCACATTAGATGCTTCTTCAGGGTTTTGGAATGTGAAATTAGGAGAAAGTAGTAAATTTTGTACATTTAATACACCTTTTGGAAGATTTAAATTTTTACGAATGCCGTATGGCATATGTTCGGCCTCAGAGGTCTTTCATAAGAAAATATATGAACACTTTGATGATATAGAAGGTGTGTGTATGTATATTGACGACTTACTAATATATGCCACAGATCAAGACAAACATGATGAGATTTTAAAGAAAGTACTAGAAAGATGTAGAAAAATAAATTTAAAATTAAATATAAATAAGTGCAAATTTGGATTACAGGACATAAAATATTTAGGTCATCGTATTACAAAAGATGGATTGAGCCCAGATGATTCGCATTTGTCAGCAATAAAAAACATGCAAGTACCAAAGAATAGGAAAGATGTAGAACGATTTTTAGGATTGATTACGTACATTGGCTCATTTGTTCCGAATCTGTCAGATAAGACATTTCCACTAAGAGAGTTACTTAAAAAAGAAATAGAATGGCATTGGGATGATCGACATGAGCAGTGTTTTTCATATTTAAAAATGTGTTTAACGAAACGGCCTGTTCTTCAATATTACAGTATGGAAAAGCCAATAGTCATATCTGTGGATGCTAGTTCCACAGGGTTAGGTGCGTGCTTAATGCAGAATGGGCTTCCTGTATGCTATGCTTCTAAAGCTTTAACTAACACAGAACAAAGATATGCACAAATTGAAAAAGAATTGTATGCTTCCGTATTCGCCTGTGAGCGATTTTATGTATATATTTTTGGACGATCGGATGTAACAATTGAAACGGATCATAAGCCTTTAATCAGCATTATAAAAAAACCCATTGTGGATGCTCCGTCCCGCTTACAGAGAATGTTGTTGAGACTACAGCGCTATACATTTACGTTGGTATATAGACCGGGAAAACACTTGTACATTGCTGACGCGTTATCTCGTGCTTATGAAATGACGCCGCATGTGAGCGAAGGAACGTCACAAACCGGTATAGGTAGCGGCAAAGATGAGGTATGCGTAATGACGACCGACAGTGTGAAAAACAAATGCGAATATCTTACGGACGCTCAATTCATAGACATTCAAAAGCAACTAGAAATGGATGAGGAAATGACTGAATTAAGTAAATATGTTTTACAAGGTTGGCCTGAAAATAAAGATAGATTAAAAGATTATATAAAACCATACTGGAAATTTAGAGAGGATATAACTTTAGCTAACGGGTTAATCTGGAAATCGGATAAAATAATTATACCTAAAGTAATGAGAAAAGATATGTTAAAAAAGATTCATATAGGACATATGGGAATTGAAAAATGCAAATTACGTGCTAGAGAAATAATATTTTGGCCCGGTATTAACAATGATATAGAAAATATGATTACTAGTTGTAATACTTGTTTAACGTACAGAAAAAACAATCAGAAAGAAGAGCTTAATTGTCACGAGGTTCCTGACAGACCATGGGCTAAGGTTGGTATAGATTTATTCCAATATAAAGGTACGGACTATTTGTTGCTAGTAGATTATTTCAGTAAATATTTTGAGCTAATCAAATTACGAAGCACAACTTCTGGAAGTGTTATTAATCAATTAAAAAACATATTTAGCCGTCAAGGAATACCTAATACTATAATGTCAGACTGTGGTCCACAATTTTCATCATTTGAATTTAGGAAATTTGCACTAGATTGGAATTTTAATCATATCACGTCATCACCTTACTATCCTCAATCGAATGGACAAATAGAACGCGCGGTTCAAACAGTAAAAAATATAATTAGAAAGTCCACAGAAGACAACACGGATTACCGTCTAGCGTTGCTAGAATGCTTGAATACACCGCTGGGTAGTGAGCTAGCTTCACCAGCCGAAATTTTACAAAGCCGAAAATTAAGAAGTATTGTTCCGACACCAATAAAATTATTGGCTCCAAAGGTGCATCATAATATAAAATATAAATTAATTAACAGGCAAAATAAACAAAAAGAATTTTATGATAAAACTAGTAAGAACCTAACTCCGTTGCAAGTCAATCAAAATGTGAGATATTTCGATACCATTAAGAACTATTGGGTACCAGGCGTAATTGATCGAATTCTAAGAAATAGGTCATATGCAGTTCGTTTACATAACGGAAAAGTAGTTGTACGAAATAGAAGGCACATGATAGCAGATCATTCGCACAGATACAGCCCACCTCGGGACTATGAGTTTGATGATGATTGTGAGAAGTCATTGAATCATAGAAGTGAACATTGTGAACCGTTATCTAATAATAATTATGTTACTCGTTCTGGCAGGACGGTGCGACCGCCGAATAGATGGGGGTATCCGTGAAATTACCAATACAGCATTATGTAAACATCATCCGTACTATCAACGGCGACACAATATTGATATTAAGAATATATTTAAATGCATGTAGGTATGTACAATAAACTTGATTAGAAGATAATAATTGTAAATTAGTGTGTAAGTAATTATCTTTTGTTTTTTTTTTTTTTTTTCAAATTATGCAAATTACAAAAAGAATTATTGTGAAATACTTTGATTAAAAAATACTCAAGTTTAGGATACAGTAATAACAATGTTACTGTTTATTGTAAGCAATGAGAATACTTAATTGTTAAGCTAATATTATGAGTGCGCTTATGATGATTCATCATCAGCCTAGCGCTTTCCCGACTAAGCTGGGGTCGGCGGAGTTACATAAGATAATTATGATTGTTAAATTTTAATGTTGATTTACATATTCGTGTGGTACCTATATTTGTTATTACATTGTTACTGATTTTTTATGTGTATATTTATGGATATTATTTATAATCATATTTTTTTTTTGTTGAGAGAGGAAGATGTGATGATATTGATAAGTGGGTACATTGATATTGTTGGTGGTGGGTGATAAAGAAACTATTAAAGATGGTAGTCATTACTGGAGCTTGTCGTTTGATTCACGTACCGCATAACATAACAATCGTCATCATCATCACTCAGCCGAAAGACTATTCAAACCTTTTCCGAAGTATATTGGGGTCGGCCAATCTACCCGGATGCAGTATTTTATATGGAGCGACCGCCTATCTAAGTTCCGCAATCCAGTTACTGGTTACCCCTTGGTAGGACTAGTTGTCAGACTTGTGACGTTCCAACTATCTGTAATCTGTAACCACTGCCAAAGATTACGAATGCATACTCAGCCTATAATGTTCCCACTGCTGGGACACAGGACTCCTCTCTTCTAGAGGGAGTGGGTTGTAATCTACCACGCGTGCAGTGCGTGTTGGTAGAGATCCATTTTTTGGTTTTACAACATGCTGTTTTCCTTCACCGTTTTGAGAGCAGTGGTGATGATTTTTTTTTACACAAAGTAAAGTGCCTGCCTGGGTTCAAACCTACGACCTACAAATCGGTAAGTCGGGGCCGATATCACTGGACCACCAAACTACTACTACTTCCCAAAACTCTTCGGAGAATGCAGGCGTGTGATGTCATACAGGATAAGTTTTTATCCAGTGCGCAAACTGTAACCTTGAGTTCAGCATATCATTCTAGACGCCTCAGCGAAGAAACGTTTCGTCGGTTATACAAAAAAATCTGCTCTTTCATAGAAAAGTGCAATACCTACGCGGTAATAATGTATGGAACAGCAGATTTTTTTTTTGTATAACAAACGAAAAATTTCTGCGCGGTCTAGAATGATATGCTGAAGTCATGGCTACAGTTTGCGCACTGGATAAAAACTTATCCTGTATATGTAAATAAGCTATTATATAACCAACATTTACCCAAAACAGTTCAAAACAAATAAAGACAAAGTTAACAATCAATCCAATAAAATCAAACGCCTACATGCAACTGTAACAAGCGCATTGAAACAGGCTATTGAGCCGATCGGGCTCTATTTTAATAGTATTTGTAAGCCCAATGCTCAAATAGGCGTACGCAAATACTAAACACAGAGCGTGGATGTCGAAATAGTGCACGTGTGCTTGAATTTCGCAACATTTTCTGCACCAATTCGATAATGGCCGGTGGAAGGTGAATTATTAGCTTTTATCAAACAAATAAAGGACTTTGAAGTAGATTTATTGAGTACTGTTGAGAACATTTGTTGTTGTCGATTGTGATTATTTACAATAAATTAAGGTATTGCTACAATACTACAATCGGTATTTATTTTGTTTCAGCGTATTGAAGTGAAAACTTCTTTAGGCGCGTTGAGCACTTTTTTGAGTGAACAAAAATCATAGAACTCGCGTCATCGTCACCGAACGCTTTCCATGAGCTATTTGTATACTGTGTATATATGGGTGAACGAGCACACGGATAAGTCGCGCGTTGATGTCTTATGGAAAAGTCCCTTTCTTTCATTAGAGAATTCTAATCCTTTTATCCCTTTCTTTCCCTTTGTATTTTTGTCGTAAAAATCTTTGCTGTTACCTTTAATGGCTGCAGTCGATCGCTCGTTTATCATTCTTTACCGAGAGCAATCAGGACCCAAGGACCCAATGTGAGGATCCTGTATTGATGATTAAAAAAATACACACGTAATTGTTCAAGTTTTCACTTCTGTCGGCACTCCCAGAGTGCCACTGTTTCTTTTCTTCTCCTCAACTGGATCTTGTGCTAATGCCGAATTGTAAATGTAAAATACTAACAGTGGCAATGGCTTTTATTTGACAGTTGAACAACATTCATTGCGTTATTTACGTTGTTGAGCAGACAAATTTTTCGAACATTAGAAACAATGGATTAGCAATATTCTTCAAAATTATTCAGACTGCGTGCTACCCAATTAGGCTTCTGGTTCTAAGTGTTCTTCTTTTCGTGTCGACGGTATTTTGATTTGACTTCTTTACAAAGTTTGAGCCCTGTAGGTGGCCACGTCCATTGCGGCATCAATGACATTCTTTAGGTCATCAAACGTTCAAATGAACGGGCACTTAGCCAGCCTCACGATTTGGTTATATGGAACTTATGATGAGGTGCCTAAACTGTAGTATATCCGTAAGGCGGGTTTTACGCATTCAGGGGTGCGTGGTGAGCGCACGCCGGCTATAGTGGGAGAAGTTCCAAAGTAAAAAGTAAAATAATTCTAAAAGTAATTTGGTTCATGATACGCAACACAAATGAGCATCATGTAGGCAGGTACTGACTTCAGCAAACGGATCACGCTCTGATCAGAAGCGCCGTACTCGCACTGGGTGTTGGTTGAGTTAGCAATCCCCTTGTCCAGTCTTATTGGTTCTTAGAATCCTTTATAACCGATTTCTATAACAGAATATTCAGCCTTAATATACGAACAGACGAGTAACTTCTCTTCGACCTCCACGACCCGTAGGGACATGTGTTCTAGCAAATGCGAAGTTAATAGCTCTATGTCTAATATAACTCTTCCAAGAATATTAAGCGCTGTAATTACTAGTGCAATCATTAGTTTATAAGTTAACCTTATTTTAGTATTAAAAAATTCGTTTAAAAAATTCAGAAGAATGAACTTGAGACGACTTTAGAAGTTTTTATATCGAATCAAGTTCGGTATTTGGTTTTAACAATGTGTTTTGGAGCACAGCTAATGATCAAGCATTTATTATTTAAGCCAGTAGAAACTAGCATAAGAGACAATATTCGTTCCCACCCGGTTTACTAAATCGATTCACCTTGCTCTGATTTTCAATCCTTTTAATTCAAATTCGGAACGGAATGACGAAACCAAATGATGGCCAGTATGTCTGTTTCAAAACGCAGAAGAACTTTTTTTTGCATTATTATAATCATTCTGTATTGTTCTCACTGCTGGGACACAGACCTCCTCTCTGCGAGAGGGAGTGGGCCGTATTCCACCAAACGGGCCCAGTGCGGATTGGTGGATGTCACGTGTCTCCGAATTTTTAGTTTTGGACATTCCAGTTTCCTCGCGATGTTTTTTTTTACTGTTTTGAAAGCAGCGGTGATTAAATAATTTGCATATAGTAAAGCGCCTGTCGGGGGTTGAACCTGCGAGTTACATCTGCTCTCAAATTTTTCATAGATTCATCATTATTTTGATGTTGTAGACCTTTATATGTCTCTCACGTAGAATGGCACGGACGCGTGATTTAGTAGGAGTCTTGGGAGTGTATTAATGAGGCATGAAATTTTTAAACTTCTCCAAAACAAAGTTGGATATGATACCGTTAATGACAGCAGTAAGAATTATAGTGATGAAAGTAATGAGATCAAAGCTAAGAGGTGAATGAACATTATTAAATGAGACGGAAATAAATTATGAGGTCAGTGCTGTACTTGAGTTCGAACGAGCTTTTGTAGTAACATTGTTAAAGTAGGTGTTTAGTACCTCGCTGCGAGTCGTATTCTAAGAAATGCTAAATAACATAGCATAGCATTATGCCTTGTTTTCCAGAAGGGTTGGGCAGCGGTGTACCTATAGTATAGTACCTACACCCACATTTCACCAGTTATTAGTAAGTTCCATGTTATAGGGGCCTAGCCCAGACCGGTAGAGAGCAATAGCCAGTTACCGGGTACAAATCTTTACTCCCGGTTGCTACTGAGAAATCGGGTTTATCCGACCGGAAAATTCTAAAAAAATGCCTATGATTTAAAAGAAACTTACAATATAATATTAAATAACAAATCATTGAAATTGTCTGGAACTTATTTCATTACTTAGTGAAATAGGTTCCACCAACCTTCTCACCATTTAAACTACCTCAATGAATTATGAATATTTCAAACGATATATCCTTGATAACCACATAAGATTCTAACAAAGAGCTACCTATACTAACCAACAATCAATGATCATATGAAACCGAGTATTAACTATGACTAAACCCAGATCGTGACCAGCACAAATCGTATGTAACTCGTGTCCGTACCATGCAAAATGAATAAATAACAGCTGATATATCTATTAAAACACTATTTCTGATGGATGGCAAATTGATTCGTAACGTCTTAGTGCCAATTTCACCAAACGAATTCAGCTACTCCAAACTGGGTTTTGCGATCAGTGGTGGCCCAGTGTTTATGGCCGCCACTTACGAGTTACGTTAGTTCGAACCCTGACAGACGCTTTACTTTGTGTAAATTGTTTCATCACCACCACTGCTCTCAAAACGACGAAGAAAAACATCGTGAAGAAACAGATTCGAAAGCATGTGACATCTACCAAAACGCACTGGGCCCGCGTGATGGAATACGCTCCAGTTTTTCTCAGAGGGAGGAGGCCTGTGTCCCATCAGTGGGAACATTATAGGTAAATTTTATGCTATACGCTATGCTAAACTACGTTCAAGAGCTGTCACTGTCAATATTTCACAACAATGATGACACTGACAGCTCTTGAGCACGGTTTAAATGTGCTGACCGCGTTCAGTTTCTTGGTGAAGTCAGCCCTTAGTTATGCTTGTTGAATCCTTTTATGAACAAAAAGTGGTATCTCGCTCACTATGGGAAAATGATTCTATTGACTAGCCTTTGAATGTTATCTATGCATTAACACATGCTCTATTTGTTCCTTATATGAATGCAAATATTTTCCTTCTTAACGTCCCTCCTTGTGTTTGTCTTAATTGCTCCCGCATTTGATTCACAATCATGTCTGTTCGTATTCCTCATTTACATCATAACTATTCTCTAGAATATTCCCGTCCTCTACTTCATCGAAGAAGAATATTTAATCTATCTTTAATAACGTGTCGATTAAATCTAGATCCGTTGTGAAATTCTTGAAATGAAATCAGAACTCTTCACTTTCGTAGTGATTCTATTCGCTTTTGAATGTTTGCAAAGCATTAGCACATGCTCTATTTGTTCCTTATAATCTGTATACTAATATTTTTCTTCTAAACGTCTCTTCTTATTTTAGTCTTAATTGCTCTTAGCTTTGATTCACAGTCATGTCTGTTTATCTTCCTCATTTACGACTTAAGTATATTCTAGAATATATCCTTCCTTTATTTCATCGAAGAAAAATGTTTAATCTATCTTAAATAACGTGTCGATAAAATCAAAATCTGTTATGAGATTCTTGAAATGAAATATAAACTCTTCACTTTTGCAGTTTTTATGGCATCATAAAGTTCTTAAGCTAGTTCTTATAATTCAATCTATTTCTTTCAGACCGTTATCTATTATTTGGCTAGACGTATTACTTTCTGTAATAGCTTTATCCTACATACATTTGTCTTTAGAAAGAGCACTATATTTCTGATAAGTTACACGCATTTCACGCTATTTGCCTGCAATAAATATAGGTAAAACAATCTTGCTAGTTTATCGACATTTCTCAGATCTGCTTTTAATATAAATCTACAGCGTCAGTGCAACTGTTATATCTGGAGCTGCCTATTTTCTTTCTCGCAATCTGTTAAGTCTTTTCCCAACTATGTTTGCGTCGGCTTCCAGTCTAACCGGATGCAGCTGAATACCAGTATTTTACACAGAGCTACTGCCTATCTAACCGCCACAAACCAGTTACTGGGTAAAACGACACCCCTTGTTTGAGACCGGTTGTCAGTCTTTCGGGCTTCTGAAGACCTGTAACGACTGTCAATGATATACGAATGACAGCCGGGACAACAGATTAACGTGCTTAAAGCCACCTATCCAACGACCCGTGCAGCTGTTTTACTTAACCCCTCCCCCTTACAGTGTTCACTAATATAATTGCTAGCAAAATCTTACGCTAAAGCTAAATATTCTCCCACAACATACAAAACCCAAACAAACAACCCACTCGAAGTGTAACACGGAAAGGACACAATGTCACAGCTAACGCGAACCATGTCAATCAGTGCAGTATATTCCAAACACTCCAGCCCATTCTGGCTGTAATTGGAATAAGGCATTGTAACTAGTTACCAGCTGAATGATGTTGACGGTTATGACTGATGATGATTCTTACTATACAAAGCTTGTCTTTGAAACTTGAGAAGCCCAGTTCCTGAATGCCTCATCAATTGATTATGATGTCAAATCTCATTTTGTGATGATTGGCCTTTGTGCTCATGACCAAAGATTGAAATCGTTAGATTCGCCGTAACCGTGTCAAAAGATACACAGAAGATAGCTCAGACACACACATTGTACAATTTGAATCTTTGCTCATGATTTTATAATATTATTTTGTTAACCCAATCATTACGTTTGACAGCATATTTACCTGCTAATGAGGCGTTTAGAAACTTCCCAAGCAGCAAAATATGATCTAGTAATTGTCCTGGAACCACCATTTCATTAGGACTATAACGGAATAGTAAGCAATTATAACCACGGAAAAGGGCCCAATTTATAGGCGTATTTTACCTAATTAAATACTTATAGTCGATTTGGTGAACACCACTTTTACCAATAACGACCTTATAGTTGGACCACGTAGAACTATTTGCTCCCGCGAAGCTAACTATAAGCGCTTAATGGAACCAAATACGACAATAACGTACACAGTGAATCTCTTACAAGCTCATAAAAAGTGTTGTGAATTGGTGAATGTTGCTGCGCGCATTTGTAAAGATTTATATTGATAAAGGTAAGTTATTCATCCATTTCTTAAAAATATTATCTGGAATATCAATTATGAGTAGAGTGTTAGTTAACAATAAGTCAAGATGTATGTATTTGAATGTGCATGGCGCACGTATATTTTCTGTGAAGTATAGTCCGTTTATAATCAAAAAATTTACACGCCCCTTGAAATTTGCGTTTTCATTAAGTTGAATTTTAAAATAATGTTGGTTTCAGTAAGACATACAACGAAAAGTCGCCATTTTGACAAAGTTGGTTTTCCTAAATACATTAACAAACCGTTATAGGCGTACTTTGTTTAATGATGGTAAATATCAGAACCATTGCTTGGCCATATTGTTTGGAATTAGAGTTCCGCAAATATTTCTATAACCGGACGGTTATTTTTTTATTGGTACCAATGTCTTATTTTATTGTTTTTGTTTAGGTCTCAGCATTGAAAATGGCAATGTTTCTGGACGTCGATCACTTTGTGACTAAAAGCGATCTCCGAGCTTTAAAAACCTTAAGATGGCCTTGGAACGAAACACACTTCTTGTTATGTCACAACAGATTTATTTTTTTATTACGATTAGGTATCTAGTGCCTATGGATACATTATTAAGTTTCAATTTGTTATAGGTCCAATAATGAATGATTACTGAAATAAAAATGTTACCTATTTGGAATACCTACGTACTTTTCTTGTGATAAATAATTTCTTAGTTAGGGACCTATTAAAATTAAGCGATTTAAATACCGTTATGATATAAATTGAATACTGATGATTATCTCACTAATATTAAGCACAACATTACGTAAAAAACAAGTATTGTGTAAAACTAATAGGTACCTAGCGAATCTATTTTAAGAGAAAACCTAAAATAAAAATACATTACTATGAATAAATTGCTTTTATTTATACCTTGTTTCAGTTTAGTTCATTTGTTTTTGTCAATTAATTTATTACTTACCCTACAGGATCAGTAAGTACTTTATATGGTGATAAAAAAGAACTAAAATTGGCCAAAACTGATATTTAGATTTTTTATACAGGAAAAGTTTTTATCCAGTGCGATATTTAAAGAAATCCCTTCGGGTGCAATGGGTAGTTGTTGAAAATTATTAATTAATTATTTTTTAAATAATCGCCATTATGCCAATATTCTCCTGGTGCTGAATTAGCAATATGCAGATTTTCTTTATTAGTGTCAAGTAGTGTACGGGCATTGAGGAAGGGCATATTCAATATTCTTATTCAAAATGTCTAATAAAGAATTTAATGCCGCATGTCGTACATTGTATTCTACAGTCCATTTTCTATGATTACTATGTAGTTGAAAATTTGAATAGTCTTCAA
Source organism: Polymixis flavicincta (assembly GCA_949987655.1). NCBI lineage: Eukaryota > Metazoa > Arthropoda > Insecta > Lepidoptera > Noctuidae > Polymixis > Polymixis flavicincta. Next base: position 4,932,314 of record OX465183.1, on the reverse strand, counting down.
TATCGCTTTCATCTTCTTGCACAGTTTCCTCACTAATACAATCTTCTAAGTCTATATTTAAACCGCTTTTTATCGATAAATAGGTACATCGTTTTTTGCAGTTGTCTAAAATTTTCATAGTAACTATTTTGTACGGAACCTTCTCCTATTTTTACGATCGTTCTTTGACAGATCCAAAGCTAGAACCTGACACCTGAATTATTTGTTTACAGGTTTTCTAAACTTTTCGTAGGTATGTAATAACTACTTCTTTTTATCTGTTTCCATTTATATATATCCATTTTTGAAAGAAAAGTAAATAGAACAGCAAGTCGGCAACGAATACGATAACAAAATCAAAATGTCCGTGCTGAGACTATTACAGCATTTGCAAGACTATTATAAACCAAGGTATTCTTGTACAGGACACCGCGGATATAGTTTTGGATACTAAGTATATTATATTAAACCTTTATAATCGTGTTAAGATTATAACATTATTGGTTTATACCACTATAAAACCGCTCCATTTTACTTATAATTGTTCTGTAAAGTGAATTTATAAACCTTTATAAAACCAAGTAATAAATGCAAATAGTTTCCAGTATGTTTAGTTCTGTATATAACTCTTATTGGCGTACTTTGCTTATAGTAGTTCTATAATGCTTCTTATTAGCAGTTATAAGTATAGCTTACCAGTTTATCTACTCTTGAGTACAATTACACCCTCGCGATACTCTTATAGGTCACCCAAGCTTATATTGCACCCTTAATTTCTACCTATAAGTAATTATAAGTTAATGTATAAGATCAGATATACTATAAGGCCCAACTAACTCCATGCTTGCTATTATAAGCGTGGCAGCAAATACTAGAACCGTTAAGAGATTATTATAAGTGCTGGAGGCCTATATCATCTGCACTATAGGATAATTTTGCTGCTTGGGTTGGGACCAGGGTCTGGGGGCCTACTCTCTAAGTACGAAATCCGTAGTTACTGCCGAAATTTCGAGTGTATCCTACTCCGTATCACCTACGGACATACGATTAGTTAGAACCCGAACTATGAATGAATGACATTACGGTTTTACAGCTGTCCCTACTCCTTATGTATTTTATCCCACCCCCAAAGTTCATTAATCGGGTGTAAGGATTCCTATAATTGACGGAAAGTAGTAGGTCAAAATTAAGGTTCTTGTATCTTTACCAATATAATGAAGCAAAAACCTTCGCATATTAAACCCCCCCCTCCTCCTATTTAGAAGTAGCTATCACAGGTAAAATTAGGTGACGAAACTAATTAGTTTGGAAATTACCAACCGAACGATCCGTTTTTGTTTAGCAACCAAGCGTAGACGAGAGACCCTCTGATTTCTTTATTAAAATCTGCTGATGTCTAGTCAAAAACAAAAGGAACTAGATAAACCAGTCGTTGTTTTCAGAGTTTCAAGCTTTTAAGTTATATGTATGCAACAACCCAGTTTCCAGGCCGAAATAGGTACCCACCAAGATGTAGGTCAACTGGATTTATTCCAAAATTTCAGATAGTCAAGCTTAACGGCTAATCCGTACATTGAAATGGAGCTGTGGTCATTAGTGGAATGAGCCTTCATGTTTTTAGTTCCTGTAAATTTAGATTATGGAGGTAAACAAAATAATTGGGTTAACTATTAATGGGTATTTTCAATGCTGGAAATAACTTCGTTGATCCTATTGTGTGACTTAAATTGTTCTATCAATGATGGACAAAATAATCAATCATTATAATCACTCTCTCTCTTTCTATAACGCAGGCCCAGTGTTGGTTGGTAGATGTTATATGTCTCTAAATCTAGGACGTGCTGGTTTCTTCACCTTTTTGAGAGCAGTGGTGATGAAATAATCGCACAAAGTAAAGTGCCTGCTTTGGTTTGGACCCACGACCTACAACTTGTACGTCACAGGCTCACAGCCGTTACCACTGAGCCAACACTGCTGGTACACAAAAATTTACATCATTAATCATTATTAGTTTCCAGGCCGAAATAGGTACCCACCAAGATGTAGGTCAACTGGATTTATTCCAAAATTTCAGATAGTCAAGCTTAACGGCTAATCCGTACATTGAAATGGAGCTGTGGTCATTAGTGGAATGAGCCTTCATGTTTTTAGTTCCTGTAAATTTAGATTATGGAGGTAAACAAAATAATTGGGTTAACTATTAATGGGTATTTTCAATGCTGGAAATAACTTCGTTGATCCTATTGTGTGACTTAAATTGTTCTATCAATGATGGACAAAATAATCAATCATTATAATCACTCTCTCTCTTTCTATAACGCAGGCCCAGTGTTGGTTGGTAGATGTTATATGTCTCTAAATCTAGGACGTGCTGGTTTCTTCACCTTTTTGAGAGCAGTGGTGATGAAATAATCGCACAAAGTAAAGTGCCTGCTTTGGTTTGGACCCACGACCTACAACTTGTACGTCACAGGCTCACAGCCGTTACCACTGAGCCAACACTGCTGGTACACAAAAATTTACATCATTAATCATTATTAGAGCACTGACTACTAAGCTACCTTCAACGGCCAAAGGGGAAATTGAAACGACACCTCGCAGATGACTTGGTGATCGCAGTTAGATTTTATAATGAGCAGAAGAGGCGAAGTCTGACACTCAGTCTTAACCAACCATTACCCAGTAACTGGGTTGTGGAGGTCGAATAGGCAGTCGCTTCATTTAGAATACTTGCATTCAGCTGCATCCGAATAGACTGGAAGCTGACCCCAACATGTTGGAAAAGGCTAAGTAGATTGATAAAGAAGAGACGTCCCTATTCATACAAAAGTCATCTTCTTGATTAAATTAGATCATTTTATACGCAGCATTTTATACCTTGCTGTACATTATTTCCATTACATGTATCATCTTTAATTGAGCTCAAGCATGGCTGAGATTCATAAAGGATAATAAATTATAAAGATCATGTGTTTCGTATGAGTAATACTCGTAACTCGTACCGTCAAACATTGGCGCCAATATTCGTAAACAAATGGAACAAAGACTTGTGATTTATTGGCCACGTTTTGAACATGCATATCAGCTGACATAATATTATGTACTAAGTATTAGACTTGTACTAAGTATTCTGTGGTATAAGTAACTTGGAAGAGTATAAGTAGACTGCAAGGGTCTGGAATACTATGTCTTGTTAATTGAATGTCTAATTCGTCATTTGGTATTAAAAACTCCATATTCATTCTAACTGATCACAGCGTTGCGTCACTTCTTCCCAGCTAAAGCGCTAAAAGTGGTGAAGAGCGGGCGTTTTGGGGGACTGCCATATGTTGGGTATTTCTTCAATTTCGACATTATTTGCGCAATTTTTGTACGAAAAGCATAATTTAATTTTTATTGGAATTTGATTGCGTTAGGATATTTGGCATTATTTTATTTATCAGATAGGTGAAAGGCACGCAAATAGTTTAAACATTGATAGAGTTATTACCACTTAAAATATGGGACAAGCTACGGTAATGAACCCTACCCTCGGTAATGAATTCTTAGGTATACGGTGATGAAATACAAAGACGTGGTAATGATAGAAAAATATGTGAATATAAAAAAAACAAAGGTACCATAAATTATCATTAATTTTTTTATTCAAAAATCGTCATAACAAAATAACTAATAGTTCTTCCATAATTGAATGGTTTTGGTAACAATCAGCCTTTCAATGTCTTATTAAACGAATCCGATTTTAATATTCGGAATGGAATCACACAAATGCCTAATGTCAAAAATCTTAAATGACTAAATAACAAATAATATTTAAACTCTTCCATAAATTAATATTTTTGGTAATCAGCTTTCTTGGATATTAATCAGACTTTGATAATAAGGGACTAATTAATTATTCAGCTCAATTCAGTTTGTGTCCATACGAGACACGAGTTTTGCATGAAGATGCGTACGTGCTGAACGTATGCGTACCCACCTTTATACAAAACTGGTATTTTCTATAGACACTGGACGAGTAGAATAAGTGTAATTAGTCCATAAGAGTACAACTAGGTACACAAATAAAATGTACAGACGCCAGCAGGTCAACCTTTTCTGTCAAAACCCAAACAACCCCAAACTGTCAAATTTTCCTAATTGAACATGAACATTATGCTTAAGGTATAAAGTTGAAAATCTATCAAATAAATTTGACAGATTGGAGTAGCTTGATGTGCTGGCGTCTGTACTAAAAATCAACATGAAGAAATTATTTTAAACTTCCACGTCGAATCATGATGAAATATTATTTTTTAGGTATTTTTATAAGTTTAGCAGATTATGTATTTACGTTTAAAAAAAATAGAATTTTACTTGATTCCTGCTGCATTATCTTTGCCAGTCTTTTTTCCTACTCCTTTTCCTTTACCTTTCTCTCGATTTTGATTATCAATAATATTTTCTTTATTTTCTCTCTTTTCTATATTAACGTCTGGGTCGTTTTCACATTTATCGAAATCAGATATAAATTCCTCAAATTTATCACAGTATGACCTGCTTTCAAAACCAACAAAGGTTGAGTTTTGCCAATCGCCAAATTTTGTAATTGCAGATAAAGTGTGCACCTTCTCTGGTGATTTAAATTCCCTTGATGTGGAGGCTTTTTGAGGCAAAGCAGGAAATATTATTATCTCTCTAGCTAGACCTTCCTGTTTTATTATATTGTTTGAATTCAACTTCTTACGCCGTTTACTCGTGTATACGGTTCGTATGAGTTCTGGACTATAACTGCCTGATTGTTTTGGTATCTCATAGATTTCAGGAATGGGATTAAGTGCAGGTACAAGTACCGGTAACGTATTATCTTTAAGTGTTGGTTCGTTATAAACTTGGGTAATTACTACTTTTTCGAGGCTGTGAATACCGAGATGGTAATGTTGACACACTTCCTCTTGACACCTAAAACAGCTTCGGCTGCGCATCTCTAACCGATCTCTTTCAGAGCCACACCTCCAAATGACTTGGTGGACGGCCATAGTTCCTTTAAAAGATGGAACGCATTTAGGCATTATTACTTGCTTTTCGTCTATGTCTGAATTTGTGATCACCATGATTTTGATATTTGGCAGGTTTGCTCTTGTAATTTCAACAAATTTGGAAAATGACCCGATGTCTGTTCCTGTGTTGACAATTCTGTCGGAGGTTCTTTTGACTACCGCTCCTAGGCCATCTGGAGCACCTTTTCCATGTCCTACTTCCATATAGTTCCAGGTTAACTTGCGAAGTGCTATAAATTGTTTTTCCAATTGAGTCAGAACATAAAACATGTTTCGGTTCCTGTATTGGCTGCTGGGACTATCGCTATAAAAGTGCAGAGTATCAATAAAAGGTGATATTTCAGAAATTTGACTCAAAATCGGGCCCAAGTGTGCCCAAATTGCAACAGCTGTGTGTTTCAAATTGTCGGATACGGTGCAAACTGAGTAGGTTTTTAACTCAGACGTTTCGAAGTCTTTGATATATATCACTACAGTGTGAATAGAAATTTCTTTTCTGCTACCTCCAAAATGAAAAGACTGAATCTCCGTGTGATGTTTAAGGGCGTAGTTCTCACTAAAATCTAAATGTACCACAGCTTCGTTTATCTGAATATTATGTTTTAGTTCTTTAAGAGTTTTATTTTGTACAACAACGGTAGCACAATGAGGCAAAAAATTTGTAATAACCTTTTCTAACTTATGAATAACATCTAAAGGTGGTGCGTAATTTTCAGTTTTAGCCCAAAGAATGTTATGTCTTACTTTTCCATCCTGCTCATAGCTGTTAGGAGTCTTACGCCATTCAAAATATTTGATTTGTATATCATTGCTAAATGCTAAATATTCGATTACTTTATGTTCACATGTCGAACATTTACGATCTAGGCACGCCTCATTATATCTATCACAACAAAGGGTGTTTAAAAGGTCATGATTTGTTTTTATATTTGTGATTTCTGCCTTATTGAGAGCCTTTATTAGTAGCTCTGAATTGCAGTGATAAATACATTCACACGTGTTTCTATTTGGCTTGGGAAATAACACCCAAAATGGCCTTAATTTACAGAAAAAAGGGTAAGACACAGAAATATTTTGGTTTTCAATGCAGAATTTTTTGTACAAATTTTTAAGAGTATCATTTAAGTACCTTTTTTGTTTTCTGTTCTTCTTTCTAGTAATATACTCCTTTATGCCTGGTACCACTCTCGTATTCTCGTCTTCATTAAAAAAACACTCAATTTTTTTTACAACTTCCTTTTCTTTTTTTATGTTAAAATGTTTTTGGACCATTTTTTTGGCTATTTTTCTTGTCGGTAGTTTTTCATCATTCCCTGTATTCATTTTAGTATCTATTATCTTTTTTTTATGTATATTTAAAAGTCTTTTCAATTTACTGTTTTCCTTTTTTAAATTGCAAAGCTTATCTTTCATTTTTTTTATGTCTCTATCTCTTTGATATCTTACATGTCTTATTTTTGCTTTTAATTTAAAAGTCATATCTGTTTCGGTTTCGTAATTAATGGTCCCAGTTTTCTTTTCAGTCGAATTTGATAGAACTGAGTCCAGGGGATCGTTGCCACCATTTTCGTGAGGCTCCTCTTGTGATTTTTCGATGTCCAAAACAATATTTTCAATTTGTTTTTCTAGTTTTTTTTTGTGTATATATTTTTTGCTATTAACTCTCCATCTTCTACGTCTATCTCTTTGAGCACGTGGTGTTAAATCTTTAATACTAACAATTTTGTTTTCAGATTTTCTCTTCAAGTATCTTGCTTTTTCCTTTTCTTTTTCAATATTATATAATTCTTCGTTTTCTTTTAAAGCAGCATAGCGTTTACGCTTAGCTATTCTTCTTCTAGCTAAAATTTCCTCTTTTGTCTTCTTAGGGCGTGCCATTTTGAACTGAAATATTAAGCATATTTATTTAGCAACAATATTAATAGTAATTTCCTAACCGCCTTAAAAATGATTTATTTAAAAAAGTATTAAATAGTAGTTGAGTCATTACCGTATTTTTGATTCATTACCGTGACCTCAAAAAGGTTACGGTAAACGACGGTAATGAAAGACACGGTTATGAAAATTATGCACTTTTAGGTTATTTTACATTTTTCTATAAACAGTACATGTCATCAACACACTCAAAAATGAAAATGAAACAGAACCTAATGAATTGATATAACAACAAGATACCAAGTTTATTTACGTATCAAGATGTAAGCGGACTTGTAATGAAACACAAAATGAACAAAACACTGTCAATACTCACATCGATCGTAATTTATGGCGCGAAATCTTGTGCACGTCCTTCCACTGTTACGTTTGCCGGTCGACTGAAGGGCGGGGGGATGACAGTTCACTTTAAGGCGGTATGATCAAAGTTTTTTGTCGTACACAAATTCGATTCCGTCATGGTACTGGTAATGAGTTTTGCGCCGTTACAAAATTTTAAAAACACATTTGTCCTTAATTTATTTATAAATCTACGGGTTAGTTTATTCTTTTGAAACAAATAAAGATTAAGTTATTCAACACATTCGCCAATTTTACGTTATTAGCACTAGATTTCCTATAATACTAATAAATATATAAAATCTAGTAATGAAACAGGTCCCTGTAATGAGTTTTTGGGTTGTTTAAATAAAAAATTCATGCATGATTAACATAGAAACTTAAAAAAAAATACAGCGCTTATTAAAAATCTGAGGTTTACATGCCATACATATATTTAATCGAGTTTAAACCTAAGTTCAAATTTTTTATCACTAGAACTTGTGAATTTGGTATACCTTTGAATATTTACCCTGTTGTAATTTTGACGTTCAAAAAATGCTGACTCCAGCCTATTTTGAATAAAGGAGTTTTGATGTTTAATTTTCTAAACATAGCAGAGACAATAAACCTTGTCATCGTCTTGACATTTGCTGTCAATAACAGAATCGTATACAAAATAAACGTTTTATTATTGACGCGATCGTGACCACCGGCAAGTGATAATAAAAGGCGCGTAAATAAAACGATTACTAAACTAACTGCGCAGGCCCATGTTGGAGATTGATGTTGACATTGTCACAAATCTTTTGGAAAACAATACGTTTTTGTAATGAAAAATGATATTATTAGTGATAATAATATTATAAATGTGAAAGTTTATATGTTTGTAACTCAATCACGCAAAAACGGCCGAACGGATTTGGCTGAAATTTGGCACACATACAGGAAAAGTTTTTATCCAGTGCGCAACTTTAACCATGAATTCAGCATATCATTCTAGAATTCTACCATATAACTTTTTTGCCGGTTATACAAAAAAAAAATCAGCTGTTCCATACATTTTGACCGCGTAGGTATTGGATTTTTCTATGAAACAGCAGTTTTTTTTTTATAACCGACGAAAAATTTCTGTGCGTCTAGAATGATATGCTGAAATCATCGTTAAAATTTGCGTACTGGTTAAAAACTTTTCCTGTATAGGTTTATAGCTTGGATTAACGTATAGGATACTTTTTATCCCGGTAGTGCGTTCTCGTGGGATAATTTCTGACTACGACGCGGGCGAAGCCGCTTGCAAAAGCTAGTATTTTTATAACTTCTTACAGTTGGTTCCGTTCGGCTCCATTTTTGAACAATCACCTTTAGTAGCCGACAGTGGCAAGTCGTCATAAGTTTGAGTTCCATTACTTGTTCGTTGCGTGTTGCAGAATATAAACTGCTTCCTTCCATTCTCGGGTCGATTACCTTATATTTATAGCCCTTTATACTGATGCGACGGGCTTGTGGCTGAGTAATAATAGCCGCATGGGTCGATAGATCAGCACCCTAATTGCGTAACTCACGATTAATCACAATCGGTTTCGTTTTGACAGTTCAACAATATTCATTGCGTTATTTACGTCGTTGGTCAGACACATTTTTCGAACATATGAAACAATGGTTTAACAACCCGTTTCAAAACGAAATAGATTATGATGAATCGTGAGTTACGCAATTAGGGTGCTGGTTAAGGTAAGCTTGCCACGGGTGGTCCGTAGATGGTGATCTTTATTTTTATTGAGACCGTCCGTGCCTCGGAAAGCGCTTTAAGTCATAGGTCCACCAGCTTTGGCAGTCGTTTCGGATCGTTTGAAGCCCGATAGTTAGATAATCAGTCTTACCAAGGGATATCATATTAACCAGTAACTGGACTGTGGAGGTGGGATAGGCAGTCGCTCCATGACTGCATCCAGTTAGACTGGACACTAAAGCCGATCCCAACATACATAGTTGGGAAAAGGCTAGGCTAAAGTTGATAATGATGTGATGCGGCTACTGACTGAAGCTTTTTTTTACTTTAATATCGAGTCACTTATTTTTAATTTTTAATAAAAAATTGATAATGATTATAATTTACATTACGTAGGTACCTAACTATAGGCTCTGCCTGTTTTTGTTTTAAATTTATTTTATGCTTCGATTTTTAAATATTGGATCTAATGTTTACTTTGGTACAGTCAGCGTCAAAAATATCGGGTCGAAAGATCTCAACGACTAAGAAAATGTAACATTATTGCAATTAGATAAAGTTCTTGTCAGAATGACAGTTGTTGTGTACTGTCTAAATTCTGAAAAGTTCCTTGTGTCATTAAGTTAAAATTTAATTTTCATAGTTGTTTAAATCATTTTGAACAGTCTGTTCTACCTACTAGTGGCGGAAGTGAGAATATCATCTTACTTATCCATAGAGCAAAATGTATCCTTGCGGTTGTCAAAATATAAACCTGTCTCGTGATTGAATGAATGTTATACTAAACTAGTCATACTTACACCGTAATGAGTTCGATACAATGACATTGTTTTATAAAATATCCAATAATATGTGCCTGAACCTTTGTCTTCTCTCTAAAACAGGAAGGCTGTTATTTTTATTAGATTTTTAGTGGCCAATAACATTTTATATCGTTTGTAGATCATAAAAGAATAATTACTTCAAACCATAGACGAAACAATGACATTTTATAACGTGCCTCTGGAGCTTGATGTTCTAAATTTAAAAGTGAAATTGTCTATTCCATTTTCGTGAAGCCTTTTCGACCTGTGTGCTTCCTAGCACAAATGCACACAACACAACCCATTAAAAAAAAAACCTGATCTTTGCAATTCAAACTTTTAATAGGGTCAATGATATAGGGCTACTAATTTAATAAAGAAAGATGCGCTATCTGCTTTTTCTCTTTAATAATCCCTTATCGCCTCACAATAATTATGAGAAGTAAGTTGACCTATTGTTGTCTATTCTAAAATATCAACAGTTATAATTTCCCAGAGATGGGTACTACTATTTTGTAAAAATTTCTATAATAACTTCCTTTTGTTTTTTCTTTGCATGGGAAGTAGCACAAACGGTACTGTTTGAGGCGTAGGTATAGAATACACCGGATTCATAAGCCGTCAAGTGTTACACTCCGTCGAACAATATTAAGTTAAATATTTCTCTCTAAAACACGATAAGGTTCGTATTTTAAACAGGCCCCATTTATTCTTGTACACAATATAAAAATAATTTAATTTAAAAAGTAGGTACTAGTTTTGTATACTGTTGTTTTAATCTTGTAAAACTATATTTTTTTTTATATTTCCGACAGCCATAACTTCTGTTAATTTTCGTCATTTTATAAAATGTAACCTTGTGTACCTAATTCAAGAAACTAGGAGGTATGGGAATATCAAGATTCCTTTTTAACCAAGGAAAAAAGGGAAGAGGTTTTAAATCGACTCGCATCTACCTCTACCTATTTTTTTTTTATGTATGACAATGACCACTCATATCTATACAATACCGAGAAGGTAGTCCAATTTTGAAAAAATAAAAATTGTAAACGGAAAAAACTTTTATTTTGACCCATTTAAAATTGAAAAACAAAATCCACCCCTCTAAATGGAGAAAAAATATCCCAAGAAAAAACTTTTAAACAAAAAAATTTTACCGATGAAAAAAGATTCTGAAGAAAAGCTGAAAGGATTATTTTGTGCTTCTCAGTTTCTTTAGTATTTTTGTTTTTTTAGAGTTATTCATTCACATTACAAAAAAAAAACACTATTTAATTAAATCGACACCAAGTAGGTACCTACTTTTTAGACAATGATAATAGAAAACTCTGAAAATAAGCTAGATAAGTATTAATACCTACCTCATGTAAGTTTCACCTAAGATAAGATAGAGCGCGCGCGAGAGAGAGCGTTTTGTTTTTATGGTTATGGAAAACTAGCTTTTACCAGCGGCTCCGCCCGCGCAGATGTCGGTTATCGCGTAAAAACGTAGCCTATGTCCTTCTCCATATTCCAGGATATATCTCTGCCAAATTTCATGACGATCGGTTCAGCGGTTTAGGCGTGAAAGCGTGACAAGCAGACAGACAGAGTTACTTTCGCATTTATAATATTAGTAGGGATTGACAGCTGGCAAAGGTAAAGAGAATTTTGTTTTATTCAATATTATCAACCTAAATGGCAATGGGAATAAAAATACACGGATATTGCTATTGCGATTAGCTACGGCACGCTACGCTTTTTTATATATTTTATTATATGCTTATTTATAAAAAAGTCAGTTTTTCTGAGTACCTAATAAAAAGACACGAATAAAGCCGCAGGTACAGACGCCAGCACATCGAGCTACCCCAATCTGTCGAATTTCTTTGATAGATTTTCAACTTTTTCAAAAGGATAAGGTTTATGTTCAAATGGAAAAATTTGACAGTTTCGGGTAGCTTGCTATGCTGGCGTCTGTACATAGACTATGCTATGAATTCTCCAACCGCACAGAAGGAGGGATCGTTCCACTATGATATTTAATAATACTGCCACCCTTAATATAATGAATGTCAACAAAAGATAAAACCCTCAAGTGAAAGAAAACATTACTTATGTAGTAGGTACCTAATATAATATCTCTAAAAAAATATGTCACGCTATACAAAAAAAAACCTAATCCTTCTTCAAAGTCATATCCGCGTGCATTCTCGGTCAAGTTTATCATCAACTAGATTCTGCTCGCGACTTCGTTCGCGTCAAATTTCTTGCTTCCCCGACCCACCACATCGCCCGTCGCTACGAATCGCCTGCCCGTGTGAGTACTTCGTATTCTTGACTTTTTATGTTTGCTCGGCTCCTAAGGGTCTTAGCGTGATGTTATATAGCTTTCCTCGATAAATGGTATATAAAATACGAAAATAATATTTCAATTCGAACCAGTAGTTCCTGAGATTAGCGCGTTCAAGCAAACAAACAAAATCTTCAGCTTTGTAATATTAGTATAGATGATGATCGGGGGTTATTAGCCGATCAAGAATGCGTTACTGAGTGCCCACATTACTAGATACCAGCCATACACATTACATCGCACAGAAATGCCATAGACAACGTTCTTACTTCTGCTATGTACTATAATAGTACATACTAAGTCCATGCTTCTAATAGACGGACGAGTGCATTGCATTCTAAATTGGAACCTAGATTCTAAATTCGAAATAAGTGTGTTTCAATCAAAATCAATGATCGTAAATAAGACCTATTGAAACGTTGATGGGTGAAATAAATTATATTAGAGCAACGATGTTTCGATAGATTGTTTTCAGTAGGTACGGATTTTTTTTCTTTTAAAGAAAATATAGAATCTGCTTTATTGTATTGCTACGGTTTGTAGGACCAAGTAAGTTGTGTAGAGCCCTCGGATTATAAAAGGAGCCTTAGAGTTATATTTTCTTGGAAATCGATAATTTTGTAAACCGGTTCGTGAAATGAAAACACAATGGAAAATGTCAAGGAAAAATTCGAACTCTCTGATCTGCCCATTGACATATATATTACTGCGTAGATACTATTTAAATCAATGGATCTACCACTGAAAACATAATATGGGCCATCACAATGCCTCACTCTAAAGTTACAATTTCATTAAGTTTTATTTAGGTAAGATTAATATCACAAGGTTATGAATGTGGTCGAATGATTACTGGACCATATCGGAAACATTATTCCAAGATTGCAATTGAACAAGTAAATAGCATTTTTGTTTGTAAATAATCACCCAAACACGCCAATGTTTTTTTTGTTTCAACAAAAACCGTGATAGATTCCTCTCATTATGCAGGTCCTTTATGTGCCTACCTACATAACATTGAGCGAATAATTAAGATACGTAGGTACTGCATACCATCTCCAACTAGCAACAAAAATAAAGTCCGCCTCTGCTTGATCACCATTTCTAAGCTCACGCCGATTCGGCCATCGATTCTACAAAAATGACACAGACCTCTACAAAACCAATAGACAAAAAAGTCTGTTCTCAAGCGTCAAAGAGTTCCATGGACAAACTGGGTTCTTCACCCACTGGTCAATGCTCGACTACCGAGCAGACCGCGGCGGCCTTGTCGCTCCGATGCTCGAAACTCGAGCGCTATCCTACTAGTCACTATCAGTGTTAATGATTCGTATGCTTAAAGCATTCAACCACGTGATTGTTTTTTCTAAGTAATTGTATTTGACCGTTTACCTTGCAGACAGTTGAATGATCGACGAATTCAATTAGATTCGGTAAATGGAATCAGAAATGTATATTTAATAATGAAAAGTTTTTAATCGAGGTTAGCATAATTAATTTGCATTTCGTTTAGCATCAAAGCTTATAAGTAATGCAATTACAAATATGAAATTCGCTTGAAAGCTGGCATCTCGCCAATGCAGCTACGTTTTTAAATATCAAGTAAAGCAAACTAATATTGTTTTGCCTGCTGCTATTTTTAGTACTGCAGCAGGTTTGATCGCATTATTTTGTTAGTAGAAAGTAAATCTGGAAATACACTGTCCCAAGTTTCAACTTAATTATTATTCATATACATTTGACTGTACAGACGCCAGCACGTCAAGCTACCCCAATCTGTCAAATTTCTTTGATCGATTTTCAACTTTTTACTTAAGCATAAGGTTCATGTTCAATTGGGAAAATTAAACAGTTTGGGGTAGCTTGATGTGCTGGCGTCTGTACAACAGACATATTAGTCAATTCACGTAATTCACATGAAATACGTTATAATTAAGAGAGATGTATCCTTAATTATAACGTTTCGTTTCATTTCGGTTGAAAAAAATCCTTCGAATCGACTTATAATAAGCCGGAAAGCCCAGTATTACAGAGTATTACAACTTATCCACTATAATACATCTTTCACACAATATAAAACCTGGTAACGAAATTGACTGACACTTTACTGCATCATTACGTCATTTGATGACACCTATTCGATGCGGTTACAGCACATAGAATGATGCTCAAGACTGGCTTCCCTTGGGACCAGTGACCTCCTTTTTCTAAGGTCTGCCACACAAAGGCGATTCTTTGAGTGCCGCCGAGCGACAGGTCGCTTTAGCTCGGCGAGATAAAGCGATCGAAATTTCTGAATACTGCTTGCATATTTATAACTAGCTTTTGCTAGCGGCTTCGCCCGCGATGAGGTCTAAAATTATCCCACGGGTACGTACTACTGGAATAAAAGTATCCTATTTAAACTCTCCGAGTGCCAAATTTCATCCATGTCAGCGTGAACATACAAACTATCACATTTATAATATTAGTAGGACTTCCTGTTCTGTGAGTGAAAAGTTCCAGTATGTTTCAGTGAGTGTGCTTTCAACCGACTTTTGAAATCCATGACTTCTTATCACATTCTTTGTGAAGATTTAGGGTGCTGGAGTAATATAAGAACATTAAACTTGAAACATGTTTATCTTCAGCTTCTACAAACATTTTTGTGTCTATAGGCAACAATATCCACTCACCTGATATCATCATTATCATTGGCAGCCTAGGTTGGGTCGGAAGTTGTATATCTAGTTTCATGGTAAACTCTGCTTGCGAGATGCAGGATTTTTCGTGACGTCAGTGTGATGCGTAGTTCGCATGAGGCGTTGTAGATGCCGCTACACGATAACGACGTCCAACCAAAAAGTTTCCAGCTCCTGTAAATTCTAACAATTTCTTTCTCTTTGTCCACAGAGGGTGGCGGGATCAAAGTGCGTGCGCGCGGCGCGGTGCGAGGGCGCGCGCGGCAGGTGACCGACGGTCTTCCCGGCTGATGTGGGCGGCGAGCGCTTGCTGCTCCCGCCAGGCAGGTCTGTTTCTGAACTGCGGTATTATTATACGAAGACCAGCACCCTAATTACGTAAGACCATCGAACACGAAGACTCCTCGGCTGCTGCCGGTGTGACGATTCCTTGCTATGCGTCACGACGCTCTTTGACAATTCAACAATCTGTAGAATTGGGCGAGAAAAATACGAACTTTCCAAACATACGTTGTATTTGCAAGTGTTTAACGCAATTATGGTACTGGACTTGTATCTGGGAGGAGGAAGAAAGAGACCAGAGCTAGACCTAAGACTAGAAAACTTGTCCACTATGAGAGACTAGATAGATGCTGGATTATACAACGCTGGTTGGTTCTTACGATTGAAAATTTGAAGTCAGTGTCCCGATTCCAGCTAGAAATCTCATAAAGCCAAAGCTGAGCTTGCGTTGTATAGTTCCGTAAGAGGCGGAGTGCTATGCCATCAAGTCGAAATATTGGCTAATATTAAATATCCTAGGGCTCTCACTGAGGCGAAAATAGGGAATAAATGTTAGGTAAGCCTAGTTTTGAAGGCCCTTAAATACCCCGTTCACAACATCTAGGGTCTAATATAGAGGCCAGCACGTGTAGCATGACCATCTAAGGAACGAAAGAAAAATGACAGATTGTAGAAGGATTTTTAGGGCGCGACAAATGGAGAAAAGAAATGTCAATTTGTATAAAAACCGATGAAAGAAAAAGAAAGTATACCGTTTATTTGGACACAGTTCGTGTAACACAAAATAAATAGCAAAAAAAAGTGAAAATAAATAACTAGGTACTATAAATATGTGCCTCACGGCTGCGCCAAAAAGGTTCATTTCAGCATTAATGCCAGACAGATGCTGTCTGACGCTGGTTTTCTAATGAACCTTTAGGGACAAGTGACGAGGAGTACAAACAGTTTCAGCATAGGTATCTAGGTAGGTAGGCGTATCTGTTCTTCGTAGAGTTAAGCTGGAAGTGGTCATGGTACGCGTGCTGGTGGAAATTATAAGAACCAGCATTTTACTGGAATACTGAATTCCTTGGACCTAACTGAATCTTGAAATTCCCACATTGACAGTCAAAATAAATGTTAATTGTTAACAAGTCACGTAAAAAAACAAAATGGGCAGAAACAATCAAAGCCAGACTTCTTCACAGCTCCATTAACAATGTAGACAGCTGTTAATTACAAGCTAATTAATGAATGCCTCTAGTACCACTATATTAGCCGAAAAGAGAACCACTATATTTTAGCCGAAAAAAATCATTCAGTAGCGTAGCAATATTCAATGCAATTTTTATCGTTTAGTACCACTTTAGTACCACACTTAATAGAAAAACTAGTGGCGAAAAAATCGGGCCCGTTGAGGGATAAAGTCATAAAATCGGGCCCGTTGAGGGATAAAGTCATAAAATCGGGCCCGTTGAGGGATAAAGTCATAAAAAACTGGGCAAGTACGAGTCGGAATCGCACACGATTTTTTAAACATCTTGTATGTGCCTTTAATTTTTACTATTACATACTCTATTTTTAACCGACTTCAAAAAGGAGGAGGTTATCAATTCGACGTGCTTTTTTTAAAATGTATGTTCGTTCATAACTCCCGTCATATATAGACGGATTTGCAAAATTATTTTTTTGTTCGAAAGGGGTTTATATCGAAACGGTCCCATTTAAATTTCATATACTTATATCTGATGATGAGTTTCGGAGACAGACAACGGAACTCTTCAAAAAATGACAGAATATTAAACGCGATTGCTGGTATCGCATATATGCATTGTTTTCACTTGATTGACTTTGAGAATACCCCAAGGATGATGAAATTTCGAATTGGTAAGGGGGTAGGTACTGTAGAGGTCGTTCGCTTCATGAGGGACCTCACGTACTTGCTGGCAGCCAATAGTTAGGCTGTGTCTATGTTCGAATAATCGAGAAGTTTTTATCTTTAGAATGTCAAATAATTTTACTTAGGTTTTGTTGCGGAAGCTTCACTTGATAGTCAGGCGCGACGTTGTCATGAGTTAATTCCTTATTAAAGGTGGAGTCCCACCGTTAAAAGATCACTAAGTATTTTATTTTATGTCTATAACCCTACTCGTATAACTAAAAAGTGAAAAATAACTTTAATTTCGGAAGGCGGTTACAAAAAATCAAAATACATATCCAAAGACTTTTTCACTTTGTAGTGATTTTCCGGTAGTCGGTTGTATTAATTACTATTGTATAACGGCAATACAAATACACATTGCGAAATGTTCAACTGTCCACTTAATACGGTTCGAATAGCCCGCTGACAGACTAGACGGACGAAGAGCAGAGGCTTAGTAAGAGGGTTTCGTTGGTACCTTTGATTGCAGAACCCTTAAAAATGGGTAAATACAACTCGATACAAAATAGTTTACCCAACATTGCTCGTTGATAATATTCGTCCTATTAATAGACTTAAGACGCAGCTGACTGATGGCATAGCACACGTAATCTTATGACCTAACGTTATAGATATAATGGGTAGAAATATACATATTTACATATATGTAGTTCGAATCTAATTAGAATTCAATGTAATACACTGTCCCATGAGTGCTGTTACTGTTCGCCCCACGTGCACTATATTACCATGGCCGCAATTGAGAATATATTCGACTCCGAAATCAGCTGTTAACTCCGTTAGAAGCTTGAGTGACTCTACGTTTATCCGGGTTAACTTAACATCGTCAGGGTTAATAGACCAGCAACCCAGTTGCGTAACACAACAGCTTATAAATTCTATAAAAATGTCAGCGCGAACATTTTGGTGAAGTGAGCTGTCAATAGTGTCATCAGGTGGAATGACAGCTAACTTCACCTTAGTTTTCTCGGTGAGATTGTAACAGAATTAGACGGGCCGTTTTCTATGTGTCGATGCTAAACACACATATTGCTTTAAAGACAAATTTTCCAAAAAATATCATTGTAAGTTACGCAACAAGGTTGCTGAGTTTCCAGTTCTTAATGTTCCGGTTTACCCTAGAACTTAGTCTCTGTAGTGGTCACAGTTCTAATCTGATTCTCTGATGAAGTAGATACTTTAACGACGTTAGGTTAGAACTGGGACCATGGAAGCTCGTGCATTCGAACAAATCTGAAGTTAAGTTATCGCCGGTAAATTAAAGTCTACTCACTCTTCTTTTATTACCCGTAAAATCACCAGTAATGGAATATTATGATTCACTTTCTTGGGTAGTCTTTCTTTTATGCAAGCTCGTTTATGAAACAGCTTCGTTATCCAAATAGAATGGCTAAGCTGCACCTAGATGACACTAAAGCCTTCAGAAAGTTGCATTTTCTTTTGCAATACGATGCTCATATTTTTTGGACTCGTTCCAAATCTTGAGTGGTGGCAAAAGTTACACTTCTGCGCATACATATTACGGTATTCACCTTACCAGAATCAATGACCTTGTTTTATTGGAGCTACTTTTTTCCAAATACAGTTTTCTTTCTACCGTTTTTCCGAATTCCCGCCACTAAAATTTTTTCAGTATTATTTTCCTTTGTTTCTTTTGCTTTTTTCGCACCTGCAATGAAGAGCATTCCAGATTTTCTAGATTTTGTGTCTTGATAGACGTCTATTATCAAATATTATTTAATAAGCACTATGCTTCATCCTGCTACGCCTACCCCATTTGAATCCAGCAAAACAAAATCACAAAAAGCTACCTCAAAAAATGCCGTCACAATCTCCATGGCGGCCATTCATAGTGCACTTAGGGCGCCCGCCAGTAGCTGACGGCGGTATGTGTTGGTAGCTAGCAGGCACTCATGCGTGACGGGGTGACTAACCGAGCCGGGGTGGCAGGCGAGGGCGGCGGCAGCGCCACGGCCGCGCGCACTCCCGTGAAGACCTTCCAGGCTTACCTGCCGCCGGCGCACCGCACCTACAGCTGTATACACTGCCGCGCGCACTTGGCCAGCCATGACGAGCTTATATCAAAGGTATAAAGCACATTTTTTCTTCTAACTTTCCTTTTCAAGCTAATAAATTTTCCTGTTATATATTATCTTCTTAATAATATTGCTCTTTTCAAGTCAACGTTAAACTTTTGTACCATCATCATCATCTTGCATGTCTTCTCTTCTGTAAATGACTTAAAACACTGTTCTGAAATGACTTTTGATGTTCTTCTTGTTTAAGCCAAGTTATCATATTCATTTTCTTGTCCATGTGACGAAATGAGCTATTTTATGACGCACGTTAATTTGTGAAAAACCTTTTGTAAGGTATCGTTTGCCTGCGGAGCATTTGTTTAATTCCTTCCTTCTTATGTATTCACTTAGTTAGGTAGTAACTCATGCTCGTAACTCCAGAGACTTTGTTTCTATGAGTCATTTCAGTAAATGTACCTAAGTAGGTACGAGACAAACATTCAAATTCGCGCATTCATTGCCGGAATCTGTTATTGACACCGACAGAAATAGCTCGTGAACTCTTTGTTCAAATTAATATCAACAGCGGCAATTAATCTTTATTTTTATGAACTGCTTTGTGGCTGTGGCCCACTCGCTGTAATGTTTATTAATTGGGTCAACACACTAGACCCGCTCATTTCAGTCATCCCTACTTTTAAATTATACCTAATTATTCACGTTCATTTCCATTGTTTACCTTTACTCCATCAGTATACTCTACTTATTTGAGAATAACTTTTGTATAGATCTCTTCAAGAAAAAGCTCGCTTTATTCCATAACTTTTCAATTAAAACAAATGCCTGTTCTTCAGTCCGCAATTCAAAAGCTGTTACTGTTACTTATTCATGCTGAAACCATTTTCCAATTACGCTATTACTTACTATAATATATTTATTCTTCTTAATCTGCATTGGTGGTCTTAATTTTTATAAGATTTGACATTAACAAAATATGTTTCTGTTTTCCAGTCGTTTCAAGGCAGTCAGGGGCGCGCGTACCTTTTCAATTCAGTGTGAGTATAATAATATCAACGTCACTTTATATATTATTATTCTACTTTAGTCATGCATATTTCATGTAAGCGACCTGCACGCTACTAGGATTTCAACACCCGTATTAGCATTATTTACCTCTCGAGTACTAACATGCCATATCCCATGGCGTTTAAAGCGAGTTTCGTAAACAAATAAGCCGTTATCGACATTATATTCGCACTTGACGGGTCTATTGCTAAATGATTGAAACTATATGCGCGTCCTTCGCTATGTGCAATAGAGAGTGCATTGCTGCAACCTCAGCTATTTTTCCGTTGAAACACTCAATAGGTACGCGGTACCGTGTCACCTTCAACAGTAGGTATTGCTATTTTGTATTTTTTTTTCTTTCCCTGACAATGTGACTTAGCATGTGCTTCATAAATGTCACGGTCAACCGAGTTCGATTATATGTCTTTCACAAATATTTGCCTTGAAATCCTTGAGATGGACGGATAGTGTTTATAAATAACTGTACCTTTCGGTCGTCTGAACATTTTAGGCTTTTAGAATACACTTGATATTTTGAAAGCAAGCTCGTTGCTGCCAAATATTTAACCTTTACAAACAAAAATGGAAGCAAATAGTCACACGAAAAATGGCACGAATATTTTCATACAAATGCACAGAAACACGATTGACATGGCTTTTCGAAAAAAGAACAAAGTGAACGATTATGTCCTGAAGTTTTGTTTTTATTCAAATGGAACTGAGATTTATCTTTTAGGTTCGGACTTTAAGAATTTTATATAAAAAGGTTTTATGCTTTTATTTTCCAGTGTAAACGTGGGTTGCGGTCCGGCGGAGGAGCGCGTGCTACTGACAGGGCTGCACGCCGTCGCCGACATCTACTGCGAGTGTTGCAAAACAATGCTCGGATGGAAATATGTTAGTACATATTTAGTCACCCTTTTTATTGGATATGAAAACGATGAGTGTTGGAGTTTTTCACATGTAATTCTCAAATATATGTTTAAGTGGTGCTTCTATAAGAAACTGAGAAACTGCTCTCAGAGCTGTGAGATCATTTTAGCATGCCCCTCATACGAAAGTAATGAAAAATAATGTAAATTTGTTACATTTTCTTTTTACTTCAACGTAGAGGTTAAAAACTTTGTGAGGGTAGTACTTCTGTAAATAGCAACACAGCAAACAGTGGATCATCGCCCATACATTTGACAAGACTTGAGAAATTTTAATTTTGTGTTGAACGACTACTATGCCTCATTTCTCGATCCATCTCGGTATGAAACGTAGACAATCGTTTCCTTTCAGTGGAACAATAAAGAGTTTGGTTTTCGTGTTCTAAGTTAACTTTTCGGCCGATGGGGCCGAAAAGTTCTGGAGTGGCGACCGCGTACCGGAAGACGTAAAGTTGGAAGGCCTCCCACAATATGGACAGATGACCTTGTGAGGGCCGTAGGAATCCGCTGGATGCGGGAACCACAGAACCGGTCGAAGTGGCAGAGCTTGGGGGAGGCCTATGCCCAGTGGATACTGCTGGACAAAGGCCTCCCCCAAGCCTCTTCCCACACGCCTTTGGCCCAAAGTCTTTCGGCTGAAATGATGATGACGATGAGTTAGAGATACGTACCTTTTGTCATGACACGTCATACGTATTCTTAATCTGTACTAACATTGAAGCTGTAGAGTGGTGTTCGTTTGTTTGAACGCGCTCGTATCTGGAACGGCCAGTCGGAATAGTTTTTTTTTGTGTCTTCGATAGTCCAATTCTTGAAGAAGGCTATAGACTATTTAACATAACGCTAGGACTCTAAGGATACGACCAAAATTCAGAATAAACACTAAGCGGAAACGACGTAATACCTAGCGCGGGCAGGCGATGCGAGGCGACGGGCAGAACTCGGCAGAAGCCAGTAACTCATAAGATTATCTAGCAAGACTTTTTTATTACCCAACCGCGCCAGAATAAGGGTTATCTTTTTCGAGTGTATTTATGTAGATATGTATATTTCTTTGGCACGATCTGTAGCCTAAACGGCTTGATCGATTTCAGCTTGAGGGATGCCGTTGGAGGTATCTTCTTAAATTTAACAATAAAGACCTGTATTGCCTCCGACTGCATGAGATTGCTTATACGGAGTAAGTTTTTATCCAGTGCGCAAACTGTAACCATGAATTCAGCATATCATTCTAGACCCCTCATCATTCATTCCCCTACCGCAGAAATTTTTCGCCGGTTATAAAAATAAAAATCAGCTGTTTCATAGAAAAGTACAATACCTACGCGGTCAAAATGTATGGAACAGCTGTTTTTTTTTTGTACAACCGGCGACAAAATTTTTGCGCTAAGGGGTCTAGAATGATACCTATGCTAAATTCATGGTTACAATTTGCGCACTGAATAAAAACTTTTCCTGTAGTATTCAGTCTAATAGTCATCTTTTTAAAACTTTCTTGTTTCCATCTTTTCTAATTATTAAAGTTCACTTTTTAGGCAGTCTGGTTTTGTGATTTTGTAAATTATTTTTTTAGTAGTGGTATTTCTTTGTGTCGTTCCAATATTCCGTGTGATTGCTTCTAATAATTATTAGGGCCATGTTTATCTGTAGACATTTACGAGCAAATGTATCTAATCGATATCAATTAAAAGTTAAATCTTGTACCAGTTTACTTATTCGCCCAACTGTTGCCTAATCTAAAAACAAGTAATTCTGGAACCCTTTAGAAAACTTTTCTCCGAGTAACAAGACTATCGTCTGTGAAACTAATTCTTTTTCTGTTCGCCCCTAATTATAATCTTAAAATAGTCGACGAGAATCTAAAGACCGATTTTTACTTAGATAAACTCGATTTCCATGCCCTTTTTGTTTTAAAATGTAAATGCAGTCCGCCATTTTAACAAGCAGCTGTTGTATTCTTGAAAGTAAAATTTTATATCTGAGCTCTGAGGTCAGGCTATCGAAGACCCCACTGATATCGAAATGATTGAAAACGTATTTAGTTAATATTAATTAAGTAGAACGTTCAAATTAGTCTTTAATTGGTACAAGACTTTATTAACCCTGTTATAACCGTATTATCGTGTTTTGTCGACGGAAGATTTATCATCTCAGAGACTCATACGTAGGTAAATCGCATAATTCGAACGTCATTGGAACATCCGATTTCGATAAGATTTCGTAAGACGCACAGAAATCTTGAACGTACAGACGCCAGCACATTAAGCTACTCCAAACTCTCAAATTTTCCCAATTGAACATGAACCTTATGCTTAACTCGTAAAGTTGAAAATCTATCAAAGAAATTTGACAGATTGGGGTACCTTGGTGTGCTGGCGTCTGTACATACACGTTAATTCGGTGACTTATTATATTGTCTGTGAGGGCAATTTACAAATCGTCCAGAAAACAAGCTATCATCAAAACCCTTTTGAATATTGCAAAAACATAATCAGCCTATAATGTCCCCACTGCTGGGACAGGCCTCCTCTCTTCGAGAGAATCCCAATCCACCACTAGAGTACCACGTGGGCGCAGTGCGTGTTGGTAAATGTCACGCAGCTTCGAATTCTCCGTTTTATGACATGCCGATTTCCTCACGATGTTTTCGTTCACCGTTTATAGAGCAGTGGTGATGAAATTATTGATGTGTGAAGAGCCGGGTTCGAAGTTCGAAGCCACGATCTACGCTCATAGGTCGAGGCCGTTGCCACTGGGCTACCACAGCTCATTTGAAGATCACAGTTAGAAGAACTCACACCTTTTTGGCCAGTATTTACCTACTTCCAAAAATATAACTCGTTTTCTATATTCAACAGTTTAAAATAATATTTCTGATTCCACAAAATTATTCATCAGTACCTATACTGTAATCCTTCCACGTAGACAGAACATTCAATTGCTCTCACCCCTGCCCTATTTAATCTTTATTGAACTGCATTCAGATCTAAATCCATTGAGATAGGGTAGGGCACGTGCCAGCTGCTACTGACATTCATATCGTGCGTTCAAGCAAAACGTTAAAACGTGTTTATCCTGTGTCTGTTACTAATACCATTCCACCCTTCTGTTTCAGGAGCACGCGTTTGAATCAAGTCAGAAATACAAAGAGGGCAAGTTCATAATTGAACTAGCTCATATGGTGAAGGAGAACGGGTGGGACTAGGCGCGCGGTCCCCCAGACCGCGCGCCAGACTACGAGTGTTTCGGGCCGGACTTTAGGCCTCCGTGACTACAGTGCTGTTGTGATACGATTGGTGGTCAAGCGATGGAAGCCCACAAACCGGCGCGACTACAAAAAAGACTTTCCCAAGCGTCAATTACCCTCAAACATCTGATATGCACCACGAGTGTTAGTTTACGGCCATAAGGCCTCGATAGGCCAGCAACGATGAACTCCCGCCGCCGGATAGAGCCTTCGTGATGACGTGGCAGGCGAGTCGCACGGTAACGCTCGCCTTACTCAAAGAGACGATCGGGAACAGTCGGCCCTATGCGCCAAGACTTAACGATACCAACTAGCGTAGAGGGACAATCTTTAAAGCTTCTATAGCTGTACAGATTGTTAACGGCGCCGCGTAAATCGGTCAGGTTCGATTACATATTATTTTTATCATTACAACTAATTATTATTGGGAGATTGAAGCTGACCGACTTGCACGGCGCGTGCGACTGTCCGTGTGAACAAGTGAGGATATCGCCTTATGTGCTCTTTTACTTTTAATCGGCTTCAGCGCTTTGGCACCGCCAGTCAACGTAATGTTATATTGTTATAAATGTAAGTAATCGATCTCAACCGCCCCACGTAAGGGGCAATGGGCTTAGAATTTATTATTAATTTTAAAAGAACGATTTCATTCACGCCGTGGCTTTGGCGCGGTCGTTAGTACATCGTAAGTTGTCTTAGTTTTTATATTATGTAGCTACGTATGTATGGAGAGAACACTAATACTTTCTCTTGTCCCTTTTAACCTGTGATAAGTATGTTAGTAATAGAAATTTTGAATTTCTTGAACGTATTCTTTCAAGAAGTTGCTCAGATAATGTCAGTTGTATGTTCCTAATGATTTCAGCTGTACAATTTGCTTTTTATTTTGTTTTATTTTATTATTTTGTGAGGAACCTAGTCGAAACTTGAATGTGTTGTGGGAAGATGATTTCCATTTTATTTTACTTTGCGCCTGATTTAGTGATGTTTAGTTAGTAATTGTGTCATTTTCGACTATTCCTCCTATATCTTCTTTGGATATTTTACACAATTTTGATTTTTCTAAATTAATTATTTTTTGTTTGACTTTTTCGTTTGGTAGTCGGAAACGAAATCTGAGCTCATTTTAATATGAACGAATGCGGTGAGTTAGCCATCGGTCGGTTTTATTATTCATTTATTGTTTCCATTTAATATTATGAATTAGAATACCTTGTACCCGTATATTTTATCTTAATCACATGGTACTTCATTTATAATTATATAAACTTATCATTGTAAGAAATTGCATGAGCTTCGATTTTATCAATGATTATGTCTATGTCAATCGATCGTGAACTCATACGCACTGATTAATTTCCCGAAATCGATAAATAATTATAATCGACTAACTTGACGTCCGACTTCAATAGTGATGTAATTGGAAGTACTTTTTTGTATTTGTATTGTATGACTTTGCCGTCGCATGAGTTTAGAAGCTCACTAGGCGATTCGAATCACACGAAGTAAGTTAAATTTTGAAAAAAAGAATGCAATTTAGTTTTGTTTTTTCGTACATTTTTTTGATACCGCCTAAAGTTAATTAGCTCAAAAATCAATATCAATCTTCCATAATTTAACCTTTACCAATTTTAGGCCTTAAACTACTCAATATATATAAATGTGTGTAGCCATTTTGTGAACTATGAACTTAGTGAGCTTTTAACCTACCAGTTGATATCAAGAGCGTTGATAACTGCCACTAGTATATACAATGTAATATACATAAATATAATACAAACTGTAAGTGAACGCTCGTTTGATCGAAATTATGTGTTGTTTCTGGACACATTTAATGTGAAACAAACAATTCAATGTTATTTTATACATATAACATAACAAATATATTTATAATTGCATTATACTCAAAAACGATTACGACTTATTATGTATTGTGTACAAAATCAAGGAATTTTTATTATGAAAGGCAATATTTTTTCACTAAATTTGTCCAGAACTATCTTAACGTTCAGAGTCCTCTATTAAATAAGGCATTGAGGATAATTTATCATTGTAAACTTCATCGGGAAAATGCTGCCTCTGCTTGGCTGTAATAGTGGACTCTGCCCTTAAAAGCTCTGCCTGGCTGTACATTTTGATAGAATATGTGACTGCAACAGAATTAAAAAAAAAAACAACATTAAGTAGGTATTGTATGAAAAAAAAAAATGTATTATCTTCCATGATAATGCAAAATTATAAAGATATAGATAGAAATGCAACTCACAAATATTAATAATTCTACACTTATTCTTGATTATTATTATTGAAGGCAGAATTAGCGTCGAAGGTGCAGTGAAATATGATATCATTAGGTTAGTCAGACAGAGTTTTTTAAATTACCACATACTAATTTTTGCAAAAAAAAAAAAAACATTTTATGGCTACGTAGAATAACGGTTAACCGAATGTAAGACACATTCTAGTATAATTTAATGTTCATCAAAAGACGTATTTGAGGGGTAGTTTTTGTGTTTGAAACAGGAAAGGAAAAAATATTTTTAGGGCTATTTTTGCGTCAACAAACACTGAGTTTACAATCTTAGCTAAGTTGTTATAACATCACATTGTAAAATATTTTAGACGTATGGACCGGTTTAAATGAAATAAATAAAACCGTAAGGTACTGGTTCTGATTATATTTCCAATGTCTTAAATCGAATTTTCTGATCATCCCCTATTTTCCCCGTTTGGGAAATGATTTTACAAAAACGCTGAAACATTAAACTTTTTATTTTCTTTTTTTATATTACCAAAACCAAACATTTAAATGTTTAATGCTAAGTTTTCCATAAAAACTTTCCCCTTTTAGACTTATTTTTGAAACAAGAAGTATGTCATCTCTCTCCTTGTCATCTATGTCATCGAATTCCGTTCAGTGGTTTAAAAGGTAACATAAATACAGACAGGCGAGTTGCTTTCGAATATATAATATTAAGTATGGATTAAGTCTTCCAAAATCACATGTTTGTGCAGGGGCCATATTTTTATAAAACACCATGCAAGATGTTCTACATCTAGTGATAGGTTAATGATTTCGAAGAAATTTCTTTTTACAATTTAAATTATAGACTCATTGAAATATTAACAAAAACCGATTTATAGAGATGTCTTCTAGTTCTAACACAGAAAAAAAAAACAGAGATGGTGAAGAAAAGTGGACTTTCTCCTTAATCGTTAAGGTCGTATTTCCCAAGAACTACCAACAGATACGTCTTTTAGGAAAACATATTCAATTCAACGTAAAAATAAGGTCAAACGATAAATTACAAGTTCACAATATTGTCTGTTTAATGTAATCGTGTTAACTGTTATCATAGGGTTAATGTTAAGATTTTGATGCACAATGTTCATTGAAAATGTTTGAGGCTGAGTGCTAGCGGATAGATAAAAAACCCCATTTGTATAAAGACATGTTCGACACTGTGGTCTGTGTTATGTGAAAGAATATTGATTTATAGGATCTGTGACATTTTCATACTTTTGATTTGGACGCCCACCACATTAGGTTTAGCTGGGTATTGTTTTAAAGCTCATTTCACGAGTATACGAATTTATCTGAACTGTGGAACACGCTAGAACTATTATGTCGAAAATATATCTGCCTTCTTCTTTCTTGACTTACTTGGCGCATTGGTAAGACATTTCTTATCAAGGGGAAGCGCCAGGGTAGACCAAGAACTTTAAATTTTCTTACGTTTTTTGAAATTTGCTGACCAGTCAAGTTGTATGTTGAACAAAACATGATTCGCAACCAACAAGTATAATATATATACAGAATTATAATCATTAGAACGTATCCTCACTTCAACCTTCTCAGTTGATATAATCCCATTGACTGACAATTTCATGAAATAGTGTAATGGTAAGAAAATTTGAATTTCGTGGGATACGGTGGTGCTTCCCACTCAAGGCGATGTCGATATATTGTTATGAAACGTTCAAGTTATTGTGGAAAGGTATATATATCACTACTATAATACTGGACGTAATGTTTCGACTGACACGCTATCAATACCCACCATTTAATGAAACGAAGATTGGGAGTAGTATTCCAGGAGAAGGGCCCTAGAATAGGTCTAGATATATCGATGCTGTGGATTGCAATCGATATCAATAGACGAAGCGCATCTGTAACAAAAACGCTTTAAGTCCCCGCTCTATCTATCGATATCGATAAATGTTTAGTTTTATACAGAGTGATGTAATATTTTCATCGTGAACATTATGCAACACGATAGTCGAAACTTATCGAGATTGTCACAGTAGTATAGATTAACACTCTTAGACCCACAATGTATTCGTTAACGCAATTCGACATGAGACAAAAGAAAAAAAAAACTTATTAAAATAAAACGAAATTATATCTTGATGATAGTGAGGGAAAATGAACAAAGAAGCTAGATTGTGGCTAGATTTCTGCGAGGCATAATTAAAAGTATTTTTCTACTTGATCGTTTAGGAATGCTATTAGATATTTTTGGACCATTGTTAAGATAAAACTATGATCAGTATTGTGGAGTGAAGATAAAAGAGTTGATGTTAGTTTTTGTGGTGGTTGGTCGAAGTGATTGTTGTTGTCGAGAATAGTGAAAAAGCGCTTCTAGCTATAAACAATGCACCCATACACTTTACCGTATAGTTTTTGAGGCTTCTTAAAGATGTTTCTAACACCGAAAACATAAATACATGTCGACAAGATAAGTAACTCATATCAATAGAGGTTTCATCACGAATATTAAAATCGATATATCACAAAAAATTATAGTATAGTAGTTATTGTGGACCATTTTGCCTTCGTTTGACCTTTTTTTTGCAACGAAAACTATTCGATTGCAAGGCATTTTTATTTACTAACTTCGTAAAAAAAGGAGGTCCTCAGTTTCGACTTTTAAGTATCGATATTAAAAACATGTTTTAGAAGCCCAAAAACAAAGGTCTTGGAGTGTTAACTGATGACCAAGATGAATGAACAGCGTAATATATAAAATGGTGCATTTCATTAAGTATGTGTACATTTCGCATATTTTTAAGGTATCCCCGAGTAGTTGTTTACCGAGAAACCGCTTAATATTTTTGTATTTTCCTAGTATGTAATGATGCATTATAACAAAAAAATTCGTGGTGTCTTCTTACGATTGTGTACGCATTATGCTATAGATGAGTAAACATATTTGGTTGAAATAATAAGTGCGTAATAAAACACATTTTCGTATTAAAAACCTTTTGGCATTTTTATTTTATGTAACAATAAATTAAAATCACTCTTATTTCGTCCCCCTAATTGTACACACTATCAATTAGAATTTGAATCTTTTTTTAGGAGATATTGCTATTACATTGCTTCATTTGTTCGAAAAATTTGTCTGCTCAACAACGTAAATAACCAATGAATGTTGTTGAACTGACAAAATTAAAGCATATTCCTACTGCTAGTGTGTTACGTCATTATCTTGCCGTTCCTATTAACAAAATCACTATCCCCTTTATTACAAAACAAAGTTTTTCTTAAGGTATGGTTTAAACCATCGAGCCTGTCTTTGAAATAAGAACCTAACTGAAATCTAAATACAGCTCCTTTTACAAAACTGACAACTTAGTCCAGTGCTAAATTGTATTTTTTGTACTAAGAACTTTACCCAAATAGAAGAAAAGTTGGTATTGCAAAAACTGACTTCGAGTTTTAGGCTAGAACTTGAGTTACATCGCATTTTGTAATAAGACTGTTTAAGTTTTACACTTAGGTTGAAAATCTATCCACCTCCTTCATTGAACAATCACATAATATTTTTCCGAGAATATCAATCATATAAGGCAATGTTTCCATGGGTAATTTCTTTAATTAGCTGACCCCTGCAAAGTCTCTAAATAACCCTTCGGCACTTACGAACACACAATCAGACAATGTCACCAAAAATAAAATTCTCAAAATAAAAAACTACAAAAAGTCAACAAAATATAATCAAATTAAATTTTCGAATGAATTTTCTTTCTTTAATACATCATTATAACACATATTTTTTTAGTGGCCTTATGTGAGTTAGGCGAACGTTACGTCGGTACCCGTGCGCTTGCGCAAACCATACCGAGACCATACTTTAAAATCAATTTCAAAATAAGCTATATATTCTGCGTATATAATCGGCTGTATTTATATAAACACGGACATCGACCCGCAAACTGGTACTAAGAATTCAGCACATGATACTAGAAAAATAAATCTGATTTGTTATACAACATTGCAAAACGAAAAACGGACAAAAACTCAAAATGAATGGAACAGCAGTTTATTTTTATTTTTAACAGACTAAATAGATGAACAATGCTGGGTCTTGATTCTAGAATCACACACGCACACATACACACGTACAACATCACGCCTTGTTTCCCCGAAAGATTGGGCAGGGTGTGTATTTAGATTCTAGAATTAAGTGCTAACTAAATTAATGGTAACAGTTTGCTTCGATGTCCCTGTATAATCTGCTGTTTTACATAAATAAATCCCTTTCTTATAGTTAGTCTAAAGTCTGTTAACTTATTACCTACTCGTTTAACAGAACTATTTCAGTCTTATTACAGTTTCTTTTCTATAATTATTATTGACAAAACCTCTTTGCCAACTAACAATAATTTTCAAGCATTTCAATAAAGTTATTAATAAATAAGAATATATTATTTATAATTTAATATCTCACTATAATCATACTTATTATAAAATCTTGAATTGCTACTATAAACAGTATTATTCTGTTGTAACTGTTTCAATCAATCAATACTAATTATTAAATTATGTCTTTTTTGTAAACAAAATTAAATAAAAAATGAATTTGACTAAAATAAATAAAAGATCACCAATAGAATCCTTTAGACTCAGGGCAGACCGAGAAACTTAGAGCAAAGTAATGCTGATGATATTGAATAATAGACTTTATTATCACATGTAATAAAGTGCAAACGAACTGCGTAAATTTTCGAATAAATATTCAAACTTGCACTTTATGACGCTTACGATAAAGTTTCTTATTCAATGTCATCACAAAATCCTCTTATTTGCGCTTCTTTCGGTGTTTTGCCACACAATATTCAAGCCAATAGTCGTACTAAAGACTATTACTAACAAAATTACTTAAATTTTTATCATTACTCAAAGTTCTGACCATAATCTGCCCATCAACTATAGCTTCGACTTCCAAAATCAAATTACTCGTACGGGTCACATATGGAGTGTCCACACTATGTGTAACTTCCCCATTTTGTATATAAACTACATTTGTACCCGCTTCTTGAACACCGTGTGTCACATATTGCATGAAGTCCTCCATTAATATTTCCTGCGTTGGTTTTGTATCCACATCGTCCATTTCAATGCTATCTTCTGCATAATCTTGGTCGTAGGTAAGTTCCTCCTCATTTGTTACTGCCTCGGTCTTGATCGGTGGCGGTGGCAAGGCGAGCATTTCGTTTTCATCATATTTCAGGATGACTTTAGATTGTTTTATTTCTAGTTCTGTCATCGTTGGCAGGGATTTGAAGAACATCTTAAAATAAAAATAAACTTGTTTTAAATAAAAGATCCAACCTTACGTAGTTTTTAGAGAATTTTGACTCTTATGATGCTTATCATAAGAATTAAAATGAGTTCTCACCTTGCGAGTTATGATCGACATTCCATGCGCTCTCTTCATGTGCGCTTTTAATAACGACATCCGCGGGTATCTGGAAGATAACACAGCTGTTTGTCAACATCTAGCAACCAAAGGAAAAAAAAGGAAGCCAGACCAAATGGGTCACACCATCACCTATCGTAGATGAGATAGGTCGAACGTAAGCCTCTCAATAAAAAAAAATACAAATAACACATTATGATTTAAGATTTTAACACTTCAGGGAAAACAGTCGTGATTTTATTTTACAGGCGAGAGCTTTTTTTTTAATGTCTATCGGTAATCTGTTTTGGATTGGATACAGACCTCTTCGGACATATCTGGCAAGCACAGGGTGGTGGTAAGTTCCTATGGACTCTGTTGACGTGCAGCATCAGCGCCGACTTCTGAGCGAAACGGCGATTGCACTCGTCGCATCCATGCTTACGCATCGCTGTCAAGGAAGAAAGGTTTCTTCATAATTTGACACAAATTATTTCATTTTCTTAGTTCTGTGTAAATAATGTCTTCATACGTATAGTAAATGCAAAAAACAGAGTCTTTTTCTTATAAAACGATTACTTAGCATAGTAAAGTCAAGGAGGGGTTTGTGAATCTCTACGTGATAAACATGGTGGCAGGGACAGAAACGTGCAAACTGAAACCATGAATTCAGCACATGATTCACCATAGAAAAGTGCAATACCTAGGCGGTCACAATGCATGGAACGTTTTTTTTTAATAATGTAAATTTTAACGCAGACAATTCAAATTCAGAATCATGTACTGAATCCATGGTAATAAGTCGCGCGTCGATGTGCCTGCCACCCTGTATTTGAGCCTCGTATCATGAGAGTTCCGCTTTTTTTTTGTGAATGGCATCTCGCAGTGGACCTTGAGAGGCCGTGACTGCTCAACCCTGGCTGGAGGCTTTTAGTGATACTAAAAGCCTCCAGCCAGGGCATAAAACCTACTTAGCTAAAGCAACTGCACGCTGAGGGCACCCCCTGTGGGGTACGGGCCTCGGCTCAGGGCGTCACATCAGCTAGTGGGGACAGGGTGGATCAAAATATTTTCATTAGTATTATCAATCGGGGAATTTAACTCTACTGGTTCAGCTGCGGCGCGGGCTAGCGCTTCAACGACCAAGGGACGGTCGGGACTTCTGCTAGAGATCATTTACTTTAAAATTGGACGCCCCTCTACTGCTTGTTGCATACACATCGAATTAAGAAATTGTAGTGGAGTGGGGCGTGCAGTTTCAAATATAAAAGTTCTCTACCTACCTATTTACTATCTTTCTATTAATACATCTGGTGGATACGATGCCTAAGCTTAAATACTAAATTTATTTAGGTTTAATCTTTTGAGTTTAGCAAAGAAGGCCTTTCAATAGTTGTTACAAAATGAGAACAGTACTTACGTTTATGCGTGTCCATGTGAGCAACTAAAGCGGCTTTGATCTTGAACGTGCGGCTGCAGTGGTCGCAGATAAACTGGGCATCCGAGTGCTTTTTGGTGTGACGCTGAAAATAAAGCATATTGAATATGAAAGGTAGGATAGCAATGTTTAGTAAACATAAATGACAAGATAAAAGAAAACGAGCGTGGCGCCTTCCAGGATTAGACCGAGGCGAATCACAAAGGTGTCCAGGTAGCTTGCTTGGTAAAAGGTTGGAAAAAATTTGGCTTCAATCGATACGAAATGAAGAAACATGGTAAGTACAGTCAAGTTATGAAAATTATGCACCTTAAGGTGACACTTCCCCCCCCGAGTGGGTTCCCGCATTGTCGTTGCGGGGGGGCTCAGTAACCGTGGATTCCGGCCACGGTGAAGCCAAGAGGAACCCAAAGGTGGGGCCGCTCGTCAGGGCTTTTGCCTCAAAGCCGACGACGTAGCGGCCAAAAAGTAGGTTGCGGTGAGGTGCACCGGCCGCGATGTCGTATGGGAGGCATCGCGGCTGAGGGTTACGGGCTGCGGTAGAGGAGGAGTGCCGGTGCTTCTGAGCAGCGCTCTTCCCTTCCGTGGCCTGGACGGGGCCGCCACCGTTTGATGGCGGACGCGGTGGGGCCGCAGGGGAAGAGGAGTGTCGGTATAGCGTCAGCCGCTCTCCCTATCCCCTGCGGCCGAAAAGTGGTAGACGGGACGGCGCGTTGTGTTCCACACGCGCGCCGTCAAAGATGTCAGCAACCACCGGTGGGGTCCGCAAGGGCCGATGCCTGCCAGGGGTGCGGGTTTGTTCGAAAGAGATACCGCAGCCCCTGGCATACGGGCTACTGAGGGAACACGGGTGGGTTTTAGTCAGTAAAAGTCTGACACGCCCTCCTGCTCTACTCAGCAGGAGAAGTCATTTGATGATTTCCCACCCCAAAAAAAAAAAAAAAATAGGTGACACTTGTCCACATTTTTTCAATACAAACTTCGGGAGGGTTTTACTCCACTGTTTGACTATGTACATCAAAAATTAAACATGGTATGGTTTTGTCTCATTATCAATATTAACTGTACGGAAACAGAATACTAAAATAAAAAGCCATTAAAAAGTAATGAACCAACAAAGTATCGTTTTTGTTGCTAATTTAAACTAACTTTGGGCGTGTTTAAGTAATAAAAGCAGTGTAAAATCTCGAAAACCAAGTCGGTACCGACAAAGCTCAATTATCGAAAAGTTCATTAAACTTAATTGGTCATTGATTTATGCAGTGGATTTTTCAGAAAACCCGATCTTCCAAAGGACTTTTCTTAATTTTTTACGCGCCTGTTTTACTATAACTGATCCTGCAGCTCACTCAATATTGTTGTGTGTAGACTAGCGACTAACTGCTCATCGCTGATACTACCTCTGTCGGACACGAAGCCTGGTGAGACAGCGTGCTTTTTAGCCAGACCCACCAGTGAGTTCGAGCCCGCGACTAGTGTACCCTTAAGGTAACTATTTTTTCTTGAACCTCATCAGTTTTCCGACTACTGTTTTGCTAACATTTTGAATGAGAATGACAGTTCGAAAACGTGGCATGTGCCTGCTATACGGAAAAGGAAATTGATTGACACTTGCTTAACATTTTCGCTCCTTGTCCCCAATGAACCGTAATCATTGCCACAAAATCTAGGCAATAAATAATTGACACAAACAAGACCTAATTTAAGCCACTTTTAAATCAAAGTACTGTAATATGGTATTTTCCAATTTTTCAAAAACTATTCTAATTTGAAGATTGGAACAAGATATTTAACAGAAAAATAAAAATAAATTGATTTCTATCCATTTTCTCAATTAAAAACGAATTAAACCAAATTTATTTCTACTTATTTTGTATTTACCGCCAAAACGCTTCTTACAATGACTTTTTATCACGTGACGTCAACTTTGTGTAAACTAAAGTAGTTAGCAAGTAAATAAGTGAATGTCGAGCAAGATTTTTAATGGATATAAAGTGATATTACTAGTGTGCAGTGCCTCTGTGCAAAAATACTTCTAAAACGGCGCCAAACTAAGTATTTGTACCGGTGCCGTATAAACAATGTTGACGTCACATGTCACGTGATAAAAAGTCATCGTAAGGTGCGTTTTGGCGGTAAATTCAAACCAACGAAAAATAAATTTGATTTTAATCGTTTTTAATGGTGAAAATGGATATAAATAAATTTATTTTTATTTTTCTGTTTAATATATCGTCCCAATCTTCAAATTAAAATAGTTTTTATGAAATCGGAAAATACCCTATTATATTTATGGAGAAATAAAGATTATTTATGTTCCTTTATTCATTTTAGTTCTTATTAAATACATTTTTAAATATTTAATAAAACAAAAATTTAAAAAAACATTTAAAGATTATTATTATTACCACCTACACGACGTGTACTTACCGACAGCGCAGAATAAGACGTATAAGCACACGGACAGGCGTGACATCGGAACGGCCGCTCGCCGCGATGCAAGTTCTCATGAGACTCCAGGTTACTCTTAGTTATGAACACCGCAGAACACAGCGAGCAGGGAAACTTCGACCTAATACACTGATATAGTCAGAGATTTACAAATAAAATAAATTCATAATTTAGTTCAGTGCTTCCGCTGGCTGCGGGAAGCACAGAAACGGTCGAAGTGGCGGAAATTGAGGGAGGCCTATGTCCAGCAGTGGACGTCTTTCGGCTGAAATGATGATGATGTACAAATAAATCAGTAAAAGTAAGCGCTACGGTAATTTATATTATTCGTGATTCCTGTTATTATTTATTTTCTTCGTGTTTCCGAATGAACATAAACTTCGCACCTCAGAGGAATCCCGTAAAGAGGTAAAGCTTTTAAGTTATATACTGCCTCCCTTCGTAGTACTGTAAATTGCGCGTCGTATGAAGTTTTCTCCCAGTCGGGTTACCTACTCCGGTCGAAGATCGACTATTGTCATTCAAGTTTTCATTTGTAAGTCAAAATTAAAATTTAGTCGCAGTGTCATCTCGGCGACATTCAAATGTCATAAATTTGTCAAAAATGTAAGGAAACCACGGGCGTAGCCAGAGGGAGGGTTTTGGGGGTTCAACCCAAAACTGGCTGGCTACGCCCGTGAAGGAAACTCGAGGTTTTTTGGACAGATTGAGACTGAGATGAGACTGTGAACGTTCTTAAATTAGGGTTTTCTGAAATGACGTTCACTAGGTGGCAGCACTGAGACGTCAGGTCCGGGCACCTGTCAAAAGTGTCAAAGCACCTACGGACTGAATGGTGAACGAATGAATGAAACGAATGACATCAAATATTTTAAGTTCATTGTCGAACTCTTGTCAAAGTGGCGCCAATTGGTGGCTTGAATATTCATTAAAACCCTCATTACTCAGTTTTCGAGTTCCTTTGCTTACATGGGATTTAAAAAAAACTAGTATAGTAACTCTGTTGGGGGAGCATATACAACTATTGGGGGAGGCCTATGTCCAGCAGTGGACGTCTTTCGGCGCGTCTTTCTCTCCCCCTTCTTTGGGAATACAAGCGTGATATTATGTTTGTAATGGGACTTACCTATTCTGCTTATTAGAGAACTTGTTGAGCGTCAGAAAGGGTCGGCCACGACCTTTGCGGCCGAGGAACACGGCGCGCGCACGCAGTACTATCTCCGCATCCGGAGCGATGCAACGCTTCTCATGCTTATATAGATTTGTAGTGCTGCAGGTTAGAGAAAAATAATAACGAGTTTTGAAAATGTTTAGTGCTGCCCAGGCATTGTATTCTGTATTTATACATAACTTTTTTTATTTATTTATCTACTATCAGCCTTTAAGCAAATGTGGTGTTTGGTTCATGACGTGCTTATGCAGTGCTCCAGTGAGTACCGCACAAATGGTAATTATTTATTCAGCTCTAGAATGTGGTGCCTTTTAAGGCGCTTGGTGAGATGTGATTGAAGCAGGTCTATGGCTAACTGATTTGGATGGTCTCTTCTTGTTTGCATTTTCTATCATCATTATATTTTCCTTTACTGTGTTCATCAATCTCACAATGAAAACTTAGGTTAAAGTGAGCTGTAGAGAACTGTCAATAGTATCAATCCCCGGCGTCAAGTGGAATGATCGCTCACGACAAGCTCACTTCACCTTAGTTGTTATAGTGCTATTTGTACAGAATAGACTGGCTGAATCACTTTTACTCGCCGCCGTTGTGACCTTTTTATTGCACTGGATCATAACTTGGAGCCGAATGGTTAACGAGAAATGTTTGCTCAGTGCTAGGTACTTAGTTTGATGTACAGAATGCGTGGACATAGGTGAGGAGATGGGTCTTTTTACATTCTGCATATTGGAGTGTGCCTGACAATTAATGGACCTGTGACAATCGAGCATGGAGACACCTTGGTAACCACTGCAACATACAAACCAAGCATGTCAGTGAGCCTCATCATTTACCCAGAGAAACGAAAACATTCCAAATTCTAGCATTAAGGTGAATGCCCATAATTCTATAATTCTTTGCAAAAAACCAGAAATTTTGTATTTATCAAGACTATGTTACAGTTCTTAACAACCAGTCCTTACCTTCTAAAATCGACACCACATGCATAGCATACTAAATATCGCTGCCCATGCTTTTCCTGGTAATGTCGACTGACTGCTGGTATTGTGTCCAACATAAATCCGCAGCATGCACACCTGGAAACAGAGATAAAAGTATACTAGTTAATATACGCATACTAAAACTGTATTTTGTAATTTTATTGGGAACAAGTTTTTGTGTTCCACAGGGAAAAGTAGATTAGATCACTTTAACAATGACCAAATTTTGCATATTTTTATTCTAATGATGTACACTTCGTTTACCAAACAAAACAATGACAAATATGGAAATTCTAAAGCTACATTTTTGCTAAGGAAGCCACTCATTGTTTTCAGTACACAAAAACTTTATCAGTCAGAGATATTAAATACCCATACAAAACAATACTTACTCAAACATCGTACTATTCATGATATAGAAATCCTGTGGTGGTGCTGGAGGCTTTACTGTACGCATAATTCTACCCAATGTATTGATCAATAACTCTTCATCGTCCCTCAATTCCTCATAACGTTCTCTCAGTTCCGCTACAAAAGATCGCTGCTGCCATGGCTTTAGCATTGCAAAACGGTGTCTATCAGGACGTTGAGACCGGTTGTATTCGTCATCTGGAAAATATTCCTCATCCCCATCGTCTTGTTGTGTTTCGTCTTCTATAGTTTCTTCTTTAATATGAGGTTGGTGATTTGATCCAGTCTGTGAAAGATAAGGTTACAAATTGTTTGAAAAAATAACAACAGGCTCATATTATGTTCTGAATGAGGCAATTGTAGTGCAAAAAAATTGTAGTGCATAGGTTCAAATTTTACTGCTACAATCCTAATGCTAATTCCTAATCCTAATCCCTACTTCCCTACTAATATTATAAATGTGAAAGTAACTCTGTCTGTCTGTCACGTTTTCACGCCTAAACCGCTGAACAGATCGTCATGAAATTTGGCAGAGATATAGCCTGCAATATGGAGAATAACATAGGCTACTTTTTTACCCGATAACCGACGTCCACGCAGGCGGAGCCGCTGGCAAAAGCTTAAATATTATAAAAGTTTAGATGTTTATTACAAATTGAAATTTGGCACACAGATAGTTTGTAACCTGGAATACCAAATAATATACTTTTTATCCCGATAGTGGGATAAATTTTCGTCCCCCACGCGAGCGAAGCCGCTGGAAAAAGCTAATGAACGATAAAATCTAACAAGCAATCACATAATAATTAATTTTGTATTTTAGTACATAAAGTGCTTACCTCAGATGCCATTCCATCTTCAAGGTAATCACACGGGTATTCGTCGTCTGAAGGTTCTAACTTTATTGTGATGTACTCTCCATGTTTTTGAGCTGTTTCAATTATATTATCCACTTCTTTAGAGCCTTCAGAAGGCTCAGAAACTGTAAAATCCTTTTCGGAAGTGTTTGCTTTCTCGTCATCGTCAACAACAACCAAAACTATCATATCGTCTTCAGCCTCCATAGCTCAAAGATTAACCAATTTCATAAATTATAACCTGAAAAGAAAACACCATTCTTACTGTTGGAATTATTTCATAGAAATAAATAAAATACAAAATATTTTCAAATAATTTTGACAACCCCAATGAGCGCCATTAATTTTTTTTCATTTCTCAACAATGCAAAGGTCCTTATTTATAAAACCTAAAAGTAAGGTAACAGTTTATTCATTTCGATGAGTTATTGTAAAATAAAAAAGGTTTTAAAAACTGACCAATTATTTAGTTTTTTTCAATTATCCATGACACCATAATCTCAATAAACAAATGCCGCAGAAAATCACAAGAAATTGAAATCAACAACGCAATCCATTTTTATTCCTTTGCCTGACTTTTGAGCGCAGATTAAAAAGATTTGTTACTGGTTGCGGTTGTCCAATTTTTGCACTGAGTTGGTTTTTGTCAAATTTTGATTTGCTCAATTTCATAGAACAACGGTAAAAATAGTGTAGATATTCTGGCTCACCCTAATAATAATATGCAAGTACTCTGAAAATACTTGCCTTGCTCTCACACTTTCACTGGAAAACTGGCACTGGCAGACAAGAATATTTTTTCCCGCTTTCCGAACCGTTTTTTTAGATATGACGTAGTCACGTATTGTTTGACACTGACAAAATGCGTGTGACATTTCATGACACTGACGGTAGATTGGATTGACAAGTTTGAACAAGAAGAGCGAAATCCATAAAATATCTCTGTATCATAATTATTTGTGATTTTAGAAAGTTTCAATTCTTGTTTATTATGAGAAGTGTTCGTTGATTTGAATAAAGTATTACGTAAAAGTTGTAAAACAGCACAATATTCAGTCTTGCTAAGAACACTTGCTCGACACACGGTCACACGATAAACAAATCTTCTCCATTTATTATTGGCGCTAAATTTTGATAGTCTTGTTTTCTATTAATTCGTGTAAGAATGACTTTGATTAACATAAGTCATTCATTATCACCAGTGCTCTCTAGTAATACTAAAGTTTTAGCACTAGAAAAAACATTATATCAAAGCCTACAGGACTTCAAAGGTAATGTTGTTATGTACCAAAGAGTACTTTTTAGAGACTGAAATTATGTACCTACTGAACTTGTTTATAATAACGAATAATGCCAAGTAGGCATAAATATTTTGAACTTCTCTATCTACAGTGCTGTAATAATTAATGTAATGAAAATAAAAATATATTAATTTATTTTCAGACCTTTTGTCAGACTTTGAGCAGCTTCACAGTGATTATGATAGCTATAAGACACAATTTATGAAACAACAAGAAAGATGTGGCAGGTATGTTATATTTATCAAGACATTTTGGTATCACTATATACATACACACATAAACTCACGCCTTTTTCCTATAGGAGTAGGCAGAAACTACTTAATGCCACCTGTTACAATCCTTACATACTCCTTTTGCCTCATTCTTTTTTTCAATCTCTCAAGAAAGAGATTCTTTCATTAGCTATCATATCAGCGGAAAGCCACCCACTGCTGGACATAATAATAATAATAAAGCCCTTAATTTCGAAAACATATTAACAATAATGGTTACAAAAAAATCTCAAAATGTCTTGTTGTCCTCCTCTAACAGTTTCCACTGTTGTCTGTCGTGAGGTACCCTCCTCCAGTTTGGACTACTGGACATAAACCTCCCCCAAAAGGGGTATTAGCCATCATTGCCACACTTGGCAGGCGGGTTAGCAATCACAATATGGTCACAGATTGCTAGTTACGTATGGTGGTCAAATGCATAGAGAATGCTGTTGCCCATTCTCTAGTAAGTCCTTTAGCCGTCTTCTACGACACCCATGGGAAGAAATGGGAGGGTGCTATTCTTTTACGTCCGGCACCACACAGCTTTCATTAGTAATAGGTATAATCAGACTTGTGGTTTATGTATCAAGCAGACTTGTGGTTTATGGTGGAACCACTACAGAAAGCCTATTGTCTTTTCACTGTCTTCTTTAAGACCCTGAAGAACCTAAACATGATAAAACTTATAATGATGCAAGGAATCTCACTATAACTGTTTTCTATCATTTATTTCCTCATCATCATTGGGGAATCCAGAATAAGCAAGCTTAAGTGGCCATATTAGTAATAGAACCAATGTGTGTGAAGTGTGTGTTCTTGAGTGGTGATTGCAAATCGGCAAATGTAAGATAGGACGATGTCAGGCTAGGTGGTGCAAAGATCTTGGCAGTGTGACTGGTAGCAGCTGGATGAGAGTAGCCAAAAATCAAGCTAATTGGGGTGAAATTGAAGAAGCCTATGTCCAGCAGTGGACTGCTGTAGGCTGATGATGATGATTGCTTCTGTCTAAAAACATGTGTTGCTGGAAATAACCATCCCCAAAGCACCAACACCTCAACTTTAAATCTTTGAATTTTCAGTAACACTTGCAGTAGTGCTGAGGCTCTTAAAAGAATAATTGAATCAAAAGACAACATCATTCAATTAGTGGGTAAGTGATAAACACCTAATAGGTAATAGCTAATACGGGCTGTTGTCCGCAACTCCACGTCAAAGCGCGTATTTTGCGTACGGGTGGGAGAATCTGTCATTCGATCCACCCCAGCTCCTCGAGAAAGGCCAGCAACGCCTTGGTGTTGCTGACAATCTCACGTAGGGTACCTGGGTTACCGAAGTATTTAGCCCTGTAATTGGCGACCACCGGGCAGTTTAGGAGCACGTGCGCTGCTGTCTCGTCGTCATCCATGCAGGCCCTGCACAGCGGACTGTCTGTTACTCCTAAGACAAAGAGATGTTTGTTAAATGACCCATGGCCAGTTACAGCTGCTGTAACTGCACGCAGCTGTGATTTAGTTAGACGGAGAACCTATTTTGTGAGGCGGGCATCGATCGCAGGAAGTGCTTCCTTAGCCTGTCTGCACTCACCTAGATCCAGCCATATCTTGTGATATTGGTCCCTGGTTCGTTTCCTTACCAGAGTGCGTAGATACCCGAAGGGGAGAGGCGCGATGGGGTCTGGTCCCACTGGTGCCATACTCGACCCCCTTCTGGCAAGTTCATCGGCTGCATCGTTACCTAGCGAACCGCTGTGTCCTTTGATCCATTGAATGGTAATGTTATTGAGGCTACCTACTTGGTTTAGGCGCTGGTGGCACTCGTATATCAGCCCAGTGTCAACCGTGTGACTGTTCAGCGCTTGCAGAACAGCCATGCTGTCTGAGAGTATGCGGATTGAGTGGTCTTTAACTTCCCTGGCCGTGATAGCAGACGCGGCAAAGGAGATGCCCATGCATTCGGCCTGGAACACTGTGTTATGGACCCCCAATGTGATGAGCATTGGCGTCGGCCCCGATGACTACCCCAAACCCGCAACTTTCGCAATGACTGACGAGACGGGCAAGGTCGTGGGGGGGCGGCGCCTCCGCCTCAGGCATGTAGGCCGAGGCGAAGACGATCGCCATCTCTACGTCGTCGGCACGTCGTATTACTAGCTTTGCTGTAGAGACATCTCTGCAACAGAATTCAGTTAAGAGCTGTGTTTTAAGATTACCTGGGCTGTAACATAGATGCACGACCTGGGTTGGTCGTGATCAGTGGTAACCAGGAGCTTACCTCCAAGATTGGATAGTCCTTGTATGCGACCGGCCCTAATCCACGGCTCCTGGATCAGAGCAATGGCCGTGTGTTGTACCTCCAGCCACTTCCGGAGCTGAGCCGTCGCGGTCTGACTGTGGTGGAGGTTGGCTTGGAGGATTTTAAAGTCGGACAAAAGGCTCGCCATTGCTGGTCGTCCCCTCATCCCCCTCAGTCC
The DNA here is from genome assembly GCA_949987655.1 of Polymixis flavicincta. Lineage (NCBI taxonomy): Eukaryota > Metazoa > Arthropoda > Insecta > Lepidoptera > Noctuidae > Polymixis > Polymixis flavicincta. The sequence goes on along the minus strand of OX465183.1, from coordinate 4,889,006 downwards.
CAGTCTGAGCCCGGCAAGCAGGTCGCCCTCGTCGAAGCCTTCCTCTCCCTGGCATGAAGCCGGGAGCAGGATCATGTCCTCCAGCTCCTCATCCAAAGAAGAGGCGGCCCCCACGGTGGCGGCAGCAGGAGCGGCCGACTCTGCTACAGCAGGTTCGGCAGCGAGTGCTCCCGGGTTGTTTGGTGGGGGAGTGAACGCCCCCACTGGTGTCTCTGGCCGCTGAGTCGTGTTCTCGGAGATAGTTTCCGTAGTGGGGTCCCATCCCTGAGGGATATCGGTATACCTGCCGTTCAGCCCCTGGAACCTTATATACACCGTCCCTACTCCTATCGAGAGACGGCGATCGGCTCTCATGAGAACCGGAATTTGGTCTACCGGGACACCCACCACGACGAACCATGCCACGGCCTGTTTGTTTACGTGGTGTAGTACCCACCTCTTGACGTCGATCCAGGGGTTCTGATAACTCAGAGCACGCCCAATGTATAAACACCTAATACATATATTTGTTAGAGATAGTATGTTGTCCGGTAAGGACCAAGGCCGGTTCGACGGCGCGTTGTGTTCTACGCGCGCCTTAAAGGAATGTCAATACTAACTGAAGGGGCCCGCAATGGCCGATGCCTGCCAGGGGTGCGAGTTGTTCGAAAGCTATACCATGGCCCCTGGCACACAGGCAACTGAGGGAACACATTTCCACAGATCATAAAAATACAGATGATCTGAGGTAATTTCAAAGAAGAACAAATAATGTATTTTCATAGTAAAACGAAAAAATAATAGTTTAAAAAAACTAAAAAAAACACGCTTTTATTGCTGACCGAACTAAAAAGTAGAAAATAATTTTAATTACAAAGAGTTTATGTTACAGTAGTAGGAAGTCAATAATTCAATTCAGAGTAAAAAGCGTGGGGTGCATTTTCCTATATTTTCATGACTCTCCTCTCATAGATGGTTGCCAATAGAATAGTTGTAATAATTAAAATATCAAGCACCCCACGCTTTTTACTCTGAATTGAATTATTGACTTCCTACTACTGTAACATAAACTCTTTGTAATTAAAAATTATTTTCTACTTTTTAGTTCGGTCGGCAATAAAAGCGTGTTTTTTTAGTTTTTTTTTAACTATTATTTATTTTCCATTTTTTAGTTCGATCAAATTTTTATCGGGAAAATTTTAAAAATTTGATTTAAAAAAAAAAAAAAATTGAAATTTTTAATTTTTTATCGGGTTATTGCATTGTCATCGGCCCTTAAGACGTGTGCAAAGTTTCAAGTTGATCAGACGTCTAGAAACCAGTGAAAATTAGGCTCAAAGATTCCGTTACATGCATACATACAACCCGAGCTAATAAAAGCGTTATAAAAAGAAAAAAATCTGTAAAATCAGTGAAAATATAGATAAGCTACACTTACAGCTAAAGTTTTTGGAAGGGATTATTGCCGTCCTTGTCCCGCGCCGTACGTACAATGAATGGCGCTAGTGCGAAGCTACATAGTCGTCACGTTACTTCTGTGTGCCGCCTTTGTCTAACAATAATATTAAAACGTTTAAAACTTTGCAGCTTTTACATTTGCTAATATTGTGGCACAATTTTTTGTCTGTCCCACTGATGAGCAAAGGTCTCTCCATACTTCGCCATTCATCTTTGCCTGCTACCTTCAGCCAAGCAGTCAAGAATGGGTCTAGGTCGTCGTTTCAGAGTTTCTTAAGCCAATCTCGGTGACAATGCCCATCTTCAGGTACCTACCTAATTCGTGACGACCTTGGCCCATCTATCCTGATGCATCTTGTACTCGTGGCCCGCGCAGTCCCATTTAATACTAAGTAAATTGATTTATATCCATTTTCTCAATTAAAAACGATTTAAAGGAAATTTATTTTTCGTTGTTTTGAATTTACCCCCAAAGCGCGCCTTACGATGACTTTTTATCACGTGACGTCAACTTTGTGTAAACTAAAGTAGTGAGTGTCGTGTTTATAATTAACAAGATTTTTTATGAATAGAAACTGAAATCACTGGTGTGCGGTGCCTCTGTGCACAAATACTTCTAAAACTGCGCCAAACTAAGTATTTGTACTGGTGCTGTTTACACAAAGCTGACGTCACGATGTCACGTGATAAAAAGTCATCGTAAGGAGCGTTTTGGCGGTAAATTCAAAACGACGAAAAAGAATTAGGTGTGTTCCTACCGAGTTATGACAACCTGGTACTTCGCCGGCAAATAACGCTATCTAGCTGACAGCTATGTTAGGTGTGCTCCTACCGAGTTATGACAACCTGGTACTTCGAAGGCATAAAGCGTTTTCTAGCTGACACACCAATTTTGCAACTTTGGGTTACATTACTGAAATTTTCATGAGGATCTCAATTTTTTTTTTAAATATATTATAGCCTATGTTACTCCCTGATAATTTAGCTTTTTATTGGTGAAAAATGGTTAAAATCAATGGTTCAATAGTTTCGGAGCCTATTCAATGCAAACAAACAAACAAACAAACAATCAAATCTTTCCTCTTTATAATATTAGTTAGATTAGATTTTTCTATTAAATATCCCAATCTTCAAATTAAAATAGTTTTTATTAAATTGGAAAATACCCTATTTGCAAACTTTGTTTTCGGAGTTTAAAATAAAAACACAGTCATCACATCACGCATTTGAATGTTCTATAACAGATTTACTGTACTGTTGCTTTGATGAAAAAAAAATTTTTTTTTCTTTTTTCAGCTTCAACACTGACTAGATTAAATGAAACAAAAGACTTGAAAATTTTAGATGAAGTTTTCAAAATACTATTTGGAGAAAGTCCAGCACCTGTACCATTGTACCAGGATGACAAGAAATGTAAGGATATTAAAAACAAAACATTGCCAGTAAGCATAAAGAAAGAGGTTCACTCTTCTTTAGAGGACTTGTCGTTTCGTGATGAGTCTGTTTCTGAGATTGAAGGCACACCAACGACGGGCCGTATCAGTCCTATAATACCAACGAAAAAGCTTAAGAGCTCTTTGATAACTTCTACTGATTTTAGGGATAAGAAAAAGTGTCCGGATAATTGGTGAGTAAGAAAAAGACAAAATGTACTGTTAAATATTAAGTTACTGTTTGTAAATATAAACGTACCAAGTCTGACTCTGTATTCCATAAAGGGATAGGCAGAATGCAATAAGAAACCCAGCATTTGTAAGCTATTATAACCCAGTATTTTATTAAATAATTGTTTTGTAATTCATCATAATCAGCCTATAACGTTCCCACTGCTGGGACACAGGCCTCCTCGGTGAGAGGGAGTGGGCCGTAATCTACCACGCGTGCCCAGTGCGGGTTGGTAGATTACGGATTAGTTTTATTATTATTTAATGTTTATTAAAATTATACACGTATGTATTTTATATAATGTACTATTGGGGCGTATTTAACATTAATTGATAATGCCGTGTAGTCCTATAATTTAGAAACATGCGAGATCTATATTATGACAAAGACTGTGGGTTAATGCTGTACATCTGTATTTGGCCTATTCTGATATAACTCCTAAAAGCGAGTCATATCATATCACAGAGAAATACAAAAGAATAGAAAATACAAACTCACAGAAATACAAACTCTGAACTGCAACTATGAATTTCCTCAAGGAAAAATTTGGGATTGGTTTACTTAAATACAACTGCTATAGTATTTTTATTCATGAAGCGACGTGCGCTTTACTTGTAGTAACCAAATGTAAAAACACGCTATGAATGTGAACGCAAAGACGAGTAACTTCATCACACAACTCACAAACGCAACAATCCGACTTTACCATTGACTCGGACGGTACCGAGACCACGAGACCTCCTGCGCTTACACATTAACACATTGCACAAGTTGGTGCATTCTCTCTTCCTTCACAGTCCACTTGCTCCACCTTTGTCTATGTATTAATTTAGATAAATAAACATTATTTATTTTTATTATACTGTATTCCTGTACTGTTATTTATAAAAGGATTTATTTCATAGGTCTGACAGTCTTCCAGAAGCGAAATCTTTTAAGCTTACCTTCTCAACACCACCGGGCGGCAAGAAGAGCGGCAGGATGCGGCAAGCGCGGCTGAACGTAGTCAAAGTGCCAGAGTGCAATATTATAGACATCACGAGCTCACCGGAATTTAGCGGCGGATGTAGGAGTAGTCGGGATGAGAATGAAGGAAATGTAGCGGTAAGAGTTATTTTTTCTTATAAAATATACTCCATAGTGATTTTTGGAACGAAGTTCCTTATCGCGCGTTGTGAAAGGGGGCTAGACGGAAAAAAATCATATGAAAAGTTGTATCGACACTTTTTGCTATTGTAAGTCGTGTGGCGTGCGCATGTTTCTCTGTCTGTCTCTCTCTCTCTCTCTTATAGAAAGCAATAACGATGGTGACGATGATGACGATGGTGACGACGATGACGATGATGATGATGGGCTTTAAAACCCTGAAAACGCGAAGTTCCTTATCGCGCGTTGCGAAAGGGGGCTAGACGGAAAAAATTAAGACCAAAAAGGAACTTCGTTCCATCCGGCACCCTAATTGCGTAACTCACGATTGATCATAATTGGTTTCGTCTTCACAGTTAAACAATATTCATTGCGTTATTTATGTTGTCGAACAGACACATTTTTCGAACATATGAAGAAATGGTTTAACAATCCGTTTCAAAACGATACAGATTATGATGAATCGTGAGTTACGCAATTAGGGTGCTGGTGTCCCTTGACACCTCTCAAGTTTTTTATTTCTGCACTATGGTTGCTACGAGATTCTAGACTCCCTAGCATAGCATATTTGTATTGATTTAATAAAGAAAAATGTTGCATCATACCTTTAGGGCTTGTAGGTATTGTTTTGTATGGAACAGCAGATTTTTTTTTAAACCGGCGAATAATTTCTGCGCTACCCTGTATATGATACTGAAGCTTTTTATTTCCAGCCACTTATAAAGAAAGAATCAATAGAAAATGAGGACACCATTTTGCCTTCACCTACCAGTGGACCAAATAATTTTAAGTATGTAAATGCCATCTTATTTATTTAATACTGCTGTCTCATGAACAGGCAACAAAATAATTGAGTGTCTAACTTAAAATAAGAGTTAAAATTTTAAACATAATGCCAGCTTTAAGTTTACTTTACATAATCGGCCTAATATTTCCACTGCTGGGACACAGGCCTCTTCTCTGTGATAGGAACTGGGACGTACACGTAATCCACCACGCGGGTCCAGTGCGGGTTGGTAGATGTCACATGTCTTCGAATTTTTGGTTCTAAGACATGCTGATTTCCTCACGAAGTTTTCCTCCACCGTTTTGGGAGCAATCATGTTTACTTTGGTAATGCAAAGTATACCCTACGAACATAGGAATAAAGTTACTTTTTTCCCATATACGCAAAGTTTACGACAAACAATGACAAAAAGCGCACGCAAAACGATGAAAGAAATTGCAGTTACTAGTTGGTTGTCTGGTTTATTATCTTTTATGTTATGTGGCTAAGTAATAACATCCGCCAGGTTAAGCTAACCTTACCGCGGTTGGTCGTGAATGGGTGACCATCCTCCGTGCCTCGGAAAGCACGTTAAGCCATTAGTCTCGGCTGTCATTCGTGGATCATTGACAGTCGTGACGGGGCGTCATAAGCCCGAAAGTCTGACAACCAATCTTACCAAGGGGTATTGTGTTACCCAGTAACTGGGTTGTGGAGGTCAGATAGGCAGTCGCTACATGTAAAATACTTAAATTCAGCTGAATCCGGTTAGACTGGAAACTGACCTGGCCGGCCGTTGGGAAAAGGCTAAGCAGATGATGACGATCATGTAATATTAAATTATTTTATATTGGTTTCTATTTCCACAGCTTCAAATGTAAAGAAAGTCCAATGAAATTCAAGAAACCTGCGTTAAGTTTGAAAATTAAACCTGAAAAGAAAACTCCAAAGAAGATCGATCAGAACACAAATCCGACCATTGTAAAACAGGAACAGAACACGGAAAATATATTGATGCCAGATGTGAAATTGAACCATAGTGTTACTTTTACTCAAGAGGATTCTATTAACTTATTGAATCCTAAAAGGTAATAGAATTTAAGGTTTTTTGTAACTGATAGATAAACTATCAGAAAATATTAACACGAGAATAAAATAATTTGATTTTTATAATAAAAATAAATTCCACTTCATTTCCCGATTGTGGCTTAGTAACTACACCCGCACGGGTCAATCGATCAGGTCAAGCCACGCTTGCCGCGGTTCCTGTGTATGGGTGACCGACTTTACATACCAAAACCCCTCCGTGCCTCGCAAAGCACGTTAAGCCGTTGGTACCGGCTGTCGTAGATTTTTGACTGTCGTTACGGGCCGTCAAAATCACAAAAGCATTGACGACACTATTGACGTGCCATTTTTCAAAAGCGGTAGATATGTGAATCACCGAAGGGAAGGCGGTAGGAATCGTGTTATATGTGGTGCTTTCGCCACTGTTGGTCTCTCATACTCAACATCAAAAAATTAATGAAACACAATAATCATAATTTTCTAACCAGTATTTGAACAATAATATGCCTGCCACGTCCATGCTGGACGTAAGGGCAGTTAAACCTCTTTAGGCCTGGACTCGCATACCTAATAATTTTCTCAACTGTACAATCTTGTTCATTTAATTACAGACTACCCAAAAACTTAATAAAACATTCGCCCATGAAAGCAGAGCGTTTGAACGACGAGACGTACTGTGACACGCAGTCTAGCATATCTCTGTTACATCAGGTTGATCAGCTGGAGGACGTTCACAGAGTTGGTAATGAATGCAGGTGAGTTTTTATTTATTTACGACTAGCACTTGACTTCCTTCCTGAGAGCAGTGGTGGCCAAGTGGTTACGGCCGCGACTTACGAGTTGTAGGTCGTGAGTTCGAACCCAGACAGGCGCTTTACTTTGTGTAAATTATTTCATCACCATTGCTCTCAAAACGGTGAAGGAAAACATCGTGAGGAAACCGGCATGTCCTAGAACCAAAAATTCGATGACATGTGACATCTACCAACCCGCACTGGGCCCGCGTGGTGGATTACGGCCCAACCCCTCTCACCGAGAGGAGGCCTGTGTCCCAGCAGTGGGAAAATTATAGGCTGATGATGATGACACTTGACTTCCTACAGTTTGTTTAATTAAAAAAGATCGAAACAAGAAATTTGTTTAAAATGAAGACTATTGGACAGTTTCTCGTTTCCATACTTTTTAATTAAAGTTCACTTTTTAGGCAGTCGGGTTTTTGATTTTGTAAGTAATTTTAATTACTTAATTTGGATACGACACTCAATAGCTTTTGAGTTTTTTTTTTTAATCCCATAGAGTGACTTTTTCATGAAACAGTAATTTATTAAAACTTTTCGCACACAAAAAAGATACAAAGGCAGACTTAATGCCTTAGACATTCTCTATCAGTCAACCAAGGGTGGTGAAGAGATTAGATGGCAGATGCTTCGATTGAGAGGAACAAGACGCCAGCACATCAAGAAATCCGAAAAATTCATGTTCACATTAGCACTGTAGTGTTCCTCACGCGTGTGGTTCTTTCTGAAGCAATATAATAGCAGTTCGGTAGTGTAAAACCGCAAAAAACAGTTCACAATTTTATCAATTATTTAACGTTGAAGTGACTTGTCACTTACTTTTTGCCACCGGTACCCCCTAAAAGTGTAACTTTTTATCAAAATTTGACAACATTGCCACAGATTGTGTATACAAATCTATAAATTGTTGAGTAGTAGGCGCCATCTATTGTCGTAGGGGATTGGTGAGAAACGAGTGCGACATCTAGTTGCTCCTAGCCATACTATGGTGAAGTGTGCAGCCTGCGATAGATTTCTTTCGGCAAAGGGTGGCGCTGCGTGTGGCAACTCGGCGTGCCACAACAGGTATCACCTGGCTTGCTTGCTGCTGCCCGATCCTACGCAGATAAGCAGTGACTGGCTGTGCCCAGAGTGCAAGAAAAAGTTGCCCAGGGGAGACAACAGTGCCACACCCGTCAGGGACCTGGGTAGTGCTCCCGCTTTTACTCCGGTAGCAGCGTCAGCGGCGGCTGCAGCCCCTGTTGTGTTAGCGTCTGCATCCGCAACGGACCCTGTTGCGGCAGCAGCTGCAACTACGGTTGCAGCGCCATCCAAAGGCGCCATGATCAGATCGCCCGTCGACTCAGGTTCGGGGCAATCTGTCCAAGCCCCCAGTTGCCGAGGCTAAGATACTGTATCGGGCTGGTAGTGAGCAGGGTGCTGATGGGGAGCCCTCGCCAGATACGCAACTGACCCTCCGGGAGGAGATTAGACTCTTCCGTTCTGAGTTGCGGGAGGTTCGCGATGAAATGCGCGAATTTCGTCGTGAGATGGCCGGCCTGCATTCGTCGTTGGGGGTCTGTACCGAGCGGGTTGACAGCCTGGAAGCCAGGATCGAGGCACTGGAAAGTCGGCAAAGTGCGGCAATGCCAGACGCTAAAGTAAGCCAGCTCGAACGCGCAGTTCTAAAACTGCAGCTTGACCTGAACGACCGAGAGCAGGATTTACTTGGCTCCGAGCTTGAGATCGCCAACATCCCGGAAATTCCGTGAAGAAAAAAAAAAAAAAAAAGAGAAAGGTGAGAACGTGATGCACACCGTCGGGCTGGTGGCAGCAAAACTTGGGGTGACTCTCGACGAACGGGACATAGTGTTCGCGCAACGGGTGGGCCTGCGAGCCGAGCGAGAAGCACATACGGGCTCTGCAGGCGGCGCGAGTCCCGTCGGAGGAGCGAGCCCAGGAGGAGCAGCGGCGGCGACAGCGCGCGGGCGGCGCATCGTGGTGCGCCTGACGCGGCGCGCACTGCGCGACGACTTGCTGCAGAGCGCGCGCGTGCGACGCGGAGCCACCACTGCGGATCTAGGACTATCCGCTCCCCCGCGTCGCTTCTATCTGAACGAGAAGCTCACCAAAACCAACAAGTATTTGTTTTACTTGGTGCGTGAAGCTGGCAGCCGTCTCGGGTGGAGGTATACATGGACGAAATTCGGCCGCATCCTGGCTAAGCAGGGTGACGGCAAGCCCACGCACTGTATTCGCTCAGAGGGGGACATTGCCCGGGTTTTTGGGTGTGAGGTGGCTACTGCAAAGGATGTCTAATTTCCTGACCCCTGACAATCACAGTACCCGGTTTAATGTTACTGTTAACCAGTCTTTATTATCTTTATCTGTTTTATTTACACTTAGATTTTTAAGTCTGTCTTTTGCGAGGCCAGCTGTTTTCCTGTCTCAGTATACTTTGGTTTCTTCTAGTGGCCCAGCTGCCCTGCGTTTATCTATTTGTGTACACTTTATACGTATCACACTTCCGCTCAATATTGTCACGTGTTCAATTTTTATTATGATATCTTTATATATACGGACTTTCTATATTATTACAATTTGGCTGACTACATCTTTTCTGGCAATATATTCAACACTTGTATTACGAATTACACCTAATACTATGTATTTTATTATATTTACTCATCGCATTATAATGCAAAACTCTATTATACAAAACTCTGTAATGCATAATACTACATCCGATACAATCTACGATGAACATATTACTATAATACACTTTTATTTACAAAATTCAACAAAACAAGAAATCTAACAGTTGGATTATTTAATGCAGGGTCACTAGGTTCGCGCCATGAGGAGTTCTTAGTTGCTATGGATAGCCTCTCGGTAGATATCATGGCGATAAACGAGACGTGGCTCAGGCAGGGAGAGGAGGGTCGCGCGCCGACAGTGCCGGGCTACCGGCTGCGGCACGAGCCGCGCGCGCGCACCGTGCGCGGCGGGCGCGGGGGCGGCGTGGGCTTCTACGTGCGCCGCGGGGTGCGCGTGCGCGCCGTGCCGCACCCGCCGGCGTCGCAGGTCGAGCAGATGTGGCTCAGGCTTAACATTAACTCGCAGTCGGTTATCATCGGCACTGCATACAGGCCGCCGTGGCTTGATGTCAATGTCTTCTTGGACGCGATTACTGATTCTCTCTCCTCCTTTGCTAATGCGGACAAGGTTATCTTGCTTGGCGACTTCAATATTAACGTTTTATGTCAAACTGACAGCAAATCTAAACTGTTGAACGATTTTATAAATTGCTGCAAGCTTAAACAAATAGTTACTGAGCCAACCCATTTCACAGACCATAGCGAAACTCTAATTGATATAGTGTGCACTGACGCCCGTGTGTGTGGGGTCTCAGTATCACACATACCGGAACTCGGGCACCACGCAATTATTTGTGTCGAACTTAATTTTAAAATAGAGAAGCCTGCTCCATACTGGACTACCTATAGGCCACTTAAAGACATCCTTCCAGATATTTTTAATGAAGACTTAAATAAGATGGACTGGGAACATATTATAAGTCTGGAAGATGTGAACTCCATGGTTGCAATGTTTAATCAATACATTTTGACACTATTCGACTTGCATGCACCCCTTAAAAAAACCTTAATTAAAGAAAAATCTTATCCCTGGATAACCGACACTGTCAAAGAAATGATACGGCTGCGTGACAAATGCCATTTGAAGTCAAAAACAACTAAATCCGAACATCACATTAAATCCTACAAAGAATTTAAATACCTCGTTAGAGCCGCTTTTGACAGCGAGAAGTGTGCATATTTTAAAACATACATCAACAATAACATTAAACAACCAAAGAAGTTATGGACACATATTAAATCAACAATAGCCATCTCAAAAAAACCAGAGCATAGTCTACCACATTTCTGTAACAACCCAGAATCTATCAACCAACACTTTCTGGATGTGCCTGGCAGTGGTAAGGTCACAACTGCTGACTTAACATATTTTGAGCACCATAGACACAGTAACAGTCATTTTCGGCTTGAGCCCGTCCAACAGGATGTGGTGCTGAAGATCTTGCGTGGTCTTAAGTCCAATGCACAGGGCGCTGATCATATTTCACTGGAGATGCTGATGTTGACACTCCCTCGAACACTTGCAGTTATCACAGCTATCATCAACAAGTCGATAGTCACCTCTTCTTTCCCTGATCTGTGGAAAATGGCAATAGTTAGACCAATCCCAAAAGTACCTAACCCCACCAGCGTGAAAGACCTCCGTCCAATAAGCCTGCTGCCATGTCTTTCCAAGATTTTAGAGAGAGTTGTCTCGGACCAGCTTAGGGCATATCTTGAGCACCATTGTATTCTGCCTCTGGCTCAGTCCGGATTTCGCAGGGGACATAGCACAGCTACAGCGCTCTTGGATGTCGTTGGTAATGTTCTTGAAGCTAGAGACAAGGGCATGGGATCCCTTCTTGTCTTACTTGATTTCTCACGCGCCTTTGACTCTATTAATACTTCGCTTCTTCTCTCCAAGCGGCACGAGCCGCGCGCGCGCACCGTGCGCGGCGGGCGCGGGGGCGGCGTGGGCTTCTACGTGCGCCGCGGGGTGCGCGTGCGCGCCGTGCCGCACCCGCCGGCGTCGCAGGTCGAGCAGATGTGGCTCAGGCTTAACATTAACTCGCAGTCGGTTATCATCGGCACTGCATACAGGCCGCCGTGGCTTGATGTCAATGTCTTCTTGGACGCGATTACTGATTCTCTCTCCTCCTTTGCTAATGCGGACAAGGTTATCTTGCTTGGCGACTTCAATATTAACGTTTTATGTCAAACTGACAGCAAATCTAAACTGTTGAACGATTTTATAAATTGCTGCAAGCTTAAACAAATAGTTACTGAGCCAACCCATTTCACAGACCATAGCGAAACTCTAATTGATATAGTGTGCACTGACGCCCGTGTGTGTGGGGTCTCAGTATCACACATACCGGAACTCGGGCACCACGCAATTATTTGTGTCGAACTTAATTTTAAAATAGAGAAGCCTGCTCCATACTGGACTACCTATAGGCCACTTAAAGACATCCTTCCAGATATTTTTAATGAAGACTTAAATAAGATGGACTGGGAACATATTATAAGTCTGGAAGATGTGAACTCCATGGTTGCAATGTTTAATCAATACATTTTGACACTATTCGACTTGCATGCACCCCTTAAAAAAACCTTAATTAAAGAAAAATCTTATCCCTGGATAACCGACACTGTCAAAGAAATGATACGGCTGCGTGACAAATGCCATTTGAAGTCAAAAACAACTAAATCCGAACATCACATTAAATCCTACAAAGAATTTAAATACCTCGTTAGAGCCGCTTTTGACAGTGAGAAGTGTGCATATTTTAAAACATACATCAACAATAACATTAAACAACCAAAGAAGTTATGGACACATATTAAATCAACAATAGCCATCTCAAAAAAACCAGAGCATAGTCTACCACATTTCTGTAACAACCCAGAATCTATCAACCAACACTTTCTGGATGTGCCTGGCAGTGGTAAGGTCACAACTGCTGACTTAACATATTTTGAGCACCATAGACACAGTAACAGTCATTTTCGGCTTGAGCCCGTCCAACAGGATGTGGTGCTGAAGATCTTGCGTGGTCTTAAGTCCAATGCACAGGGCGCTGATCATATTTCACTGGAGATGCTGATGTTGACACTCCCTCGAACACTTGCAGTTATCACAGCTATCATCAACAAGTCGATAGTCACCTCTTCTTTCCCTGATCTGTGGAAAATGGCAATAGTTAGACCAATCCCAAAAGTACCTAACCCCACCAGCGTGAAAGACCTCCGTCCAATAAGCCTGCTGCCATGTCTTTCCAAGATTTTAGAGAGAGTTGTCTCGGACCAGCTTAGGGCATATCTTGAGCACCATTGTATTCTGCCTCTGGCTCAGTCCGGATTTCGCAGGGGACATAGCACAGCTACAGCGCTCTTGGATGTCGTTGGTAATATTCTTGAAGCTAGAGACAAGGGCATGGGATCCCTTCTTGTCTTACTTGATTTCTCACGCGCCTTTGACTCTATTAATACTTCGCTTCTTCTCTCCAAGCTGGCGTTCTATGGATGTGATGTAGAAACGGTCGAATGGTTTGGAAGTTACCTCAGTGATCGATCACAATTCGTCCAGGTGACATGTGACAGTAATGGAGATACCATATCCTCTGGTCCGAGGCGCGTTGTTAGGGGCGTACCGCAGGGATCAATCCTGGGCCCGCTTCTCTTCATTCTTTACAGTGCTGATATCATCAACTGTTTGATCAATACTAAGTTCCACCTGTACGCTGATGATCTGCAGTTGTACATCTCCTTCCGCTCCCAGGATACTGCTGAAACTGTACAAAAAATTAATGAGGATTTGGAGAGGATCTCTGCTTGGTCCAGAAGAAACTCCTTGGTCCTGAACCCAAGTAAGTCCAAGTTCATTGTGATGGGATCCAGGGATTTCCTGAACAAAATGCTGGCTTGTAACCTGGGCCTCAGGATTGATGGTTGTGATGTGGAAAGGGTTCTGGAGGCTCGTAATCTTGGGCTAGTATTTGATGGGCAGCTGCACTTCGAAACTCACATCTTGGAAGCTGTACGCAACTGCTTCTACCGACTTAAGCTCTTATATCGTATCCGTCCCTACATAAGTGTGGATATGCGTGTCATGCTGTGTGAGTCACTTGTTCTATCCAAGCTAAACTACGCTGACACTGTGTATGGGGCGTGCATTCTCGGTAGAAGTGAAAAACTGATCCAGCGGGTGCAGAACGCCTGTGCAAGATTCTGCTACAATGTCCCACCCCGATCCCATATCACTCCATTTTTAAATAAGGGTAATTTGATGAGAATGTCAGCACGCAGAAAGCTACATCTGGCTACCCTACTCTTTGGCACTATTCTCACAAAGAAACCAGACTATTTATACAAAAAGTTGTCCTGGTCGCGCGATATTAACAAGATTAAAACCAGAGCATCTTCGTACCTTTTGTTGGCCTCATCGCACAGAACTGCTGCATTCCGTGGCTGTTTCAAATTCGCTGCCTCTCGTTGCTGGAACGACTTGCCACCTCCTTTTCGTGCTATAAAGACAGTTGGCACATTCAGAACTAAATTTAAACAGCACTTACTGCAACTTCAAAAAGATACCCTTTGAACTTACCCTTGTTCTGCACGCAGCTGGCAATAGTGGCGAGCGTTTGGCAGCAATTATACTGGCCCTACAGCATCAGTTTTTGCACTTTGTTTTTGTTTTATTTTCATCGTTTTTTGTCTTTTTTTAAATCGGAATACTTATTCCTCTGAAAACCGTAGTTTATCTTCATTTCTACAATTGCCAATAATTTTCTGAATTACAATACAGCCGTAACACTATTAAATTTATATAAGATTTTTGATGTTTTTAATTGCCACAAAACGTCGGCGCCTGCGTCTCATTACTTGTCAAAGCGGTGCCATAGTGTAATAGTCACTAATGGCATAGATAAGTAATAGATGTTACGTAGGGTGCACACACGCGGATTACAATGTTTTACTATTTATGTTGTTACATATTTATTTTATTTCTCAGTTCCCAGACACATTTTATCTTATTTATATCTATTTCCTTTTTGTTGTATATCTGTCCGTGACATCACAGCGGGCCCTATCAGAATACCAGCGCTGCGACACTTTTAAATGTCGCAGCATCATGCTGAGATAGTGGCCTTTTGGCTTCGCACGGGTATTTATTTTTTATTTTACTTTTTTTCTTTTTGTTTTTGTATAATGTTAATTTTAATAGTAGTGTAGCATAGTAGTGTTTTAGTGTTTTTTCTTTTATGTGTTTAATTATCATATCATACTGTAGCAAGTCTGTAAGATTCCTGTGCAAGTCCAATAAATAATTTTTCTTTCTTTCTTTCTTTCAAATCCCAAACTGTCAAATTTTCCCAATTGAACATGAACTTTGTTGGGCACGCCCTGATTGCGGCGGTAAGTCCCCTCTTTGAGGAGTGGCTTGAGAGGCGGCATGGCGTCCTCACCTTCCGCCTGACGCAGGTCCTCACCGGACACGGTTGTTTCGGGAGGTTCCTGTTTCGGATAGGGCGGGAGGAAACGCCCGGGTGTTTCCATTGCGAAGATCGCCCTGAGGACACGGTGGAGCACACGGTGGCGGTCTGCCCGGCTTGGGCGGAGCACCGCCGTGTCCTCGTGGAGGCGATCGGCGGCGGCGATCTCTCGCGTCCGGCCCTGGTCCAGGCCATGGTACGGAGCGAGAGGGCATGGGGAGCCGTCACCTCCTTCAGCGAAGCAGTGATGCTCGCGAAGAGGGAGGCGGCGCACGTGAGGGAGAGGCAGCATATGCGCCCTCGCGACCCCAGCCGCCGCAGGATACGGAGACGCCCTGGGCGTCGGGAATCCCAGGCCGATTTCCGGCCACCGTAGGCATGGGCTTGCGGACGGCGAGTAATGGGTAGCTCGCTGTCCGGTAAGGACCAAGCCCAAGTCGACGGCGCGTTGTGTTCCACGCGCGCCTCAAAGAGATGTCAGCACAAAAATGATGGGGCCCGCAAGGGCCGATGCCTGTCAGGGGTGCGGGTTCGTTTGAAAGAGATACCACAGCCCCTGGCATACGGGCTAATGAAGGAACACGGGTGGGTTTTAGTCAGTAAAAGTCTGACACGCCCTCCTGCTCCACCCAGAGCGGGAGAAGTTATTTGATGATTTCCCACCCAAAAAAAAAAAAAAAAAAAAAAAAACATGAACTTTATGCATACGGAATAAAGATGAAAATCTATCAAAGAAATTTGACAGATTGGGGTAGCTTGATGTGCTGGCGTCTGTACATAAATAGTTTATAAACAAATACCTTATTCCTCTCTGGGTGGAGCAGGAGGGCGTGTCAGGCTTTTACTGACTAAAACCCACCCGTATTCTCTCAGTAGCCTATGTGCCAGGGGCGGCAGTATCTCTTTCGAACAAACCGCACCCCTGACAGGCATCGGCCTTTGCCGGCCCCTTCCGTTTGTGCTGACATCTCTTCTTTGAGACGCGCGTGGAACACAACGCTCCGTCGACCTGGGCTTGGTCCTTACCGGACAGCGAGCTACCCATTACTCACCGTCCGCAAGCCCACGCCTACGGTGGCCGGGAATCAGCCTGGGATTCCCGACGCCCAGGGCGTCTCGTGCGGAGGGTAGGGCCGTAAGGGCGCATTATACTGCCTTTCTCTCACGTGCTTCCCCCTTAAGTAGAGAAGATCTTAGATCACACCGTTGCTTATAGTTGCTTGAATTATGCACGCCCCAAACTGCTTCACCCTATTTCAAAAACTAATAAATTGGAACATATTTCAGCCCTTCAAAGAGGCCTCTGGCTGAGAACATAAATATAACAAATATGCAAGACGATGACGATATCCAGCCCAGCACGTCGGTACTACATCGACAAACGAAAGTTAACACAAAGGCCGTGGATAATGTTAAACGGTAAGGAACCTAATTTTAACCATTGATTTTTAATGTGTCTGTTGAGTTAACTCATCTCAACATGGCTGCGCGCTGGCGGTTGTGAACGGGTGTGGGGACACTGGCTCGTGCAGTCAACGGCCCAGCGCGGTTTTATTTATTTTTATTAATTTTACCAAACCGCGCCACAGCTGCGCTTGCGCCTTTTGATAACATTCTTTTGTTCACATTTAAACCAACTATTTTACAGTTGTAATTTCATATTTCCTTATTATACATTTTATACAGTAGGGACTTGTGGCTAAGTAACAACAGCTGCACGGGCTGAGCTACGCTTGCCGTGGTTGCTCCGTGGATGGGTGACCATCTTTACATTCCAAGACCCCTCCGAAAAGCACGTTAAGCCGTTGGTCCCGCTGTCATTTGTGGATCTTTCACAGTCGTTACGGGCTATCAGAAGCTTCGGACAGCCCGTAACCACTAGTGGGTACCACGGTACCCTTTGGTAAGACTTTACCAAGGGGTATCGTGGTATCAGCTGCTTACGCAGTAAGAAAGATAAGGCAGTTGACGGATGTAGCCACAGCTAGGTTAGTTTACTTTGCTTATTTTCACAGTATTATGTCTTATGGCGTTCTGTTGTGGGGATCGGCAGCTGACGTAGATTCAATTTTCATTTTACAAAAGAGGGCAATCCGCGCAATCTATAAAATGGGGCCTCGCGAGTCTCTTAGAAACAAATTTAGCGAAATTGATATTCTAACTCTGCCGTCTCTTTATATCCTAGAAAATATCTTGTACGTTCGCAAAAACTTAGGCCTTTTCAAAAAACGTTGTGATTTCCATAATCTGAATACACGTAGTAAAGATGAAATTGTGATTCCAAAATTTAGATTGACTAAAACTAGCAAGTCATTTCTAATAAACAGTATCCGCTTCTATAACAAGTTGCCAAAGTTAGTTACAGAGCTTAGCGATGGAAAGTTTAAAACGCACATCAAACGTATCCTTATCAAAAAAGCATATATATTATAAGATAAAAGACTACGTTGAAGACAGGGAAGTTTGGCATTAATTCCTTCTGCACATGTGGCTTCCCTGGTACCTTATTAACAGCATATCTATGTGAAAGTCTATTAACTGCTCTCAATGTTCTTTTTATTCTTTTTATTTTTACAATGCTGACATATTCTCGTCATTATTTGACATTATACATCAATTTTAATATCAACTATTTTTTAGTGATTGTCATGTTAATCATGTCACTATGTTTAATTAGGTTCATTTTATTTATGTAGATTATTTTACATATTGTGAATGGGAGAACGTTGTAGGCCTTACAGACTGTAGATTTGTAGACGATTTTCTATTCTGGATTCGTCTAAGTACCTGGTACTTATTTACAGGCCTGCACTGTCCTCCCATACATTTTATATCTGAAAACATTGTTAAAGCCAATCATTTTTAAAAGAGTAACCGTGGAGTTTCTTGCCGGCTCTTCTCCATAGGAAACAACATTTTGGAACCGTGCACCTAGCTTCTGACGTTTCATAAGTGCCCATGCAGGTTTATATGAAATAAAAATAATTTGATTTGATTTGACCCAATTATTGGGTTGTGGAGGTTAGATAGGCATTTGCTCCATGTAAAATACGGGTATTTAGCGGCATCCGGTTAGACTGGAAGCCGAACCCAACATAGTTGGGAAAAGGCAAAGACAGATGCAATAGGGGCGAGCCATAGCCATCAACCCTGCTCAAATCTAGACTCCCGGCTGCTACTGTCAAATTCTAAATGGAAAAACCCAATAACAGTCTCCCCTACTTAAGAA
Organism: Polymixis flavicincta; assembly: GCA_949987655.1. Classification (NCBI taxonomy): domain Eukaryota; kingdom Metazoa; phylum Arthropoda; class Insecta; order Lepidoptera; family Noctuidae; genus Polymixis; species Polymixis flavicincta. Next base: position 4,870,788 of record OX465183.1, on the reverse strand, counting down.
TCGAACACAGGATCTCATGATCAACAGTAGCACTTGTCACCACCGAGGCGGTCATACTAATATGACTTTTATTTTAATAGTATAATTTTCATTTTCGTATGAAATGGTAACTCAAGAGTCCCAGTATGGCCTTTTCTTTAGAGGCTTGAAGCCTCTTCAAGGCCACCCCCTTGACCGCAGCAGCCACAACCTCCCCGAGCCTGGCCGTTCGCTCCGAGTAGGAGCCGCCGGCGTTGTCCGGCTCACTGCCAGACGACTCAGACTCCGAGAGGACCCTGTTGCCCGTCCCCCCAGAGAGCCGCCCCTCCGCGGCATGTGCCTCGGATGACTGAGCCCCCTCGGCACTCGGCTCGGCGGGATCCTTAGTGGTTAGGCCTCTGCCTAACCGGACCCCACCGCTCCGACAAACCTTCCCGAGTTTCGAGGTTGGGGCCATTCCTCCATCCGAGGACGAACCCCGGCCGTTCTTCGGTTTGGGGCGCTTCTTGAGGAACTCTGTCCTCCTCGAAGCGCCCACCGCCGCATGCTCCGGGCCCTTCACAGAGCCCTTCGCGCTCGATGCGGTGTCGGACTCCGACCCCGCATCACTCTCCTCCTCTACGTTTTTTGGTTTTTGTATATATTTTTCCATATCAGTTCCCACGAGTAAAAACTTTGTGTACTTGCTCAAAAAATTGTGGTCCGCACTAGAGACTAATTAAGCTACCCATTAGTCAAGCTTGCAACCTCCCTCACGGTGCGCCGCCGCTTGGAGGTTTGGGGTAATTTTTTATAGAGGATTTCTTCCTCGCGGCCCGGGCGGTTAAGCCAAGGCCCTCGACCCCCGTCAAAAGTCAGAGACATGACCGTGACAATCTTCGGGGCTACGAGAATAACGGTGGCAGAAGGAGAGCACTCCTTCTTGCCTGCCCGGTGGCAGGGTGAGTGCACACCTCCATCATGGCGGCAGCGGAGGACCTGCACAGCGGACCTCCGCCGGACAACATGTCCGAAATGCGGGCGGAGGTCGCCCGCTTGGCAGCCGCCATGGAGCATCTCCGTAAGGAGAATGAGGAGCTCCGAGCGGACCTGGCCGTGCTCCGAGGAGCTGGCCCGAGGGTGGTGCCTCAGAAGGGGGCGGGGCATGGGCAGCGTGGACCCGTGCCTGAGGAGGACCAGGTGTTGAATCTGGTGCGGAAGGAGCTGGCCGCCTTTCATAGCCGGTTCTCCGCCCTGGAGGCAATAGTCCTGCGGCCCCCGCTGGCGACGAGTCGGCCGGCCCTGGGCCAGCAGAAGCAGGCCACGTATGCGGCCGCCACGACTGCCACGGCCAAGTCGGCGCCGCAGCCAGGTAGGCCCCCGGCGAAACCGGTGCCGCCCAAGCCCAAGAAGGGCGGGGTGGCTGCGCAGGCGGCGACGGCGCCAGCTCTGGTGCCAGGACGTACGGCCCCACCTCCTCAATCTCCTCCGGCCGATGCCGAATGGCAAGTGGCCGGGGAGAAGAAGAAGGCAGGCAAGGCTGCTAGGGCAGCCAAAAGGAGGGAGAGGCGGCAGCGGCGCAAGAAGAGTACCGCCGCGGCTAGGCTACGCGCCCCGAAGTCCGCCGCTGTAGTGATTACGCTACAGCCGGAGGCGGAAAAGAAGGGCGTGTCCTACCGGGACGTGCTCTCTAAAGCAAGGGCGGCGGTTAACCTCGCGGAACTGGGGGTCACCAACGGCATGCGGATGAGAGTCACTGCGACCGGAGCCCGCATGCTGGAGATCCCCGGCGCGGCCAGTGGCCCGACCGCTGACGCCCTGGCCGAAAGGCTTAGGGCGTCCCTAGACGCGGACGAGGTCCGAGTGTCCAGGCCCACCAAGTGCGCTGACATGCGCATCTTGGGCCTGGACGACTCCGTGACGGAGGGCGAGGTGGTGGCCGCCGTAGTCAGGACGGGAGAATGCTCTGCCGAGCAGGTGAAGGCAGGCACCATCCGTCCTGACAACACGGGGATGCGAACCGTCACGGTGAGCTGCCCCGTGTCGGCGGCCCGAAAAATAACTGAGGAGGGTCGAAGGCTCCTGGTGGGCTGGGTTTCTGCGCAGGTGAAGCTGCTGGAACCCAGACCTCTGAGGTGCTTCCGCTGCCAGGTGGGCCACCACGTGGGAGTGCAATGCACCTCGGAGGTAGACCGCAGCAGTCATTGCTTCCGCTGCGGTCAGCCCGGTCACAAGGCCGGCTCGTGCACTGCCACACCGCACTGTTACCTATGTGCGGCAGCTGGCAAGCCGGCCGAACACCGGGCTGGGAGTAAAGCCTGCGCTCCACCCGCTGAACCCAGGGGCCGAGGCAGGGCCAAGCCCTCCGCCACCGCCGTCACCGCCGCAACCGCCGCCACTGCCGCCGCCGCTGCCGCCTCCACCGTCGTCGTAGTTGCCGCCATTCCGCCAAGGCCTACCCAGGAGGCCCCGGAGGGGGCTGAAATGGAATGCCAGTAACGGCCCCATTACGCCTCCTCCAGGCGAATATCAACCACTGCGCCGCCGCTCAGGATCTGTTGATCCAGAGCATGGCGCAGTGGTCGATTAACATCGCCGTGGTCGCTGAGCCGTACTTTGTCCCGCCCAGGGATGACTGGGTGGAGGACCTGAGCGGCTCAGTGACCCTCATTTCGTCGGCCGCCGCCGGTACCCCGACCCTCGAGAGTGTCAAGAGGGGACGGGGTTGCGTTGCAGCACGGTTCGGGGAGATAGTCGTGGTAGGGGTGTACTTCTCCCCGAGCCGAACTCTCGCCGAGTTCCACAACTCCCTTGCGGAGTTGAGAGACGTCGTCGTCGGGTTCCGTTCCCTCCCCGTGCTCGTCCTTGGGGACTTCAATGCCAAGAGCTTGGCTTGGGGTTCCCGGTTGACGAACGTGCGGGGCAGGATGGTGGAGGACTGGGCTCTGGAAGCAGACCTGGTCGTCCTGAACCGGGGTTCTGTCGCCACGTGTGTGCGGATGCGGGGTGAGTCGGTGGTGGACATTTCGTTCGCCAGCCCCGCTCTGTCGCCGCGTGTCATCGACTGGCGCGTCATGGAGGGGGTGGAGACGTATTCCGACCACCGGTACATCCGGTTTGACGTCTCCGCCCAGACCTCGAGCGCGCCGGTCCGACAGGCCCCGTGTGGTCCGCGGTGGGCGTTGAAGCAGCTGGACCGGGAGCTTCTCCTGGAAGCCTCGATCGTGCAGGCCTGGGTGTCATCACCGGACAGGCCTGCCGACATAAACGACGAGGCCGAGTGGTTCCGGGAGACCATGTCCGACGTATGTGACGTGGCCATGCCCCGGGTCCAGCCAGGTCGTGCTTCACGCCAGGTGTACTGGTGGTCGCCGCAGTTGACAACACTGCGCGAGGCGTGTGTTGCTGCGCGACACCTTTACTCCAGGCACCGCAGGCTCCGTATCCGCCCTCCGGATACGGTAGCCATTGAGGCGGAGCTGTACGAGGGGTACAAAGTGGCGAAGACCGCCCTCCGAGATGAGATGTTGCGGGCCAGAGTAGTGGCCCGCGAGGAGTCGCTGGAGACTCTGAACAGAGACCCGTGGGGACGCCCCTACAAAACGGTGCGGGACAAGATCCGCCCGTGGGCTCCCCCGCTGACGCAGAGTCTCCGGCCTCATCTCGTGCAGGACGTGGTGAGCGCTCTGTTCCCCTCGCGAGGGGAGCACGCTCCCCCGCCTATGGCTCCGCCTCCTGCGGTGCCCGATGCGGACCACACCGACGACGACGACGACTCTCCAGAGGTGACCGAGGTAGACCTGAGAGTGGCGGTACGTAGGCTGAATGCCAAGAATACCGCCCCAGGACCCGACGGCTTGCCCGGCAAAGCCTGGGTCCTGGCCTTGCAGGCTCTCGGGCCTCGACTAAGAGGGCTCCTAAGCGCA